>CM060309.1:52022145-52032145 GCA_030674185.1 Monoplex corrugatus
GGTTACGTTCCCCCAACCTCCCTATTTTAAGACCTGGCCAATGCATAAGAGGTTGCACTGGCTCAAGGAGTCTACCAGATAACTGCTGGCAGATTTGGAAGGAGCGCATATGCATATGGAATTGTCCGAGAATAATGAATCCCTCCCGAGCACCACAGCCACCACTATCATTTCCATCATCATCATTATCATCATTATCATCATCTTCTCATCTTCTTCTTCTTCTTCTTCTTCTTCTTCTTCTTCTTTACCACCACCATCATCATCATTATCATTGTCATCGTCGTCGTCATAGTAGTGTCGTCGTCGTCGTGTAGTTATCAGTATCATTTGTGATTATCATCAGCACCCACCACCACCATTACCATTATCATTACTTATTATCACTCTCTGTCACCATCATCATCATCGTCATTGTCAACCATCACCACCATTACCATTATCAGTACTTACTATCACACATTGTCACCATCATCATCGTCGTCATCGTGAACGTATAAAGCATGCTTGGTATCCTGGCATAACCAGCTGTTTGGGAATAGCATCATCACTACCATTGTCAATATCGCTTTTGTCGTTGTCATTGCAGTTATCGACATTATCGTTGTCATCATCATTGTTGTAAACATTACTATCGACATCACCGTCATTAGTGTTATTGCAATGGTGTCGGTTATCAGCATCTTGCTCTTCTTGTTCTTGTTCTTCTTCTTCTTCTTCTTTATTTTCTACCTTATCTCAGGAAGGAGATGGGGGGCTGGGGCGTTGTTCTCTTTGCTCAGTTTGGCGATTGTGGCCTGCATGCTGTTCATTTGAGACTGTTGTGGCATTTTTATGTTGTTTCTTGTTATACATGTTTATATGTTTGACCAAGGAAGACCTGGATTAAATGGCGTGAAAGAGACCCTGAAGTCGCAGTGGATTTCTCCACTTGAGGCCTTTTGCCTCGCTGCTTGACCGTCAGGTCTTCCTTCTCAAGAACCCGTATATAGTACAAGCAGACAGATTATAGAAAAGATGTTTACTTTTGGTTTATTATAAACTATAAGAATTTTTCTTAAGAATTGAGGTTGGGGGGGGGGGAGCATATAAAGAAGTTTATGTTTGGTTTGTCATTTACCGTAGGGATTTTTCTTAAGAATTAAGAGAGAAGGGAAGGACAAGCATATACTAAGCCTACCTGGTACCCTGCTCTGGCCAGCTGTTTAGGGATGGCCAATCTGGCCACAGACCAGACGTCTCCCTGGTTGCCCCAAGCTCTCCACACGGACCTAAACCAGGTCGTCCCTCGCGCCTGCACATCATCATCATCATCATTACAGCCTTTTAACAGCAACGTTATCGTCAGAATAAGTAGCAGTAGAGACAGCATCAGCAGTCAAGCGTTGTCTTATGACTAGTACTAATAACAATTGTGTTTATTCATACGAGCACAAACACGTGCACACATATCCACATCAGCGCAAATACTTTCAAGCATCCATGCACGCAAGTGAGCGTGCACACACGCGCACACACATGCACACGCACAAACACACACATGCACCCACACACACCAAACACACACATACACACACAACATACACATACGCACACACACACACGCACACACGCACAAACTCACACACCACATACACACACACAGTCACACACACGCACACATACACAAACACACACATACACACACACACGCACACACACACACGCACATACACACACACACACACACACCACATACACCCCACACACACATACACACACACACAACACACACACACACACACATACACCACACGCAGGCACGCACGCACGCACCACACACACACACACACACACACACACACACACACACACACACACACGATCGATATCAAAGATTTTCATACTCGTGTAAGTGTGGTTAAAACTGTAGGAATGGGAACAATGGAACACTGAAAAGATGGGAGAACCTGTCTTGGGCATAGATCCCATGGTCATGGCACCTTCCCATCTCGCCTCGTCTATTCTGACTTAGAATATCACAATAAACATTGCCTTCGATGATGGCGGAGACAAACATGAGAACGCTATGCAAATGTTGAGTACTACTGCGTTTAGACCTATGGGTTTTGTACAAGAAATCCAAACCATATAAAAACAGACGAATCGGCAAAGAAAATTCTGCGGGTAGTCAGACATCATAGACTGAATAATAATAATAATAATAATAATAATAATAATAATAATAATAATAATAATAATAATAATAATAATAGTAATAGTAATAGTAATAGTAATAATAATAATAATAATAATGATAATAATAATAATAATATTAATAATGGTGTTCGTCTGTCGTCGTCGACAATGAACATGGCTTCATGAAGTTGCTTTGAGTCAGTGTGTCCGGAGGTGACTAATCAATCCGATCCAGGCACGGAAGTAACGTCCACAGGTTGGACATCTGTGTCGGTTACTGTGGTTGAAGGGTTTGCAGCCTTAGCTTTCCGTGCAGCTCGTTTTTCTTGTGCAGATTCGATACGAGACACGAGATAATAATAATAATGAGGAGGAGGATGACGACGACGACGACGACGACGCTGATGATGATGATGATGATGATGATGATGATGATGAAAAGAAGAAGAGGAAGGAGGAAAATAAAGAAGAAGGGGTGAATGTTATAAAAAAAAAAAGGACAGAACTGTGAGGACTTCAGTCCAGTTCAGGTTCCTTGTGGCCTAGTCGACCCGGGTAAAAAAAAAAACCCAACAACAACAGCCAATCAGCCAACCAACAAAACGAACAAGTACAAAATAAAACAAAATCCCAGGACTGAAGGCATGACTTAAACAATATCTGACTTTGCGCTAAATTTCAAGGTTAAAAACTCTTGCTCGAACCGTATACACATAAAAAGAAAGAAAAAAAAAAGAGTTCAAGCAACCAAGTTCTTTCAAACCAACCTACTGTGTAGAATGATGTGAAAGAAAAGTGGAGCCTGGGAAACAACAGGAAATGAGTGAAATTAAGATGAAAAGCAGAGATTTGTTACAAAAGATGGGAAATGGACTTGACTTGCAGAAAATGACGGGAAAAGGGAAACAAATGTGGCCTCAACAAGGAACACTTGAGGCCACAACACTTGACACATTTGTGTCAAGGGCCTCCAAAATCCCAGACTAGAACGACCCCCCTTCCCTCTCCCCCAACTTCCACTCAGAGCCCCTGCCCCACCCACCCTGCTGCCCTCTTCACCCACCCCACCCCTCTTGCCCTCTTCACCCCCTTCCCCCTCCTACCTCCTCACCCCACCACCCTCATTCCCCCCCACCCCCACCCCACCATCATCATGATTAAAACTGAACTCTCAAGACATGTCCACTGCCCCAGATTGATCTGCTGCTTGGTCATGAACCTATACATGCGAGTCTCACTCCGAGTGGTTACAGGCTTGCTTCTTTCCATCGCTCATCCCGAGGTGGTGGTATCGCCATCCTCTACAACGACTCACTCCATTCCCGCCTATCTTTCTCGCAGTCTCTGCCTTTCTCCCATCCTTCTTTCGAGCACGTTGAAGTATCTTCCAATCCACCCCTCACCCCATCACCTTTTCCTGTGTCTATCGACCTCCACCTAGATCTGCCAACAAGCTCCCCACATCCATGTTTCTCTCTGACTTTGACCAACTACTTGATTACTACTGCCTCTTACCTGGAAATCTCATCATTCTAGGTGACATCAATGTCCACTACGACAACACTCACCGTTATGACACAAGACATATCATCAACTCTCTGTCCAATCACAATATGACATAACATATTTCTGAACCTACCCATCAAAAAGGTCACATTCTTGACTGGATCATTTCTCGTGATCACCACAATTCAGCTACTGACAACTGCCTAGTTCTTTCTACCCGTCTAACTTCAGCCCTTCCATCTGACCACTCTGCAATTCTCTGTTCTCTTGACATTTCTCCTCCTTCCCGTACCACGCGCACAGTGACTCGACGCAATCTCAAATCTATTGACCTCTCCACATTTTCATCTGATGCCTCCCGCCTCCTTTCTGAAAAGTCACATAACCTTGCCGATGAATTCTATACTACTCTCCACCATCTTCTGGACACTCATGCTCCAGCCATAACCCGTCTTTTACCTGACCGCCCTAACCCCTGGCTCACTCATGAGATTGCCTGTGCAAAACGTGCCCGCCGCAGTGCAGAGCGCCGCTGGTGCAAATCCAAACTCACTGTACATAGGCAACTTTTCCAAGCCTGTAAAACAAAAGTATCCACCCTCATTGCATCTGCAAAAACAAGCTATTTCCAAACCAAAATCCTGAATGCCTCTTCTTCAAGAGAACTCTTTACAACCATGAATCATCTCCTTGGCACACGAAAAGATTTACCTCTCCCAAAAAAACACACAAATGAAGAACTCCCATCTGTATTCTCCAAGTATTTCACCACCAAAATACAAACTCTTCGTGACAGGCTTGACAGGACACCCTGTCAACCATGCCCACCTGACCCTTCCTTCTCTGGCACACCTCTTACTACTTTTACCCCACTCTCACAAGAAGAAATTCTCAACACAATCAGATCCATGTCGTTCAAAACCTGCGAACTGGATCCTCTTCCAGGTTCTCTCTACTCTGACTGTCTCCCTACTCTCCTCCCATTCATCACTGACATCATCAACACTTCTCTTCAAACTGGAACTGTCCCAGATTCTTTTAAGTCTGCTATTGTTCACCCTCTCCTCAAGAAATACAATAGTCAATGCGAGACATTATGAAGGAGAGAACGAGTTTTGCAGTTGTTTCGACAGAGAGATACTTCTTGATCAGGCTTATACGATGGAGATGATAGTAGCAAGATCTGGCAGTTTGAGAAACAAAGTTGTTCATGGAGAGGATAGAGTCAATGCAGACACCAAGGTTTTTAGCGGAATCAGAAATTGGGACTGATGTGTTACATAATGGGAGAGAAAGAGGAGGCAGCTGAGAAAGTTTCTGACGGGTGCCAATGAGGATAGCTTCTGTCTTGTCATCATTTAGCTGAAGTTTGTTGTATGTCATCCAATTTTTGATGTCCGAGTAACACTCAGTGGTGCGAGTCAGGAGGCGCTGTATATTGTCTGGTGAGTCACCGTATCAAAGCGCATACAGTACAAACTAGACACCATGTGCTACAAAAGCCTCAATAACGCAGCCCCCGATTATCTGTCTGCCTCCGATCCTCTGACTTTTCGCTTTCCACGCACTAAGCTCAATACCTATGGTCCACGAGCCTTCTCTGTTTCTGGTCCACTTTCCTGGAACAAACTTCCTCTCTCTGTCCGTCAGCAACCTACTTTTGTCTCCTTCAAAGTCCACTCTCAAAACTCACCTTTTCTCCTCTGCATAAAATCCTGACCTCACTCAATTCCCTCTGCAGCCTGTCTCCACTCGGAGGGGAATCACATTGTAATATATAATTGTATATAATATGCTCTCTATAATTTTCCATTGCTTTTATTCTTTCTCCCCATTTTAGCCGTGTGCGTGTGCGTGTGCGTGTGCGTGCGTGTGTGTGTGTGTGTGTGTGTGTGTGTGTGTGTGTGGTGTGTGTGTGTGTGTGTGTGTGTGTGTGTGTGTGTGAGCGTGCGTGCGTGCGTGTGTGTCTGTTTTAGCGCTTAGATTTGATTTTATCAAGATTTTGCGATATACAAATAAAATATTGTAATTGTAAATATTGTAAACCCCCCAGTTATAGGCGCCAGAATAATCAAGTTTGATTGTGGGCCCTCAATACTGAAGAAGAAGAAGAAGAAGAAGAAGAAGAAGAAGAAGAAGAAGAAGAAGAAGAAGAAGAAGAAGAAGAAGAAGAAGAAGAAGAAGAAGAAAAAGGGAAGAAGAATGTTGGAAATGATCATGAAGGAGAGAAAACCGTAACGAATTATAGCGAAAGGGAGAAAACTGTCGCATAGGTGCGGGAAGGGAGACAAGTAATTATAGCGAACGTCAGAAGCCTGCTCATAAACCCTACGAGCTGACAGTATCATGAGGTTTTGTCTGACTTACGGATTTCGTGCACTTTTAATACGTAAAAACTAGTTTTGTGCATGTAGTTGAGGATTTGCTGAACATTTGCTAAAGGTAAAACTATCGTTGGTTAGGTGTAACTCAATATATCAGTTGTGACTATGACGTGAGAATGGGAAGAGAACTGTGGGAAGAATGAGGGTGGAAGCATAAATTTTGGAAAAGGACAAGAACACATTTTCGTTTTTGAGAGTATTGCCATAAGCACGTTAATGCATCTTTCTTTTTACGTCCAATCCTCACCCATGGAGTCTATAATAATGCCAGTACATGTTTACAGAGAATCTACATGTATAATCATACAAATAAACAATAATAACATACAAGGATGAGGAAGTAGTGGGCAGTATAAAGAACTGTGATAAATAATGATTATGGACAGCGTTGGAGAAAATAAACAGAATTAGAAGTAATGACAGAGTGTTATAGGGAACTATTGGAAATGATAATTATGGATGGCGATGGGGAAAACAGAATTAGAAGTGATAAGGAATAAAAGCGAACTGTGGAAAATAATAACTGTGAGCAACGATTTGGAAAATACAATTAGAAGTAATAATAGGGAGTTAAAGGGAAGTGTGGGAAACAATAAATATGGACAACCATGATGAAAAAATTAAAAGTAATAAGAGGAAATTATAGGAAACTATGGGAAATGTTAGAGAAAAGAACCTGAAATGTAAAATGAAGTGGTGAAAAGAAAAAGTAAAAAAAAAAAAGAATTGTGTGTTCCTACATATTTCCCACCTGCTCCATATAACTCAGCATTCTGTGGGTATATGAAATGTGTGCGCTAGCACTGTTTATTTCTATTCGTGTAATGTCCAACGAGCATGCTTTTGACACAGACTGTTTGCGCTACATAAGTGAAATGAGTTTACTAGATGACTTTACTTTACCTTGGCGTAGACGTTGAGGGTACCAACATGTCTGCCCAGCATATGGTAATAGAACTCCACACACTGCTGCTTCAGACCACGGTACAGGGGGGAATAGATGATGGCGTTCTTTCCTCGTCCTTTCGCTGATGCCTCGATGTACATGAAATGTCCTGAAACAGTATCACTTATCATGAAGGACCAAGGTTATCTCAGGGTCATACATACAGCCGATCTTCAGTCTACCGTAATCATTTTTTATCCACTGACTGTTCGTTTGTCTAAGTTTAGCATAATTGTAAATCACTGCTGTCTGCAATTTACATGTACTCAAAATTGTATGCCCTTAAGCCACATCTAAAAACTTCTTCTTCTTCTTTGTCTTCGTCGTCGTCGTCTTCCTCTTCTTCTTCTTCTTCTTCTTCTTTTCTTCTTCTTCTTCTTCTTCTTCTTCTTCTTCTTCTTCTTTCCTCTTCTTCTTCTTCTTCTTCTTCTTCTTCTTCTTCTTCTTCTTCTTCTTCTTCTTCTTCTTCTTCTTCTTCTTCTTCTTCTTCTCCCTTAACATTGTGAGGAATAATTCTTCTTCTTCTTCTTCTTCTCCTCCTCCTCCTCCTCCTCTTCCTCCTCCTCCTCCTCTTCCTTTAACTTCGTGAGGAATCATTGGGACGCTGCACTAAAGACCTGTTCATCCGATTCCTCTACCTCTGTCGCTTGTGAGCCAAAGCCTGGGTTTCTGCAGATAGTTTCTCTTCAATTCCGCAATGTCGTCAATCCATCGAGTTTTGTCTTCCCATCCGTTTCCCTCCCTAAAGGACTGATTTAGCAAGGCCGTTGGGTCTCTTTATGCAGCAATACCAAGGTAGTTTTCTTTTAACTGATATCACCACATCCAGATACGGTCCAGTGTGCTGCTTGATGCTATGGTGCACATGTGTCATTGGTAATATGATCGGTGTATCTGATGTTTAATATCTTGCGATAACATCTCATTTGTATGGCTTGGATCTCAACAATACATCGTTAAAATATAACCTCATTCAGAACTGATCTGTTGTGAACTAACGTTCATTTCCAATGATGTCACAATATACCAGCGAAAGGGCTGAGCGATAACGAGATTACTGTTTATGGCGTGCCCAGGAGCAGCGTTTCAATTAACCGTATATCGTACATGCAAATATGTACGTGAGCATTTTCTTTTTCTGTAACAAGTAAGTTTACCAAATTTTACGTGTCAGTCACTGCTGAAATAAGTTTCACTGACAATATGCCAAAATGTCAGACCTAAATATGTTTATGATGACAAGTCACAGAGTAAGGACAGTAAAATACAGTCATACCGACAAGCCACAGAACCTAGTAGCCTCGTCACACTGTCTACATGTACATGCACATTTTATTTTGCCTTCAGCTAATGCTCTGTCTCTGTCTTAGTACACAGCAGCCGAGGGCTTACCTTCACTGGAGCCACAGGTGTGGTCAGCAGATGGTCCAGTGTATCTTGAGGGGGTTTTGCCTTTCCCCCAGTCCCAGTCGAAAAAGTCAGAGATGTCACTGGGCTGAGTAAATCCACACAGGTTACTGTCTTCAAACCCACAGAACGTCTGAGTCTTGGCTGAAACAGAGGTAAAACCACATAGTACAGTTTGAAAACCCAAACTCATCATCATCAGGTGCCCTGCCGCATGGCGTTGGCGATCATGGACTTCCATCTGTCTCTATCTCTAGTTGCCCCTAGCATCTCCCCACCCTCCTCGTCCCCAGACACTCTGCAAGTCCGTCCACCATTTTCTCCTGGGTCTACCCGGTGCTCTCTTTCCCTCCAGCTTTCCCGTTGTGACCAGGTGCTCCAAATCCCCCTTCCTCATAAAATGGCATATAAATGTTGCCTGTCTTTTCCTAATCTTCCTTATGAGTGATCTACTTGTGTCTGTCTCCATCAAGACTGTCTCGTTTGTTTTCTTTGCTGTCCATGGAACTCTCAACGTTCTTAGAAACCACATCTCGGCTGCCTCAATCTTGTTCTGGCTTTGTTTGTTGACTGTCCACGCCTCGCATCCGTACAACAGTATTGGTTCTATATAACATTCAAGAACTCTCTTCCTGATGTTAATTGACAGGCATTTGTTGGTAAGAATGCTTGTCATCTTCTTGAATGCTGATTTTGGCTTGGCCGATTCTGCCTGCTATTTCTGATGTGCATCTGCCGTCTGATGAAATGATCGTTCCCAGGTATTTGAATTTATCAACCTGTGTCAAGGTTGTGCCATTTGCTGTTATTTTGCATGAGGGTATTTCATGTTTTTTTTTACTGATCACCATGACTTCAGTCTTCCTGCTGTTTAGTTCCAGCCCCTTACCTTTGCTTTCTATTTCTAGTATATTCACAAGGTTTTATAGGTCTCTTTTACTTTCTGCTAGACATTTCTGCTAAACCCAAACTAGACGTGGTAAAGGTTTAAGAGCCAAACCCACAGGATACATTTAAGAGCCAAACCCACAGGATACATTTAGGAGACCACAAAAACCCACAGGATACATTTAGGAGCCAAACCCACAGGATACATCTAAGAGCCAAACCCACACGCTGAAAGACTGTAAGAATCGCAACCACTCATAGTATCATCAGAAGTCGAATCTTTATATGGTAAGGTTTAACAGTCAAAACTACACACGGTAAAACTTCAGGAGCACAACCCCATCATAGAAAATTCTTCTAAAACTGAGGAACAGATACACGTAAACCGACCAGAATCAAAACATTTGAAAGCTGTACACGAAAAGCGACAAAGGGGTCATGCAGCTTGAAGAGTCTTAATATTGAGCGCACGCATATGCGACATCACAACCAAAATGGCTGCCATCGTAGAACAATGGACAAACATAGACTGATGGAGGTGCAACGTATAATATCTTTTGTGTGTGTGTGTGTGTGTGTGTGTGTGTGGTGTGTGTGTGTGTGTGTGTGTGTGTGTGTGTGTGTGTGTGGTGTTTGTGTGTGTTTTTTGTGATATATATGCGTGATTGTGTGTGCACTTGTGTTTGTTCGT
>CM060309.1:52037145-52064645 GCA_030674185.1 Monoplex corrugatus
ATGTTTATTACCATAAATTGTTAACATGTGTATGCATGGTTATAAACTTTTAGCATGCGTTCGTCTATGCATTTTTATTGATGTGTGTATTTTAATGTTTATGCGTACGTGTAATGTATTGTTTATCACATTCTGTATCTTGGAAAAATTATGTAATGCACAGTGAGTCCCAATGAGTTTGGAGAATAGTGTTATACATGAAGGATTTATTATTATTATTATCATTTTCATAACAAAATCTAACATGAAAACATGCGTGCTTAACAGTTTAACATTAAGGACAACCACGGTCTCATAAGTTGTTGTTTTTTTTATTGTTTTTTTTTTTTGGGGGGGGGGTGTTGTTTGTTTGTTTGTTTGTTTGCTTGTTTGTTTGTTTGTTTGTTTGTTTGTTGTTTGTTTGTTTGTTTGTTTGTTTGGGGGGGTTGGATTGTGTGTATATTGTATGCGTGTGTGTCAGTGTGTGTACGCGCGCACACGGGCGTTTGTGTGTGTGTGTGCGCACGCGCGCACGCGCGCTTGCACACGTGTTTGTGTGTGCATGTGTATATTCTCGTCCTTTTCATGACAGTTTATGAACCGGGTTCATTGTGATGCAGACCATTTTTGCCTGAGTGGCCGCGGCGGACAAGGTTCCATGAGTCGTTCTATTTAGACTTGCTTCCAAAATAAAAAATGAAAGCGCGACAAGCTAAGTGGCAGTTAAGAGCTTTCACGATCAATGAGCAGCTCTTGATGAAAATACAGGGTACAGGCTACATAATTCTAGTTTATGACGTCGCTCACATTTTGTGAAATACGAGTGATATGATTTATTCAGCAAATAACTTGTATACAATGTCTGTCGGCCTGTATCGCTCGTTTGTAAGTGTGCCTCTGTCTGTCTGTCTCTCTCTATATCTATCTGTCTGTCTGTCTGTCTGTCTGTCTGTCTGACTGTCTGTCTGTCTGTCTGTCTATGTCTCTCTGTCTGTCTGTGTGAGCATGTATGTTTCTTTGTGTGTGTAAGTGTGCGTGCGTGTGTGTGTTTGTGTGTGTGTTTGTGCGTGTGTGTGTTTGTGTCTGTATGTGCGTGTGTGTGTGTTTGTGTGAGTGTTTGTGTGTGTGTGTGTCTGTGTGTCTGTGTGTCTGTGTCTGTGTGTGTGTCTGTGTGTCTGTGTATGTGTGTGTGTACCGTTGTATGAGTGCGAGCGAACGCATCCGAACGTGCACGCTTGAGAGTATGCGCGAGCCGGGTCCAGATACCCGAAGCAGTGTGTGGTTTGAAAGGAGAGATTTTGAATTACACACAATCCTTTGTCCAACAGTTGAGTGAACGGCAGGTGAAACTCCCCCTTCACCAAAACAAATTAACAGATGACCTTGCTTCAGGCAGCCCCCAGGGTGCATAGGTACAAGAATTCTACGCCAGTTCGGTGATCCCAATCAGTCGCTTGTTTATGGGTTTTATCAGCAGGTGTTCCGACACACACAATCTGTTTTCGGACATTTTTCAAGCGATCGCATCCTAACCCCGACAAACCATACTACAACTATGTACTTGCATAACTAATGAACGTCTTCATCATACGCTCGGCTCTAGATGTGAATACGTGGCTGTTGGAAGGCTATCTACGAAGGTGCTGATTTTTTTTCTTTCTCAAATGGAAATTGATATCATTCAGTAAGTAGTATGTAAAGAAAACTTATATGAAAATAAGTGTGTGTATCTGTGCGAGTGTGAGTGTGTATTTTTGTACGTGTGTTCGTTCGTTCGTTCGTTGCTTGATTTAGCGTCTTTTCACTATAAGTGATATTAGACGGGGGAAAATGGCATGGAGGATGAAATTAGGGGAAGGGGGAGGGGAGGGGACGGAGGGGAACAGAGTAAGAAACGGGGAAAAAATTAAAAGGAAGCGGCAAGGTCTTAAGAAAAAGGATATGGATGAACAGAGAAATGAAACTAGAACAACGCTAACATCAATAATGTAAAAGAAAAATCGTCATAAAAACAAAAACAAATACAACAAAAACAATCATAATTATAATAATAATTTTAAAGTAACGCATTAACAGGACTGTGAACCAATGATTCTGAAATTTTAACTAACAAAACTTGATCCGACGTAACTTCTTTAAAATGCGTTTCAAGATAGTTTCCTTCTGTAAACATCTTTGGTAAAAAGGAACGAAGCTTTCTGCAGTAAAACAAACAGTGATACAATGTGAATTGTTCGCCGCAATTACATAAAACGTTTTCACAATATTTTGTTTTCAAAGCGTTCAGTTGAATACGAAAATATGTGATAACAATTAATCTCAAATGATATAACGAGGAACACTGCAATTTTTTACAGATATTTTGAACTGAAAGTTTGATTCTTTTTTGAGACATAAATTTTTGTACGTGTGTGAGTGCGTATGAGTGTGCAAAAGTGTAAATAAGCACATTCACGAATGCGAACGTACACGAGCTGTGTCCATGCATTTGAGCGTGTTTGATACGAAAAGTGATAGTGAAAAGCTTCTTTTTTTTAAATCATGGCAATCAGGCAGTTTCGTTCGTGCTCACCATTTTTTTTCTTCTGTCCCGTTTTTTTCTGCACCATTTTTTATGCTACGTTAACGGCCTAAGAAGCCGGGAAAAATTTTGGCTTACTACCATAAAACATTCTAGGGTTCAACCAGTCCCAAGAGATACACAGACACCGGCGTGTTGGTCGAGAGGTTTGAGCAATACTCTCAATAGCGCATTCGTGAAGTGGATGAGACTCGACTGTGTGATCCCAGTCTTCCCAAAAGAGCCCGTGGTACATTCAATTCTGGGTAGAAGCCGGTTAGGACCGAAAAATCCACAATGAATTTAACCCTTTGACTCCCGCACCCTGTCCACCAGCATCCTGCATTGTCAACCATGCTAACAAAGCAAAAACTTAACCATTTGACTCCCTCACCCTATCCACCAGCTTCCTGCAGGAAGCTGGTGGACAGGGTAAGGAAGTCATACGGTTAAGTTTTTTTGCAGTTGGTGGATAGAGTGCTGGAGTCAAAAGGTTAACAGGATTGATGAGATCCTAACCACTAACTCAACCACTAACCACTGCAGTACGGCGACTCGTAAGACACAATTATTTTGTCAGACAATTGAGGCGGAAACCAGTTAATCTCTTCGTTCACCAACACAGGTTCACTGGTGACCTTGCTCCAGGCATCCACCAAATGAATACTCACAATGCTAACCCCCATGATCTCGTCCACACTGCCAGCCGTTTCAATCCCAGCCCCCAACAATAGGCTTTGTCAGCAGGTGTTCAGACGCACGGTCTGTTGTTGGACATTCCAATGACAACAGCGAGCCCTGGAAAGCCCTGGGTCTTGGAAATTTGGTGGGTCTTTTGTGTTGCTGTTGTGGGGAGAAGAATGTGGTCGTTTACGCGGATGAATACACGTCCATTCTGCTGTCACAGTGCCTACTTCCTCCCAAGATGTGCCACAATAAAAAATGTCATCTAGGGGCCAAGGACGAAGGTGTCAGTTTACTCTGGAAACACAGCGAGACGAAACAAAACGAGACAGTCAAACTGTTGTCCATACCAGTTGTTGTGGTGCAGTGGTTAGCGCAACAGTCTAACTGACTGGAAGACAGAGGGTCCGAATCTCCATCACTCCCATCAAAAACCATTGTGGGATAATCATACCAGTCGTCGTGGTGCAGTGTTTAAGGCCACGGTCTACTAACTGGAAGATTGGGGCTGGGATCTCCACCAGTCCCTTCAAAAAATCATTGTGGGATAATTTTCAGTCCCAATCGGTTCCAACCAGAGTTGATTGTGCTATGAGTTCATTGGAAGACTGGGACCACGCAGATTGTGCTATGAGCTCATTGAGAAGACTGGGACCACGCAGATTGTGCTATGAGCTCATTGGAAGACTGGGACCACGCAGATTGTGCTATGAGTCATTGGGAAGACTGGGACCACGCAGGTTGTGCTATGAGCTCATTGAGAAGACTGGGACCACGCAGGTTGTGCTATGAGTCATTGGCAGACTGGAACCACGCAGGTTGTGCTATGAACTCAGTAGGAAGACTGGGACCACGCAGGTTGTGCTATGAGCTCATTGGGCAGACTGGAACCACGCAGGTTGTGCTATGAGCTCAGTGGGAAGACTGGGACCACGCAGATTGTGCTATGAGCTCATTGAGAAGACTCTGACCACACAGGTTGTGCTATGAGTCATTGGAAGACTGGGACACGCAGATTGTGCTATGAGCTCATTGGGAAGACTGGGCCCACGTAGGTTGTGCTATGAGCTCATTGGGAAGACTGGGACCACGCACATTGTGCTATGAGCTCACTGGCTCCCTGTATCAAAGCGCATACAGTACAAAGTAGACACCATGTGCTACAAAAGCCTCAATAACGCAGCCCCGATTACTGTCAAGCCTACTTGAGATCTATGTTCCCTCACGTACCCTCCGCTCTGCCCCCGATCCTCTGACTTTTCGCTTTCCACGCACTAAGCTCAACACCTACGGTCACGAGCCTTCTCTGTTTCTGGTCCACTCTCCTGGAACAAACTTCCTCTCTCAGTCCGTCAGCAACCTACTTTGTCTCCTTCAAGTCGCTCTCAAAACTCACCATTTCTTCTCTGCATGAAATCCTGACCTCACTCATCCCCTCTGAAGCCTGTCTCCGCTCGGAGTGGAATCACATTGTAATATATATTTGTATATAATATACTCTCTATAATTTTCCATTGTTTTTATTCTTTTTCCCCATTTATAGCCATGTGTGAGTGTGTGTGTGCGTGTGTGTGCGCGCGTGCGTATGTGTATGTTCAGCGCTTAGATTTGATTTCTATCAAGATTTTGCGCTATATAAATATTGTAATTATTATTGTAATTATTGGGAAGACTGGGACCATGCAGTCCTGTCTCATCAACATCACGGATGCATGACTGAGGGTGCTGCTCAAATCTTCTGACCAGCACCACAAGTATCTCTTATCTCTCGGGCCAGGTTGACGCCAGGATGTATTATGATAGGAAGCGTAGAGAGCAGCTCTGTCACGCTGTCCTGTTCCTAGATGGAACCCCATAGAACTCCATAGCATCATGAGTATCATCTCCATCGTCATCATCATTATGGCATTGTAAAACTTGTCCCAGCCTTTATGATGGTTCACGTGGCGAAGAAAATGGACAGCAAAAAGAAAAAAGAAAGAAAAGGAGAACAATAACTAAATGCTTCAATGTGATAGTCCTTGATTTTTTTTTTTTTTTTTCATTTTAAGTTTGTCTCATTCTTCCTTCTTCTACCATGGTCATTTGACAATATTTGCCACTTTGAAAGTAAAGACCTCTACTTTTCTAAGCGCTAGCATTATGAATGTGCTGCTTTACCTTCCCTAACTCTGACGAAAGTCAACTACCTATTCACAGTCGATCGTACACGCATTACTTTTGCTCGAATGAGATTCGCACACGTGCAAAGCCGACCACCTTGAAAATGGACCACCACATTCTTGTTATTCAAGACATTCACCCAAAATAGGTTAGAACGTCTTGTAAAAACACTCTTTAAAAAGCTTCTATGAAACGTTTCCACGTGGTCATAGTGGTCTGTCAGACTGCGTGATTATGTTGTTTTTCCCCTGAGACATTTGCGGTTTTCCATCAGTGCTCCAACCTTGGTGACCACCTGTTTATTGTTATTGTTATGTTATTGTTATTGTTATTGTTATTATTGTTATTGTTATTGTTATTCTTGTTGGAAGCCCAGCCGACTGCGTAGAGCCATATAAGGGCTATAACCGTTTCAAAAACTGAAAAGAAAATTACCGTTTCAATACACACACAATACTTCAAGAGGAAAAAAGAAAAAGATAATTAAGTACACATATGAATGCATTCGCGCACATAATCTGAGGAGATGCCCCTGGCGTTGACCACTCAGTCCAATTTATCGCATGAGGAATTTAAAAACATACCTGATACAAATTTAAATACAACTAAGGACTCTAAAAAATATATAAAAAACAGGCCTAAATTACCTAAAATTGTTTTTGCATATTTTGTTTCCGTACAGCCAAAAATGTATTTAATATATGCACCAAATTATCTATCCTAAGAGAAAATAAGCAAGAGTTTATTGAACACATACAGGTGAATGGACCAGCAAGGCAGAAAATGAGAGGAAGAAATGACAGAAAACAAAGGAACAAGGCAGAAACAAAGAGAGTAACAGAAAAGAGGAAACTTCTAGCACAGAATTTCCAGAAGGTGGGGATACTATTTATACCGAAAGATCTCATCGGCATATCCAGGAATAGGGGCGAGGCAGCTGTTTACTGAAAAATTCCTTATGGAATAATAATGATAATAATAATGATATTCATAAGGCGCTAATATATACAAATCAAATAAAGGCGCTGTCTCTCATCGTTCACTCAAACATTCATTAACAGTAACGAAAATTTAAGGATACGAAACACATGCATACAACTTGACAGAAAGGTATTTCTTCCAGTTAGACTTGAAGGAAGACAGACTATGTGTCTGTCGAAGATACAGGGGCGGCTCATCTCCGTTGTACGGAGCCAGAACCAGAAAATGAACGGCGACCGACTTTTGAACATCTGTATCAAGGAATTTGTAAAGAAGCTGCGTCAGAAGCAGAGCAGAGAGGTCAAGCAGGAATGTACACTGGGAGATAATTACAAACATAAGTAGATGCTATACTGTTTACATATTGTAGCATAATACATTATTTCACACATACCCATACACACACATATATATACATACACATGCATACACACATACACACACCGTCTAATATCACTTATAGTGAAAAGACGTTAAATCAAAGAACGAACGAAGGAACACATACACATATACATACATACATACATACATACATACATACATGTACATACATACATACATACATACATACATACATACATACATACATACGTACGTACGTACATACATACATACAGACACACGCGCGCGCGGACACACACACACACACACACACACACACACACACACACACACACACACACACATACACACACACACTGTTATATAGCCTGTGTTTCTTCATCATCTGCTGACACGAACCTTCCACGAATCGTACTGTCACTTTCGTATTCACAATGAATGTACTTAATGAAATTCGGTCTGCTCTCTCCGAGGAACGCGTGTCGGCGCAGTGTATTGCCACTTTCATATATGCGTGTATTTCCATTACCTATGAAAGTAAACTTTGTTACCGAATTTTTCCAGGGACACCTCTTTTCTTGCCGTGGGTTCATTAACATGCGCTGAGTGTGCACTGTCTGTTGTCGTGTGATCTTTAACATGCACTGAGTGCGTGCTGTACACTGAACATCGATTTATCATGTCATCCGAAAGACTAGTATCTTAACCACCACTTCAGTGGAATAGGGAGAAACTCCCTGTACAATATGTGATTCGAACCCGGTTTTGTCGAGTCCTGGGTAGGTGCCTTAACTATTAGACCACACACTCCACCGTTCTCAATTAGTTTCATATGCTTCTTATTGAATCTTTTAATTTTCGATTCAGCTAACACTCGCAAATCAGAAGGACAAAATATGTGGCGAATGCCTTTGACAGGGCTTTCACTGTGCAGCTTGGGCCTAATGGATCCGTACGGATTAATTATGATTTTGTAGAAATTATAGGCCGTATTGTTATTAGATACAAGCATACTATATTCAGATCCAGATGATTTTTAGCCTCTGGCTTGTTGCTGGCAACTTTTTCAAGATGTATGCCATATAAACGGTTCGTTTTGCTTTGTTTTGTTCTGTTTTTACCTTTTTAAGGTATACTAGCTTTGCTATTTTCTATTAGCTTCAGCCCACAGACTTGTATATCTCTGTGTTTCGACCTGTCTCTGAATATTCATAAGTAAACTTCATTTTTTTCATGAAAAAAATACCCTTTATTCTTCTTTTGTCATTAGCATGGCACTGCTATATTTTTGGCATTTTCTGTCTGTCTGTTTCTGTCTCTGTCTCTGTCTCTGTCTCTCTCTTTCTCTCTCTCTCTCTCTCTCTCTCTCTCTGTTTCCTCTCTCTCTCTCTCTCTCTTCTCTCTCTCTCTCTCTCGCTCGCTGTCTCTCTCTCTGTCCCTCTCTCTCTCTCTCTCTCTTCTCTTCTCTCTTCTCTCTCTCTCTCTCTCTCTCTCTCTCTCTCTCTCTCCATTCCTCTCTTCTGTTATTTTTTCATGCTTTACAAAGCTTATGTTTTGAAAAACAATCAGTTACTTTCTCCTTCATGCCAAACTGTAGCATTGACGAATCAGTTCCCTACAGTTTTTATTTGATATCAGTTTTTTGTGCTGGGAAAGTCAGGAAACTGGTGCATGCATTTTTTCTGTGAAAAGAGTTTTTCAGGCACAGATGAGAGAATATTGATTCGGCTTTGACTCTCGCAACCTATCCACCAACTACAAAAACTTAACCCTATGACTCCCTCGTAGGGTTAAGTTTTTCGGGTTTACCTTACCCCGGTATATGTACACCATGCCTAATCAACAGATGTAACAAAATGTAGAAAAACAAGCATTCATTGTAATATTTGTAATATGTATACATACATATACATACATATATACGCACATATATATATATATGCACATACCTACACATATACATACACACACATACTATATATATATATATATATATATATATATATATATATATATATATATATATATATATATATATATATATATATATATATACGCATACACACATGCATATATGCGTACATACATATACACATATAGGGAATCGTAGGGTCAAGTTTTTGCTTTGTGAGCACGGTCGACAGTGCAGATTGCTGGTGGATAAGGTGCGGGAGTGAAACTTCTTCGGCTATAATCATTATGGATCTGTTCCATCACATGGCCATCTGAGTCCCGTCGGTGTGTATGGATCTTATTCCGAGCTCAGAGATACTTTGAAACTGAAATGGATATGGTCGGCCATTGCATCTATATGAACGTCACAGCTGGCTTGAAAGTGTATCGTGTTTGTTCATACTCTTTTTTCATACAGGTTTGGATAAAAGGCAAGTTTTCTGTCTCTTTAAGAACTGGGGTGGACAGAGAAGACTTTTGTGCCTCAGTCTAAATCCTCCATTCATAGGTATTCACTAAACCGGGGTAAGGTAAACCCGAACAAATTGCCTCCTACTTTTACCCACTTTGGGGAGTCTTGTTTGATACCAGTGTAAAACTACATCGTGTGGGCATGGGTGTGTCTAAGTAAGTGTGTGCGTGTGTGTGTGTGTACGTGTGTTTGTTTGTGTGTGTGTGTGTGTGTGTGTGTGTGTGTGTGTGTGTGTATGTGTGTGTGTGTGTGTAGTGTGTGTGTGTGTTGTTGTGTGTGTGTGTGTGTGTGTGTTGTGTGTGTGTGTACGTGTGTGTGTGTGTGTGTACGTGTGTGTGTGTGTGTGTGTGTGTACGTGTGTGTGTGTGTGTGTGTGTGTGTGTGTACGTGTGTGTGTGTACGTGTGTGTGTGGTGAGTTTGTGTGTGTGTGTGAGCGTGTGTGTGTGTGCGTGTCTGTCTGTCTGTGTGTCTGTCTGTGTGTCTGTGTTTCTGTCTGTCTGTTTGTCTGTCTGTCTATCTGTCTTCGACAAAACAGATATCTTCAATAAGATAAAATGACACAAGATTATATTACATTAGTATCGCATTACATTAGATAGGGTTTTATTATATTTGATATATAAATCAATTTTAGACGACTTGTTTTGGGGCAGATAAGTTGGTTAGATAAGTGAATTTAGGTTAGACGAAGTAGATTACATAAGTTAGATACATAAAGAAAAAGAGAGAGAGGGGGAGAGAGACAGATAGATAGAGACAGAGAGAGAGACAGAGACAGAGAAACATACAGAGTGAAAGCCACAGAGAGAGCGACAGAGAGAGACAGAAGAAAGAGAAAAATATATTTATAGTGTGACATGGAGAGAGACAGAGGGGAGCAGTAACACTAACAGGAATCAAAAATACTGAATGACCGCAGATCACTCACTTCTGAGAATAGGAGAAGCCAGCCTTCTCCCACCTGGTCAGTAGCTCCACGGGTCAGCGAAATGTCACATAAGTATTACATGTTACATGCCTTAGAAGTAATGATAGCCTAAAACATCACAACTATCAGCTCATTAGTATCTCTTGGCAGCAAAAACAACAGGCTTATTGAGAGCTACATTGTTTGTTTGTCTTTTTGTCAATTATCGTATGGATAAGAACTGGGCTTAATATGTTTCGTTGTTATTCAGTATCAGTCATTACATGTGGGAAAACTGTGACAGAATCATAAAACTCTAAACACTGCAAAAAAAACTGTTTGAAAGTTGCCTTTAACAACAGAAGATTTCTTTGATTCAGTATTTTTTTTTTTTATCAAGAAACACCGGAGGGACCCAGAGCACCAATGCCTCACCACTCTCCAAACAGTCACCTCCCAAGTTCCCGGCGCCACACGATAGCGGTTTCACAAGCAAAGTGGATTGGTGGGGGGGGGGGGGGGTGTACATGCGCCGCACGACCCATTCGGACTCAGTCATCAGTTACCTCGTCCACAAACCGAACGACAAGATGGCAAGATGACAAACCCTGGGGCATTCAGCAAATCAGTAAATCACCATAAATAATTTTTTTCTTCATTTTCAAATACATAGCTTTTGCAAACATCGTGAAACGTATAAAATGCATGATCAACAGATCTAACAAAATGTTTAAAGATCTAACAAAATGTCACACAGTTTAAAGAGAGAGAAAAAAAAGAGAGGAGTGTTCTGAGCTTACTGTTTTTGTACTTTGTATCTGCTTCCATGCTAGCTGAATGGGTAGCGCAAACTGTGTTAGATTTGAGAAGTTCTATACAACATGGGAGATAATTCTCAAGAGTTATGTCCTTTGATTATATTATACAATGCACAATCAACAGATCTAACAAAATGTAGAAAAACAAGCATTCATTGTAATATTTGTAATATGTATGCATACACATACATATACATACATATATGCACATATACATATAAACACACATACACATATACATATACACACATACATACATATAATAATAATAATAACAATAATAATGTTATTTGTATAGCGCATATTCCATATAAAAACATGCTCACCAGCGCTTTACATTTCGCAAGAAAGGCAAAAGGTGATAAAAAATGTTCACAATTACATACACAATAAGATAACAACTAACATTAAAGCTATACAAGTAAGAAGACACATAAGAAACCACAGAATATTAAAATTTAAACACTGACTTATGTAATGAAAAAAGATTGACAGATTTTTCATATGAATAAAGAGGCATACTGTGTTTATATATTGCTGGGTGTGTGTGCTTGCGTACGTGTGTGTGTGTGCGTGTGCTATGTTTGCATGCGCATACACATCATGTATATACACATACATACACACACATGTATATATGTATATATGTATATATATGTATACACACATACAATATATACACGTATATATAACACACAATATATATATATATATATATATATATATATATATATATCCGGGCAGGCTGGTTCTGTTGACAGAGCCATACACTCCAGATCGGATGTTTCGAGTTCAATCCCAGACCACAACATAAAAAAACAGATTATATGCTGCCCATCCTGATGTTCCAATCAATGTACTGGCGTCAGCTTAGTGTTCGTTCTCCTACCGCCCTCTCCTTTTCTGATTTCAAGACTTTGCCAGCAAACAAGGCTATGCACAGGCTTAAGGGGTCTGCCAGATAATTGCTGGCGTATTCGGATGGAGCGCCTATGGAATTGTCCAAGCGCGACTAATTCTTCGTAAACAAAGTTAATCCCGGCTACGTGGTTTTCATGGGGGGGTCGCAAGGTTGAAAAGTTTATGTGTCCGATATTGGGGTCACACAGGTTAAAGAGAGAAAGAAAAAGAGATTGGGATAGAGTGGAGAGACAGAGAGAGAGAGTGAGAGAAAGAGACAGACAGACAGAGACGGAGACAGAGACAGAGAGACAGACAGAGAGACAGACACAGACAGAGACAGACAGACAGATAGAGAGAAAGAGACACAGAGACAGAGACAGAGAGACAAAGACAGAGACAGAGAGACAGAAACAGAGAGACAGACAGACAGATAAACAAAGAGAGAGAGAGAGAACTGATTAATTCATGAGATTTGTAATATGCCTATATTGAAATATTAAGAAATTCCCGCATGTTTTTCTGGTGGTGTGAACCAGGTAGTAGCTCCTGAATATGTAGACATTTATTGTTTTCCTGTTGCGTGTGAGATTTATATAGAAGATACTGGTTACGTTATGTAGGGTATGTCCATCAGAGAGTGTGAACGACAATTTTAGTGAATGATAAGTGTTGGAGAGAGACAGACAGACAGACAGACAGACAGACAGACAGACCGACAGAGACAGAGACAGAGAGAGAGGCAGACAGACAGACAGACAGACAGACAGACAGACAGAGACAGAGACTGAGAGAGAAAGACGAACAAAGGATAGACAAAAGATTAACGACGATATTTCGACTGGCTTAAAAGTGGATCTTTTGCGAGTTTGGCTCATACATCTGGCGTAATAGGAAGTTCAATGATTGTAAAAATATATGACTGAATGGTTAACATCACTGAATTATGAATTTCAAGAGAGTGAAGTCTTTATCTTGACTGACTCGATAAGCCTACTTGAAAAATGGAACGTGGAATAGGACACAGGACATGTGTGGCGTCAGTGCATAATGGAATCTATTGTGAGCGCGGAGATGCCATCATGTGAAATTGAAACAAAGACTGAATCTGATACTGAATGAGCATTGTCTGCTTCCCGCTTCCATAAATGGAAATGAACTGGAAAGAGTCCTCGGCTGTTTGTGTATGGATCTTCACCAACTTTGAAACAACGATCCAGGCCCGTATCATGTTGCTGTTATATATTTAACCCTTTGACTCCCGCACCCTGTCCACCAACTGCAAAAACTTAATAACCCTTTGACTCTTTCACCACTATCCACCAACTTCAAAAACTTAACCATTTGACTCCCACACCCCTATCCACCAACAGGCAAAACTTAACCCTTTGACTCCCACACCCTATTTACCAACTGGAAAAGCTTAACCCTTTGACTCCCACACCCTATCCGCCAACCCCCAAAATTTAACCCTTTGACTCCCACACTCTATCCACCAACTGCAAACACTTAACCCTTTGACTCCTTCACCCCTATCCACCAGCTTCCTGCAGGATCAAAGGGTGAGGTGCTTGCTTTGCTATCACGGTTATAAAGGGTTGATGCTGGTGGACAAGGTGCGGGAGTCAAAGGGTTAAATACTGCTATTATAGTCAAACGTTTACCACGTCTGTGTTTAAACGGTGGGACTCTCAGTATGATTTACGATCATGTTATTAATGACATTACGATTGACTCAACCACACATCGTTTTCGTTCGCTTTCATTGTACAGACTGGTCAAGATGGAAGGTAACTTTGCTTTTTCTTTAGGAGTTCTGTGATCAGAAAAGACTTTTTGTGCCACGGTCTTACCCCTACCCCCCCCCCCCCCCATTCATGGGCACTGACTCTCCTGGGGTAAGGTAAACTTAAAATAAATTGCCTCCCCTCTCGGCCACCTGGGGAGTCTGTCTAGCACAAGTGTCAACCTGAATCAAAAGGCCTACGCCTGTTTGAATCATACACATTAGTTTATAAAACCCTTGTGGTAATACCAGCCCGGGTGGTAGTGGTGATGGTGGAGGTGGTGCTTGTTGTTGTTATTTCTTTTGATTTTGTTGTTGTTGTTGTTGTTTTGATTTCTTTTGATTTGTTGTTTTTGTTGTTGTTGTTGTTTTGATTTCTTTTGATTTTGTTGTTGTTGTTGTTGTTGTTGCTGTTGTTGTTGTTGTTTGTTGTTGTTGTTGTTGTTGTTCAAAATATACTCTTGACTATGTCCGCTGCGCTGGGTATTTTTCATTTTGTTGTTGTTGTTGTTTTCTTTTGATGTTGTTGTTGTTGTTGTTTTTCAAAACATACTCTTGACTATGTCCGCTGCGCTGGGTACTTAATTTTGGTGGTGGTGGTGGTGGTGGTGGTGGTGGTGGTTTTCAAAACATACTCTTGACTATGCCCGCTGCTCTGGGTACATAAATAAACCTGGTCTTTGACTACCTGCAAATGATGTCTTTAACGGAACACTCAAAAGAATATTTTTTGTAGTGGAGATGCCTATTAATTAATAACGTATATATGTGTAGAACACAGGGCTGATTCAAAACAGTGAGCAGCTAGATTTTAAGTAGCCTAGCTATGGCTCTGAAACGACGCAATTATATTTTGCATCACATTCAATTCCATAATTATATAAATGAAGCTTTAATGTTCTGAGGTAGACCTGCTTGATGTTAGAAATCAAAAAAAGGTAATCAACGGCTGACAGTGGATGCGGTTGTTCAAAATATTATGATGAAGATACTGAAATTATGATAAGACGTAGATGTTAAACAACAGCCGATGATGATGACGATGTTGTTGACAACAATGAAAATGGTAATGATGGCCATTATGGTTATGATGACATCAGTGTTGATTTTGATAACAGCATTGATGATGTTGATGATCATGAAGATGGTGACGATGTTGTGTCAGATTCAGAAACGCAGAAGCAAAGTGGAGAGAGAGACAGACAGACAGAGAATAGGGGGAGAGAGAGCGGGTGGGGGGGGGGGGAGAAACAGACAGACAAACAGTGACAGAGACAGAGATCGGCAAGAAATGTTTGCGAGCTGAACTGCAGATAGAACGGTTCAAACTATCCCCATGTAAAGTGATCACTATTTTTTTTGGTTAGTAAACAAGTAAACACAATTGTATATAAAGTCTTTATTAACCGAAACTGAAACCAACCCAAAACATTGTACCATGTGGAAAAATAAAACTTAAATCAAGAGAGATGGTTGTGCCCTTTTCATAAAGTACGAAATAGAAAACAAGTAAAAGTTACATTTACAGATTAGAGTCTTAGTGCTGCCAACAAATGTCATCTTGATGCACATGGATGAACAGAATGATAACGTCCGCTTACCCTGTAGAAACGAAGAGGATAGATCATAGCATCTGTTTTGGGTTTGTATCATTATTCAACCATGCCGGTAACATTTCCAAACTAATCTTTGTGCCAATTCCACATCGTTTATGCTAAATACACTAAATGTTGTTGTTCAGACATGACAAACACTTTAAATCAGATCTCAAACATTACTTGATTTTGCTTCATTCAATATTCTATATACGCAATTTCATTTGTTCAAGAGACATTTGAACATTCTGCCTAAACTGAAATTCGTGTATCAGAAATAAACACAAACTTTGACCTACACTAGATTTGAAGTTCAATGGTTCTTTTTTACAAACAATTGATGAAACTGTATGATCTCATAATCTCTACCAGTATTTCAGTTCTTTCGACAGTGTTAGCGTGTGTGCATGTTTGTATACGAATTTATGTGTATCTTAACTATGAAAGTGCAGTGTAATTAGCTGAGTTCGGATGGATATGACACACATTCAAGATCACAGTGACACAAAAAGTAGGGCTAAAGTGTGGCAGTACTGATTTCTACGCAAATTGTTGCCCGACAAGTTTCAGTTATACACGGAGACCCACAAAGGATTAACAAAATACCGGTCTGAATAGATATCGCATG
Organism: Monoplex corrugatus; assembly: GCA_030674185.1. Taxonomy (NCBI): domain Eukaryota; kingdom Metazoa; phylum Mollusca; class Gastropoda; order Littorinimorpha; family Ranellidae; genus Monoplex; species Monoplex corrugatus. The sequence continues at coordinate 52,052,915 of CM060309.1, forward strand.
TATTTTCTACGAGATAAAAAGCTTCCAAAAGTTGTAAGATTATCTCATCTGTGTGACAGATATGTGTCAAAATCAGGCCAACTTGTTCCACGCGAGTAGTCAAGAATACTAGGTCTGTGTAATACTGAATTTTGACTGAAAATGATATATTCTTCTGAGGCCATTGACCTAGAGAATGACACTGGCCCAGGTGCTCAGCACTTTTTGTTTCCTAGAAGAATTTGAATGTTAAAGTCGTTTGAGTGTTTTAGTGAGAACGTATGTAAAATTGACATAAATGTAACATTTAGAACGATTCTAAGAGACGAAACATGCTGTGCACATGGGCCAGGCCTGTTTCCATCTTTATCTTGAGATTATTTATCTAGAGAGTGATATCATTTCTATCATTGCTTTGAAGACACTGACCCAGAAAGTGATATTATTTCCACCATCGCTTTGAGGACAATGACCCAGAGAGTGATATTGTTTCCATCATTGCCGTAAGGTCACTGACCTAGACAGTGATACTGTTTCCATCCCTTCCCTTAAAGTCACTGATCTAAACAGTGAAAGTGTTTTCATCATTTTCCTGAGGTATTTCACCTAAAAAGTGATTCTGTTTCCATCATTCCTTTTAGGTCTTTTATGTCATTCATCTAGACAGCGATACTATTCCCATCATTCCCTAACGGTCACTGACTTAGACAATGAAAGTATTTCCATCATTTGGTCAGGTCATTTACTCAAAAGTGATTCTATGTACCTCATTCCTTTTAGGTCATTCATGTCATTCATCTAGACAGTGACACTATTTCCATCATTCCCTTAAAGTAACTGATGTATACGGTGAAAGTGTTTCCATCATTTCCTAAGGTCATACACCTCAAAAGTGAGTCTAATTTCATCGTTCCTTTTAGGTCATTCATGTCATTTATCCACCTTGTCTTCTTACTGTCCCATCTTAACATAATTGTTGTTCTGGTGGTGTCAGTATAGTATGAGATAGGTCCCCCTTACCCCTCTTCCCTGGGATGGTTATCCCCGTCGGCCATATCACCTACGGTGGGTGCTGATGTAACACTGAACCAAATCAATCAATTTAGACAGTGATACTATTTCCATCATTCCCTTAACCCTGTAACTCCCGCATCCTATCCACCAGGTGCAAAAACTTAACCCTTTGACTCTCTCGCCCTATCCACCAGCTTCCTGCAGACTCCCTCGCCTCATCCACCAGCTCCATGTCAGCTGTCATTGGATGGATCTTTACCAAATCTGGATCAAAAGTGAAGATCGTTGAGGACTCACGATTGCGTAAGTTTGAAATTCATGGCACGATGGTCAAGGCCACATAGATCACTCCTCCTCTCTCTCTCTCTCTCTCCTCTCTCTCTCTCTCCTCTCTCTCTCTCTCTCTCTCACACACACACACACACACACACACACACACACACACAACACACAACACAACACAACACACACACACACACAGACACACACAGACACACACAGACACACACACACACACACAAAGACTGCTTAATGTCAGCACTTTTTGAGGAAAGTCAATGAATAGCACTTTTTCAGGAACTTCTGATAATATCTGAAATCAGTCTTCATTGTTGCGAGTGTCTACCATTGTCCTCGAGGCACATAAAACATTTTTCAGTTGAAACTTCTTCAATGTCACGGTGACCTTGAGAAGTACAAAATATGGATTTTCTGTAGTAATTTTTTGTATAAAAAGAGAAGTCGTTGGTGTAAATGTGTACAATCTTCTTTTCTTTCCTTTTCTTTCTGTTATTGAGTTTTCTTCTTCCCTGAAGAAATCTAAAAGGGACAAAAGATCATTTCAGTATGTTTTGCGGTTTTATAATACCTGTGTGCGTGACGCTGCATGGTTTGAGAGCTGGAATGACTTTGCCTTTCATTTTGTACCTTATGCTTTCGAAAGGACACAAATGCCAGCACACACACACATACACAACACACAACACCACACACACACACACACACACAACACACACAACACACACACACACACACACACATACACACATACATACATACACATATATACACACACATATACACACATATACACACATATATGCACACATACGTACATACATACATACATGTTCATATATACATACATACATACATACATACATGCATGCATGCATACATATGTACATACACACACATCCACACACACTCTCACACGCGCACGCACACACGCACACACACACACATCACACTCACACGCACATTAACACTCTCTGTCTCTCAATCTCTGTCCCTGTCTATGTCTCTGTCTCTGTCCCTGTCTCTGTCTGTCTGTCTCTGTCTCTCTCTCTCTGTCTCTCTCTCTGTCTCTCTCTCTGTCTCTCTCGCTTGCTCTCTCTCTCCCTCCCTCCCTCTCTCATTCTTAATTTGGATGAATATCAAAGCAAAGCGAGCAAGACTGCAAGCGCACAAACAAAATGCACACGCATGCATAGCACATACACCCCTCCCTCTCCCCCTCCCCCTCCCCTCATGCGCGCTCATGAACAGGCACACATGCCCGCTTTGATTTGATCTCAATCCGAAGTTCCCAAACTGAGACAGACAGACAGGCAGACAGACAGAGAAAGAGAGAGTGAGTGAGAAAGAGAGTGTGTGAGAGAGAGAGAGAAAGAGAGAGAGTGAGAGAGAGAGAGACAAACAGACAGACAGACAGACAGAGAGCACGTTATATTTTGACTGAAGAGAAAACGAACCCGGGACGAAACGATTTGAGGAGAGGGAGGAGAGTTGGGGAGTACAATATAATGAATGTTTTTGACGGTGTCCGATGGGTTGGTTGGTTGGTTGGTTGGTTGGTTGGTTGGTTGGTTGGTTGGTGTTGGTTGGTTGGTTGGTTGGTTGGTTGGTTGGTTGGTTTCTTTCTTTCTTTCTTTTCTTTCTTTCTTTCTTTCTTTTTCTGTGCGTTTGTGTGTTTGTGTGTGTGTTTCTTTGTTTGATTGGTTGGTTGGTTGGTTGGTTGGTGGGTTGGCTGGTTGGTTGGTTGGTTGGTTGGTTGGTTGGTTGATTGGTTGGTTGGTTGGTTGGTTGGTTGGTTGGTTGGTTGGTTGGCTGGTGAGTTGGTTGGTTCTTTGTTTCTTGTTTCTTTGTTCTGACTTGTCCAGTCACAATCTGTGTGGTCTATGGCATTTTCATCGCTCTCCATATATGAATATGCGTGTTGTCGAATGTCTGTCAACAAGATTTTCCAGCTGTTTATGCCTTGAGTGGTTCGTGACAAAACGGGGATCACACGTTCCCCAAAAACGGCCGGAAGACAAGTTACAGCTGAACTAGATTGAATATGCCTTTTATTCCATCTTCTTTTTCTTCTTCTTCTTCTTCTTCTTCTTCTTCTTCTTCTTCTCTTCTTCTTCTTCTTCTTCTTCTTCTTCTTCTTCTTCTTCTTCTTCTTCTTCTTCTTCTTCTTCTTCTTCTTTCTTCTTCTTCTTCTTCTTCTTCTTCTTCTATTTACTGTCTTGGGACACCTTATCAATACACATCTATTTTAATGACGGCTTCCATCTTTTCACCTTAGCTGTCCTGTGTCTTGAGCATCCTGGATAACCTGCTGATGATGATAATGATCAGCGACCTACACTTCTCTCCAAGATCGTTCTGTTAGTGGCCAGAACTAATGAATGATCACACTGGCGATGCATCGAATGTGTCTGGTTTTATTTTAGGACTACAGTGAATAAACAAACACATGAATTAACAAATAAATAAAGCAAAACTTTAGCAATTTTGTGTTTGTTGGTGTCTGCTGAGTCCAGCAATAGGGTGATATATCTACTTATGTAATACTAGCATTATGATATCAAGCATAACAGGTTGATATTTTAAGTCATAAGTCCACGCAAATCCTCTGGACCAAGCTTGTCTGCAATATTCCAACATCAAGTCCATTATACTTCACCAAAGCAAAATTGGAATCCACGGTCACTTTAAAGTAAGGATGTTGATGCCTTCAATTCAAAGAAAGTCTTGATGATGAAAGAAATAACTTCGTCATCAACGAGAAGTCAAGAACAGTCAGCTTTAATATTCAATGTAACCTGAAGATGGAGTCTAACCTGCTTGGGTCATATGGCTTGCCAACTTGATGATGATGATGATGATGATGATGATAGTTGTAGTAGTGGTAGTAAAGTAGTAGTAGTGGTAGTAGTAATGATATTTATATGGCACCAAATCCAGATACAAGAATCAAACCAAAGCCCTCACTTTCATCATTCACCACAGCAATCACCCAACAACGTCCAAAATTCCAGGGCACAAAGCACATGCAAACTGGGAGGTGGAGGACAGGAGAGAGGTGGGGTAAAAGGGTGGACATGCAGAGTGAGAAGTTACTGCTGGGCAAAAAGATATGTCTTCAAGCTAGACTTGAAAAAAGACAGAGCACGTGTCTGTTGAATAGACAGGGGAAGATTGTTCTAGTTGTATGGCTCAGATATAGAAAAAGAGCAGCGACTGACCGTGGAACGTCTGTTTTTAAACAAGTAGTATCAGAAGCAGAATGGAGAGGTCGGGCAGGGGTGTACATTCGGAGGTAGTCACAAATATAAATTGGTGCAGCACCATTGATATACTTGTAGCATAATGTATTTGTGGCCTCCACCACGAAATCAATCTTAACTAGCATTTTTGGTATTTTGAGATATACATATCACTGGAAAGTGTACATTCTGCTGATTATTTTGGTACTTGAATAAAGCTTGTACTCAAAAAAATGTAGAAGTTATATATGTTTAAAGTCATTAAGTTGTATGACGGCCATTTTGAGAAAACGACCTCTAAAGTTTTTGTGTGCTCTCCTACACATTTTCCTTAAATCTCTTTATTTAGGTGGCTTTGACCCAGTTTGTTTCTAATTTTCGCTGTCATTATCTAAAAGGTGCACCAAAGAGATTTCCGTCAGTATATTACATGTGCGAGTACTGTACAGGTTACGGTTCATGATAAGAGACAAAAAGAGGTACTTTTGGTAAGAAATTGCGTTCTTTCTGCTACGATCAGTGCATTAAAATACCATTTTAAATTGATTAATAATATTTTTTCAAGAAAAAAATTTCTGTGGGGGATAGATTATAGTCTACAGAAATCAGTTTTGAGAAAAAGTCAAAACACCCCAGAGAGACCCTCAGTCACCTTTTCAGCTCCTACTGCTGTTCGACTGACTGCGAGTTAAGACTGAATTGGTGGTGTGAGGTCACATTTGATTTTGTATGAAATTCTATGAGAAAAGGCAACCAGTGAAGAAATTGAAGCGAGGGAGTGACATGATCATGCCTCTTTTTAGGGAGAGCAAGACGGTCCGCGAAATTCTGAATACGCTGGAGGCATGCAACAGAAGAAGCGGGTAAGCCAGAGAGCAGAGAGTTACAATAGCCGCTGCGAGACAAGAGAAGTTGCCATTTAGACGCTGCTGAAGCTGAAAGATAACGGCCAATAGAACTGACGCTTCACAGTTGACAGAAACGATACTGACAGGTTTACATTTAAATTTCTGGATTGGAAGTTGAGGATCCAGAACAACGCCAAGGTTCTTGACTGAATCAGAAAGTGCAATAGTGTTGTCCAATAGTTGATGATAGCCGGAAGAGAGAAAAGGCCAGACCAAAATGTGAACTGGCACCGAACCAATTGATTAGATTTTTAATTAATGATTGGGTAATATTGATAGTCATTGGCCCTTCGTATGTATTTAATCTATCAAAGCCCTGGGCGCTGACAACGATTTCAAAATTTGCGTACACATAAAAAAAATTACACACACACACACACACACACACACACACACACACACACACACACACACACACACACAAACACACATATACACACACACACACACACACACACACACAGACCACCACCACCACACCACACTACAACACACACATACACCTATACACACAAACAAACACACAAACACAAACACACACACACACACACACACACACCACACCACACCACACCACACCACATCAATCCACACCACATCATACCACACACGCACACATAGATGACGTGTTGAAGTCAAACACCCATACTGATACTGCTGATATACTGTTAAGTGTTGCTGTTTGAAAAAAAAATTGTCCAATTTAAAGACGGATGTTTTGGTAATAAATCTGAGAGTAAACATGAACTACGAGAGGATATCAGAATACAAACTGTTGATGTTCCAAATGTGGAGTTTTGACTAATTTCCTCATTCATCAGTTTGGCAACAGCTTCAGAGGATTCTAACGTATGTCTGCCCCAGTGTTACAACATCAGATTCACGGAAATCATTTGCTGTTTGGATATGATACTAACCTCAGATCAGACAATGTGAGACTTTATTATGTTTCACGCAAAATTCCATACTTGCAATTGTAAATATATGGAAACTACACCACAAAATAATTGTTTTAAAAAGTATTTAAAGGCCGTATTTGATACAGATAGAACACATTATTAATGAACATGTAATATATTTAGAAATGACTAGTTTATCTTGATGTTCAGTTTTAAACTTCTGCTTTATAAAATATCATTATGTATGTTCTGTTCCTTTATATGGCGTTCATATATCAACACCTTTTTTTCATATGTACATGATTTTTCGTTACCACAGTGTAAGTTTGATGTCCGTTTGTTGTAAAACAAAAAATGAATTTTAAAAAGTTTACTAACAAAAAAGACTGGTTTCCCTACGAAAATCAAATAGTTACATAGCCATGGGAACTAATCATATTATTGTTGATACTGATCATTATCGTGTGAAGTATTCTAGTGAATATGTTATTTCTGGATTTTTGTATCCTATGGATCTCGTGTGCATTATCAAAATCTTTATTCCACATGAAAGGAATGTATATGAATGAATGAATGATATTTTGACATGAAAATGGTGTTACGAGTTTTGTATCTGTTTGTTCAATACGTTCTCGCTCTAGCTCTTGAGCTAGAAATGGTTGGCCACTACATTTACTTAGGCCAACGCATCTCAGCAGAATCCCCCTCCAAAGAGGAAGAAATCAAACGTAGGATAACCCTTAGTTGGCAAGCGTTTGGAAGAGCAAGTTCGGATTTCAAGAATGACAAAATTCCAAATGTCCTGAAACGAAACGTCGACGACCAATGCATTTCGCCCACACTCACCTACGATGCAGAAACATAGAATCTAACAAAAACTCGCTTAAACACTAAGAATCATGCAGCGAGTACATGAAAGAATCATGCTTGGTATCATCTGGAAAGATCGCAAAACGGCTCAGTGGATCAGAGAAAGAACAAAAGTGTGAGACATCCTGGAAACCATCAACAAACTGAAATGGAACTGGGCAGGACATCTCACACGGAGAATGAACAGTGTTAGACAGCAAAACCCACGTTCTGAATACCAAGAGACGGCACTCGCAACAGACGAAGACAGAAAACCAGATGGAGAGACGACCTAGGATGGATTTGGCAAGAACTGGAGAGGAAAAGCGCTGGAACGAAGTGAATGGAAGCAGCTGGGGAAGGCCTACGTCCAACAACGGATTTTCGATGGCTGAAATATAGTTCTATATGTGTGTTCATATAATACAAAAAAATCATTTAAATATATTTCATACATTGGACGACATGGGAGATTACTGTTTGGGTGCTGGGTAAAGAATTTTCATATGGCTTGACTTTGAAATACTTTCTCACCGCCCAGTAGTCCGGTTGAGAGCAACTTTGTTACTGTGGGGCACACTGAGGTCAACTGATGCATCAAGGAGACAGCGCAGTCTCATCGTACCGAGATAACATCAAGACTGTAAGTGTTTAAACTTACAATTACTGTCTGCAGGGTGATTGAATGCGTTTCGTTTTGTTGAGTTTAAAGTCCTACCACTCTCAGAGTATATGACGACTAGTTATAGGAATGTTGCTCAAAGAAGCCTTAAAACATTTTGGTTGCATTGTGAGATACCGATGCTATTGTCGGATTCTCTTGAAATATATGTACGTATTGACTGAATGCGACCAGTTGGAGGGAACTATATACCTTTTACAGATTCCAGTCCTTACCCTGTAGGCCTCTCTCTTTTACTACAGTGGGGCGTTTGGTTTGTCTATGGGAAATTAGTTTTAATCTAATTCCATTAAACCATCTACTCAATCGTCAGCATGTTTCAGACTTCGTGTCATAGTTCTAGATTATTATTTCATTCTTTTTAAGAGACAACGCAGAATTCAAGTTTTCTTTGACTGAGAAAATGAAAGAATCATTCACTTTAGTTCATTTTCTACCCGTTATATAGCCAGACAACACACGCAGAATGCTGTGGCATCTTTAAAAAAAAACACATAAAGCCGTATGCATGTAACTTGACATGTTCCCAAAGGATCCCTGGAGAACCTAGGGCCGTGACAGCACTTTTCAAGTGAACTCAGGTTTTGGTTATTTTCTTTAGTGGCCCCATATCCATTCAGATGCCTTCATTTCGTTTTCCAGGCATCCTCTTCACGTTTGCTTTGGTCTGCCCACTTTATGCTTTCCTTAGGAGTTCCACTTCAGTGCTTGTCGCGTGATGTTGTTTGGAGGTTTACACAGAATGCGTTCCACCCAGTCCCATATCCGTTTGAGGGCAAGAATAATGAGCTATACCTTTTCATTTCTCTTACAACTTGGGCTGTTTTACCACTATAATTCAGGTTTTGATGTTTCAGGTCCCTATCCTCGTTTTGGTCTTTGTCGTCAGAAGATTTATGTCAACAAATCCGTGTATTTCTGTGTATTTACATTGCCTTAACCATTCGGCCACTACGACTGCCTCATGAATGTAGCCATGACGAAATCAGTGGACAATCCAGTTTGTGGATTTTGCGTTCGCTTTTGCTTTTATAATGCAAAGAAATTGTCCACAGGAAAAATACATGCACATCAACTGGTTGCTTAAAATCGAAAGATGGCATACTTATCATGGAAAAAGACAAAATATTAGACAGATGAGGAGAGTACATTAAAGACCTTTTTGAGAATGACAGAAACGAAGAACACATTATAAAAAAGAACTTTGAAGGACCACCCATAATGAAAGATGAAGTTAGAGCAGCACTGAAAAAGATGAAACCAGGAAAAGCCCCAGGACCAGACAACATTGCTACAGAGATGATTGAAGTCATGGAGGAATTTGGCATAGAAAAAATAACAGTCCTCCTGAATGAAATTTACGACACTAGAAAAATCCCCAAAGATATGTCAAAATCATATTTCATTGCACTTCCAAAAAAGACAGGGGCTATAGAATGCGAACTCCATCGCACAATCAGTTTGACGAGTTATGTAACAAAAATCCTGTTAAGAATAATCATGATGAGGACAAGGGATAGAATCAAAAGAGAAGTAGCAAAGGAACAGTGTGGATTTGTGGAAGAGAAAGGAACTATTAATGCCATATACATCCTAAGAACTATCATAGAGAGGTCAACTGAGATGAATAAGGACTTGTATTTATGCTTTGTTGACTGTACCAAGGCTTTCGATCGGGTACGACATGAAGAATTGATCAACCAACTGGAGAGACTCAATTTCGATGGAAAAGATCTATGAATAATCAGAAATATGTACTGGGAACAAACAGCTGCAATGAGAATAGAAAACAATATGACTCTTTCCAAAACATCAAAAGAGGAGTCAGACAGGGTTGTGTTTTGTCACCAGATCTGTTTTCACTTTACAGCGAAAACATCATGAGAAACCTAGAAGAAGACCCTGGCTTAAAGGTTGGAGGGAAAATGATAAACAACATTCGATACGCAGATGACACCGCGCTAATTGCAGAAAATGAAAGGGACCTACAAAACTTTATGAATATACTAGAAATAGAAAGCAAAGGTAAGGGGTTGGAACTAAACAGCAGGAAGACTGAAGTCATGGTGATCAGTAAAAAACATGAAACCCCCTCATGCAAAATAACAGCAAATGGCACAACCTTGACACAGGTTAATAAGTTTAAATATCTGGGAACGGTCATTTCATCAGACGGCAGATGCACATCGGAAATAGCCAGCAGAATCGGCCAACCAAAAACAGCATTCAAGAAGATGACAAGCATTCTTACCAACAAATGCCTATCAATTAACATCAGGAAGAGAGTTCTTGAATGTTACATAGAACCAATACTGTTGTACGGATGTGAGGCGTGGACAGTCAACAAGCAAAGCCAGAACAAGATTGAGGCAGCCGAGATGTGGTTTCTAAGAAGAATGTTGAGAGTTCCATGGACAGCAAAGAAAACAAACGAGACAGTCTTAATGGAGGCAGACACAAGTAGATCATTCATAAGGAGGATTAGGAAGGGACAGGCAACATTTATAGGCCATTTTATGAGGAAGGGGGATTTGGAGCACCTGGTCACAACGGGAAATATGGGGGGAAAGAGAGCACCAGGTAGACCCAGGGAGAAAATGCTAGACGGACTTGCGGAGTGGCTGAGGACGAGGGGGTGGAGGAAATGCTTGGGGCAACGAGAGATAGAGATAGATGGAAGTCCATGATCGCCAACGCCTTGCGGCAGGGCACCTGATGATGATGATGAATGCGCACGTCCTTATGCATGGCGGCGTTCGTAAACAATGGGCTATTCAACTAAGTGTTATTTCAAACTCACGGAAAGTTTGCAGACCTTGATATTGACCTGCACATGTCGACAGCTTTTAATCGTTTGACTAGAACTAAACATCGCCTACGCCATGCGGCAGGGCACTTGATGATGATGATGAATGCGCACGTCCTTATGCATGGCGGTGTTCGTAAACAGTAGGCTATTCAACTAAGTGTTATTTCAAACTCACGGAAAATTTGCAGACCTTAATATTGACCTGCACATGTCGACAGCTTTTAATCGTTTGACTAGAACTAAACATGTGCTTCTTACGCTTGTAATTTTCAAGACTGTATGAATTGCCATAGCACTGAAACTGCCCTACTACACATTCTCAACAATCTCCTCCTTGCAACTGATACTGGCAAAGTCTCTCTCCTCACACTCCTTGATCTGTCTGCAGCCTTTGATACCATTCATCATGGTATTCTCCTTTCTAGACTTCATCATACTTTTGGCATCTCTGACATTGCTCTGTCTTGGTTCACTTCATACTATCAAACAGAAAACAAACCGTTCTCATCAATGGCACTTACTCTCAACCTGCATACCTGACCTGTGGTGTTCCACAAGGATCTGTCCTTGGCCCTGTTCTTTTCACTCTTTACACCTCCCCCCTGTCCACCATCATCAACTCCCATTCTATAAAACACCACTTCTATGCTGATGACACCCAACTTCAAGACAGTGACTCACCTGATAATATACAGCGCCTGTTGACTCGCACCACTGAGTGTTACTCGGACATTAAGAACTGGATGACACACAATAGACTTCAGCTTAATGACGACAAAACAGAAGCTATCCTCATTGGCACCCGTCAGAAACTTTCTCAGCTGCCTCCTCTTTCTCTCCTATTATGTAACACATCAGTCCCAATTTCTGATTCAGCTAAAAACCTTGGTGTCTGCATTGACTCTACCCTCTCCATGAACAACTTTGTTTCTCAAACTGCCAGATCCTGCTACTATCATCTCCATCGTATAAAGCTGATCAGAAAGTATCTCTCTGTCGAAACAACTGCAAAACTCGTTCTCTCCTTCATAATGTCTCGCATTGACTATTGC
>CM060309.1:52069645-52092145 GCA_030674185.1 Monoplex corrugatus
GGAACTCCATAGCATCATGATTGGCATCCTCATCGTCACCGTCATCATCGTATTGTAAAAACTGCGCCAGCTTCTGTGGCCTTTAAGTTGGCGTAGAAAATGGGACAAAAAAGAGCGAGAGAGACAGAGAGAGAACGAGAGAGACAGAGAGAGAAAGATGAGCACAAACGAAATCTCCCTAAGTGCGATGACCCTAAAAAAGTTATTCAGCCGACGTTGACACATTTATATTTGTTTAATTGGGAGGGGGGTGATGGAGGGAGTTGTAGTAAAGTTCCATAAAAAAACATGAAATTCCTGTTGACGTGTTACTTTTTTGTACACACACACACACACACACACACACACACACACACACACACACACACACACACAAAATCACACATACACACACACACACACAAACACACACAACACACAACACACACATACACAACACAACACACACACACATACACGCAACACACACACACACGACACGCACACACACACACACACACACACACACACACCACACACACACACACACACACCTCTCACCTCGTGTCTATTAAAATCTCTGCCGCCCACCCCCAACCCCCAACCCCCCACACACACCACCACCACCACCACCACCACCACCACCACTACCACCATTCTTTCAGAAAAAAACAGAGAGAGAGGGAGAAGGAGAGAGAGAGAGACAGAGATAGACAGACAGACAGACAGAGAGAGTTCAGACTTTAGACTTCAGAACAATTTCTTATTCAAGGATAGTAGCATTAAGTCCCATTGGAACTGTCTTACAGCTAAAACAAATAAACAGACACAGAGAGAGAACAAGAACACGAACACGAATTTTATTGTAGAAGTCCAACAGCCCCTTACAATAGGGGTTACAGCAGATTAGGTAACTGCAATATAACAAATAATCAAACATACATGGGCTAACCAACAATAAAGAATGGTATCATGCCTTAATTAATACTGAATGAACACACACGTAAGGGCACACAACACACTCGTACCACATTTTTAAGCTTTCATGAATCATTTTCTTACGCGCATTCTCTTCTTTCCTTTCGACTGCATTATGAGACAAAACAGCAGTTTAGCCAGTTAGGTCACCAAGTAACTTACGATGATATATGTAACATGAAATAAATGAATTTACTGTAGTTGAAAATGACATCTTCAGTTTAGCTATTTGAATGTGAAATAGTATAGTATGACTGATATTCAGAAACATTGGTTCTCGAATCAATACGTTGAGGACAGAGATTTACGACATGGACCTCGTTTTCTGGTTCAGACAAACAAAATGGACAACATTTATTGTCAAGAACTGGAGAATATTCAAATCTGTGCCAATTTATTTTTGTGACCCCAGTTCCAAATCGTCAGAAGGCTGTTCTGTAGTTGATTATACTGACTGATTCAGTCTGTTTTTCTTTCTCAAGACAGCTTTTATACTCACTATATTAGTTACACATTTGAAGATTTTCAAGATATGAAAACTATTCTCGACAAGAACGATCTGCATTGAAATTCTTGTAAAAACGCCTTCTCGTTTCCAACACCCCCGACCAATCAGACATGATGAAATCCATTATAGTACAGCAAAGTTTGTACTGTATGCGAGATCCCCAGGTTGTATGACCTCCCTTAGTAATTTCTGACAACATGTTGTACGCATATTTTGAGTATTTGTTGTCGGGCTGTTTTAATGGTCTGAACCGATATCCAATGCAACTAACTGCACAGTTTATGTACACAGGATGTTTTCCCAACTCCCCGTATACTAAGTAATTTAAAGCTCTTAATGAAACCTTTAAAAATCTCTTGCAAGCAAACAGGTGCGCTTTCTCCATGGCTCATACTTGATATATCTCCACATTTCTGAACGATACAATAACATCGGTAGAAACTGGACATCAAAAAGTTTAAAGAAGACTTTTGCAAAAATTATTGTGCAACCTTGAAAGAAGCTTTAACAATTCTATAACACCTTCCTTTGCGCGAGTTACTCTATCGTCAGTGGCGGTATTCCAACTCATTTTTGTTGACATGGGTATACCAAGGTACTTGTACGAACTGACAACATCCAGTTTCTCGCGTCCATAAAACCATCTTTCCTTTGCTGAAAGATAGCGCCCTTTTCTAAAAATCACAACTTTTGGCTTTTCAAGATTAACGTTTAGTCACAATTTTGCAGAGGAATGAAATAACAAGTTCAACCGATTTTGTAAGTCAACAACATAATAAGACAATGAGACGATATCATCAGCAAAAAGCATAACAAACAATTCTACTTCTGCCGGTGAGAGACGAATACCAACCTTACCTTCTTCCAAAATTTCATAGGAAAATTCATCAATTGATAATGAAATTTTTTCCCGATGCCACACAACGTTGTCTCAGACCTTACGTGCATTCGAAAAAGTGTTAAAATTCATTACCACATCTTTCTAACGCTTTAACAGTTTCATACATATTTTTCAAAATAGTAAGCAGTTTGGCTTGAACATTAGTTTTTAATAAAACAGACCACAAAATGGGACGTTTGATACTGTCATAAGCTTTGCAAAAGTCTATGCACGCAATATACAGTTTGGCATTCTTTTCTTGAAGAATCGTTTCTGTACACAAGCACAGAGTAAAAACATAATCATTAGTTGGGTAATTTCTACGAAATCCAGTTTGACTGTCATGTATATCATTTGTCTCGGACCAGACTTACAATAGTTTGTTCAATACCCAGGTAAATACCTTATTCAGTGTGTTCGTAAGGGATTTTCCACAGAAAGAGAGAGATACAGACACAAAGACACAGACAGAGAGAAAGAGAGAGAGAGACAGAGATTCAGAGAAAGAGAGAAAGAGAGAGGGAGAGAGAGAGATTGGATATCCAGCTAGGTGCTAATCTGTAGATAAACACTTAAAACAAAACACTTGAAGAAAATCTTTGGAGAGACACTTCTGGGTATTCAGTCTTTAAACAGGAACGTCAATGGCATGTATTTTCCTTTCAAAGAAGGTTCTGTTCCTTTCATCTCTTTCTTGATTTTTTACATTATTAATCTGTTTTTCCTACACGAATGTTAAATTGACATAAGAAACAGGTTCCCTTTCCAAGTATTTACATTTTAATCGAGTTTTATGAAGAGAGAAAACGAATGTATATACGTACTGCATATCTTCAACGTTTTCCTTAAATGTCTTTTAAAAAAAATTTAACAGTTTTAAGGTCAAGAAATAATAACAGTCTGTTTCTTCTGTTGTTTTAGAAATTTTTCCTATGTTAAATATTTGATTCATTTTTTGTAAAAAAAAATTCTTTCAAAAAATACCAAGGGAAAAAAGGTATCCATTCTTTTGATAATTGTATATTTTCGAGTTGATGTGACCAGAATTTTGAATTATAACTGCTGAAACGAAAGTATTGCAAGCTACTTTGTGCTGAATTTGATATATAGGCAAATTTTGGTAAAAATCTGTCCACAAATTTTTAAGAAATCATTGCTAGCTCTGTTTTTCGCTCACACGTAATGTGAGAGAGACAGAGACAGACACACAGAGAGACAGAGACAGACAGACAGATAGACAGACAGACAAAGTATGTAGGGTGATTCAGTTTTACGTTAGCACCCATCTCACATGACATGGTCAATATGGATAACCCTGGGACTTCAACTGATATTAAGCTAACAAACTCAGAACGACCATACTCTAAGATTGATAGTTAGGGGGTCAATATCTAATATATCATGTCTCAGATTCAAACTCACTCATTGTCACGTGAATTTCGATGCTCAGCCAACTGAGCTATTGAGGTCTACGAGAGAGAGAGAGAGAGAGAGAGAGAGAGAGAGAGAGAGAGAGACACTCACACTCACACTCAGTTTAATGTACATCGGCCTTGGGCCACAATACAACAATGGGATGGATGGGGATGGGACTGGCATTTTGGAGAGAGAGAGGGAGAGAACTCAGAACCAAGAACTCACAACTCACAACTCAGAATAGTTTAATGTGCATCGGCCTTAGGCCACAATACAAACACATGGATGAAATGGGGGAGGGGATCCGGGTTTTGACATTAAGATAGACAGACAGACAGACAGACAGGCAGACAGAGAGACAAAAAAAGAGAGTTCCTTCTTACAAATAACCGGCACAGTCTACTGTAGGGAAAAATGAAGGAAGGAGGGCGTCAGAACAAAGAATTTAAAAACGACATTAAGATAATAACATGCCACTCATTTTTCCTACAGAATCATTTTGGCGGAAAGAACTTTATTCAGATACTGTAGACGGACGGAATAACAGCTGCTATGCAGCGCATGAACTCCGCTAGCAGACAAGTTTTATTTGAAAGTGCCATCCAGTGTGCTTATTGCTTTGAAGCATTTTACCACTGCGGTTTCCCTTTTGACAACTGAGCAGTGCAGAGCTCCAAATGACTTACTTGTTCAAAGAGACACGCTGCAAGAACCGTTGTGACAACGCCAGGCTACTGGAGCACGTCACTGCAAACCTGCTCATTTTAAAATGATTTGTGTGGAGTGTTAGAAGAGTTCACCAAATGAGGCGGAAAGAGGGGAAAGTAAAGCAATAAAACAACGATGCAAAGAAAGGGTAAACAAGAAAGAGTTGAGTTTCGTATTTATGTCACAGGGTTTCTAGAATACTGTTTATGTTTTTATGTTTGCTGGTTCATTTCAGATGTGATACGTGTGCATTTTTATCCAGTTTCCACGCCGGCAATGAAACATTAAATTCTTGATAGCAGTGGAGTAACACACACATGCATGCAACATGGGAAAGAGCAAGATAGAGACAGACAGACAGACAGACAAAGAGTTTAGAAATGAGACAAGAGAGATTCAAGAATTAAAAGTATATCAAGATACGGTCTGACAACTCCGAAGCTGAAAAAAAACTTGTCTAGATTTTTCCCTGGACTCACTGTTTTAGCGGGAATTTCATTAACCGGATACCTGTGCAGAGAGACCGGTGTGGAAACCACATCTATACAGATCTCAAGCACCAGATGGGGGTTGTTCATATCCAGTTATCGTTTCGTAGCATTTCCATCGCGGTTGGCTCTTTACAGTACAATATTCTATGCGACCGACACGGAGCAAAAGGTTACACAAACCACTTTGACAACAATAGGTTGCTGGAGTATGCCCTTACATTTGAGCTGTGAACCTGCACGTGCAGTGCTCTTTGACTGAGCTGGGACGAGAGACAGAGACAGAGAGAAAGAGAGAGAGGGAGGGACAGAGAGACAGAGACAGAGAGAGAGAGAGACAGAGAGAGAGACAGAGAGAGAGACAGACAGACAGACAGACAGACAGAGAGAGAGACAGAGAGAGAGAGGATGTAACAAATCCGTATTCTGCGGTGCTCTTGGACTAAGCTAGAATGAAACGCAGTAAGATAAAGGTACACACATAAAGGGAGAGAGGGGGGAAGAAAGACAGACAGACAGACAGAAGGGAATATGAAAATCTATGTTTTGTAATGATATTTGAGTCATCTGGAATAATGCAATGAGAGGGAGAGGACACTGACACTGACACCGACACTGACGCATGGTTTATTGTGAAGGCCACCGACCCATACACAAACTACGGATTGTGGGGACGGGATTACATTGTTAACACACACCATTCATACTTTTCATTCGTCGTTCGTTTAATGAGGAGAGAGACAGACAGACAGAAAGACAGACAGACAGACAGACAGACAGAAACAGAGACAGAGAAGATACAACAAATCTGTATTCAGTAGTGCTCTTTGACTAAGCTGGAATCAAACAAGTTCCCATGATAAACTTTTTTTTCCACAGAAACAATTTTATTCATGCGACCAGACGGCAATATAACACACAGGCACACGTCTCAGCAGATTCTGTCTGAGGTATCATTGATTGTCAAAATACGTTTTGTGGCATTTACCATTGTAGTTTGGCTTGTAGGGGTTCAGAGCTCACAGTGACTGACTTGTTCAAATGAAAGGGTTACACGAACCACTATGACAGCGACAGTTTACTGTAGCATGCCACTGTAGGTGTACTCATTCTTCAGTGTGATGTCTTCTTTACTTAAGCCAAAATAGGGTGGTGGTGGGTGAAATAGGGTGGTGGTGGGTGAGATATGATGACGCAGGTAATAATTCGTTAATAGTGATAAGAAGAATGAGTTGAGCGACACGTTTATGTCATTCTGTGCTTGAATACCATTTTCTGTGCAAACATTCATTTCAGAGTCCTGTTGTCGATCACAGTGGGGAACCATACACTCGCTTGCATACACCGAGAGAGTCAGGGAGATATAGCGGGAGCGTGTGTGGGGGGGGGGGGGGATGGGGGGATGGGGACAGAGAGGGAATTTTTCTGGATTGTATTCATTCTGCGTTCAAACCTAAATTAGGGAGAGAGCATTCAACATTGTGAAGTTGTTAACGCAACACACTAACTGACTAAGAGATGGTAGGTTTGAATCCTCATCAATTTAAAAAAATATTGATTGTGGGATTTTTCATTCCTCAGCGGCTCCCACCCAGAGATGAGTGTGCAAAGGGCTCTATGGGAAGACTTAGACCAAACCGTTGACTTCCATCAACTTTGCAGACGCGACATTGGGGGTGTTGGTCAAATCTCCGAACCAACACTGCAGGTGTCCTTATCTCTCCGGCCTGAATGACGCTAGATTTATTTTGAGGCAGTAATGGCACGGTACAATACACAATGTAAATCATAAACGGAATTCAAATAGCATCATCACCATTCTCATCATCATAGCACTGTGTAAAATTGTTCCAGATTCTGTGACTTTTCGTGCCCCAATCTCTTGTTGACCTCAGCTTCCAACTCATTTTTGTTGACATGGGTATACCAAGGTACTTGTACGAACTGACAACATCCAGTTTCTCGCGTCCATAAAACCATCTTTCCTTTGCTGAAAGATAGCGCCCTTTTCTAAAAATCACAACTTTTGGCTTTTCAAGATTAACGTTTAGTCACAATTTTGCAGAGGAATGAAATAACAAGTTCAACCGATTTTGTAAGTCAACAACATAATAAGACAATGAGACGATATCATCAGCAAAAAGCATAACAAACAATTCTACTTCTGCCGGTGAGAGACGAATACCAACCTTACCTTCTTCCAAAATTTCATAGGAAAATTCATCAATTGATAATGAAATTTTTTCCCGATGCCACACAACGTTGTCTCAGACCTTACGTGCATTCGAAAAAGTGTTAAAATTCATTACCACATCTTTCTAACGCTTTAACAGTTTCATACATATTTTTCAAAATAGTAAGCAGTTTGGCTTGAACATTAGTTTTTAATAAAACAGACCACAAAATGGGACGTTTGATACTGTCATAAGCTTTGCAAAAGTCTATGCACGCAATATACAGTTTGGCATTCTTTTCTTGAAGAATCGTTTCTGTACACAAGCACAGAGTAAAAACATAATCATTAGTTGGGTAATTTCTACGAAATCCAGTTTGACTGTCATGTATATCATTTGTCTCGGACCAGACTTACAATAGTTTGTTCAATACCCAGGTAAATACCTTATTCAGTGTGTTCGTAAGGGATTTTCCACAGAAAGAGAGAGATACAGACACAAAGACACAGACAGAGAGAAAGAGAGAGAGAGACAGAGATTCAGAGAAAGAGAGAAAGAGAGAGGGAGAGAGAGAGATTGGATATCCAGCTAGGTGCTAATCTGTAGATAAACACTTAAAACAAAACACTTGAAGAAAATCTTTGGAGAGACACTTCTGGGTATTCAGTCTTTAAACAGGAACGTCAATGGCATGTATTTTCCTTTCAAAGAAGGTTCTGTTCCTTTCATCTCTTTCTTGATTTTTTACATTATTAATCTGTTTTTCCTACACGAATGTTAAATTGACATAAGAAACAGGTTCCCTTTCCAAGTATTTACATTTTAATCGAGTTTTATGAAGAGAGAAAACGAATGTATATACGTACTGCATATCTTCAACGTTTTCCTTAAATGTCTTTTAAAAAAAATTTAACAGTTTTAAGGTCAAGAAATAATAACAGTCTGTTTTTCTTGTTGTTTTAGAAATTTTTCCTATGTTAAATATT
Source organism: Monoplex corrugatus (assembly GCA_030674185.1). Taxonomy (NCBI): domain Eukaryota; kingdom Metazoa; phylum Mollusca; class Gastropoda; order Littorinimorpha; family Ranellidae; genus Monoplex; species Monoplex corrugatus. Next base: position 52,077,763 of record CM060309.1, read on the forward strand.
TGATTCATTTTTTGTAAAAAAAAATTCTTTCAAAAAATACCAAGGGAAAAAAAGGTATCCATTCTTTTGATAATTGTATATTTTCGAGTTGATGTGACCAGAATTTTGAATTATAACTGCTGAAACGAAAAGTATTGCAAGCTACTTTGTGCTGAATTTGATATATAGGCAAATTTTGGTAAAAATCTGTCCACAAATTTTTAAGAAATCATTGCTAGCTCTGTTTTTCGCTCACACGTAATGTGAGAGAGACAGAGACAGACACACAGAGAGACAGAGACAGACAGACAGATAGACAGACAGACAAAGTATGTAGGGTGATTCAGTTTTACGTTAGCACCCATCTCACATGACATGGTCAATATGGATAACCCTGGGACTTCAACTGATATTAAGCTAACAAACTCAGAACGACCATACTCTAAGATTGATAGTTAGGGGGTCAATATCTAATATATCATGTCTCAGATTCAAACTCACTCATTGTCACGTGAATTTCGATGCTCAGCCAACTGAGCTATTGAGGTCTACGAGAGAGAGGAGAGAGAGAGAGAGAGAGAGGAGAGAGAGACACTCACACTCACACTCAGTTTAATGTACATCGGCCTTGGGCCACAATACAACAATGGGATGGATGGGGATGGGACTGGCATTTTGGAGAGAGAGAGGGAGAGAACTCAGAACCAAGAACTCACAACTCACAACTCAGAATAGTTTAATGTGCATCGGCCTTAGGCCACAATACAAACACATGGATGAAATGGGGGAGGGGATCCGGGTTTTGACATTAAGATAGACAGACAGGCAGACAGAGAGACAAAAAAAGAGAGTTCCTTCTTACAAATAACCGGCACAGTCTACTGTAGGGAAAAATGAAGGAAGGAGGGCGTCAGAACAAAGAATTTAAAAACGACATTAAGATAATAACATGCCACTCATTTTTCCTACAGAATCATTTTGGCGGAAAGAACTTTATTCAGATACTGTAGACGGACGGAATAACAGCTGCTATGCAGCGCATGAACTCCGCTAGCAGACAAGTTTTATTTGAAAGTGCCATCCAGTGTGCTTATTGCTTTGAAGCATTTTACCACTGCGGTTTCCCTTTTGACAACTGAGCAGTGCAGAGCTCCAAATGACTTACTTGTTCAAAGAGACACGCTGCAAGAACCGTTGTGACAACGCCAGGCTACTGGAGCACGTCACTGCAAACCTGCTCATTTTAAAATGATTTGTGTGGAGTGTTAGAAGAGTTCACCAAATGAGGCGGAAAGAGGGGAAAGTAAAGCAATAAAACAACGATGCAAAGAAAGGGTAAACAAGAAAGAGTTGAGTTTCGTATTTATGTCACAGGGTTTCTAGAATACTGTTTATGTTTTTATGTTTGCTGGTTCATTTCAGATGTGATACGTGTGCATTTTTATCCAGTTTCCACGCCGGCAATGAAACATTAAATTCTTGATAGCAGTGGAGTAACACACACATGCATGCAACATGGGAAAGAGCAAGATAGAGACAGACAGACAGACAGACAAAGAGTTTAGAAATGAGACAAGAGAGATTCAAGAATTAAAAGTATATCAAGATACGGTCTGACAACTCCGAAGCTGAAAAAAAACTTGTCTAGATTTTTCCCTGGACTCACTGTTTTAGCGGGAATTTCATTAACCGGATACCTGTGCAGAGAGACCGGTGTGGAAACCACATCTATACAGATCTCAAGCACCAGATGGGGGTTGTTCATATCCAGTTATCGTTTCGTAGCATTTCCATCGCGGTTGGCTCTTTACAGTACAATATTCTATGCGACCGACACGGAGCAAAAGGTTACACAAACCACTTTGACAACAATAGGTTGCTGGAGTATGCCCTTACATTTGAGCTGTGAACCTGCACGTGCAGTGCTCTTTGACTGAGCTGGGACGAGAGACAGAGACAGAGAGAAAGAGAGAGAGGGAGGGACAGAGAGACAGAGACAGAGAGAGAGAGAGACAGAGAGAGAGACAGAGAGAGAGACAGACAGACAGACAGACAGACAGAGAGAGAGACAGAGAGAGAGAGGATGTAACAAATCCGTATTCTGCGGTGCTCTTGGACTAAGCTAGAATGAAACGCAGTAAGATAAAGGTACACACATAAAGGGAGAGAGGGGGGAAGAAAGACAGACAGACAGACAGAAGGGAATATGAAAATCTATGTTTTGTAATGATATTTGAGTCATCTGGAATAATGCAATGAGAGGGAGAGGACACTGACACTGACACCGACACTGACGCATGGTTTATTGTGAAGGCCACCGACCCATACACAAACTACGGATTGTGGGGACGGGATTACATTGTTAACACACACCATTCATACTTTTCATTCGTCGTTCGTTTAATGAGGAGAGAGACAGACAGACAGAAAGACAGACAGACAGACAGACAGACAGAAACAGAGACAGAGAAGATACAACAAATCTGTATTCAGTAGTGCTCTTTGACTAAGCTGGAATCAAACAAGTTCCCATGATAAACTTTTTTTTCCACAGAAACAATTTTATTCATGCGACCAGACGGCAATATAACACACAGGCACACGTCTCAGCAGATTCTGTCTGAGGTATCATTGATTGTCAAAATACGTTTTGTGGCATTTACCATTGTAGTTTGGCTTGTAGGGGTTCAGAGCTCACAGTGACTGACTTGTTCAAATGAAAGGGTTACACGAACCACTATGACAGCGACAGTTTACTGTAGCATGCCACTGTAGGTGTACTCATTCTTCAGTGTGATGTCTTCTTTACTTAAGCCAAAATAGGGTGGTGGTGGGTGAAATAGGGTGGTGGTGGGTGAGATATGATGACGCAGGTAATAATTCGTTAATAGTGATAAGAAGAATGAGTTGAGCGACACGTTTATGTCATTCTGTGCTTGAATACCATTTTCTGTGCAAACATTCATTTCAGAGTCCTGTTGTCGATCACAGTGGGGAACCATACACTCGCTTGCATACACCGAGAGAGTCAGGGAGATATAGCGGGAGCGTGTGTGGGGGGGGGGGGGATGGGGGGATGGGGACAGAGAGGGAATTTTTCTGGATTGTATTCATTCTGCGTTCAAACCTAAATTAGGGAGAGAGCATTCAACATTGTGAAGTTGTTAACGCAACACACTAACTGACTAAGAGATGGTAGGTTTGAATCCTCATCAATTTAAAAAAATATTGATTGTGGGATTTTTCATTCCTCAGCGGCTCCCACCCAGAGATGAGTGTGCAAAGGGCTCTATGGGAAGACTTAGACCAAACCGTTGACTTCCATCAACTTTGCAGACGCGACATTGGGGGTGTTGGTCAAATCTCCGAACCAACACTGCAGGTGTCCTTATCTCTCCGGCCTGAATGACGCTAGATTTATTTTGAGGCAGTAATGGCACGGTACAATACACAATGTAAATCATAAACGGAATTCAAATAGCATCATCACCATTCTCATCATCATAGCACTGTGTAAAATTGTTCCAGATTCTGTGACTTTTCGTGCCCCAATCTCTTGTTGACCTCAGCTTCCAACTCATTTTTGTTGACATGGGTATACCAAGGTACTTGTACGAACTGACAACATCCAGTTTCTCGCGTCCATAAAACCATCTTTCCTTTGCTGAAAGATAGCGCCCTTTTCTAAAAATCACAACTTTTGGCTTTTCAAGATTAACGTTTAGTCACAATTTTGCAGAGGAATGAAATAACAAGTTCAACCGATTTTGTAAGTCAACAACATAATAAGACAATGAGACGATATCATCAGCAAAAAGCATAACAAACAATTCTACTTCTGCCGGTGAGAGACGAATACCAACCTTACCTTCTTCCAAATTTCATAGGAAAATTCATCAATTGATAATGAAATTTTTTCCCGATGCCACACAACGTTGTCTCAGACCTTACGTGCATTCGAAAAAGTGTTAAAATTCATTACCACATCTTTCTAACGCTTTAACAGTTTCATACATATTTTTCAAAATAGTAAGCAGTTTGGCTTGAACATTAGTTTTTAATAAAACAGACCACAAAATGGGACGTTTGATAACTGTCATAAGCTTTGCAAAAGTCTATGCACGCAATATACAGTTTGCATTCTTTTCTTGAAGAATCGTTTCTGTACACAAGCACAGAGTAAAAACATAATCATTAGTTGGTAATTTCTACGAAATCCAGTTTGACTGTCATGTATATCATTTGTCTCGGACCAGACTTACAATAGTTTGTTCAATACCCAGGTAAATAATACTTATTCAGTGTGTTCGTAAGGGATTTTCCACAGAAAGAGAGAGATACAGACACAAAGACACAGACAGAGAGAAAGAGAGAGAGAGACAGAGATTCAGAGAAAGAGAGAAAGAGAGAGGGAGAGAGAGAGATTGGATATCCAGCTAGGTGCTAATCTGTAGATAAACACTTAAAACAAAACACTTGAAGAAAATCTTTGGAGAGACACTTCTGGGTATTCAGTCTTTAAACAGGAACGTCAATGGCATGTATTTTCCTTTCAAAGAAGGTTCTGTTCCTTTCATCTCTTTCTTGATTTTTTACATTATTAATCTGTTTTTCCTACACGAATGTTAAATTGACATAAGAAACAGGTTCCCTTTCCAAGTATTTACATTTTAATCGAGTTTTATGAAGAGAGAAAACGAATGTATATACGTACTGCATATCTTCAACGTTTTCCTTAAATGTCTTTTAAAAAAAATTTAACAGTTTTAAGGTCAAGAAATAATAACAGTCTGTTTCTTCTGTTGTTTTAGAAATTTTTCCTATGTTAAATATTTGATTCATTTTTTGTAAAAAAAAATTCTTTCAAAAAATACCAAGGGAAAAAAGGTATCCATTCTTTTGATAATTGTATATTTTCGAGTTGATGTGACCAGAATTTTGAATTATAACTGCTGAAACGAAAGTATTGCAAGCTACTTTGTGCTGAATTTGATATATAGGCAAATTTTGGTAAAAATCTGTCCACAAATTTTTAAGAAATCATTGCTAGCTCTGTTTTTCGCTCACACGTAATGTGAGAGAGACAGAGACAGACACACAGAGAGACAGAGACAGACAGACAGATAGACAGACAGACAAAGTATGTAGGGTGATTCAGTTTTACGTTAGCACCCATCTCACATGACATGGTCAATATGGATAACCCTGGGACTTCAACTGATATTAAGCTAACAAACTCAGAACGACCATACTCTAAGATTGATAGTTAGGGGGTCAATATCTAATATATCATGTCTCAGATTCAAACTCACTCATTGTCACGTGAATTTCGATGCTCAGCCAACTGAGCTATTGAGGTCTACGAGAGAGAGAGAGAGAGAGAGAGAGAGAGAGAGAGAGAGAGAGACACTCACACTCACACTCAGTTTAATGTACATCGGCCTTGGGCCACAATACAACAATGGGATGGATGGGGATGGGACTGGCATTTTGGAGAGAGAGAGGGAGAGAACTCAGAACCAAGAACTCACAACTCACAACTCAGAATAGTTTAATGTGCATCGGCCTTAGGCCACAATACAAACACATGGATGAAATGGGGGAGGGGATCCGGGTTTTGACATTAAGATAGACAGACAGACAGACAGACAGGCAGACAGAGAGACAAAAAAAGAGAGTTCCTTCTTACAAATAACCGGCACAGTCTACTGTAGGGAAAAATGAAGGAAGGAGGGCGTCAGAACAAAGAATTTAAAAACGACATTAAGATAATAACATGCCACTCATTTTTCCTACAGAATCATTTTGGCGGAAAGAACTTTATTCAGATACTGTAGACGGACGGAATAACAGCTGCTATGCAGCGCATGAACTCCGCTAGCAGACAAGTTTTATTTGAAAGTGCCATCCAGTGTGCTTATTGCTTTGAAGCATTTTACCACTGCGGTTTCCCTTTTGACAACTGAGCAGTGCAGAGCTCCAAATGACTTACTTGTTCAAAGAGACACGCTGCAAGAACCGTTGTGACAACGCCAGGCTACTGGAGCACGTCACTGCAAACCTGCTCATTTTAAAATGATTTGTGTGGAGTGTTAGAAGAGTTCACCAAATGAGGCGGAAAGAGGGGAAAGTAAAGCAATAAAACAACGATGCAAAGAAAGGGTAAACAAGAAAGAGTTGAGTTTCGTATTTATGTCACAGGGTTTCTAGAATACTGTTTATGTTTTTATGTTTGCTGGTTCATTTCAGATGTGATACGTGTGCATTTTTATCCAGTTTCCACGCCGGCAATGAAACATTAAATTCTTGATAGCAGTGGAGTAACACACACATGCATGCAACATGGGAAAGAGCAAGATAGAGACAGACAGACAGACAGACAAAGAGTTTAGAAATGAGACAAGAGAGATTCAAGAATTAAAAGTATATCAAGATACGGTCTGACAACTCCGAAGCTGAAAAAAAACTTGTCTAGATTTTTCCCTGGACTCACTGTTTTAGCGGGAATTTCATTAACCGGATACCTGTGCAGAGAGACCGGTGTGGAAACCACATCTATACAGATCTCAAGCACCAGATGGGGGTTGTTCATATCCAGTTATCGTTTCGTAGCATTTCCATCGCGGTTGGCTCTTTACAGTACAATATTCTATGCGACCGACACGGAGCAAAAGGTTACACAAACCACTTTGACAACAATAGGTTGCTGGAGTATGCCCTTACATTTGAGCTGTGAACCTGCACGTGCAGTGCTCTTTGACTGAGCTGGGACGAGAGACAGAGAGAAAGAGAGAGAGGGAGGGACAGAGAGACAGAGACAGAGAGAGAGAGAGACAGAGAGAGAGACAGAGAGAGAGACAGACAGACAGACAGACAGACAGAGAGAGAGACAGAGAGAGAGAGGATGTAACAAATCCGTATTCTGCGGTGCTCTTGGACTAAGCTAGAATGAAACGCAGTAAGATAAAGGTACACACATAAAGGGAGAGAGGGGGGAAGAAAGACAGACAGACAGACAGAAGGGAATATGAAAATCTATGTTTTGTAATGATATTTGAGTCATCTGGAATAATGCAATGAGAGGGAGAGGACACTGACACTGACACCGACACTGACGCATGGTTTATTGTGAAGGCCACCGACCCATACACAAACTACGGATTGTGGGGACGGGATTACATTGTTAACACACACCATTCATACTTTTCATTCGTCGTTCGTTTAATGAGGAGAGAGACAGACAGACAGAAAGACAGACAGACAGACAGACAGACAGAAACAGAGACAGAGAAGATACAACAAATCTGTATTCAGTAGTGCTCTTTGACTAAGCTGGAATCAAACAAGTTCCCATGATAAACTTTTTTTTCCACAGAAACAATTTTATTCATGCGACCAGACGGCAATATAACACACAGGCACACGTCTCAGCAGATTCTGTCTGAGGTATCATTGATTGTCAAAATACGTTTTGTGGCATTTACCATTGTAGTTTGGCTTGTAGGGGTTCAGAGCTCACAGTGACTGACTTGTTCAAATGAAAGGGTTACACGAACCACTATGACAGCGACAGTTTACTGTAGCATGCCACTGTAGGTGTACTCATTCTTCAGTGTGATGTCTTCTTTACTTAAGCCAAAATAGGGTGGTGGTGGGTGAAATAGGGTGGTGGTGGGTGAGATATGATGACGCAGGTAATAATTCGTTAATAGTGATAAGAAGAATGAGTTGAGCGACACGTTTATGTCATTCTGTGCTTGAATACCATTTTCTGTGCAAACATTCATTTCAGAGTCCTGTTGTCGATCACAGTGGGGAACCATACACTCGCTTGCATACACCGAGAGAGTCAGGGAGATATAGCGGGAGCGTGTGTGGGGGGGGGGGGGGATGGGGGGATGGGGACAGAGAGGGAATTTTTCTGGATTGTATTCATTCTGCGTTCAAACCTAAATTAGGGAGAGAGCATTCAACATTGTGAAGTTGTTAACGCAACACACTAACTGACTAAGAGATGGTAGGTTTGAATCCTCATCAATTTAAAAAAATATTGATTGTGGGATTTTTCATTCCTCAGCGGCTCCCACCCAGAGATGAGTGTGCAAAGGGCTCTATGGGAAGACTTAGACCAAACCGTTGACTTCCATCAACTTTGCAGACGCGACATTGGGGGTGTTGGTCAAATCTCCGAACCAACACTGCAGGTGTCCTTATCTCTCCGGCCTGAATGACGCTAGATTTATTTTGAGGCAGTAATGGCACGGTACAATACACAATGTAAATCATAAACGGAATTCAAATAGCATCATCACCATTCTCATCATCATAGCACTGTGTAAAATTGTTCCAGATTCTGTGACTTTTCGTGCCCCAATCTCTTGTTGACCTCAGCTTCGGTGGGTTTGGAGCTGTGTCGACAGCCAAAATAAGCTTCGTGTGTTCAGCCACATAGGAGCAGTGGCGCAGATGATGGGGCATCAATAAAAAATGTTGAAGAAGAAGAAATAAGAGTGGGGTGGAGATTGAAGAGTCAGATATCATATAAGAGAAGAAAAAGGAGATCGGGGATTAAAAATTATACAGGGACAATGACAAATTTAAAGCGTAAAAGTCTTCATCGTGATAAATGTTTAAGATACGTCATTTGTCCACAGAATCCTCAATGCGGGCGGACTTGTTCAAAGTAAAATGCTACACCGACATTTTAACTGATCGAGTTGATATAGAAAAGCATAAAAAACACAGTAACGATACATTAACAGTTGACCTATTTTAACGAAACATTCATAGGTTACACTGATTTACATTCTTATATACTCCAGTTCAGATCATGACATGTACACATGTGTTTAAGATATTATGTGTTTATATTCTTTACCTTCTGTTTTAGCAAGTGTGCTTAATTCAGATATACTTAACACGAAGAGTAGAGAGTTTATACATTAATAGCATTTATATGTTTAGTACGACACCACCGTTTCATAGCTTTACCCACCTCTTTCTCTGTCTCTGTCTGTCTGTCCGTCTGTCTGTCTGTCCGTCTGTCTGTCTGTCTGTCTGTCTTCCGTCTGTCTCTCTCTCTCTCTCTCTCTCTCTCTCTCTCTTTCTGTCTCGTTTTGTTATCCCTTGTTATTTTGTAGATATAGCAACGATGATATTGATAACAGTAGTGTTATTATATTATTCCACCAGTTAATCCCATGATCCATGAAAAATAATGAAAGACAAACAGAAGTGAGATACAGACTTTTTTAACTCTATTTAGACTGTGATTGATACAGTGAAATAGTATGGGCTATACAGATAAACAATATCATTTGCTGATGAAATGAGAATCAATGTTGGATTAACTGTGCTGTATGTTGATGACGCACGAAAACAGTCCTTCGTGTCACAAGGTAAGTCAAGAAAAGAGTACTTGTTTTATTTGAAAAACTGCACAAAATGTTGAATGTAAATTGGCAATAGTGCAGAAGCTGCACAACAAACTTTGCAAATGCCAAGTATATTCGATTTTCTTTTTTTTTTTCTTTTTTTTTAACAAAAGCATTTTCAGAAATCACGAGAGTTTGTAGCACTTACCTCCATAGCAGTCAATTAGTTCCCGTTCACGAATACCCAGCACCTGTTTGGTTCTGGCATGCCGGCCCTTCAACTGTCCGTGTTCTGTCTCCATTTCCTGCAGTTCGACATTAGTCTGGTTCAGCGAGAGCTGGCAGGTCATCAGTCCTTCCGACAGAGTGTTCTCTGAGCGGATCAGTGTCAGCAGCTGCTCCTGCTGCTCTACTGTCTTGGCCTCACAGTCCGTCAGCCGCTGAGATGAGATGCCCAGTTTGTAGCTGCGGTCTTTGAGCTGGTTCTTCAGCACCGCCCTTTCCCGTTCTAGCACCGCGACCTTGTTTTCCGCCCTCAGCAGATTTTCGTTGACGCTCAGCAAGTCCACCTGACTTCTCTGAAACATTTTCTCCGTCTCGTTGATTTTGAGCTGGACGTCAAACAGTTGTTCCGTCCTCTGTTTCAGCGCTTTCCTCAAGTTCCCCAGCTCTTCGTGAAGACGCATCAGAAGACTGTCGTCCAGCGATTGTTGGCGTCTTGAAGGCTTGTTCTTCAAGTCCAAAGACGAGGTCACCAGGGAGGTTAATGAAGAGTCCTTGCCCAGCAAGTCTCTGACAGTTCCTTCCAGGTGTTTGAGGCGTTGTTCGTGCTCATCTTTCATGAAGGTGAAGGATTTCTCCATGGTGTCCACCTTCTCGGTGTAGTCGTTCTGCATGCTGCCATGGTGTCCGCCGTGAAAATACTGACGTTGCCCATTGTAGTCACAGTTTTCGTTCTGAGTGAGGTGGATGTTGTAGACACACTGTTCGTTTTTGTACGATCGAACGAACGAGCATTCGTTGGCTGCCCATGTCCACTGTACAAGACACAGCACTGCCAGGAGAACGACACTTGTCACAAGACACAAAGGAGACATCATCTCTGGTTGGTATACGGCAAGAAATTCTGACAACAAAGATTCACAGTTGTTGTTGTTTTATTACAACACGTCAACACATTCCGGAAACTAGCTGTATTATCCTTCTGCTATGCCCTGTTTTTATCTCATTCTAGTTTATGTTCTTTTCTGCCTTTGGATTTAAATGCAGTTATTGATTGCATGCAATGTTTTAAGCTGTAACAGTTTCGAGGTGAAAAAAGTCCCACACTTGTTTGTTTTTCACCCTTTCGTACAAAGGAAAAGGGAAAAAATTCTCGTTAAATAATGTCTGAAAAAGTTAAACAATTCCTAATCCTTGTGTATGCTAATCCACACTCAAACCTAAAGACTAAATGGAAAAGTGCTCGCCAAACCACATTATATTCATGAAGTTCTTGTTCAGAAAAAGACGAAAAATCGCACCAAGGGAAAAAAAAGTCGCAAACAATCCCTACGACAATGGAACAGCTGGGAGAAGTTTGACTGTGATTAATCCACGACCACAACGAGGGGACGGCGAAGAATTTTGTCACCCTACCAGAGAACATACACAGGGGGATAATCTGCTCGCTCTGCCCTCACCGACCTACGTCCGTACATGATAGATGCTTGGAAGTCCATTGAAAGTAGCTTGGGCCACTGTGGCGACACCGGCGTGTACAGCTGGCAGCCGGCCTGCCTTCTCTCTCTCTCTCTCTCTGCCTTGCCTTCCCTTTGCCTGCTTGGGGCACCATGAATAGCAACCACCCACCTTTTCCAGTCCCGTTCTTCGGGTTTGGGGTTTTTTTTTAGCCTGTTAAAGAGGATGTTGCTTCATATCGACCCACTGTGTGTCTGGCTGGCTGGCTGGCTGGCTGTGAGTCTGTCTGTATGTCTGTGTCTAGCTGGCTGTCTGGCTTGCCAGTTGTCTGTCTGTTTGTCTGTCTGTCTGTTTTTAATATTCACGTATTGCTTGCTTGCTTGCTTGCTTGCTTGCTTGCTTGCTTGCTTGCTTGCTTGATCGGTCGGTCAGTTAGCCAGTCAGTCAGTCGACCAGTCAGTCAATCAGTCAGTCAGTTCGTTCGTTGGTTCGTTATCTTAATGGTCCGATTCTTAACAAAATTGGGCGTTACGTTTAATGGAATAGGATTCAAGTCTCCACAGATTTTACAAAGTATGCATTGATTATTTTCAATGTCAAAATTCTGCCAAAATGCCCATTAACAAAATGGCAAAATGAATGATTTTGCCTCGTTATTTCGTTATTGGCTTCTTTGTTACAGAGACAGACAGAAAGACGTATTTGCTCTTCTCTGGCGTTTGGTCGTATTATGAGAGAGAGAGAGAGAGAGAGAGAGAGACCGAGAGAAACCGAGAGAGACCGAGAGAAACCGAGAGAGTTCGAGAGTCAGAGACAGACAAACAGACAGATAGATAGACTAGCGTGTGTGCGTGTGTGCTGTCTGTGCGGGGGAGGGGTTGGGTGGATGGATGGGTGGATGGGTGGGTGTGTATATGTCTGTCTGTCTGTGTTTTGATTCAGTTTTACATCTGCACCCACCTCAAATAATATGGCCGACGTGGATAGCTTTCCCAGAGAAGTGGGGGAAAGGGGACTTATCTAATCCTGCACTGACAGTATCAGAATACTAATTATGTTAAGATGGGCAGTAACAAAGACACTTTAAATTAAAGTAGTGCACCCCAGGTTCTAATCTACAACCACCAACATATGAAATTGGCTACACAACGAACCAAGCCACTGAGGTCCGAGAAAGAGAGAATAAAGGGGAGTGAATGTGAATATGGCGTTGCCATCATAGGTTGTTTTTCGCTCCTGTTACACCATTTCTTCCCCTCCCCCTCACCCCCACTCCCACCCCACACGCTCCACGCACACACGCATACACGCCACACACCCAAACCCTCAACTTTGCCCCTCCAATCCTTCCCTCCCCCCCTCTAAAAAATATATTCTCTCTGTGACAGGCAGCTCAGCTGGCACTGGGGCAAACTCTAGAAAGATCTGTCTCGCTTCGTTCGTTCGTCATCGTGTCAGTGAACAAGAACCCACGTGCTGTCTCTGTCTAATCCATGAGGGTTTACAAAGTATCATCCCCTCTCTCTCTCTCTCTCTCTCTCTCTCTCTCTCTCTCTCTCTCTCTCTCTCTCTCTCTCTCTCTCTCTCTCTCTCTCTCCTCCTCTCTCTCATCTCGCTCTATGTCTGTCTCTCTTTCTCTCTCTCTCTCTCTCTCTCTCTCGCTCTATGTCTGTCTCTGTCTCTGTCTCTCTGTCTCTGTCTCTCTCTCTGTCTCTCTGTCTCTCTGTCTCTCTCTCGCTCTATGTCTGTCTCGCTCTATGTCTGTCTCTCTCTCTATCTATCTCTCTCTCTGTCTCTCCCTCTCTCTCTCTCTCTCTCTCTCTCGCTCTATGTCTGTCTCTCTGTCTCTCTGACTCTCTCTGTGTCTATCTCTCTGTCTCTGTCTCTGTCTGTCTGTCTGTCTGTTTGTCTCTCTCTCTCTCTTGCTCTATGTCTGTCTGTCTGTCTCTCTCTCTCCCTCTTTCCCTTTCTCTCTCTGTCTCTCTTGCTCTCTCTGTCATGCTGTCTATCTCTCTCTCTCTCTCTCTCTCTCTTTTTTTTTTTTTCTTTCTGTGTCTGTATCTATTTATCTATACATATGTCATATGTACATACCTATGTAGGTACCTACTTACGTACTTACGTATGTATGTATATATGTACGTATGTACGTATGTACGTATGTATGTATATATGTATGTCTATATGTATGTATGTATGTATGTATGTATGTATTTATGTATGTATGTATGTACGTACGTACGTATGTATATACGTATGTATGTATGTGTATGTATGTATGTATGTATTTACGTATGTATGTGTGTATGTATGTATGTATGTATTTACGTATGTATGTATGTATGTATGTATGTATGTATGTATGTATGTGTGTGTATGTATGTATGTATTTATGTATGTATGTATGTATGTATGTATGAATATATATTCGTATGTATGTATGTGTGTATGTATGTATGTATTTATATTTTGTATGTATGTATGTACATTTTGTATGTATACATAAACACATATACATAGATACAGATAGAAAGACACAACAGGGAGACAGACAGAAAGAGAGAGACAGATAGAGAGACAGAGAACAGAGACTTTTTTTTTAAAACACACCTTCAGACATGACAAGGATGGGCTCAAAGCAGTGTGCACGTGTGTGTGGATGTGTATGTGTGTGTGTGCGTGTGTGTGTGTGTGTATGTGTGTGCGTGTGTGTGTATGTTGTGTGTGTGTGTGTGTGTGTGTGTGCGTGCGTGTGTGTGTGTATGTCGTGCGTGCGTGCGTATGAGCACACGTGCGAGTGTGTGTGTGTGTGTGTGTGTGTGTGTATGTGTGTGTGTGTGCATGTGTCATGCGTGAGTGTGTGTTTGCGTGTGCATGCGTGCGCGAGTGTATATGTGTGCGTATGAATATGTATATCTTCATATCTGTCTCTCTGTGGAATGGTGAGCTAGTGGTTAACGCGTCCGTTAAGAATGCAAATGGTTCTGGGTTCGATTCCTCATAGAATAGGGATTTTCCCCTGTCCCCACCCCCACCCGGTCCATTTGAACTCGAGTAGCGGTCTGGGTGTTAGCCTTTCGGATGAAAGAATAAAGCCTGTGTGTCCTGTGTGTCGAAAGAATGTCGCGCACGTAAAAGAACTGACTGCTACCAGAGAATTGTCTCTGGCAAAATCAATATACAGAAAAATGTGCTTCAAAAATATGTTACCACTCAACCACTCACATGAAAAGAAAAAAAGACGATATGGCATTGCATTATAGCGACGCGATCTCCACGAGGAGAGCAGCCCGAACTTCACACGGTAACCTCCTTGAGACAGGAAATATTTAAAAGTGCAGAAATACAGC
>CM060309.1:52097145-52184645 GCA_030674185.1 Monoplex corrugatus
GTGTAAGTGTGCAGTAAGCTTACAAACTGATGATGGCGCAGTCAGTCACTGACTCAGTGGCCTCAGGCCTACACGCTTGCGCGCGCATCACGCTCGCATTGCGAAGCGTTCTTTCAGTGTACAGTACACAGTATACCAAGGCTAGCCTAGATCTAGATCTAGGCCTACTGCGCGGCGTGCTGAGTCTAGGCCTAGGCCTTTCTGCTGCAGAGCCCGTCTCGGCATCCCTGCTATAACCGATCGAGCCCTCTTGTCTCCCTGTTATTGCCGATAAGTTTTAATAGAGACAAAGAGGAAGAAAAAATGGGGATTGAAAAAAGCCCTGTTATATCCGGATTCCTGTTATAACCGGTCCTGTTGGGTTTCCACTGTATACGATTTCAGAACGAACACCACATTTTCCACAAGAGATAACAGCATACATATGCATGTATGCAAGCTATCCAATGCTTTATTTTGTGCGTTTGTCTAACCCATCCACGAAAAATAAAATTGTACAGTTCTAGATCTGTTTTAGTTTCACGCCTCTGCGGTGATTTGCAATGAGAATATTCGTGTTATAGACGACTTTTTATTAATACAATTGTTGTATAAAAACATATCATAGAACGGCTCAGTCGAATACTTTTTTTTTTACAACTTCTCTCTCTCTCTCTCTCTCTCTCTCTCTCTCTCTCTCTCTCTCTCTGTTTTTTTTTTTTTTTCAAATTTGGTACACCATGTAAGTTTTAATCTGTTTCTTTAGTCACGATTTATATAACGCTATGATTTCAAACGTTCCACAAAATTTTCCTATCTCATAGTTTTTTTAAGTCATTTGTGGGCCATATTCCCAGAATGTTGTGCCTTGGTGGATTCCACTGCATGTGTTAATGATTCAGTGTCAAACTCTATAAGGTCGGAACAATAAATAAAAGAAAAATACCGTACCATGGTTTAAGTGTATCCAGCTGCTTCACAACCATAACACAAGAAATCGATTCCTAATATGAACTGTTGACAAAAGCAAGTCAGTTTAATTTTTGTTTGTTTGTTTGTTTGTTTGTTTGTTTGTTTGTTTGTTTGTTTTCGTTTTACGTGCACAAGCACATGACAGAATCACAGCAAATAATTTGATGATATAGACGCATTCAGTTAGTAATCGATCATTCTATTTCGAGACCACGGGCCAAACATCGTAATTTAGGTTCTTATATCAGAGATGTTCAATATATATCCCCTTTTAGCACCAGAGCAACCCCAATGGTAGTGGACTTGGTATACTCGCCAATATGAATATATATGAGAAAATAATTGAATAAATAAGTAGATTATTCAATTGTATCTCCTTGAGTTCCCAAAGCAACAACAAGAGAAGTGGCCCTGGTATATCCTCATATAAATCTGAAAATAAAATGTTATTCACTACATATCCCTTTGGCTTACCAGGACAGTCACAAGTGCAGTGGCTCTGGTACATAATTTTTACATAAATATATGTTTGAAAAAAAGTTATTCAACATACACCTCCGAGTTAGCAAGAGTAGTGGCCTTGGTATATTGTTTAAGTAAATATATGACTAAATAATTAAATGAGTTATTATATATATATATATATATATATATATATATATATATATGTATGTATGTATGTATGTATACACATACATATGTATGTATTTAGCGTGTATGTATGTATGTATGTATGTATATACATATCTTTCACGCACAAACTGTTCCAGCATACAAGCAACGGCATGTTTAAAAAAAAAAAAAGTTTTACGAGCTAACAACTTTAATTTTTGAAAATAACAATCATTGTTATTATCATTATCAATATCATTATCATTATATCATCTCTGTGATCCTCTCTCTCTCTCTCATTAATGACAATCTTTTTTGTACAGTTCGCACCAACGAATTAAGTGAAACTATTTCTAAATGTACTAACTACACAAATTTCAACACTTCTTATATCCATGTTAAAAATAAATCTTTCTACACGCAGATGCTGTCTTCCTTCTTCTATCTTCTGTCTTCTGTCTGAAATAAATGTTTTTACACACAAATGCTCTTTTCCTTTTTCTATCTTCTGTTTTCTCTCTGTCATAGCTCTACAATGCTAGACACTGCAAGTGTCCATACTATAAGTCTGGAGTTTGGAGTTTGTTCAAGAGGGATTCGTCGCACACGGACAACGCCATACGTGCTCCACCCAAATCTGCCAGCAATTATCTGGCAGACTCCCTGAGCCTGCGCAAAACCCTAAGCGCTGGGAAGGTCTTGAACTGAAGAGCATAAAGGGGGAGGGGGAAAGATCTATGAAACACTAAGCTGACACCGCCAGAATGATGGAAACATGAAGATGGGCTGCAAACCAGCCAATGTTTAATGCTGCGGGCTGGGACTGAACTCAAGATATCAGACCCTGAGTCCACGGCTCTATCTAAAGAACCAACAAGTCCGCACTATAAGATTCTGGTTAAGTATTTACTTACATGCATTGAGAGCATTTCTTCTTGTAATTACCCAGTCTGCATATTATAAAGCTGTGTGTGGGCAGATGGGAAATAGACATAGCCGACATGTAATTAAAGAACGTACTTATACAGATACAGAACCAACTAACAGTGAATACGTTTGTTTGTTTGTTTGTTTGTTTTTTTGGCGAAACACGCATATAAATTGATAACATGTGTCAATGCACGCTTGTATCTGAATGTGGAAGCGCATCTGTTTTTATGTATAAGAATGTTTTTAACTTTGAGGAACACTGAAACGGTTTCATTTGTTTAGATGGACTTCATAGTTGTCTTGGCAATAAATGACATAAAACACATCCACGCAAGCACCTTACAGAAGATACGTTTGCTGTTAACAAAGGAATATTTATATGTAAAATGTTCCATGTGCTCTTAAATACAATTTTTTTAAAAGAAGTCTTTGCTGATCCATAAGACTTACGTTTGGGATTAACCTTTCAAGTCAAGTCTATATTATGCTACTCTGGTGGCTTAGTCAAAAACTGGTCCACTTAATTTAAGATCCCATTAGAGAACAGCAACCTCCAGGAGATACACTGTCTTACATTTTTCAAATACACTCAAAAACATAACACCTTCATGAGATCATATACTGTTCTAGCTTTATCATCAAGATTTTGACTACAATAATGTTAAATAACCAATGATCTACGCATAATCATCTCATAAAAAATAAAAAATAAATTAATTTCTTGGCTCATTCTTTGGCATCAGCATTTGTGTGTTCATAGTACACACGGAGGGAATTTAGGCACTAACAAGTCTGCACACGTGTGGCCCTAAAAGATCAGAAATATCTCCACCGTTTACCCACCAGGCGGGAGATATCCAGGCAGGATCAAACCCAGGTCTTCAGACTGAAAGTCCGACGGCTTAACAACTTGTTTGTCATACCCATTGAAAGTGTGTGTGTGTATGTGTGTGTGTGTGTGTGTGTGTGTGTGTGTGTGTGTGTGTGTGTGTGTGTGTGTGTGTGTGTGTGTGTGTGGTTTTTTGTTTTTTTTGTTTTGTTTTGTTTTGTTTTGTTTTGTTTTGTTTTGGATCATCGCACTCAGGGAGATTACCTTTGTACTCATCTTTTTTTTTTCGTCCCATTTTCTACACCATCTCAATGGCCACAGAAGCTGGCACTTTTTTTTTTTTTTTTTTTTTTTTTTTTACAGTGCGATGATGATGATAATCATGATGCTATGGAGTTCCATCTTTGATTGAGACTGCGTGACAGAGTTGTACTCTACGCTTACTATCATAGTGTATCCTGGCGTCAGCCAGGCACGACAGATACAGTCACCTGCGGTGGTGGTCAGAAGATTTGAGCAACACCCTCAATGACGCATCCGTGAAGTGGATGAGACTCGACAGTGTGGTCCCAGTCTTCCCAATGAGCCATAGCACGCCCAACTGGTTAGAGCCGAAAAATCCCACCTTGATATAGTTTTGAAGGAACTAATGAGGATTCGAACCCACAACCTTCCAGTCGGTAGTCCGTTGCGATAACCACTAGACCACGGCGACTGGTTACACCCACTGAAAGTTGAAGCCATGTTAAGTTGTGATTTGTTATATCTGATTCCTTTTCGTGTTGTTCTTTCAGCGCTGTAAACATACAGAATTTGTATGTGGATATTGTTATGCGCTTTATAAACACTCATTCATTCATTTAGACGCACACGCGTGCGCAGCATGCTGAGAAATTGAAAGAGAGAACACGAACAAGCTGTGATAAGTGTCTGTAAATTAAAATACTTCACGCCTTCTTCTTCTGCGGTTCGCCGTCTATGTGGCCAGATGAAAGCAAAATGTTTTAACGTGTAAAGCGTCAGTCGATTCTCTAAGGACACAGGGGGGGTGGAGAGTGTGAACATGAAATCAACCGAAGGAAAACGTTAACATTATTCTCTCTCCCCCTCCTCCCACCCCCGAAAAAAAAAAAAAAAGACAAAGATGTAAGTATTTTATGACGTGTGTTTTAGCACTGAGAACAAAATGGTATCAAAATAGTCTGGAAACTATAATGCGGCACATCCTATAAAGCCACCATTACATATCATAAATTATCATTAAAAGAAAATTATCTCGGCTGAAGACAACTTTTCTTTTCCTCTCTTGGGGGCTGTGACAGTGTACCTACATTTACACTACATTTTGTAAGTACACGTACTGGATGTACTGTTTTAATGAATTATTATTGCGAATGTAATATTTGATAGGAGTTTGTTTTTTATTGTTCATCCTTTAAGCAAATATTTGATAGGAGTTTTTTTGTTTTTTGTTTTGTTTTTTTGCATTGTTCATCCTTTATAGGCAAAAACAAACTAACCATTATGCACACTACATGATCAACAGTACACACACACACACATATGTATGTACATAATATGTATGTATATATGTATAATAATATTATATGTATAATATATACAGGGTGTTTCAAAAAGAATACGCCAAAATTATCACGTGATGTGTCAAAAACGAAAAAAATTACAAACCTCTAGCATGAACACATGTGTTGTATATACATTCAAGTTTCATTTCATGTTTTATAAGTGCTCAATGTGGCCACCACCGGCAGCGCGGACAACATCAAGCCGATATGAGAATTCCTCCCAAACGCGCCTCAGCATGTCACGGTCCACCGTGTTGATTGCAGCTGTTATTCGATCTTTCAAGTCATCGATACTTGCTGGAAGTGATGGAACATAAACTTGGTCTTTAACATACCCCCACAAGAAAAAGTCACACACAGTGAGGTCCGGGGATCTGGCAGGCCAAGCACAGAGAGCAAGGTCTTTAGCACCTCTCCTCCCAATCCATCGCTTAGGCACGTTTTCATTCAGATAAGCTCTAACCCCGAGATGCCAATGGGGTGGTGCTCCATCTTGCTGAAAAATGAAGTCATTCGAATCTGCTTGCAGTAAAGTGAATAGCCAGTTTTGGAGCATTTCGAGATAGGTTTGTCCTGTAACGGTGTTTCCTTCAAAGAAAAAGGGACCATAGACCTTGTCTTGAGACACAGCACAGAAGACGTTCACTTTAGGGGAATCTCTTTCATGCTCAACAGTTTCATGTGGGTGATCTGTTCCCCAAATGCGCACATTGTGACGATTGACTGTGCCGCTCAAATGGAAAGTCGCTTCGTCACTAAAAACTAAACGTGAAAAGAGAGTTTCATCACCTTCCTCCATCTCCAGCATTGACTCACAGAATGTCCTCCGCATCATCATTAGTAAGTGCTTGGACGAGGCTTAGTTTGTATGGTTTCATGTGTAATCGTCTCTTTAACACACAGACAGTGGTATGAGGGATGGCAAGCTGAAGACTTGCTCGACGTACGGACTTACGTGGGCTGCTCTCAAATGCATCATGAATCCTCTCCACTTGCTCCTCTGTAACACGTGGTCTTCCAGGACTCTTTCCTTTGCACAGACACCCACTCTCTTTAAACTGTCTAACCCACCGTCGAATGCTCTCACGATGGGGCGGATCAATGCCGAATTCTGTTCTGAAAGCACGTTGCACCGTGACAATGGCGTTTGTTTTCGCGAACTCAAGCACGCAAAACGCCTTCTGCTGAGGAGTCGCCATTTTGATTGATCTTCCCACAATTCAGCTGCACCGGAAGTTATACTAACGACAGCGGTGAAACTGACACCCAATCAAACTTTGATAACTACTCTATCAAATAACCACTGATTCAGTCCACTACAATGCTATAGACCTGAAAAAACTGCGTAATGATTTTGGCGTATTCATTTTGAAACACCCTGGTATATATGTGTGTGTGTGTGTGTGTGTGTGTGTGTGTGTGTGTGTGTGTGTGTGTGTGTGTGTGTGTGTGTGTGTGTGTGTGTGTGTGTGTGTTAAATTTGTAGACCGTGTCGCAACAAGGTTGCGTCTTTGAGTGAGTTGTGTGCGCGCGCGTCTAAGACGTAGTCGGCCATTGCTCTTTTGCATTAGTCTCTGAAAGGTGGCTGGCGCTGTGCAGAGACCCATAGACATTCTGGTGTATTCATAGAGTCCCATTGGAGTTGTGAATGCTGTCTTATGCTGATCTTCTGGATATGAGTGTTACTCGGACATTAAGAACTGGATGACACACAATAAACTTCAGCTTAATGACGACAAGACAGAAGCTATCCTCATTGGCACCCGTCAGAAACTTTCTCAGCTGCCTCCTCTTTCTCTCCCATTATGTAACACATCAGTCCCAATTTCTGATTCAGCTAAAAACCTTGGTGTCTGCATTGACTCTACCCTCTCCATGAACAACTTTGTTTCTCAAACTGCCAGATCTTGTTACTATCATCTCCATCGTATAGGCTGATCAGGAAGTATCTCTCTGTCGAAACAACTGCAAAACTCGTTCTCTCTTTCATAATGTCTCGCATTGACTATTGCAATTCACTCCTGTCCGGTCTTCCTGCCTCCACCATTCACATCCTACAACGCATTCAAAACAATGCTGTACGCCTTGTACTCAAAAAGAAAAAAGCTGACCACATATCTCCTCTCCTGGCACAACTTCACTGGCTCCCTGTATCAATGCGCATACAATACAAACTAGACACCATGTGCTACAAAAGCCTCAATAACGCAGCCCCCGATTACCTGTCAAGCCTACTTGAGATCTATGTTCCCTCACGTACCCTCCGCTCTGCCTCCGATCCTCTGACTTTTCGCTTTCCACGCACTAAGCTCAATACCTATGGTCCACGAGCCTTCTCTGTTTCTGGTCCACTCTCCTGGAACAAACTTCCTCTCTCAGTCCGTCAGCAACCTACTTTTGTCTCCTTCAAGTCCGCTCTCAAAACCCACCTTTTCTCCTCTGCATAAAATCCTAACCTCACTCAACCCCCCTCCCCCCTCTGCAGCCTGTCTCCGCTCGGAGGGGAATCACATGGTTATAATATATAATTGTATATGCTATGCTCTCTATAATTTTCCATTGCTTTTATTCTTGCTTTTATTGCTTTTATTGCTTTTATTCTTTCTCCCCATTTATAGCCATGCGTGTGTGTGTGTGTGTGTGTGTGTGTGTGCGTGTGTGTGCGTGCGTGCGTGCGTGCGTGCGTGTGTGTCTGCTTCAGCGCTTAGATTTGATTTTATCAAGATTTTGCGCTATATAAATATTGTAATTATTATTATTATGATGGAATCCGGAGCCTAGATCAAAGGTCGAGAAGTATTACGAGCCCACCAGCGCGTCGAAAGATTCTTGAATTGTCGGTGTTGTGGGGCGCAGATGAGGTGGGTTTTGTGAACCCTATGAGTTCGGAGAAGTGACAGACTCAATGCATCACACATTCCAGACTCAAAGCAGGCAACCAGTGGATCGGACGTCTCAACGATTCAATCATTCATCGTCATCTCATCTCTCGAGAACCTAAGAGGATCTGCTTATATTTGAGGCACCCAGCAATTTCTTTGACAACAATGTACACACTGATGGCGGCAAATCAACAGAATGGCTTATTCCAGGGCAACAGCCATGGCAATGGTCGTCACTACTTCAAAATATTGATGAAATAAATCTAAATTTTATGAAATAATTCTAAATCATTCATCTATTTATGTGAAACTCGATATTTTGTGATCTACGACAAAATGTTAAATAGATCTAGATGTTAGAAATTTAGATTGTGGTGATCGCTGCCTTGGAGATGTTGATATTTTCATAACAACGATCATCGCAATGATTCCTAATCTTAACTATTTATAAATTCCATTTATTTATCGATAAAATACTATACATTTACCTGAAATGTTGCCTCCAAAAAGGATACGATTTAAAGTCGCTCCTTTTCGCTAAATTATTTGGTGGTTACCAGATCAACGAAGCGGAAATGACGACTATCAGCGATGACGTCATTATTATGGGTGACACTTCCTAAAATAAACAAGGGAACTCCATTTTAAGGCTATCTTCGTTTCCTCATTATCACAATTATCCCCCCTAAAATATGTCCAAGGCCCTCCTTGGAACCGATTTTTTTTTCCAAAAAACATCAAAGACTTGATACGATTTGCGTTATATATGATAAGGCAATTTCGAATCAAGAAAGGATGGGGACAAACTTAAAAGGAAACTAAATTCATCTGCATTATTATTTGAATAAGGCAGATTGAATCAATAAAGATAGATGAAAAAATCTTTGGTTCAATTGCGTTATTGTGTAAATAAGGCAAATTGAACTACAAAGATTTATGGGCACCGAATTTGATTCAATTGCGTTATTATTTAAATAAGGCAGATTGAATCAATACAAACAGGAATCTAATTTCCACAAAGATATTTATGGGCACCGCATTTGATTCAATTGCGTTATTATTTAAATAAGGCAGATTTAATCAATACAAATAGGAATCTAATTTCCGACGTCCAATTCTCACAAAGAAGTTCACGACACGCAGTAGATTTTTTCAATTTAATATATGATTATAGAAGTATCTCCCATAAACCAACTTCGATCTAAGACTTTTGTAAAAATTTCCGAATAAAATTGATTTCAAAAATAATTGCTGGGTCCTCTTTTCTATCCTCTTTTAAAGCTTTAAAGACTAACTTGAAAATTTACAATTATTTCCAATTTAAACAGTCTTTAAATAACGAAGGTTAAATTTAAGGATCTACAACAGCCATTAAACTTTAAAGATTAGCTTTAAAGATTTACAACAATTTCCCTATTATCAAATTTACAATTATTTCCAATTTAAACAGTCTTTAAATAACGAAGGTTAAATTTAAGGATCTACAACAGCCATTAAACTTTAAAGATTAGCTTTAAAGATTTACAACAATTTCCCTATTATCAAATTTACAATTATTTCCAATTTAAACAGTCTTTAAATAACGAAGGTTAAATTTAAGGATCTACAACAGCCATTAAACTTTAAAGATTAGCTTTAAAGATTTACAACAATTTCCCTATTATCAAATTTACAATTATTTCCAATTTAAACAGTCTTTAAATAACGAAGGTTAAATTTAAGGATCTACAACAGCCATTAAACTTTAAAGATTAGCTTTAAAGATTTACAACAATTTCCCTATTATCTGTCAATGAAAGTCTTTCAAGTCTTTCACTTTTCTGTGAATTTTTCTCATTCGAAGATGACTGATATCTTTGCATATACCTTCCTCGGTTTTGCTGCCAGTCTCAAAGACCGTCGTGGCGCTGGCACAGGAACAGTAGGTTCTTGCGCTAGGAACCATTCTTCTTCAGACTCGGAGTCGCTGCTGGTTTCATCTCTTCTTCGGGATGCTGATGGTGATGATAACGGCTCTCCTTCTTCCCATTCTTCTCCCGGACTGGCCATCTGCATTAGGTCTTTTCGGTTGACTGTGAGGTCATTTCCTCCTCCCACAGGTCGAACAACATAGGCATCGTTGTCGTAGGGTCTAGCCAAGACCCGATGTGGCTCTGGTCTCCAGACGTTTTGTAGTTTGCCTTTCTGACGGTTTCGGAGAAAGACAAAGTCTCCTACATGTAGATCGGAGACCGGCCTTTTGCGTCGCTGGTTTTCTCTTTGAGCAGCAGACTTTTGCAGCTGTTCAAAAGCTCTCTTGGAAGCGTCCTTTAGACGGGACTGGTGCAGATGGAACCAGTTTTCATTTTCTGCTGGCGTGTTGACTTCTCCCAATATGTTGTCTACTGGAAGTCTGGGATGTTGTCCGAAGAGCAGAAAATGAGGTGTGAAACCCGTAACGGCATTAGGGGTGTTGTTGTAGGCCAAGACCAGTTCTGGCAGATGTACATGTAAAGGCCAATGTTTCTTTTCTTCATTGTCAAGAGATCGTAGGAGTTGACACATGGAACGGTTGAACCTTTCGCATTGGCCGTTGCCCTGCGGGTGGTAGGGTGTACTGTGCGTCTTCTTGATGCCATAGTACTTGCATATTTCAGCAATCAAGTTTGATTCAAAGTTTCTTCCCTGGTCACTGTGTATCTGTTCTGGCACGCCATACTTCTGGAACCAATCTTTGATCAGGACCTTGGCAACTGTGGAAGCTTCTTGGTTGGGGGTGGTTACAGCTTGCGTGAATTTGGAGAAGACGTCAGTCATTACTAAGACATTTTCTCGGCCGTCGCTGGCTGTATCCAACTTCGTGAAGTCTATGGCTAAGACTTGTAACGGTCGCGATGCTAGGAGGTGACCAGATTTTGAAATGCTGGAAGGATGCCGCCCCATAATACATCTTTGGCAGTTGGCGATGTAACGTGAGACTTCTCGATGCATACCTGGCCAGTATGCTCTTGCTCGTAGTAGACCTATGACCCTGTTGTTCCCTTGATGACCCATATCGTCGTGTAGAGACTTCAAGACTTCTGCCTTCATGGAAGCCGGGAGGACAAGTTGTCGACAAGGCCCCAGAAGCGGATCTTCCACCCTTCGGTAGAGGACTCCATCTTCTAGGCGCAGTCGTGGGTATTGCTGGCACAAGGTGTTTAGTTCTTGGTTTCCCCGCGTGTGTGGTTTCTCCGGCCATGACTTCAAGACAGGACCAATGATTTCATCTCGCGCTTGTGCTGACTGGATTTCAGTTGCTATCTTCTGCAATGGCAAAGAATGTTGCTCTGACGTGAAGACATCTTCTTTTGGTTCTTGCATGACAGCAAATTCAGGTGGTATTGATGTTGCGGGTGACGATAGTCTGGACAAAGCGTCAGCAGGATTTGTCTTCCCAGGACGGAATTTGATTTCAAAGTCGAATTGTGCCAGTTGAGCAGCCCAGCGTTGTTCTACCGCGCCCAATGAAGCAGTCTTGAAATGTACCAGAGGGTTATTGTCTGTGTAGACGACGAATTTCGAGCCAAGTATATAGTCTCTGAACTTCTCGGAAATCGCCCATTTCATGGCCAGGAATTCTAGTTTCATACTGGAGTAATTGACTTGATTCTTCTCAATTGGTCTCAGTCTTCTACTCGCGTACGCTAAGACACGTCGCTGTCCATCTTGTTCTTGAGACAAGATGGCTCCCAGTCCCTTGTGGCTTGCGTCTGTTTCTAAAATGAAAGGCTTAGTGAAATCTGCGTAGCCTAAGACAGGTGCTCTGGTTAGCGTGCTCTTGAGTTCTTCGAAAGCTTTCTGATGACAGTGGTTCCACGTTTCTGAGATGTTGGCGTTCTTTTTCTTGCTTTTGTCTCTGGAGACTAAATCGTGCAGAGGGCCAGCTATTTTGGCAAAGTTCTTGATGAACCGTCGATAGTAACTTGCGAAGCCTAACAAGCTGCGGAGTTCTGAAGTCGTGTTGGGTACTGGCCATTCTCTGACTGCCTCGACTTTCTTATCTTCGCAGGACACGCCCTCAGCAGAAATGGTGTGGCCCAAATAGACGACTTGTCGACGCAAAATTTGACATTGTCAGCTCGAAGTTTGAGGCCCTTTCTGTTGATTCTTCGCAAGAGACGCTCTAAGTGTTCTAGATGCTCTTCAAACGTCTTAGAGTAGACTAGGAGGTCGTCAATGTAGACCAGGAGGAACTCGAAGGTGAAGTCGGCCATTGTTCTTTGCATTAGTCTCTGAAAGGTGGCTGGCACTGTGCAGAGACCCATAGGCATTCTGGTGTATTCGTAGAGTCCCATTGGAGTTGTGAAGGCTGTCTTTTGCTGATCTTCTGGATGCATGGCAATCTGATGGAATCCGGAGCCTAGATCAAAGGTCGAGAAGTATTGCGAGCCCACCAGCGCGTCAAAAGATTCTTCAATTCTCGGCAATGGATAAGCATCTCTGATGGTCTTGGAGTTCAACTTGCGATAGTCGACACACAGTCTGATGGAACCATCTTTCTTCCTGACGATGACAACTGGTGCTGCATAAGGGCTGTAGCTTTCTGTGATGATGCCTTTCTTCAGAAGTTCTTTCAGATGATTTCTGACTTCTTCAAACTGAGAAGGTGAAATTCGCTGATAAGGTTGAGCTACTGGTGTTTCATCCGTAGTTTTCAGGCGGTGTGTCACAGCATCAGTGAAACCTACGTCTTCTGAGTTTGCCATGAAAGCGTCAGAGTATTTTTCGAAGAGTTCCTGCAGCTTCTTCTTTTGGCTGTTTGTCCCGTCAAAGTCGGGAATGGTTGGTTTCCCCAACTTGCGGCTTGGTTTTGTTTGGTCTTCTTCTCCAGTCGATGTGGCTGAGATGACTAACTCACTTGGTGTTGAGCTGGACTTGCGGACCTTTTTCAAGCATGTCGACCATTTCTAAAACTGCTACTGGTGTCTTCGCAGGCAGGATTCTGTCTTCATCTGTCAGGTTGACTATTCTAACATAGCAAGCGTTCCGGTCATCACTAAGCAAGGTGGGAATCATCATCAGGCCTCGAGGAAGTGACTGGCTCGTTGGATAAGCTAGAAGATACGGCGATTCTGTCTTCGTACCAGAGATCTTGATGGTCGAAACGGAGAAAGCCGGTATAAATTGCTGGTATGCAGCGCGAGCAATGCCTTGAGTTGGAGTTTTCTTCTTTTTAATCTCTCTTACCAAAGTTCTGAATGATGGAGGAAGATCTTCATTGTTCAGGCAAGTCTCCAAGACGTTCATCCCCAATAATACTGGGACTTTCTCTTTCCTGGCTCTCATCGTCGGTTCTGTAGGCGTTTTGACCACAAAGACCGGAGTATTTGGGCATGACATCCCAAAGACCTGGAGATCTGCTAGGCAGATAGCGGAATAGGGCACTTCTGCCCCATTCACAGCTCGTATTTTGACGAGGCTTTCTTCTTGTTGCAGATTCTTCAGGTTTCTTGAAGCCCAGGATTCTGTGACGGTAGTTACTTCGCTACCCGTGTCTACTAGTGCTCGAGCTGTCTTGCCGTTCAGGTTGACAGTAGTCGTTGGGCATTCCCTTGAAAGACTGATTTTTCCTTCTCGACTTGCTGTTTCCCTGTCTGATCTTCGCTGTCCATCCGCATGGCTCTCCACCTCAACTGTAGTAGCTGATTTACTGCTGCTCGTTGTCTTCTTGCTTGTCCTTGCTGACTGTTTCCTCCTTTCCCCCGTTGCCTGGCTCTCCAGAACAACGGGGGTTTCTAGTTTTCCTTCGTCTTGCCCAGATGACCACGTTGATGTTGCCGACGTCTATATTGCCGTTTGGCTGTGCATTCAGACTCTTTGTGGCCTTTGAGTTGACACCACCAACATGTCAGATTCCTCGTCGAAGGTTGGGGACTTGCTGCTTGACGTTTGGTTGAAGACTGTATTTGTTGCTCTTCACTTTGATAGGTGGCTACTTCTTGCGGTCGTTTCTCGTTTCTTCCTACTTCTGTGCCTAGCGTCAGGGTTTCTATTTTCTCTTCCAGGCGTCAAAGTGCGCTGTCGTCTAGAGTGGCTTGTTCCACAGCATTTTCCACGGCGTAGTCCTCTCGCATCCATCGTTGAGCCTCTTCGACTGCTTTAAAGAAGTCTGCCTCTGGGTGTTCCCTGGTATACTTCTTTAAGTCTCTGCGGAGAGAAACTGGATGTAGCCCGTTCACGAAAGTATCTCGTAAAAGCGACTGAGGAAACGGTTCTTCCGGCGTTGCTGACTCGATCTTCTTCCATAGAAGTCGTAGAGCAGTTGCATATTCTCCGATGGATTCATTCTTCCCTAGCTGGCGCCTGAAGAAGTTAGTTGTCAGTGTAGATAAGTTGCTTTTTTCTCCCCACAGTTGTTCGAGGATTTCGAGGATCTTCTCTGCTGAGCTGATCTCTCTGGCATCTCTGGAGAGGATTTCTTGTCGAGCCCTCCCTTCCAGTGCGTTCAGCAACCAACTGGCGGCGGCCCTGTCTGACAGTGGTTGAAATTGTAGAATCAGGCGTGCTTCTCCTGTAAATTCTTCTATGTCGTCGTCGCCATGGAATTTTCTGAGTTTGTAGGCTTTAAAATATTGTTGGGGTGTAGCCTCTCCGTCGCTGAAAAGAGGTTGGTTCTCGCCACCGAGGCATGGACGTTGCTCCATCTTCTCCTCCAATCGCCCGCTTCAAACCCAAAATATGTAATGCAGAGTCCGTCTTTTCCCCGTAGAAACTCCAATCGAATCCCACTTCTGACACCAAAAATGTTGCGGGGCGCAGATGAGGTGGGTTTTGTGAACCCTATGAGTTCGGAGAAGCAGTACTAAGTTGACAGAGCCAATGCATCACACATTACAGACTCAAAGCAGGCAACGGGTGGATCGGACGTCTCAACAATTTAATCGTTCATCATCATCTCAATCTCCTCGAGGACCTAAGACAGTAAGAGGATCTGCTTATATTTGAGGCACTCAGCAATTTCTTTGACAACGACGTACACACTGCCATGGCGACAAATTAACAGAATGGCTTATTCCAGGGCAACAGCCATGGCAGTGGTCGTCACTACTTCAAAATATTTATGAAATAATTCTAAACCATTTATCTATTTATGTGTTTTTTTTTATGAAACTCGATATTTTGTGATCTACGACAAAATGTATTTAGATCTAGATGTTAGAAATTTAGATTGTGGTGATCGCTGCCTTGGAGCTGATTGATATTTACTTAACAACGATCATCGCAATGATTCCTAATCTTAACTATTTATAGATTCCATTTATTTATCGATAAAATACTATACATTTACCTGAAATGTTGCCTCCAAAAAGGATACGATTAAAGTCGCTCCTTTTCGGAAAATTATTTGGCAACCACCAGATCAACGAAGCGGAAATGACGATTATCAGCGATGACGTCATTACTATGGGTGACACTTCCTAGAATAAACAAGGGAACTCAACTTTAAGGCTATCTTCGTTTCCTCATTATCACAATTGTAAGAAATCGTTAATTGTAAAGCGTTATGTGTTTGATAGAAGATGTTGTGTAATTGTCCAGTTATTATCATTATTATTTATTATAAATACCCCATTCCTAAACCCGGTAGGCTTATCTCGTTTGACAGAAACTCGGTCGGAATAAAGGGAAGGAACTCGATTAGTTCGCTAAATGTCCTTCACCCTGTCCGTTTTGTGGTTGTAGATCGCCAGATGTGTTTTCCGATGTCGCCTGCGGTCAAGCGAGTGCGTGTCTGAGAGATTTTGTGTGTTTTCTCCGCATCTGTATCAACAGGTGATGCAGGTAGGTAAACAACTGCTTCAAAATATTGAATTCCACCAAAAATTAATTTACGTAAGATCGTTTCATGGGAGTAAAAACGATGTGTTACGATCGGAGTAAAGATCGATTCGTTTCACGTTTGTCACATTTGTGTGTGTGTGTATAATAGCATGTAGGCTATATCAAGATTGTTTACCGAGACAGAGGCAGTATGATTGGATGACCTGCCCAGTATCATAATATAACATTTAGGTGTACATGTATATATATATATATGTGTGTGTGTGTGTGTGTGTGTGTGTGTGTGTGTGTGTGTGTGTGCGTGTGTGTGTAGATCTATAATTATTAATATCCGTGTGTGTGTAAAGATAGATCTGCTCAGAGATGAAATCGTGTTTTTGGTCTCAGCTGATTAAAATCAGCTTTTATTTTGCTCGTTAACATGTTGTCATCAGTTCTTCATGAGCAGTGACCAAATCAAAAAAATTCAGGAAAAGCAGATCTGAGACAACAAAGAGGATGAAAACAACATCCTCTATCCAGACACTGGACTATTTGAGGTATAACCATGCTTGAACACACACACTCACACACACACACACACACACACAT
This sequence comes from Monoplex corrugatus, assembly GCA_030674185.1. Lineage (NCBI taxonomy): Eukaryota > Metazoa > Mollusca > Gastropoda > Littorinimorpha > Ranellidae > Monoplex > Monoplex corrugatus. The sequence goes on from CM060309.1 coordinate 52,113,330, forward strand.
ACATACATACATACATACATGTATACATACATACACACACACACACACACACACACACACACACACACACACACACACACACACTACACACACACACTCACTCACACACAAAGTTCATTAGGCCTTTTTATTTCACTCCACACACACACACACACACACACACACACACACACACACACACACACACACACACACACACACACACACACTAAGTTCATTAGGCCTTGTTATTTCATTGTGTAGGCTACAATTTTTTTAGTGTTGTATTATTCAGAACAGCAAACTTCAACACATCAGTTTGATATAAAGATAACTCATTATCATCATGTTCTGTTTATGAACCATGTCAGTGTAGAGTAATTATAATAAATGTAACCTTCCAGTTCCACCATGGAATGAGTTGCTCATCACGGTTCACCTGTCAGTGTTTGCCACCAGCATGTGAAATAGGAGGTAAAAGTGATGGGTGCTAATGCTCGGATTTTAATGTTAAATGATACTGTAATGTACATGCACATGCTGCTATCTGTAAATTATTAATATCACGATTCTTTCCCAAGTCCGAAAATGCTGTGTGAAGACACCTACTTGAGAGTTTAGTGGCATTTTGTAAGAAGAAAAAAAGAAATTGCCTGCTTTCAGCAACCAATTACCCCATCTGTTTAATATTAAACCTTTGGCTCCCACACCCTGTCCACCGACATCGGGCATTGCCAGTTATGCTAGCAAAGCAAAAACTTAACCCTTTGATTCCCTCACCCTATCTACCAATTCCCTACAGGAAGCTCTACTATAGACTGGTCAAATTGCCATTATCACTGTCAGCACACTCCTGCATCAGTACATGCCCCTCACTGTCCACTGATAATACTATTGTCATGGCACAGAAACTGCCTGAGGACATCTAATTTGGGCATTAATTTGTACATGTGTGTTGGAAAGTTCCAGTATAGTATTGATAAAATTACATATTCATCTAGAGATAACCTTTCATTTTCCCTTTGATATATGTTTGAAATGTAAAAGTGTTTTCTCTTTGTTTGACACTCATGAGAATTGTTTACTATTAACAAAAATGAAAAATTCTGAGAATGAAAATCAGTAATATGACCCTCAATATGATGTAGTATGGGTAACAAATGTGTTTGATTGAACGTTCATTCAACTGACAATAATAACACAGAACACTTGACTTAATCAATGTTGTCATAGATTCAATGTAGATGAACAGACAGACAGATCAGTGAGTAACAAAAAGCAAAGGAAAAACCAAAGCTGATTTCTATATAATATGGTCTAACACACACACACACACACACACACCCCACGCACACCACATTCACACTTACACACACACACTAGCGAATTTATTTGTTTGCTTTTGTTGTTAGTTTGTTTATTGTCTTTGTTTTGGTTTGGGTGGATAGGAGTTTTGCTTTTCATGTTGTTGTTGTTTTGGTTGGCTGTTCTTGGGTGTTGTAGGCAGTGGTTGTTGTTGTTGTTTTTCGGGGTGGAGGTGGTTGTTGTTTAGTTTGAGGTCTTTTTGTTTTTTTTGGTTTTGTTTGTTTGTTTTTTGTTTGCTTGCTTGTTTGTTTCATTCATCTGCCTGGCTTTTCTTATTATTTATTTGGTTTTGGTTTTGTATTGATGCCCCTTTTCCTAAACTCAGTCTGTGTAACTGTTCCAGCACTTCTTATTTCAGTGAAGTCCAAGTAAAGATGGAGATGCTCTAATTAGTCTAAATCTATATTCTATGAGAACTTGGGTCACCTCAAGGGGCCACAGAATCAGGGACTTTTTTTTTTTTTTTTTTTTTTTATACTGTACTACAACTTGTACAAGTAATAAATGAATGGGGATGGTTGTGATGATGCTGTTTGGTTACATTACTGATTACAGATTGAAATGGATGCTGACACCTGAACTGTTGGTCAGGAAATTTGAGCAACTCTTTCAATCAGTCAGTGGCACATCTGTGCGTGGATGAGTCTGGACTGTGTGATTCCAGTCTTCCCAAAAAGCCCATAACATGTTCTTGAGAGATACCTACAGTGTTGCTCAGGACATTTCATCAACACCCTCATTGGATGAGACTCAGTTGTGTGGTCCCAGTCTTTCCAATGAGTCTGTAGCATGTTCAGTTGTGGATAGATGGAGATTTTAACTCCAGTCTCGTAGTCATCAGTCCATTGCGTAATCTTGCCATGGTGTCTAGTCAAGTTTATTTTTCGTGCTGTGATCCAAGCTCAAAACTGTAGTGTCAAAATGGAGGCCTAACTAATATAATGAACTGTTGAAATATGTTTTAATCTGCTTGACCTAGATAAGATTACAGTCGATATGTGAGCATACACATTGAGTACTTTTGTGGTTATCTGTGTTGATGGCCTTGGGAATCTAGAAACCAGTCCCTGTACGCAGATGACCTAGATAAACTCAGAGCTACTGCTAATTTTGTGTCAGCAAAGTCAAAGACAATCACATGATTGTTCATTACGTTTATAAGTAAACTGAGGTTATTTCTCTTAAAAATATCACCTATTTGACATGTTTTGTACCTTCTTAGGCTTCTAGACAGAATATGAACTGGTCAGTCCGATAGTGTTGATATGTTCAAATGTTCTGGTTGTCAGTGGTTTGACTGTGCCTGTAGACCTCCAAGTAAACGATTTCAGCATAACCAGAGTTTTACACTTGCCCTTTTTCACCACTGCTCTGTGTTTATCTGCTGCCAAATTCCAGTCTCAATTCTCAGTAGATCTGATCTGTTTTAAAAGTACAGTAATTTTTTTACTAAGTACTACTACTTTTACTTAGCAGGTAGATAGTCTGAAATATGTGTTTCAGGTGTGGGATTCACGCTTTCCCAACTTGTTTTATGTGCTTTCTGTCTTGACATTTTTGTTTCTTTTCTTTGTTTTGCCTTAGTATGTTGGTTGGTTATTTGGTGGTTTTGTTGTTGTTGATGATGATGTTGTGTGGGTTTTTGTTGTTGTTGTTTTTGTTCAGGAGTGGCTTCTTCTTTTTTCAGAACTGTTGCCTGTCTGGTTTGTGTTTTTTAGAGCTCTCTTGTTCTGCTGATTTTCATCTCAGAATGCCAGGCAGAAAGTATTTTTGTTACCTCATACTATAGTGAAGGTAAAAGAACATCGTATCGACATCTGGTAAGCTTTTTCATTAATCTACAATAAAAAATTTCATCATATAGTACACATTAAGAACTCTAAAAGCCAGGGTTGTTTATTTGTTTGTTTAAGTATTGAATGTATGAACATGTATTTAGATGTTTCTTTGTACTCATTAAGTACTCTAAAAGCTAAGGTTGTTTGTTTAACTTTAAGTGTTGAATGTATAATGTATATATTTCATTGGTTCTTTCCATTGTTTCCTGCCTTTACAATTACACTGCAAGTCATGCAGTTGTTAGTATCATGAGTACTACAGTACACATTTTAGATGTCTCTTTTGAATCTTCATAGTTGGTAAACTCCTCTAATCAATGTATCATTCATTGTCAGGACAACATTTGTCCTGATGCAGAAAATGATGTGACCCACTTTATCCCAGTCAGCGTTGGTTTCCAAAAGTTGATCTATACGGCTTGCATCTAATGATCTGTACAGCAACTTACAGTTTTAATGGGGATTACTTTGGTTACAGCCAGTTGGGAGATATTTTGAATGCAAAACCTCACAACATGTCATATATGTTTTATACAACCAAGTCAACTCCCGCACAAACGTTTTAGATATCTACAAAGTCTCGCAACTTACCTGATGTAACTATCACAAGAGCACTTGTGTTTTTAAGATACCAAGGGGGGGGGGGGGGGGGGTGTTTGGTTTGTGTGTGTGTCCCATTTTGTATGCCACTTTATTGGCCACTGAGCCTCTGACAGTTTTTTACAATACTTTGATGATGCATGATGGAGGAAATGATAATCAGGATGCTCTACTTTCCATTCTGGATGGAGAGTCTAACAGGGCTGTACTATGTGCTTTCTCTCATAATATATCCTGGCATCAACCAGGTCCAAATTTAAAGATACAGACACCTGCAATGTTGGTCAAGAAATTTGTTCAGCATCTTTAATTACACCTCAGTGAAGGGGATGAAACTCAACTGCATGGTCCCTGTCTTCCCAGTGAGCCCGTAGCATGCCTGGTTCTGGTTATAAAATATTGACACCATTATGAGAAAACAGAAAAAAAAGCTGTATGTGTGTGGATCTATGTAAGTGTCTGCCTGTTTTGTGTGTAAGAGAGAAAGAGTTGATGAAAAGAAAATATGGAGATATGGAATATCTAAGGAGCAATCATTTTTATCAATGTAGCTTAGTCTAGTGGATTGACCTTTTCTCCTGCAGTCTTTTATGAAAGTCTTTCAGTAAATGTTGAGAATCTGTATGTTAAACTGTAGAAAAATGAGATAATGATCAGTACCTTTCTATATTCCTTCAGTGTAACAGTCCTTCTCTCAATTGACAGATTCCCACCAGCTGGGAAAATCTAAATGCCTGTTGCTAAGCAACCAAAATTGATATGTTGTACCTGCTTGGCTACGTCCACTTCCAAGTCATCTACATCCAAAAAACATACACCACGGAGGGGTTCTTTCAGCTTGGAAAATGTGTCAGAGTTTTGGGACTAATCTTGGGAATAGGCATGATGTGGCAGAGGGTCCCATTGATATGACATAAGTGATGTCACTGTCTCTGCTTGGTAGCAAGATGCCTTGTTATGTAATATAAATGGCTAATCATTCAGTGTTTTGCATTTATTTCAGATTGCAGTTTGTGGTATTTTTATCAGAAACATCTTGTAGTCATCTTGATTTCCAGTTTGTCTCATTGGAATGTGATGTGCCATCGACCAGTACACCCATGTTATCATAGGCATGTGTTATCATTATTTTTAAATTTCCTTGATCTCTGAGCTTGATGGGCTTTGGAGGAGCAGGAGTGTGCCATTCTGATGGTTGTCACTTTGATTATGGCTCGTAGCTTCAAGCCAGATTTCATTGATGGCAAGTATCTGATTTAAAAAGCTATCACCTTCATTTTTGTGCCTTTTTAACAGAATCTCTGCAGTGATGATATGTACCTGTTTTTGATTTTCAGTCTTATGTACTGTCTCTTAGGATTGATAATTGGGTACATATGTTAAGTGCAATTATGGCTCTGGGGAAGTGAGATTATATGCAGAAACAATTTTAGGTAATTTAGTTGTGTTTAAATTTGTATTCAGGTTTGTTTTTTAGATCTCTTGTTCGAGAAATTGGACAGAGTAGTCAACGCCAGACGCAACTCCTTCGAGTATGAGCGCAAATGATCTGTGTACTTAATTTTCTGTTCCTTTTTTCATGTTGAAGTATTGTGTATGTATTGAAGCAGTCATGGCCCTGGTAATGTGATATGGCTCTACGTGGTCAGCTGGGCTTCAAACAAAAATATCAATAACTAAGTAAGGCAGTGCAGGACCCGCCTTGCTGCAACATATCTCATTACCAATTTACTGGGTAAAACCGCATGAATTGATCCATAAATGTCATGAGCAATATCTTCTCACATTATTTTCCTGTCTTCAAAATTTTTCGTACATTTTTCTCATCAGTAGTTTCAGCTGGCATTTTCAGACTATGTTTGCCTTTAACATCATTTCATCTATCTTTAAAAAAACGACACCCATGTGTAAACTGCACCCTGCAAAAGGACTTTTGCCCTGCTCTGTAGTTTTTTAATATATGTGACCTGCCAGCACGAAATCAGTCTTAACTTGCTGATTATTTTGGTACTTGAATAAAGCTTGTACTCAAAAAATATAGGAGGTATATATGTTTAAAGTCATTAAGTTGTATGGTGGCCATTTTGAGAAAACGGCCTCTAAAGTTTTTATGTACTCTCCTACACATTTGCCTTAAATTTCTTCATTTAGTGGATTTGACCCGGTTTGTTTCTAATTTTAGCTGTCATTATCTCAAAGGTGCACCAAAGAGCTTTCTTTCAGTATATTACATGTGGGGGTATTATACAGGTTACAGTTCATAATGAGAGTCAAAAATAGGTACTTTTGGTGGGAAATTGCGTTCTTTCTGTTGCGATCAGTGCATTAAGATACCATTTTAGATTGATTATTAATATTTTTTCAAGAAAAAATTTTCTGTGGGGGATAGATTATAATCCACAGAAATCAGTTTTGAGAAAAATTCAAAACACCCCAGATAGACCCTTAGTCACCTTTTCAGCTCCTAGTGAGCCTCGTTTCGACTGACTACGAGATTAAAACCTGAATTTGTATGGTGGGAGTTCTCATATCTACATGAGGAATTTCATCACATTTAATTGTAATTTTAATGCAAATGAGCAGTTCCTTCAATTGCTGGAATAGATTCTGATGTTTGGAATGACTGTACTCAAATGCCATTCATCTGTATTTGAAACATTGCAGGACCTTCTCCTCCATATTTTTCTGGACTATTAATGTTAAGGAAGAAGGTACATTACGGTTGACATCTTCAGTCCACCCTCTCATGTTCTATGTCTCTCTCTCTCTGTCTGTCCGTCTCTCGTCGCTCTCTTTCTGTCTCTCGCTCGCTCTCTTTCTGTCTCTCTCTTTCTCTGTGTCTGTCTCTCTCTTGCTGTCTCTGTCTGTCTCGTGTCTTCTGTCTGCTGCTCTCTCTCTCTCTCTCTCTCTCTCTCTCTCTCTTCTCTTTTCTCTCTTTCTCTCTATCTACCTTTTTTTTTTTTTTGTATGTTGGTGTAATTTTTGGTGCTGGTGGTTTTTTGTTTATTGGTCTTTGTTGTTTGTTTTGTATTTTAGATGCACATATATTAGTTTATTAAAGTAACCACTCCTCTTCCATTTTACAAGTTTTGTGCATGGTTGCAGATAAAAATGAAACTGTTCATTCCATTCATTTTGTTTCTAGTTCTGATATAATGTTCAGTTTTAACCTTATCTTGATTATGTTCTGCTTAATCTTAGATTACTCAGCACCATTTGCATTTACTCTTTTACAGTTTTACCATCAAATGGGAAACATAGATTCATTCCTTCATTCCTGCTGACCAACCCCAGCATAGAAAGATGCAAACTGACAGCATTGAATCACAGAAGACTTTGAACATGACAACTGTAGCCCCTGCATCAAGCTCGGCTGCCATCATGTTTATAAAAGAAGACCCAGTTGAGTCTCCATATGGCCCAGGACAGATCACCTCCCAAGGATCAGATGAAGAGTGCAAGGAAATGTGGGAGAAAGAAAAACCATTACGTCGAAAACGGCGTGTTAAAGGGCAGAAAATCTGTGGTGTGTGTGGTGACCTGGCCCAGTCTCACAACTTTGGTGCCTTGACCTGTGAAACCTGCAAGGCTTTCTTTCGACGGAATGCCTTCAAACAAAAGGTTAGTAGTTCTGGGGTGTTTTCCTGTTTTTATTAATCTAGTGATGGACCTTTAAAATGTTCCAGAATCCTCTTTTAAGGATTAATCACTGCGAGATATATATAACTATTTTATTTTTCTGCTGGCTTATGTGTTAAACATACATTTGTGAAGTGGAAACTAAAAATGCAGTGGGTCTCTGTCAAAACAAGCAGTGAATTGTGCCAACAAAAGAGATGTGTGTGAAGAGAATGATTTATAATGTCAGAATAACAGTGTGTTGATTTATTGTCAGAAAATAACTGTGTCATGATACCTCTAGGCCTAGCATCTAAAGTCTCCAGACAAAAATTTTTTTTGGAGTTCCATGACATAGTGCTAAACATGAAATTAATGTGAGATAATCCTGAATGATCTGAAATCCTCATGAATAAGTTTATGGCTATGACTTGCATACCATCTTTTGCAATTTTCCGTTTAGTTGAACACGGGTTAGGAGATACCCACTGACCTACCGTCCACCTGAGAGAACTGAGATCATAAACCACAACCACTTAGAAACTTTAAAAACATGTTACTGTCATGATTCTATCAGTTTTGTTGCTGTTTATAAGGGGAGAAGTGGTGGGGATCTTTAATATACTTTGTGTCAACTGTTCAGACTATCAGGAAATAAAAAAAATGCTCACTGCTTTATCAACTATTTTCTGAACTGGGTAGTTCTGGTATTATACTGTTAACTGATAACAGACCAATCACACGATTTCCAGGATTCCAAGCAACCAGGAACCATTAACAACAGAAAGTAATGATGATGAGGAGGAGGAGGATGACAATGAGAAGAAAAAGAAGAAGAGAAATGATGATTATAATGATAATATTGATAATGACATTTATAAGGCGCTAAATCTTGATACAAGAATCAAACCAAAACATGCTCTCTCACCCATTCACCAAAGTAATCACCCAGCAACAACCAAAACTCCAGGGTACAAAGCATTTGCAAACTGGGAGAAGGAGGACAGGAGGAGAGTGGGGCAAAAGAGTAGGTCTGTAGGGGGGAAATCACTGCTGGACAAAAAGGTATGTCTTCAAGCTAGATTTGAAGGAAAACAAGAGTATGTGACTGTCGAAGAGACAAGGGAAGATCATTCCAGTTGTATAAAATCTGTAGTCTTCAAGCTAGATTTGAAGGAAAACAAGAGTATGTGACTGTCGAATAGACAAGGGAAGATCGTTCCAGTTGTATAAAATCAGCCAAGAAGTTGAATGGGAAAACATTTTCAGAAGTCAGTGTGGTAGGACAAGTACATTTCTGTGCACTACTACTAGTGGGTTAGACAGTAGTGGAATCATTACTTATGATTCATTGACCATATCTTATGCAATCACTGAAGGTGAATAGTGTGGTAGATAACATGGTCAAGTCAGCACATAGCATGTGTCTGTCCTATTTCTGTTATCTGCAGACGTTCTTTTATAGTGGAGTGGTGGTCTAGAGATTCAAGTACCATCCAAAAACATGGAGATCTCTCCAGTTAGTTTCTGTAATCAGACACTGACATGAGTTTTCCCCACTCCTCCTCCCTTTTCCTAGACCTGAATCATCGTGAGTTTTCCTTGCCCCACTAAAAGTCTGATTATGTGTACAGTGATCTTTGATGATGATGATGATGATGATGATGATGATGAATGTAATGATGATGATGATAGAACTACCACTGTTGTACGGATGTGATGTGAGGCATGGACAGTCAACACACATAGTCAGAAAAAAAATTGAGATAGCTGAAATGTGGTTTCTAATAAGAAGAATGTTGAGGGTTCCATGCACAGCAAAGAAAACAAACGATACAGTCTTGAAAGAGGCAAACACAAAAAGAACATTAATGAAGAAGATTAAGAAAAGCCAAGCAACATTTATCGGACATTTTATGAGGCTAGAGAAATTTGAGCACCTAATCACAGCAGAAAAGCTTGAGGGAAAACAAACACCAGGTAGACCCAAGGAGAAAATATTGGACAGATTAGGGAGCAGATGAGGACAGAAAGAGTAGGAGACACATTTGCAGCAACAAAAGATGGATTTATGTGGAGGGCCATGATCGCCAGTACCATGCAGCAAGACACATGTTGATAGTGATGATGACTACTATTACTGCTGCTACTGCTACTACTTCTACCGATAACAATAATAATGATGATGATAATAATAACAATAATGATAATGATGATGATAATCATAACAACAATAATGATAATAGTAATGATAATAATAATAATAATAACAATACTACTAATAATAGTTGTCTCTGTGATGACACAGTAAACATTGTGTAGTCATGACACATGAAAGAGCCACAAAAAGGGTGTCAAGTCGTCCACAGCAAATTTCAAATATAAAAATTCCACAGGTAAACAAAATACTCCAGAAGAGGGAGGAAAGTGACCATACCCTGTACCCAGGAAGAGCAGCCTAAATATCAGATGCTAAATCTGTTGTAACAAGACATAACAAAATACATACAGGAAAATGTAATACCGGTAGCACATTTTATTGATTCAGTGAACTCATTTTATCGACAGTGTTTCCTTGCATACATACAGTTCATACCTTTTAAGAATTATAGTCCTTTTTTGTTTGTTTTGTATTCAGGAACTACAAACATGTGTCTTCAGCAGCAGTTGTACCATTACAAAGGCCACACGGCGTTTCTGTGCTCCATGTCGGCTGAAAAAATGTTATGCTGTTGGAATGGATCCGGAACTCATATTGGGTAAGATGAAATTAATATAGTATTTGTAAAAGTATAGAAGAAAAATGGTTACTTCACAGAATGTGTCTGGAATTTTTTTGGAGGAGCTTTTGTCAGCCCTAAAGCCTTCTGTTGCGTTTTGATGTGTCTTTGTTGATTACTCATATGCTTGAACACTGGCTTGTGTTTAGGCTCATGGCCTGTAGCTGTGGGTATCTGGCAGTGGGCTGAGGGCAGCTGTATGAAATACCTCCCATGAGAAATTCATTTCATCACATGATCACATGATTACATTCAGAACACAGTGAAGAAGAAAAGGAAATCAGACCACTACTATCATATTTGAGATACCTGTCATCAGTACCGTGCTTGGGATAGATGTACATCAAAGTCTTCTGTGTCAGAGCATTTTAGATGAATGATGAACTTTTTGTCCTTTTGTGCTGCTAAATTCTAGATACTGTTCAGTGTGTCATCAGTTTGCTCTCCATTCCATTCTGGCATTTAAGTTTTTATTTAGATATAGGGTTCCCAGGTTCAAATCAGTCTTCTTTATCATCAATCGCATTTTATGTTATAATGATGCTGAGGTACATTTAAGTAAAATCAGTTTCTGTTGTTTTCAGATGATGATGAGAAGAAAGCAAGACAGAGGAAGAAAGGCAATGATGAAACATCACGAAATTGTAAAAAATATAAACGTCAGTATGAAAACAAGGAGGCTACCAGTGTCTTGCCATCTTCCTCCTCTTCTGCCGCCTCTTCTGTATCGACCAACTGCATGTACAACACATCACCACAATCATCTGGGGATTCAGGGAATGACACAGTTACCTCCACACCTTCCCCTTTTGATTACCCAAATAAGGGTAAATGGTGCCGGCCTCGAAATGCTTTGGGCACCAGTTTTAAACATGTAGCCCGTGAGGAGCTGCCTTGGGACATGAAGTTATATTGGCCTCTGACTGCAGATGAGAGGTCTTTGTTATCAAAACTTGCATCATCACTCCAGACTGTCATCTCTGTTGTGTCTCCTGAAGACCATGAGCGAATGAATCAGTGGGATTACTTTTGCATGGAAAAAGCTATTTACGCTTTAGAATGCTCCATGCGTCAGTATGTGCAGTATGCCCGGTGTATTCCTGAATTTCAACACCTCTCACAAGCAGATCAAATTGCCACCCTGAAAGCATCAGCTCTTCAATGGTATCATGTCCGTCTGGCCTCAGAATTCATTCCAGAGCATCGATCCTGGATCAATTCTTTTGGATCTATGAATGAGACGGAACTGGGGGAATTCTTTGGAGATCACCATGGTGTGAAAGAGTATGCAGACTTTTGTGAGGGCATCAAATTTGTGGTGAAAAACGACACCACACTGTACTCTCTGATTCATGTGTTGGTGCTCTTCGACCCTCGAGATCCCCATGTGGAGAACCGCATGTTGATAAACACAGTGAAGGATAAGTACATGGTGCTGCTGAAGCATCACCTGGAGTCTCAGTTCTCCTTCCTGCATGCTGACCGATATCTGGCTGAGGTTATTGAACAGATGATGGACCTGTATCAGCTCAGCCAGTCATCCTTGATCTTCTACAAACACTTCTCATCACAATTTCGACCTTTGGTTGCTGAAGTATTTTCAACATAATTGAAGCATGTGTTAGTTACATAGGAATAATGTCGGTGAATTTTCTGTTCTTAGGACTGAATTATGAAAAGAGTGTGAAAAAGAAAGAGAAAATCACAAATTGTTAACCGGAAAGCTTTTTCGTGATTGCTATTTTATATAGCTACACACCTTCTGACTTAAATCAGCTATCATATTTTGATTTATGTTCAGTTTTGTGCGTATTTTTCCATTTTGCCTAGTGCATCTTACTGCTTTTACTAATAATGCTGAATCAGAATAGGCTTGATCCAGTTTGAAGGTCACAGAGTAAATTGCATGCAAATAATAACCTGACATTAATTGAGTTAATTTTACTGTGAACTAGTAGTTATATGTTAGGTACAGCATAACCACATTAATGTTTTGTTTCATTCATGCCAAACCCTTGTTTTCTGATGAAACTTGTTATGGACCTCTTGTACCAGTAATCAAGTCAAACCACCCAGCTGCCTTTATATTTCCTATTTAAAAAAAAAAGATAAACATTTAAAAAAAACTGCATCTGCCTTTTTCTAAAATCCTCCAAAAGATAAAAGTGAAGATAATTTGTGTGCCTGACATAGAGGTTGAACCATTGTTCTGCTGTTTTCTTGACTTGACAGTCATTTTTTACAAAAGGCATGTATTGTTTATTGGCTAACACATATCATTGATATTGTTTTATCATCACTTATGAAAATTGTTGGCTTGCTAATGTCATATGTATGCTGACTGCAAATCTGAGTTTTGAAAAAAAAAACTGTTCAACATAGAAACTTCAGAATTTAAATGTACAAGATCTTTAATGTACAGTGTTTAATGTTTTCATTTGTTGGGGCATGATGATATGCTGTAGTAGTATCATGCTGTGTTTTAAGGTAAATTTTCAGTTGTGTTGGCATTTACCAGTACATTCCAAACAATTATTTGTTGTTTTTTCCAGACCAGAATGGGATTCTCATTTTCAGATCTATGTAAAAGGGTTGATTCGCTCTTTTGATGCCTTTCTAAGTGGTATTTCAACCGTCAGTTTCAGTATTTAACAAGTTGGTAAAAGCATTGCACCTGTTAGTTTGGTAATTTCCATCACATACTGGCCTTTTCTGTCCAACTGCGCATAGAGTCATAATTTCAGCCAGCCAGCTTAAGAAGTGTTCTCAAAACAGTAGATAATGGAATGCAATCTGTGCTTTTTGTACCACGCACTTGTGGAAAACACCACTATGAGTGGAGAAGTGCCACATGCTCTTAATGAGACCTGTTTGTGAAACACCATGTGTGCCTTTTACAAGCGACTGTACTGGCTAAATTGTGACTGTTGGTGTGTTAAAAAAAACTTTCTTCTGTAGTTTATGTGTAATGAGCAATGAGTCCAAATGAGATTGGAGAATAGCTCTGTATGAAAACAATTTATGATTATAGTAATAGTGTTAATAAGTAAGCGGCAGTTTGTCAGGGTGACTGTATTTTCATGAAGATTTTGTTGCGAACACTAATGGGCATTTTACATTTGACTGTGCAAATGCAAAAGGTTTAAGGGTTGTCACATTGGAAAGTAAAACCTTTACATGAAGCTAAATAAAATCTTTTGGCAGTAGATACATAATGATAATAGTCGGGAAGAACACCCGCTTTGGCTTTGCTGCAGTGTGACAACCAACATACCAGTCCACTGTGACATTACCCTGATTGGTCTTGCTGTGTGTTCACAGTTCCGTTGGTAAAATAATCGGGCCACTGAAAGATGGGTGTGATAGCCAAGTTGGTTTTAAGATGTTGGACTCCCAGTCAAATGATCTGAGTTTAATTCTGCTTAGGTAGCACTTGGTGGGGAAAAGGGTGGACATTTTTTTTCAATCTCCCACTTCAACGTATGTGTAGATCTGCCAGGGCCTGAATCCCTTTTGTATCTAATACACATGCAGAACACCAGATTCACATGTTAAGATCCTGTAAGGTGTGTCAGTGTTTAGTATTATATAGAAATTAGAAGAAAAAGTAGCATGTACACCCCTCCAAGCCCCCCTTCCCCCAACTTTTCAAAAAAATAAGCATAATTGACTCTTTGATTTGGTAACTGACTGAAGATAGAATATGCAGATTGTGCAGCAATGTAATAATAAATAATGCCTGTACAGGATTGGCATAACAATCAAAACAGTGTGCCTCGGGACACACTCACACACACACACACACACACACACACACACACACACACACACACACACACACACACACACACACACACACACACACACACACACACACACACACACACACACACACACACACACACACACACACACACGCACGCACACCACGCACAAGAGACAATTGAAAGAGGGAGAAAACTACGTTGAGACACATCACAGCACGGACTTACTGAAGAATACTGAATACATCAACGCACAAAGTGAGATTTAGATTATAAAGGACTGAATCTCATGCATAAGATGAATTGATAATGATGGATTTGAAGATTCAAGTGGGATTCATCACAAACGGACAATTATTTACAATTCTGTATGCATTCTATGCAAATCTCCCTGCAGTTATTTGGCAGATTATTTTTTCATCCTGCAGGCAAGGTTTTGAAAAGAAATGAAGGAGATAATATTGAGTTCTTATGAATCAGAGATGCCTTTTGGAAAACGTGTTGAATAGTAGTAGTAATAATAGTTCTACAGCACCTCACGAGAACCCTAAGTGCTTCAGAAAAGCATGAGAGACATAGGCAGATATTCGTAAAGCAAGTACAATGGAATTCATACAACAAACCTCCTCACGACAAATTTCCAGCAATAACAATAACTTTTATTTTCCCTTCCCACTTCCTTCTCTTTCCCTCTTGTAAAATACTGTCTATAAATATAATCAACAAAATCTACTACCGCGCATAAGAAACTACTCTTTGTACGAATGAGGTGCTGTTTCCCCAAGGGCCAAGCTTGCTCTCTGATATATTCTTTCTTTACAATGAACAAGCACTCAAGACTGATAGGCTACAACTGTGTATATATATATAGAGAGAGAAGAGAGAGAGATATATATATATATAGAGAGAGAGATATATATAGATATATAGCACAGTGATCATTGTACTGTGCTAGATTTCTTCAAGCATCATTGAGATCTAACTGTGTAAGCCACTTTGCCACACTGGTGACCTAACACCAGCAGCAGATGTGTATATGCCATGTGTGTGCATCTGTGTTCTTTTTGGATATTTCATTGACTTGAGGTGATAAAAAAGTGATGATATATGAAACAATCAGCACTGTGTAAGGTCACTGAATTTTCGTACTTGTAGCTACTACGAATTACTGCTGTTACAAACATATATATATCCATCTCCCTTTAATTTTTTTCATTGCAGATGGACTCCACTGCACATGTCATTCTCTATGGCTATGATAAAAAAAAAAAAAGACCTGTAATAATTCATTGGTAAAGAAACAGTGAAAGTGAATTAGATATCTATTTCATATATCAACTGGTTTACAAGGAAAAAGTGGAGGGGGGGGGGGGGCACACGCCTCACTTATTCAATTAAATACACAAATTAACATACATGTACACAGTGATGCATACACAGACATACATACACATGGTCATGCACTTCTATACACAAAAAAACACAATACACACACACACACATGCATGCTCATGCACAAACACAAACACACATACACACACACACACACACATACACACACACACACAGAAATTACAATTAAAAAAGATGAGTTATCATAGCAGATTTGAATTAAGTGATTGAAGCTGAATGTCAAATGTGGACTGGAAGTTCATAATATAAGCGAATCTACATGGACCATAAGATTTTGTTTTGAATGATCAAACAAAAAACACTATCAAAAAAGGAGTGAAGTTTTCTGCAAGGCAGATATTTGTTAAGAATGTCACAGAGATTCCAAGTGCCTGTTTCAGAGACATATGTAAAACAGAAGAAAGCTTGTAAGTAGATGTATAGGAAACAAATACAATGCTTTGAGAGGAGGTGATACATGCTCATGTTTGGTAGAATTGAAAATGAGCTGGAGCCTGAGGAGAAAATACGTTGAAAGACCAGCCAAGAGTGCATTGCAACTGTCAAATTAAGACAGGACAAATGAACAAACAGTTGTTTTAGCCACATAAAGCCAAGAGTGCACTACAATAGTCGAGTTTAGACGGAATCAGTAAACAGACAAGTACTCTGAAAGCATCAGTGAAAAGATAATGGCGAATAACACAAGATTTTTCATGAGCTCTAGATAGGCCACTTTGCAAGTGTTGGATATATGCTGTTTAAGGGAAAGTGTCTGAATGTGACACCAAGGTTACATATATACATATGGTGAGATCAGAAAAGTTTCCACCCCTTAACCCCATACCTACCAGGCATTACCAAAAAAGGTGGTACACAAACCTGATTAAAAGTCTGACTGCCAAAAAATGGTGCTTATGGGGCATACGCTTTTGTGTGTGGAATGTTAAAAGTTGCAAACAAAATGGAAATGAAATTTTGGAGCTGATATTTCTTTGTTTTTAGACAAATCCTGACTTTATTTGACTTTTCTTTTTTTCATCCAGGGGAACAGAAACTATGGTTGCCAACTCTCAATTGGTATTGTCTGTTTTAATGTCACACAAATGACTAATCCAGATATGTTAGAAAAATTCCAAGAAACGAATTGTTTTCTCCAGCTAAAATATCTGATATTTTTCATTTTCACTTTGTTGATTCCTGGTTTTAGTGATATTCGATTATTTGTGATAATTGTTGTTGTGATCAATATTTTGATCTCCCAAAAGGACCCAGAAATGAGTCAGATTTTGTGAACCGGTTTCATGTCTAGTAAGTGAAGCTTTATTCATCTTGTTATCTGCCTTTTGCTCAACCTTTCATCTGTCAAGAATTTTTGTCAGTGAGTCTATAACATATCAGTTTTTATGCATGGTTGTAGTTAGCTTGTATGTTTATGTTTGTGTGTGTGTGTGTGTGTGTGTACATACTACAGTTATGTTAGGAATGCAATGATGTTAAATTTTATGGCCTTAGGTTAAACTGGAAGACAGTATGTGGCGTGATAATACAGTGGTAATGATTTATGAATGTGTGTTTTGAAGAAAAAGTTTAAGATAAGATTTTTTTTTTTTTAAAGATTTTTTTTTTCTCTTTGTAGGCCGTGACTCCCACATGCGTTTGAATACATGAATGGGATTGTACATGTACAGCCAATTTTGTAACTCCCACCATTAACTGATTAAGGCAGTCATACTCCATTTGCATGGGTGTGCCTGCTGGGTATTTTCATATTTCCATAAACCACCAAAGTCTGACATGGTTTGCAGGGCTTTTAACCTACATTTCCATAAACCACCAAAGTCTGACATGGTTTGCAGGGCTTTTAACCTACATTTCCACAAACCACCAAAGTCTGACATGGTTTGCAGGGCTTTTAACCTACATTTCCATAAACCACCAAAGTCTGACATGGTTTGCAGGGCTTTTAACCTAATTTCCATAAACCACCAAAGTCTGACATGGTTTGCAGGGCTTTTAACCTACATTTCCATAAACCACCAAAGTCTGACATAGTTTGCAGGGCTTTTAACCTACATTTCCATAAACCACCAAAGTCTGACATGGTTTGCAGGGCTTTTAACCTACATTTCCATAAACCACCAAAGTCTGACATGGCTTGCAGGGCTTTTAACCTACATATTTGATGTTCTCTGTGTGTGTACACATGGACAGGGTTCAGGCATCCCAAGGTCTGCATGTGATGTTGACCATGGAAATTGGGGAAATTTTTACACTTTACCTACCATGCAATATCCAAATTGATTCGAGCCCAGACCTTCCCGCAGGAAGACCAGTATCCTGATCACTTGACTGTCATTCCTGTCCAAAATATAAAGGCTTTCAGTTTAACCTGTGAAGTACCATTGTAGTTTGTCTTAATTTTTAACTTTTTCTCAAAGATGTACAGACATATGAAGGCGCGCTGAGCTCCACAGACAATGGGGCACTTGGATCTGTACGCATATGTGGCTTACCATTCGATACCAGTGGTCATTTGTTGTGATTGCTTTGTAAATTAATTTATTTCATCATCATCTAGAAAAATTGTCAATGTATGTTTGTTTTTTCCCTTATGAAATCATTTTTGTGACTAGACATTAAATTGAAGAACACATAAGCCTGCTCATTCTTTGATCATTGTATGAAAAGAAAGCAGCAAGGGAGAATGAGTTGTTTCTTTTAAAAGAGCTGTTAGAACAGTAGGTAGATTGGTAGAGCAACAGGTAACAAAAAAAAAAACATGTCAGAGTTTGTTTGTTTGATTCTTGGTCTTAGATCTGTTCACCATTCACAATTTTGTGCCAAAATTTCTTGACAGTGTATGCTTATTGTATGGCATTGCATTGTGTTTTCATCTTTTTAGTGATTTTCTTTGTGATGTTTGGGTCTCTTTGTGATAGTTGGGTGGTTCTACCAAGAGAGAGAGAGAACAGTGACATGTGCTGGCCACTTTTCACCCCTATTTGCCTGGGGAAATTCCTTTGTTGCTAGGATTCTTTCACTAACTTTTTGTCTACCTGTTAAAGTTGATAGTTATACAGAATTTTGCCAGGGGAAGTTTCTTTATTGCTGGGATTATTTCACTCACTTTCTGTCAACCTGTTAAAAGTTGATTTATAGAATTTGCCAGGAACCATTTTTTCAGTCACTTTCTGTCTGTCTGTTTGTTTTCAAAAAAACTTCATTGTTGAAGAACTTTGCCAGGGATAATTTGTTTGTTGCTCAGGTCCTTTCACTCACTTTCCATCTTCCTGTTAGAGTTGGTTGTGCACAAAGGAACTCAGTTTATTGTCTAACCTGAAAGACTGGCACCCAAGCCACCACTCCCCCTTCTCCCCCCCCCCCCTTCCTGTGGGGATGCTGGGGCTCTTTCAATACAAATAGTATCCCCACCTGGAAATTCTGTGCTAGAAATTTCTTCTTTTCTGTCAATCTCTTTGTTTCTGCCTTGTTCCTTTGCTTTCTGTCATTTCTGCCTATCATTTTCTGCCTTGCTGGTCCATACACCTGTATATGTTCGATAAAGTCTTATGTACTTTTCTTAGGATTGATAATTGGGTCCATGCATTAGGTGCATTTTTGGCTCTAGTGAGGTGAGATCTGTGGAAGTACTTTTAGGTAACTTATGCCTGTGTTTATGTGTGTTCTGGTGTCCTTGGATATGCTTAAATTTGTATTCAGAAGTGTTTTTTTTATCCCCTATGTGATGAATTGGATGGAGTGGTCAACGCCAGGGGCACATTCTTTGATTGTGTGTGCAAATGCATTGATATGTGTGCTTGATTTTGTTTTGTTTTTTGTTTGTTTGTGTGTTTGTTTTTGATTTTTTTGTTTTTTTGCTGTTGAAGTTTTGTATGTTTTGAAGCGGTTATAGCCCTATATATGGCTCTACGCAGTCGGCTGGGCTTGAAACAACAACAAAAGACAATCACTCGAGTCACACAGGTTGTGGTGGAAAGTGTGTGCTTTAGGGGTGGGTGTCTCTGAATCTTGTCCCAAGCTGGGACATTTCCTAGGCGAGCTCTCATGCCACCAGACCAGCACTCCGCAGAGCAGCATTCTTTTGATTTTAGTTTTGATATTTCGACATTATTTTACTTGTTCATTCACTTGTAGCTGTACAAAAGAAAATATGTAGCTTTCTGTTGTAACTTGTTAATTCATTCTGCTTGTTTAGACAGTCCAGCACTGATTGTAATGTATGTGCCTGCTTGCCAGTCTTTGTGTGTGTGTGTGTGTGTGTGTGTTGTTGTTGTGTGTGTGTGTGTGTGTGTGTGTGTGTGTGTGTGTGTGTGTGTGTGTGTGTGTGTGTGTGGTGATCCTGCATGATCGTGTGTGATAGCAAGCATGAAGCAAGAACGGTAGGGAAGAATTTGTAATGAATGTCGCATTGATCAGAACATAATAGCAATTTCAGTCAGTCATTATGACTGCATTGTGTTGTAATTTTGTGCTTTTTATCGAGTTCTTTGTTTGTTTGTTTTTAAGTTTGTTTGTATTTTGTTTTGTTTTGTTTTGTTTTTGTTTTTGTTTTGTTTTTTATTTTAGTTTGTTTATTGTTTTTTGTCTGTTTGTTAATTTGTTTGTTTATTATTTTGCAGGGAAATTCTTTCAGCAATAAAAGAATTGATATCTGTTGAAACTCGCTGATTCAACCTGCTGTTGCAGACAGGGTCACAGCATTGTTTGTGTGCGTGTGTGTGCGCGCGCACATGCTCCCGTGTGTGCACGGGTATGTGTGTGTGTACACAATGTAATCAGGTGGTAATACATGTGGTTCGCTGTGTGTAATTTGAACATTGAGAGTTACTGCTCTTTTATTCATGTTATGTTACATATTTTGCAGGCAAGATACTTTGCGTTTTTGAAACAGTTCTGTTCAGAACTGACAAGGGTTCTTATGTTATGTTGAAAGGGGAGGCAATCTTAATATTACCAAATTGTCACTCTTGTTAAGGCAGAAATCCGGATGGTATATGATTTCATATATAGAAAAAAATCATACTGAAATTAGCAGATTTTTACACTTATTAAGATAGAAATCCCAGTGGTATGCAAGTTTATACAAATTATAATGATGGGCAATTCTCACATTTAGTAGACCCAAGCGCTCAATTCATAATATGTGTGATCATAGAGCAAAATACGATTGCCATTACCTCATGTATCACTTAAATTTGAAGGTGGGACTGAATTTGAGTTGAGATAAAGTGCTCAGTTCATAATATGTGTAATCATAGAGTAAAATGTGATTGCCATTACCTCATCTATCACTTAAATTTGAAGGGGGGACTGAATGTGAGGTGAAGTGTTAATTCATAATATGTGTAATCATAGAGCAAAATATGATTGCCATTACCTCATGTATCTCTTAAATCTGAATGTGGAACTGAATGTTTATGGTAATTTTGATTTTTCATCCAGCTATAATTAAAAATTAAAATCTTCATATATTATCATAATTGGAGAACATTTTAAGTGGCATAGTATTTGTGAATATGTACCCCCCAGTACATTCCTTACAGTTAAGGCAGATTTTGTAGCATTGTTCCTCATCATTACTCAGGTCTGCTTTGCTTGCTCAAAGTTCATGAATCCATGTGGCTTTTCAACTATTTGTATCAAAATCAGCAGCATTCATACTGCCTTGCTATCATTAATGTGTAATTGTTTACAGTGACTCATTGTTTCTTCAGTGTTTCTTCTGGAAACTGAAGACACTATCTGAGAACTCTCAGTGATCCATATTAATTTCTTAAGGTAACAATTTATTTCATTAATATCATTGTCAGTTGTTTTTGTTTTTTTATCTTTTCACATAGTTTCATGGTATTTGAATGTCCAGTGAAAAATCACAAATGAAAATGTATTTGGCAGCATGCTTGTGTGTGGGGTGGAGTAGGGGAGAATGTGTGTGTGTGTGTGTGTGTGTGTGTGTGTGTGTGGTGTGTGTGTGTGTGTGTGTAAATGAACATACTTTTTAGGTAAGGGTGCCTTGCATGTCTGGTCTTATGTGGATAAGTAAGTTAAATTTCCTGTAGACCCCATAAACTTAAAAGCTGTTGTTATATTTCTCAGGTATTTTGTGATTCTTTTCAGTTGTGTGTTGTTTTTTTCAGAGTTTTCATTATTTTTTTCCTTTTATATTAATGTCTTCATACTTCTCGTTTTTTTCCCTTTATATTGATCTCTCAAGAATAACAGAACTCTTTAAATAAAAAGGAGACTGGAAATCATGATGTCTAAAAACTAGAAAGTCTAACATCCTAATCACTTTGCTATTGCACACATCACTGTGTGTCATTTTCTTTGAACTCTTGTACGTTTGCGCAAGTGGCATGTTCATTTTTTTCTTTTTTTCCCCCATAGCAAACTCATTGCCAACTTTTTTTTTTTTTTTTGGTCTTTATAGTCTGTATTCCCGCAGCAAAGGACTGCAACTTTAATAATAATTCCAGTTTGTATAGTGTGAACAGTCCATGACATAGTATGTTTGCTGCACTTTACTGACTAACAGCTCGTTATCATATTTATGTTATAATAAAAGCAAGCTTAGTTTGCTAGAAAGAAATTTTAAAAAAAAGGCCTGACATTGACATTTTATGTGATAATAAAAGCAAGCTTAATTTGTTTCAAAGGAATAAGAAGAAAAAGCCCATATATTGATGTCATATAAACATACTCATCAAGAAATCATCAAGAATAATAACAGATAGCATAAAATTGGAAAGGGATGATTGTACCACTAGAAAGGGATGATTGTACCACTAGTCCACAAAGGCTGCATAATTAAGAAAAATGTTCTTAATGGTTATATCCAAAATGGTTATATCCCTGATAAGGCTCTACGCAGTCAGCTAGGCTTTAAACAGAAATAACAGAGTCAGTTGATCGATTCACATACTGAAGTTGATATCATAATTTATTTGTACAAGTTCTTTGACGTTGCATACATTATGGTTCATCTGTATTCATCATAATGTTAGTCGATATGATTGTCCATGGGGATGTTGGGGGCTCTTTCAGTATAACTAGTATTCCCACCGTCTGGAAATTTTGTGCTAGAATTTCTTTTCTGTTATTCTCTTTGTTTCTCCCTTGTTCCTATGCTTTCTGTTGTCTTTTCCTATCATTGTCTGCCTTGCTGGCCCATTCACCTCTTTGTGTTCCATAAAGCCTTCCATACTTTTTCCTAGGATTTATTGGGCACATGTATTAACTGTATTTTTGGCTCTGAGAAAATTTGATGTGCACAAACAATTTAGGTCAGTTTCATATATCTTTTAGTGTAGTTAGCTATGTTTATGTATTTGTACTCAGATTTGTTATTTTAAACCCCATGCTGATAAATTGGACAGTGGTCAACACCAGGGACATATCCTTATGTGCACAAGTACAATCATTGGTGAAAGATTAAACGCAATTTATTTCTGGAAACAACCTGTAATCTTCAGAAGTGCTGTGTTCTCTGATGTGGTCATTGATAGGTTGTGTTGACAGTGTTGTGTGCTCCCTGTCTTGACATTTACTGATTTCTTGACATTATATTGACTTAGCAGCATTCATGTCTAGCTGTTTGTTCCCAGTTCAGCTTCTGTTAATTTTGGAGATATATGTGACCTGTTCACACAAAATCATACAAAACTAGCATTTTGCACAATTTTGACTTTTCATACCAGAAAAAAGTACATTTTGCACAGTTCTAACTTTTCATACCAGAAAAAAATACACTCTACAGTTTATAACAATACACTTCCAATTTATATAGTATCAGTTTTATTTCTCTGCTGTGAACATTTAGGAGATATAGTTGGTTTAAACTAATTAAAGCCTGTAAATGCAGGATCAGCCATAAGAAAACGTAAGAAAAACGAGCTTGAAAGATTTTGAAGTCCTTGGTAACATGTCTTAATGTCACTGCTATTTACTTAAATTCATAATTAGATAAAATGCAGCATAATTTGCAATTTTTATGCATTCACTCAAGTCAGTTTCAGTGTCTTGTTGGTTTATTTTTGACTATCAAGATATACAACTACACACATCAAAAATGGCAGTCAACTACATGCATCAAAAATGGCAAAGACATGTTTTGTAACATTAATAAAAGGCATTCTTTTTATAACATGTGCATCAGAAATGATAGCACAGACATCTATGCACCTCAAACTGCAAAAATCCCAGTTTTCACCATCAGACCTCTGATCACCTTTCTGGGTATTGTGCACATCTCGGCCTGTGCGACTTGGTGATTTTGTGAAAATGGGTCACTTATCTGCACCTGATTTTGTGAGAAGGGGTCACATGTGTGCACCACTTGTTTTATTAACATTGAAATGAATTTGTTCCTGTAGTGCATTACTTAAAAGATGTTCAACATGTGGTATTTTTATGTTGTATCTGTTATTGTGGCATAAGCATAATCACCGACTCTTTTCATTTCAAAATGTGCCTACAATATATGAAACTTTCTCTCAATCCCTTTTCATTTGATCATTCCCATGGGCAAAAAAAGGGCAAAAAAAAAGGGGTGCAAGATGAAAGCTGGTCTTTAAAAAAAAAATTTCTGGGAACCAACTTCAGGCAAATCTTGAGCAGATACCCATTTAAGTATGTTGTTTTCTGGCAGACATTGTATAGAAATAATTTATTAATGTTGTTCTCTGTTTTCATGTTTGTGTTGAATATTGTGATTTGATCAGACAGAGTACCCACTGTTATCAATAAAACAAGATGAAATGAGGAAAATTGTGTACTTTTGTCTCCGTTTTTTCTGTTTTTCGTTGTTTTTTTGAGAAGTGTGTGGTTGTTTCCCACCCAATATCTTGCCTATCCCTTTCCAGTTTCTCATATCTGTGTGTTTGTTACTTTGTAGATGTGGGGAGTTTGAATTTCAGCCCGTCTTCCTCAGTGTTTACTATTGATGACATACTTATTAGCAATGACTGTAATAGGTCTTTCCAGAATTTTTGGTTTGGATCTGAACCACAGCAATAAATGCTTGGGTCTTTAAACACAAACACCATGTGTTGTATACCAATAAGAATTATTATTTGCGTGCGAGGCAGTGCAGGGATTCACTGGCAAAAGACCAACGTTAAGGGCAGTGATCAGCGGGTTTGTCAATCACATTGCCCTACAGCCTTTTCATCGACAAGCAGGTTGGAACCTGCAAATAATCTTATTGGTATACAAACATGTGTTTGTGTTTAAAAAAGTTTGGCTGCAGGTGTAAGAGTCCTCTCAATTTCTGTGGCTCGAAGTTCACAGCATTTTCTCTTGGTGACAAAGCATTGGTTTACACTTGATCAAGTTGCTGCCAAAATACTGACAAGACGCAGATTCTGATGATTGAACTGACTGACTGAATTCAACTTGCGTTCATCCTATCTTCTTTTTCCTGAATGTGTTGTCATGCACATTGCTAACAAGACTAACTTCTCTGCAGGCAAAGTTGCGCAGCACTGGGCTTTGACCTATTTAGACAGCCTCGGTAGTCAAAGGGTTAAGTAATTATGGTGACACTCCTTGGCAACTTTGTTGAAATTACCTCAAACTGGCAATTTTCACCCTGCCACCACAAGTTAACCCCTCACAGAACATCAGTAGTCCATGCATCATTTTGAAGCTTATGATGTCAACTTCTGAGCACCACACAGTAATTCAAAATAAACCAAACATAATTTAAATTTACATTAATAGTGGTTGCCTAGGAAAACCCCCGAGAGTGACTGTTCTTAAACATTCTCCTCCCTTTTTTCAAGACAAGAATTACACACATGACATTTCAACTGTCCACAACTCTACAATTGTTTTGTCATGTGACATTTAAGTTCCTACAGTTTTTGATTTGAGATTAAATTCATTTGATGTACATTTCTCCTTTATGAGAACAGGTCACATATGATGTACACACAGAGAGTGATACCCAAATCAATCATTACTGCAGTGATCATGGTAAATGACAGCATTCCACAGCATTAAAGCATTGTTAAAGATTCTTGAGTAGCTGCTTGAAGGCTGAAAGTGTGCAATAGGGACTTCTCACGGAAGAAGAGCAGTCTCTGAGTCTGGCTTAAGTTCATGTAATTACACGCCATAAATTCATGTGGTTGAAAAAATTGTATGCTCCCCATGTAACACAGCTTTTTGATGTAGTGGGGAAAACATCATACACAAATTAGTAGAGATTGACCATTTTGTTTTCTTACCACATGAAAAATTGGGAGGGGGAATCCAACAGAAATAAATGAAAATGAAGTCATGTCATAACTGGTATCTTGCTGTTGACTTTCCTGCACATTCTTGCTGTTGATCTTTAATCGATTTCATTTCCTGCACATTCCTCAACTTTTTCTGTCAACTTTAACAAAGCATATGTGAAAACTATCTCTTCAAAGCACAGTCTAGGACTCATTTTATGTTTTATGCATGTGTGTGCACATACACACTATCATTCTTGTTAACACTCAGCCGACTGCACAGAGCCACATCAGTGCTATAACCATTTCAAAATCTTCACTACACCTCACCGAAAAAAAAAATCACCTGTGAAAAGAAAATAAGTACACATACGAAGGCATTTGCGTACATAAACTAAGGATATGCCCCAGGTATTGACCATTCTGCCCAATCTATCATCAGGAAATTTGAAAAAACAAATGCAAATACAAATGTAAACATAACTTAGAACACTAAAACATGTATAAAACTGACCTAAATTACTTAAAAGTGCTTCTGCATCTCACATTTGCCTAGAGCAAAAAACAGAGTTAATACATGTATCTAATTACAGGTCCTAAGAGAATGTATGTGAGGCTTTACAGAACACACACAGATGAAAGGACCAGCAAGGCAGAAAATGATAGGAGAGATGACAGAAAGCAAAGGAGCAAGGCAGACACAAATGGAGTGACAGGAAAGAGGAAACTGTACTGCTTTCACTTATACTGAAAGAGCCCCCAGCATGCCCATGGGGGAGCACACACACACATAAACTCTCCCATTTTTAACGCAGCCAATCAATAGCAAACAAATACAACATTGCCTTTTTTTATTGCCGTTTTTTTTTTTCCTGGTTGACAGAAAAGTGTCTCACTGACTGAGGTGGGCAGAAGAGGGAAAGGAGGAAGCTGTTTTGACAAAAGAAGCACATGACAATAGCAACTGAACCATGTGCAGAACAACAATAACTAAAATACACGATACTGTTGTAACAGGTGTGTGTGTGTATGTGTGTGTGTGTGTGTGCAATTCTGTCTCACCATTTTCAGGCAATTGTATATGGGGAAATAACTGTGTGCACCCATATCTGTGACAATGTGTTCCTCTGTTTGCCACAGTGTGTCACATGCCAAACTGGGCACAAGCCACACTGTGTACATGTGTATCAAGTGTGTCTTTCTGTGTGCACATATAATTATACAAAATATTTCCTTAGAGAAATCGCGCTCAATAAATACACTTACCACTGTCCACTTTCGTAAGTTGCTGGCTTAATATGAAAGCCAGACATGGCATAGCAGGTGAAATGAAATGGAACAATGTGTTTGACACATACAAGTATGCATATGTATGTTATCATATGAGCTGCGCCATTGGCATAGCATGTGAAATGGAATGAAACAATGTGTTTGACATGTACAAGTGTGTATATATATGTATGTTAATAAATGAGCTGCCAGCATGCAGCAGGAAACGTTGGCACTGTCCAGTATAACAGTGCTAATTGCTATGCACAAAATCAAACTGAAGGGTGAAGAAGGTGTCAGCACTGATTAAGTACGGCGTGGGCAAGGAAGGAAGGAACACAGAACATCTTTTGGTCCGCCCAGATAATGACACCGAGAACATGTGCTACCTGCTTTTTTTTTATCCAATATCACAACAAAGCTTGCTTGTTCTAAACATGATGATCAGTAACCATGCTCACACATCTCTCATCAATAATACTGACAACATATTTGTGTGACTTGGGGATTCTGACTTTGATAACTCAAGATAAGAAAATTAAATACACATATTAAAAGAAAAGGTCAACATCTTTGGATAATACCATGGACTGTCAAAATCTGCTAACAATACCAGCTTCCTTGGCTGACTAGACCCCCCGGAACTGGTCCAATCCGTAGACAAGTCCCATACGAGGAATGCACTGAAGGGTGAAAACTAAGGACAGCAACCGCCATCACATTATCACACAGAAAGCTCAGTCACTCCACACAAAACTCTCTACCACCTACCTAACATCCTTCAGATTACACATACATGCAAATAGGACAAATGCTTGTGAAGGCTCCATAAGACAAACTATATAACTTCTCTCCAACTTCTTTTTCAAGCAATTCCTCCAGTTTTGTATGAGAGGAATGTCATTCAAGCACCAGGTAAGGGTCAAAGGGCACAGATGATGTGGCAATGTGAGCTGCTCAACATCACAGCAGGACAAAAGTGCAAATATAACATCATACCTAAACTCTTGCTTCATCTGCAAACATCAAGTAACCTTTCAAACAATCTAAGCAATCATTTAAACAAACTATCAGTCTGTCTTTCTTTCACTCACTCTCACACATTTTCTTTCTTCCAATTTCTCTCTCTTTAACATGCACAATGGTTTGAGGCTGGCTCAGTGCTGACTGAAATATTCAAGTACTTCAGGTGTACAACAAAAGACTAACAGTCAATGACGGTCAGTCTTTACCACAGAATATATACAAATTGTTTGTAGCTGCTATTGCAATTATGTTGTCCAGTGGATGCCAGCCAGTGTGTAATATCTTCTTGTTGAAGTCTAAGCAGTCTACACTAATCTCATCCTTTTTCCGCTTGCCGCCAGTACACACTTTCCTAGGTTTGAGCACAGTTCGTGGTTTTGTGATCTCGCGACATGCTTCTAAAGTAAAGTCTCTTTTCGACTCTCTGTCGAACATTCGGAAAAAGTTGTTGTACGAGCCTGTCATTATGTGCCTGCAACAGAAAAGAAGTCATTATCACTTTCACATTAATATCACATTACATGCCTGTAATAATAACAACAACAAAAATTCAAGAGTTTCGAATAAAACTCCAAGCAGAAATCCCCCCCAAAAACAACATGAACAAAGTATAAATCACAGTGCTACGAATCAAATGAATAGAACAACTGCACACATGCAGGAAATAACTTGGGCAGGGGGGAGGGAGGGGGGAATTAAGTCAGGGAAAAAATCAGGTTGTTGTAAATGAACAGAAAATAAACGACTTAAATGCACAAGTTTCATTGTTCCTGTTGATTAAATGCACAAAAAGGAATGTCTTTAAGGTTCCCCCCCTTAAAGATACAAACATTATTAAAAAAAAACCATACAATATAGATAAAACACAATGTCAACTGTACTGGCCTGGTATTAATAGCAATATACAATGCCAAAATATACCTGCATCTCCACTAAGGTGGGCCTACACATACACATACTGACACACCCACACAAATTTCTAAAATTTGCTTGTATTTCACACACATAAATTCACCTCCAAATGTGTTTTACACTTCCTTGGAGCTTCTACATGAGACTGAAAATAGAGGGGAGGAGACTTACGAAGGTCATACAATAAAAAATGAGAAGTTTTGCACAAAGATGAGTGAATGACATGTCAAGTGATTGCTCATGACACTGGTATCAGTTGTGGATCAGTTCATGCAATTTTAACAACTAAATTTAATACAAGTTCTGTTGCAGTGGTGGGTTCCATACTGTCTAACTAGAGATCAAAAACAGGAGCTCATGACTGTTACCGAAATTGTTCAACAAGTACAAAATTGAGGGCAACAGCTTCGTGAATTATACCGTTGCCATCCATGAAACACTGGTTAGAAGTCATGAGCTAGACTTAAAGAGACTATCATCAGAGTGACACACCCCTGCTTCTGTAAGACTCGTCAAGTTCAGAAGAAAGCAAATTTAAAGATGATGATATGTGCCTATGATAACAAGGATTTATGGACAGTGCCTCGCGTTCCACTGATGGGACAAACTGTTAGTTAATCTTTAACAGAATGTTTCTGATGAAAATACTAAATACATTGTTGGGACATACTGTTAACCATGAATACTACTGGATGTTTCTGATGATAATACTAAGACTACCATTCCAAATAAACACAAACACTTAAATGATTCAACACTGATATTGCATGACGACGTATCCTGCCACAAAGTGGAGAGCGCAACATCACTTCCAACATTAAATCAATGGGGCACTCTGCCACACCCCACCTAGCTTCCAGATATGCATCCAATAGTCTTTGATTTATTCCCCAAGTTGAAAGAAGCCCTCCATGGTACATGTTTCTTATATATAACTTAATGACCTGGATGTGGAGGTGACCAAGCAGGTACAACATTTCAACTCTGGTCACCGAGCAATGGATATTTCTGGCTTTCCCAAAAGATAAGAATAGGTCATTCAGGAACTGGATGTTACATCAAAGGAATACAGAAAGATTCTGATCATTATTTTTTTCAAAATTTCAAAGACAAATTCTCACAATTTACTGTATGATCCCATGTACATCTAAACAGACTACTGTAGACAGCAGTAAGAGTAAGACTTTCCTGTAAGTTTACTCACCAAAATCTGCATCATCTAAATTGGAATACCTGATAACAACTCTCTTCAAATTTAAAAAGCTGTCAACATGAATGTGCATTGTCAGAATAAGGCAGTGTTTATCTTGTTTTAAATGACTGTGCACTCTGAAAATGGCTGGCAGGAACAGGATTTCTTCCCCTTACAGTTACATTTTAACCCCTTGACAAACAGCGTCACTATGACCTGTTGACAGACTGGCCTAAAAGCTGACCTAATGACAGGAGATAAATCACACTTTAGCAACCAAGTGACAGCCATGTTGAAAGGGGGCAAAACTTTGTAAACAAACATGTCTTAACCCTGATCGCGCTTGTCGCAACAATAGTTGCGCCCCTTTCTCACTGCTAGCACAGGGAAGTCGCGACAATGGGCGCGCTGGTCAGTGACCGACTTTCGCGAGGTCAAGGACGCGTCCCCTCAGTGGAAAATTCCACTGACCATGTCAAGTGCGTAGTTGCTTGACTGAAGCGCCCTGTAACATGTATATTCAGCAGTTTGACTGAGAGTTTGAGTTTGTGGAGTCATTTTATCCAGAGGGCGTGGCGACACTCAAAATGGCTGGCAGACGACGACGCGACCAGTTTAGAGATTTTTTGAACGAATTTTTTGCGGACGAAATCGCCGATGCCCGGGAAGGTGAAGACCTGCAAGATATCTTGGAGGGTCTTATGCTTCCTGGAGATGCCAGGCAGATCGACCAGGCCCCATCCAACAGAAATTTCGACGATGATGTGGCGGAGGGGTGGGTGAGCGAGGAAGGCGAACTCGTCAACATGCCATTCGCGAGACAGTCGCGACTGCTCGTTGATGATAACTTCCCCGATAATCCCCAACCTCTTGATTTCTTCTCTCTATTTATTGATAAGAGAATCATCGATCTTTTAGTTGAGCAGACTAACCTCTACGCCCAAAGAAAGATCGATGCTGGCAACCTGAAACAACACTCTAGGTAAGTTTCCATTTTTTGTTTCGTACATGCCCCCTTTCACGTCTTCCTCTCTCTCTATTTACCTCTCTCTCTCTCTCACTTTTTACCTCTCGTTCCCGTTCTCTTTCTTTCTACACTCTCTCCTCTCTTTTTTCATCTCTCGTTTGCTCACTTGTTTGTTTGTTATTTCCTCCATCGATTTGCCCACTCTTGTTTTTTCTGTCTCTGCTCCTCCTAGCTCCCTCTCTGTGCAATTCATGTGTTTCTTTTGAGTAATTTAGAAAGGAGACTTAGGTGTGTAAACTTTTCTCTGTGATGATTTTCTGCATCAATGGCAGATTTTGTTTTTCTCCTCACTGTAAATGAACGTTACAATCCCTCTCTATCATTGGTTTTCTCTTTTTGTCTTGAATGAAAAAATGTGGTTGTGTGTTTGTATGAGTGTGTTTGTGTGTGATGTTCTAGATAAATAATTGCATGTTCTTTGATTGTTTTAGTGAAGCATTGTGTATCAGAGTGTGCATATGTATGCTAGCAAATATGTTTATGCAAGCATATGTGTGTGTGTGTGTATGCGAGTGTGTGTGTGTGGTTACATGTTATGCTTTTTTTTTTTTTTTTCTCTTTCTCTGTGTGTAACAAAGTGGGTTTATTCCAAGGTTGCATCACTGGAAACCTCTGACCAGGGCAGAGATGAGGGGTGTTTCTGGCACTCTGCATTTCAACAGGCCTCGTCATCAAGTCTACCATCCCAGAGTACTGGTCAGCGGATGAAATCACAGAGACGCCATTTTTCTCCAAAAACATGACATCTCTGTGTTTTGAAGCCATCCTCAGTAACTTCCATCTTGTGGACAACACAGACGATGACTTCACCAACCCCCTCTTCCCCTTACAGTTACATTTTAACCCCTGGAAAGGCAGACTCCGCTTCCGGGTGTACAATCCTGCCAAGCCTACCAAGTTTGGCATCAAAATGTATGAGGCATGTGAGGCCAAGTCAGGGTATGTGCTTGGCATGGATATATACCAGGGTTCCACACGAGGCACCGACTTCTCCGAGTCACTGGGCATCGAGCAGGAGCTGAACACCACCACCCGCACCGTCCTCAGCCTTCTCAGCTACAGTGGATTGTTGGACCAAGGGCATCGCGTTTACATGGACAATTACTACACCAGTCCAGAGCTCTTCACCCAACTCTATCTGCTGAACACCTATGCTTGTGGTACAGTGCGTACAAACAGGCAAGGCATGCCACGTGTCTTCAAGAAGGCGAAGAGGAGGGCAGATAGAGTTGAGCTGACCCAGGGACAGAGCATCTTCAGGCAGAATGACCATCTTCTGGCCCTGAAGTACCATGGTAAGCGCGATGTCCATATGCTGACAACAATCCACAGCCCCATTGAAGTCAAGCTGGACAAGCGGGATGAGGCAGGCAACCCCATCTGGAAGCCAACCTGCATTGTGGACTACATCCGCAACATGGGGGGGTGGACACTTCTGACCAAATAATTGGTAATTATTCCCTGCTGAGGAAAACTGTGAAGTGGTGGAGGAAACTTTTCTTCTATCTCTTCACAGTAGCACTCTGCAATGCTTACTGTCTCCATCGGAAGTTTGCCAACAATACATTGACACACTATCAGTTCCGGAGAGAGATTGTGCGTCAGCTGATTCTCCAGTCTTCTGATGCACCAAAGCCAGTTGGCAGAGGGAAGAAGAGTCTGAACCCCCCCACTGAGGCTGACTGGCATGCACAAGCCTGTACATCACATTGCCAAAGAAGGAGCCAAGAGGAAACGCCCCATGCGTGACTGTGTTGCATGCAACAGACCCAAAAAAAATCGTGCTGGGTTCAAGCGCAAACAGTCGGCCTTCAAGTGTGAGCAGTGTGATGTAACCTTGTGTGTGCCAGAATGCTTCAATGTATACCACAGCAGGGTGAATTACAAGAGGGTTTTGCAGCAGCCTGGTGAGCCTGCCCCTGGTCCTTCTGGGGACCACTGACAGTCTCATCAACACGCCTGTCCTCACCTGACATTTCACCTGTTTGGCAGAGGTATTTACCTTCATGTTGATTTATATTTGATAATGAATTGATGAGCAGTATTCCTCATTTAGTTTTGAACATATTTTGTATAACATTTATTGTTCAAAAACAAAGTTTTTGAGATATAGCTCATTAAAACTTACTACCGTTTTTTTTTGTTTTTTTCTGTTCGTTATATGATCAAACACAGTGTTTACATAGGTACAAATTATAACCAGGATAAGGGTTAACATTTTGACAGGGAATAAGATGAACACCAAAATCATGCAAAAAATGGTTAACACAAAACAAAGAAAAATACATCATTTATAACAGAAGCTGCTTGCATTATCTTAAGTTTGAACACATAATCCAAAGGAAAGCACAACACAGACACCACTGATTTTCTGACATTTTCAACATCAGAACTCTAAGACTGCCAAATAAAAAGGACAGAAATTTGAAGGGAAGTAACTCGTGAAACATGCCACAGATTGAGAAAATGTGGATACAGACTGGTTTTCAAATCAGAGATCACTGATACAAATAGCCTATGCTTAGAAATCAAGGCTGAGTCATACTCCGCTTCTACAAGTTATCTAACAATTTATCCAAAATCAGTTAAATTTTCTTGCGTATTGTTCTATTTATATGCCTACAGGTGTGCAGGCTTTATACCAATGCAGTTTGCATACTCTTTGGACAGTTACTCAACCATTAATGTATCTTTTTCTGGACGGGGGGAAGTAGGAAAGGGTAAGCATACTGGGTATTTTTATGTTTCCATTAGCCATAAAATACATCATTGGATTATAGGATCTTTAACATGTGTATCTGATGTTTGTGCATTATGGGAGTCAGACACTAGAAAAATTCTATCGCAAAATTCTATTTTCATTATCCACCAGGCGCTACCCAGGTAGAGTCAAATTCAAGCCCATCCAAGTGCGCGACTGATGTCTTAACCAATCTGGCTATTGTGCCTGTCAATCTTTAATACTTAAAAGGGATGTTTTTAGCCTATTCCAGCTTGAAAGAAAGCTAACCTGTCATCCCCACTCCAAGAACATTCAAACTTGTCAAAGATGCAGTCATTCTCGTAAAGGGAGCAGAGCTTTGAGCGCAGGTACTCATGGACTTGGAAGGTCTCCACTGGGCGAGTTTCCATGGCCAGGTCCCACACTTTGACCGACAGGTAGTCCCGGGTCATCATATAGCGACCGTTGTGACTGAACTTCACGTCAGAGATGCTGGAGATGATTTCCGAGAAGAAGCTACGGTTTGTCGGGTCTTCTGGTTCTTCAAACACTGTTAACATAACAGTTGGTGATAAATATCAGAAACTGAAAAAGTTGACAATTTTAACAAAAAACTAAACAATGCACCATTTCCCTTTGTATAGCACTCTACACTGCAATAACAACAAAATCAGGGGGCAGAAGTGTAATGTCAATGCCATATCAATATATTTATGCAGTATAAACACAGTCATAACACATATCAATGCAGCATTAACTTACTTCATCAAAAATAAGATCATAACATGAAATCAGAAATAGGTCATAATAACAAACAATAATATTACCACTAGTACTGAGACTATACAAAAGAGGATCACTTGAGAAATACAAGTCTTTCATATACCAAAAAGCACACAAACACATGTGCACACACACAAACACATGTGCACACACACACACACACACACACACACACACACACACACACACACACACACACACAAGCCATAATAATTAATATGAGTGTACCAAGAAAAGCTGCAGGCTTCAATCCATGTAATTTTGGAGATATTTCTGAGATATGTTTTGAAGCATTTCTTGAAAGTATGCAGACAATTGCTTTTGAGAGGAAGTTCCACCTTGCTGGGCAAAAATCCGAGAGGGTTTCTTTTTTTTTTTAAGTAGTTAAAAAAAACCAAGGTAACAGAGAAACTACTTCAGAAAAACCCAGTTTCATGACCCTTGCTTTGATATTGCTGTACAACTGTGGACATTTTTATATGCAGCATCACAACCGACTTTCACTGAGTGATCTTTTCTCCTTTACGTCAGAAAAAAATTGTACAAGTTATCTTTTCCTTTCTGTTTTCATGCAAGCAAATGGTTCACATTTATAAAATTACTGATTTTTTTTTTTTATTTGATTAAAGTTTTGAAATTCTATGCTCTATGTCCCATTTTTAGCACAACCTTTAGCCCCGCGCGTGCGTGCGTGTGTGTATTGTTATCTTTTATTTCTTCTTGGGAGGAAGTTCTATCATGTGAGATAAGTTTATATGTGAGATAAGTTTATACAAGTGGCTAGATGTGTTTTCATTCATTCTTTTTATTTCTATTCATTTTTCATTTATTTAACATTATTTTTTTAACATGATACAAGATACCAAAAAAGCAACAAGCTAGGTAGCACCTCAAGACCTGGCCAGCTCTTGGATTTATGTGCAAGAAGGCCTGTGCCATAGTCTTTTTGGATCTTCTCCATTACATGGCACCAGTGGTGTCTGCATTTGGAATTCATTTCAAGTGCTCTTCTCCATTACATGGCACCATTGGTGTCTGCATTTGGAATTCATTTCAAGTGCAACGATGTCATCCTGAGATACTGAAACAACCCCCTACATATATGCATGCAAAATATCAAATCTGTACCTTAAAAAATCCTGTAAACCATGTCGCTGGCTGCTTATGGAAACATAAAAATATCCAGCATGCATGCACACTAAAGACGGAGTATGCTGACTGTTCAGCAACGTACCAACTGCACAGTCTGCACAAAACATGCATATAAACATAAAAAAACAACAACAGAACACTAAAAGGAAATTTTTCTTCTAACATTACGTTTAATCTAACATACTTACTGTGGCTCACCAATGCAATAAGCGACAGCGGTTTGCCATTCCTGCCTCATAAACAATGCAGTCTGAAAGGACCATAACTCTGAGAGTACTAGTGCCTTGCGCATGCGTAGACCAGTCCTCTTTTCGAGGAAACCAACATCCTGACTGTGGAACTGAAGGAACCAGGAAGGCGGGGAGGAAGGGAGGGACTCTGCGTGAGCCACGGTAAGTATGTTAGATTAAATGTAATTTTAGAAGAAAAATTTCCTTTTAATTACACATACTGTACCGTGGCTCACTAATGCAGAATAGCACTACACGGAAGGAGGGGTTACCTGGTTAACGCCTGAAGGAATGAGACGAGTCAAGGCGTGTGGCAGAGATGGGGTGTTGAGCCACCACAGCTGAAGCGATACCCATGGATCCATCGTCGCGCTGACGGGAGAAGTCAAACAGGTAAAATTGAATGAACGTGCCCCGGGAACGCCAATATGCGGCATCCAGGACACTCGGTAGGCGGCATTGTGAGCGAATGCCAGCGATGAAGCCCATGCTCTAATCTCATGGGGCCTCGGGGGGAAGACAGCCAAATCTGACCCCGGCCTTGCATACGCGGCCTTGATGACTTCCCTCAGCCATCAAGAAATTGATGCGTGTCTAATGTCCTTCTTATAACTTTCGTTTTTAAGAGAGAAACAGGTGGTGCTGCTTCTGGCCGCTTTCTATACACTCGCATGGTGTGTACAGGGCAGAGCATGCGGTCCACATCATCTGGAGCAAGGACAGACGTCAGGAGAAGTCTCAGGGAGGAGAGGATGAGAAAAGAGATCCTGCAGCGGGGTGTTCGGGCATCCTGAAGAGAAGCCACTCTGACAATATCCTGCAGGAGAGGATCGTCCGCAAAAGGAAGGACCACCCAACTGGCTGATGGTGGTGCAGATGGCTGCCCTGTGTACCTTCAATGAGGAGGACGAAAGATTTTTCTCTGACGAAAGAAAGCCGAGGTAGTTTGCCAACTGCAAGCGAGAGGGGGAGTGTGGTGACACCGCATTTGAGGAGCACCAAGAAAGCCAACCGTTCCACTGGACATTATACACCCCCTGAGTGCCCGGTCTGTGAGCTTGCTCCACAAGGCCGATCACCGCCGGGAACAAGCGTAATGAAGACATCGAGTCCAGACGTGAAGGTTTAGAACCTCTGGATTGCCATGCGGAATGCCTGACCTTGGTTGAATCAGGGACCGTCCTGTCACAGCGAGTTTTATTGGAGGCACATGGGACAGGTGCAGCAGTTCCGGGAACCATGCTTGGGCCGGCCATCGAGGCCTTCCGCAGAACTTTTCCCAGTATGGGGAACCAAGGGAAGGCATAGCCCGTCAAGACTGACCATGGAATGGACAGAGCATCCACAGCCCAAGCCGCCAGATCCAGGACTGGAGAAACACACAGATGAAGGTGGCGGTTGAACCTGGTGGCAAATAGGTCCACTTGTGGTTTGAATCACGCTGCCCACACTGGCTCCAGAATTGCATGGACCAGTGTCCATTCTGAGGGAAGAATCATGTGGGATCTGCTGAGGGAGTCCGCAAGTATGTTGATCTTGCCCGGGACATGCTTTGCTGAGATCCGAATGGACTGTTCCTCACACCAGAGGAGAAGCTGTTCCACTCTCCCCGAGACAAGAAGTGGGAGCGGAAGCCCCCTTGCTTGTTGACGTAACAAGCCACGGTAGTGCTGTCCGTGTTGATGCGAACGTTTTCCCTTCAGAAAGGGGAGAAACTCTCTGAGGGCTTGAAAAACTGCCTCCAGTTCCAGCACGTTGATGACAGGAAATCAGTTCTTGTGACCACTGACCCGCTGCTGTCAGCGGGCCAACATGGGCCCCCCACCCAGAGTTGGACGCATCCGTGAACAAGTCCTCCTGAGGAGGGGGGTGTGTGAGAGGGACTCCTTGGGCTAGCCAGGACTGGGAGTGCCATTTGGTCACCGAGGATTGGAACCAAGGACACAGGGGAACCGGAAGGTCCCACAACTGCGAAGTCTGAGACCAACGCCTCCGAAATCTGCGTTGGAACTGCCGTTTGAGGAGTCGACCCAGTGGCACTAGGGGGGGGGGGGGGCCAATGACTCCATAAGACCTAGCAGGGAGGCCAGCTTTCTGGCCGGCGCCTGAGACTGAGACTGCAAGTGAGCAAACAGGTCCTGAAGGCGTAGTTAACGTTGGGGAGTTGGGGACACCAACCACCTGGTTGTGTCGAAGGACATGTCCAGGAACTGGAACTGTTGTGACGGAGTGTGGTCCGACTTCTCGTTGCAAACAAACCCCAGATCTTGACAGAGTTGCAGAACTTGGAGAGCTTGTTGTGCGCAAAGAGCCCTGGAGGAGGCGAGGAGAAGCCAATTGTTGAGATAGGCCTTCAGGCGGATACCCCTCTACCGAATGTGCATGCACAGCTACCGAGCCACCTTCGTGAAACCAAGCGGCTGGTGCCAGACCGAAGGGAAGAGCCCTGAACCGGAAGATTCGGTTCCTCCAAATGAATCTGAGGTAGTTCCTGTCCCTTGGGTGAATAAGGAGGTGGAAATATGCATCCCTGAGATCGATGGATATCCCCCAGTCATCCGGGT
The DNA here is from genome assembly GCA_030674185.1 of Monoplex corrugatus. Lineage (NCBI taxonomy): Eukaryota > Metazoa > Mollusca > Gastropoda > Littorinimorpha > Ranellidae > Monoplex > Monoplex corrugatus. Next base: position 52,151,787 of record CM060309.1, read on the forward strand.
GCAAGGCATCGTGGATCGACATAGGGGTTTCCATCCGAAAGTGGAGGACACGGAGGAACCTGTTCAGGGGAGAGAGACCCAGGACGGGTCTCCAGCCCCCAGAAGCTTTGGGGACCACAAAGATGCGGCCATAAAATCCCAGAGATGAACGGGAAAAAACTTCCTCCGTGGCCCCCTTGGCTAACATCGAAAGAACTTCCTGATCCAGGGCCTGCGAGGCCAAGCAATCCTGAGGAAGTGCGAAACAAGGGAGAAAGCGCGTGAGTGGGGCCGTCCTTGGACCCCAAGGAAAACGGAACCCCGACCTGATCGCCCACGGGCTTGCGGGCAGCCATTCCCAAGCGTCTATGTGTCGGGACAGACTGCCCACAGGATCGCCTGTGGGGGGTGATGGCCTCAGGCCGGGGGTTAGTCATTGGGGGTGAGCCGTTTGAGATGCAGGCAGTTTTGGACTGCAGATCGGGAACCCAACCGGCCCTTGTGCTTTGCCTCACCCTAGCCCCTTTTGGCCTGAAGGAGGCACGAAACTTCACCTGTGGAGGCCCCTGGGAACAGGGCGCTTCGCCACTGGGCGAGAGGGACCAGAGTGAAGGGCGAGGTCCCTCCTGATTTCGGCCTGACTCTTGATAGTGGCCTGCACATGGTTTCCAAGGAGGGAACCAGACCTAACTGGCACAGCTCTCAAGGCCACCAAGTATACCCTGCGGACGAGAACAGGGGAAATCTCATAGATGGGAAGTGCTGCCATGGCGCCATGTACAGTGCCATGGGAGGCATCATGGGCTGAGCCCATGGAGTTCCCGGACCCTGACCCCATGTAGAGGGCCCAGCCTGCTGGTAATGGCCCTCGCGTGTCGGGGGATCCCCAATGCCCAAGGAGCCAGCCCGCTGCGGGTCGCTTGGCATTTGCCAAGGCGACCATGCGCTCTGTCTGGAATGGGACAGAGATGTTGGAGCGGGGGCACAAGCAGGCAGTGGGAGAGGGAGGGAGACAACCGGGGCGGACCTAGAGTCTGACGCCCGTATCAGAGGTGTTGTCTCCCTTGACCCGCCTGGTGAAGCAGCGGGTGAGCCTTGTTCCGACAAAATGCTTGCCTTCCTGCTTCCCGAATGAGACCCGTGCCCTTCAGCCATATTGACTGAAATGTGTGCAGCAGAACCGTAGCTGAGCTGTACACAGTGGGCGAGTATGGAATCGACAGAACCACAGCTGAGTCGATTACCGTGGGGGGCTACGAGAAGGCTCAAGATGACGAAAACTCAACAAGCAGCGGTGGAGTAAGGGAGACAACCAGGGCGGACCTAGAGTCTGACGCCCGTAAAAGAGGTGTTGTCTCCCTTGACCCGCCTGGCGAAGCAGGGGGTGAGCCTTTTTCCGACAAAATGCTTGCCTTCCTGCCTCCCGAACGAGACCCGTGCCCTTGTCGCCCTTCAGCCATAGTGACTGAAATGGTAGCAGCAGAACCACAGCTGAGCTGTACACAAGGGGCGAGTACGGAATTGACAGAACCGCTGCTGAGTTGATTACCGTGAGGGGCTTACGAGAAGGCCACAACATGACGAAAACTCAACAGAGCCGCAGCTGACTTGGGGGCTCATGGTCACCGCAACAGAACTGCAGCTGAGTTGCGATGATGCTTCGAGAGAGTAAGAGAGAGTAGACAAAGAAGACGGAGGAGGGAGAGACAAAGATGAAGAGAGAGAGGGTTTTGGCACACTGGGCAAACCGTCAGTCTGCAGGTTTGAGAATTCGGCAGACAAAATCTTCTTCAACCTTCGCTTTGCCACCCAAACGCTTCACATAAGTTTCTCCCTTAACCAAAAACACAGGCAAGACAACAACAACAAAAAAACCAGCAACGACAATCTATCGATTGCGAGAAAAGCAGAAATGTGACCCGATTTCACGAAATGAGTCCTAACTCGCAGGCAGCGAAAAGCGTAGAGGCCCGGAAAAGGTGTGATGGGTCGATTTTGTTAATTTTTACTTTTCGTCAAAAATGGAATATTTAATCTTTGAATTACATGTACATGCACTCAGCACTTTATAATTCAATCGGAGAATGTATTTAAAATGTGTTTTGACCAGATAACGACATGCTTTCTTTGTCAGAAAAAGGGATATATAAACTTAAATAACAAGACAATTACAGTAGATTTTCACACCAATTTTTGTGTGCTATTTTGGCATGATGTGTTTTACCATGGTACAAAATTTGGTAAAGATTGGTGAAGTACAAACACCTGTTCTATGGTAAAACTTCACTGAAGTGGCGAAAATTTTAAAACTTGATTTTCTCAAAATGGCTGTTTGCTATGTTACACGCTTCAAACACCCATAACTTCCTTAGTTTTAGGAGTAGAATAATAAATAAATTTCATATGAAAAGAAAGATATCAATCTGGTCATTTTGAAAATCATAATATCCTAAAATCTGTTATTTTCATCTTAGGATTTATTTTGTTAAAACGTCTCACAAATATATTTAGCTGCTCAGAGCATACGAGGCAAGCTGGAATATGGCTGCCGAGAAAAGAGGACTGGTCTATACATGCACAAGGCACTAGTACTCTCAGAGTTATGGTCCTTTCGGACTTTATTGTTTACGAGGCAGGAATGGCAAACCGCTGTCGCTTATTGCATTAGTGAGCCATGGCACAGTATGTGTAATTAAAAAACAATTATGAAAATCAAAAAAACAGGCTCACTTTTGGCATGCTTATCACACAAGGCTTGATCCCGCATGTCACAAAGACGAATTGTTCCCTTGCTGCTGCTGTACACAAAGGTGTTACACTGCTGGGGATGAAACTCTGCTGCTGTGATGACTTCTGTCAATTCTTCCATGTTGGCTGGTTTGATGTCTACAATGTCTAATGCAGGTCAAGGATGAATGTGATTGTAACTGTCATGATTAAGTTGTTGATCTGAATCATAGTTCATTTACACATGGATGACAATTATCATCACAACTATTTCGAAAACCCGCGGACCACGTTCAATACAGATATGTAAGGCTACACTATGTTGTACGTATCAAATGCTAATACATATAAATGTACTACTTAGTGACATAATGGGTAAAACTGAAACACACTCACAGTTCATCCATTATCATTTCTTAATGAAATCTAAACTCTCAATCTAAACTTACATGGATCTTTGTAATATTTAAGTGTTAACCTTTCTATTTTAAGATGTAAAACTGGATAACAAAGTTAAAAATGTAATTAACCCTTTACACCCATATTACATAAGTGACATAGAAAGTCGTTTTCTCTTGCACGCCATTACCAAATTGATGACAAGCAAGTTCCTATCAAGCCTGCCATCTCCAACCAATCACTATCAATGGATAAATCCCAACCGACTGTTCGAAGATATGTAAGGGCTATGACAATCTCAAAACACACTCATCTAAACACACTGATCACCATGGAAAAAAAGGAAAAGACAATTTAGTGCACATATCACCGCATTTATGCAAATGATCTACAGATATGCCCCTGACACTGGTCACACAAAATTTATCACTATAGGGATTACAAAAAAAAAAAACAGACCAAAATACAAACGTGTAAACATAGCTAATCACACAGACACACACACACACACACGCGCACACACACACACACGCGCACGCACGCACGCACGCACGCACGCACGCACGCACGCACGCACACACGCACACACACACACACACACACACACACACACACACACACACACACACACACACACTGCAAAATGTTTGACTGGGCACACACACACACACACACTGCAAAATGTTCAACGGGGTGGTCAAGAAATCAGTGAAAATATGTCCAGCATTAAGTGTCACTGTCAAGCCCACCAATCTATCCTGATACCCAGTTCTGGTTCAAGTGATGATAGACAATTCCAACAGAGTTTTGAATTAGGATGAGCTTTTAAGACATTCTTCTTCAAAGAAAGTACATGAGCGTGCCTCATATGATAAAGTGGAATGACATCCTAAAAGAACCTGACATGAAAAAAATTACAAAATTTACAAACATAATCGCTGCCCAGCTGATGTATCTCTGATATTTCAGAATTATTAACTCTGAAACTGTATTATTTTATACCACAATATACTACATTACTTTCAATTATAAATCATACATTACTTTTAATTATGAATCACAAAGTTTTTTTTCCATTTTATGCCACATCATCACAATCTGAAAAGCATAGTATAACATTAGAATAATACACGACTCACAGAAACATATTGTGCCTTGTCACTAGTGGCAGAAAGGATACTGAAGCTTTGGTTGGTGATCTCCAAGTTCCATAAATTGATGCGAAGATCATCAGCAGACAGGTAGGTCTCTTGGTCACTGTTGACAGAGATGGAGTTGATATGATAAGTGTGTGCGTTGGCAAAAACTCGCTTGGGTGAGGCCTCCACCATAAGCTCCATGGGCTGAAAGACTGGCACACGCAGAGAGGTGATGTTGGTGGGGTCCACAGAAATGCCGGATTCATCCTTCAGATTGTAGCCCTCTGGTCGTTTGTCTCGCTCTGCCACTTTCCACAGTTTGATTGTCTTGTCTGGTACAATGAAAGAGTAAAATCATACACACCACTTTGCACTCTTGTGAGCTGGTCAACACAATGTTCACAGACTATTTAAGTACTGCACAAATGGCATGCACTGAGAAGTAAGCATGATAAGTAAATTCATGCGGAGAACACACCAGGCTTTCAGGAAATTTTTCAATACTACAGATAACCACTATAACCGCTTAAGTATGAAACATGTACATAATTTGTGATACATAAGGATTACAATCGTTGTGGTCTAAACATATGCATGTTCAGCTTAATATAACTGACAAATGCAAACTCAAGACCATGTGAAAAAAATTAGAAGGGGGTGGTGGGGATGGGGGGGGGGGGGGGGGGGGTTTAGCTGTTGGAAACAGCTACTAACTGTAAATCAGCATAGCTGTTTCTGGACTGAGGCAAAAATCAAAACTTATCCTAACATTCACTCAGAAATAATCTGAAACAGCATTTTCCTCGTAACTTTCAACTTCACACTACCTACCTTACAACTAAGACAAAAGAAAAAAATTGCAATATTGTCACCTGTCAATAACTACCTTCACATCATAAAATTGAATAAGCAAGCACAATCATTATATTCCAAATTAAATACTTCTTTCACAGGTAATGCTCTTGGAGCTTTAGGCATTTCATGTCCATTATTATTATTAAAGCTGCTGGAAAAAAAACAACATGAAATTATATGAGCAAAGTATAAATATGATCGACATTTTGATAATCTTATTATCATCTTAATGGTCAACTGTGACAATCATTATCAAACAGAAACAAAAAATAAAACATAAAGCAAGCTCTTTGAACACGTACCATTAGTTGATAACAGAAAATGATTGCGATTGGTCTGCCTCAACCATCGTATTTTGTTGATTTTTTCTTCGATTTCCAGGCTCTTCAGATAGTCAAACTCGGGTTCATGACTTTGGAAGGTGCTGTAGACACTGTATTCCCCACGACTTGGCACTGCACTTTTGCTCTGTTATCAGTTAAAGTATCATTATTATTATATGATATGAAAATGTAAATTACTGTGGGGACTTTTATATGTGTACAATCACACTGTGTGTGTGTGTGTGTGTGTGTGTGTGTGTGTGTGTGTGTGTGTGTGTGTGTGTGTGTGTGTGTGTGTGTGTGTGTGTGTGTGTGTGTGTGTGTGTGTGGTGTGTGGTGTGGTGTGTGTGTGTGTGTGTTGTGTGTGTGTGTGTGTGTGTGTGTGTGAGTGCACTTGTGCATGCAAGATTCTGTGCGTGTCTGTGCCCAGGTAGGCCTACTGTACCTGTTTGTATTTTTTATAAAAATGTCTGTTGGCAAGCATGTACTATTCCACTTATTGCATGTACATATGCATGCAGAACATGAAATATGTACATCAAAGATCCTCTACATCATTCAATATATTGGCTTATGGAATAATGAGAACATCCAGCATTCAAGCAACAACAAGTCTGTAAAATCCCTTCTGGATAAAACTTTTACCATCAGAAAATAATTCATCAACATCATCATCATCATCATGACTCACAATAACATCTAAAAATATTTACATGTTTCACATGCACATACAACAGAAAGGAGATAAAGAATATTCAGCATTGTTACACCAGTGCTACTGTGCTGCTCAGTAAAAGACAAAAGAATCTAAGCATTTTTTATGCCAAGTAGTGCTTATGGAATAATATGATTGTATGAGAAATGGCAAGCAAAAGTACCAAATCACCAAATAAAACATTTGCCTTATTAAAAGCACTCAACTACAATAAGCCATGATTCATGAAAGATGTTCAGAAGTATAAAAACAAAGGAAGAATTTTAACAAAGGAGTAAAAGTCTAATATGAATAATATAACTGTGCTTTTTACAGCACAGTATAACATCAAACTATGTCTCTGGAAAATTTAGGTATTCAATTTTACAATAACTGTTTATTAAGTCTCACACACACACACACACACACACACACACACACACACACACACACACACACACACAAAAAGAACTAAGATAACAACGCCTGGTTGGTGAAGACACAGAGCTCTTCCTTTGTCTATTTGAATGTACAGGTTTATCTGGTATGTAAATGGCCTGAGAAAACCTTTGTGCCCAGTCTCTTCTCCAAAGAGGTGTATTTAGGTACTGAATCCAGCACAGAACTGGGGAAGGTAAAGCAAGGAGAGTGAGGAGACAGGAACTGCCCCAATAATGCTGACTCGGAGAAAGCTGAGGCTTCTATCCCCCCACTCTACTATGACCGCAAGAGTTATGGGAACTCTTTTACCTTTAGCATTTGATTACCTTTTGTATACCATGCAACATTATGAACAAGAAGCAGAACCCATACCGCCTTGTCACGCTGGAATATGACTACCCTTCCTCCCTTGTCCCCGTTGCCAAAAGCTCTCCAGTGCTGTTAAATTCCACACATGAGATGATGTCAGCTGCAAGGCAAATTGTACCAAAATGTTTTTAATACAAACTCATACTCAGTGACAGCACAGACCATTTCATTACAACAGTTAACTAACCCCATTACTGCCGAGCGTAAGTGCACCCTTTATGCCGGGAAACTCTTCACTTAATGTGTTCAGTATTTCTTAGAAACTATGTTGTATTTAGAATCCTGATGTTCTGCACAATGACTTGACAGATATTGCAGATTTGCTTCGAAGCAATCTCATAAATATTTATCATCACATTTCACTCCAAAAATAATAAATGTCACGTCATTACCCTGAAATTTTTCAGATTACAGACATACAGAATGCACTTCCGGCCTGGAAAATTTCAGGTTGAGGGCAGTGAAGGAGTTATAGAACAGAGATTCAACACAACAAAGAGGATGCATCATTTTCTAAATGTACAAGCATTATTACACTGTACACAACTGAATAATAGTTGTGGACAGTATACATAATTTAGTATGTTTGTTCTTTAATCACTTTTGTATCAGAAACAGAACAGAAATGAAAATGGTTTAAACTATGCTGAGCACACTTACCATAAGGTACGTGGGTCATCCAATAAACAGCTAAAATGTACTCATAACTTAAGTAAATGTCACAGTTACTCGAAGCTACACTCTGGCCCAATTATTCCATGACCTAATAACAACATTATTTATAGAGATCTACAAATATTGTGACATCATTAAACATCACCTTGGGCAAGGTCATTAAAATGCCATGACCATAATTAGCACTGACGCACACCACATTTACATTAACCCTTTGTCTCCCACACCCTATCCACCAACTGCAAAAACTTCATCCTTCGACTCCCTCACCCTATCCACCAGCTGCAGGAAGCTGGTGGATAGGGTTAAAGGTGTCAAAGGGTTACGTTTTTGCTTTGCTACCATGGATGGCAAAGCAGGGTGCTGGTGGACAGAGTGCAGGAGTCAAAAGGTTAAAACTAAATTTTGTAAAGGAAGTTCTGACACAGATATATCAAAATTACAAAGTGTATTTGTGGGACACAAGTCACAAAGATCATTCACAATCGCAAGCTAGAGTTTTTATACTGTGAGTATCATCCTTTCAAGATGGACGAACATAATAAAGGCAAGCATAGTAGTCCATGGAGGCCAGATGAGGCTACTGACAAGAATAATTTTCAAAAGATCAAGAGAAATTTTGAATGAAGACAAGCAAATAATATGTGAAAAGATCACTCATGATATTGGTATAAGCAGTCAAGGATCAATTCATGTGATCTAAAGCTGAGCAAGTAAATTTGGAAATAGACATGTTACAGCAAGGTGGGTCCTGCACTGGACATAAAAACAGTTGCCCATCACTATTGCAGAGACTATTTTAAACATACCTACAAAAACGAGGGTAACAGCTTCTAAAATCACAGGTTTGCCATCAATAAAACCAGGGTTAGAATCTATAAGCTAAAATGAAAAGACAATCATCAGACAAGTACATTGCCGCTTCCATCAAGTTTAGATGACAGCAAAGGAATTTACTGATGATGATATGTGCTTACAACAACAAAGGTGTACTGATGGCGCAACACATTCCAATGGGACAAACTGTAAATCAATCATACTGCAGTATGTTTTTGATGAAAATAATAAGACTTGCAATCCAAATTAAACATTAAACACTGATAAATAATTTATCATTAACTACACGTGAGAACTATCTTGCCACAAAGTATGTTAACCTCATTTTTGACATCATCAAAATTCAATGGGTTGGGACACTGTCACACCCCGCCTATTCTCCAGATGAATGTCCCAAACTCTTATCTATATTCCCCAAGTTTAAAAAAAAACTCCTATGCCTTAGATAATTTAGAAGTAGAGGTTGCCAAGCAGGTGCAACATAGCTAGGAATGCCTTGTGACAGGTATTTTAGTCTTTCCAAACAGATGGGACCAGATCACTTGGGAGAAGGTATGTTACATCGAAGGAATACATAGACTGGTACAGATCACTATCTTATTATTAATAAAACTTATAAACATATGCTATTTATTGGATAACCCTTATAACCAGACCAGCGCAAGCTCCAGCCAGTGAGTTAGAGCAATTTTGACAAATTCATACACTGATACAGAAACTAAAAATTATGCTTCCAAGCCCTTTTTAAAGTCTTCTTACAGTGCAAAAAAACAATCAGATGAAAGCAACAATCAAGCAAAAATCATCAAATACAAATCCTGCTAAAGCAAGTGGAAAGTGCAAGAACAATGATGAAAAACAAAATTATAAATGAAATAAGTAAAATACCAATCCATAAGTACCTAAAGGAAACATTGCCAAAACTCCACAATGGACTGTAAAAAGAGGGAAATTTCCTCTGCCTCAACACAAGCCGTTTTGTGTGTGCTTTTTTTACATCTACCCTAGTTCCTGTCTTTCTGTGTATCATGGATTGATACTGTGTCTATTTAGTCTAACACCATCATCTCAACTCATCTGTAAACACCATCAGTTCAAGCTCATCTGTAAACAACATCAATCTCAGCTCATTGGTCAGTGTCCAGTGCATTGATCCCATAGAGCATACAATTTTCAGCTTGCCACAAACCATCAGCCAAAGATCTGCACTGTACAGACTCTTCAATGGAGTTCACAATCCCTGTTTGATCCAACTTAATAAGAAACTGCATGCAAAGCCCCCAACTTATGGCATGATCATTCAGTCACAGAGCTTGATGAAGTGAGAACCTTCGTAAAGCTACCAATACAGCCTCCAATTACACCTCCATGAACACTGCATAAGACTCATCTTGAATTTACATATCGCAAGGAAGGCGTTCAGGAGGAACCTGACCTGATGTCACGTAAGATCAGGTAAAACTCAACCCAAAATTATGGCAGTAATTTTCTCGCAAACTACAATGATGATACCAAATCAATATTTCATTATGAGTGATTACATGGCATATGGGTCTTCCATTCTAGGAATGAGACTGCATCACAGGGCTGTTCTCTACATTTTCTGTTAGTATGGTTGTTTTTTGTTTGTATGTTTTTTTTTTTAATTCTTTTCTTTTCTCTGTCCTCTCATGCCATTAAATGTCGAGGGGAGATGCAGCTCTTGCAGATGGGTAGTGTCTGCCATAGTTAGGTTGATGCTTTCAGTAGTTTCTTTCACACCTTCAATCCATCTTTTCTTAGGACACCCCCTTCCTTTGGATCCAAAGCCTTTTCATGTTATATATAAGCTTTATATGCTGGCTGTTCGCTTGGAAGCCTCATAAGGTGACCGCATCTTTGTGACCGTCAATCTCTTCCTTGTGAGAATGAAATCAATTTGGGAAACTTGACCCAAGTCATTCCACTTGTACCACATATTCACACAATTATTTTTGTTCGAAGGAGGTATTGGTGATGAAAAGTTCTTGCTCAGCATACAAGTTAAGCAGCATCCCACCATTTGAGTTACACTCAGTCTCCTGATCACTTTAAGGGCCTAAATGTCCTTACCATGGTTCTCTCCTACCTCTCTTTGCTGTCTTTAGTCTCATCCATGTAGGCACCTAGCTCTCTGCAAAACTGTAGTTTTCTGTGTAGCTATCACTACATGAAGCATAAACTTGAAAGTACAAAGTGGTGGTATTTCCCTCAACTATTTTCATAGACAGGATCCTCTCCGATATACATATATAGTACATTTTTTAAATTTTCAATGGGCCGACTATAAATCCAACTCCATGTTTTGCTTTCTTCTTCCTTTTGACTCCACTTGCTATAAGTGTGTAGTCATGGATTTGCTTGATGATCTTCCCCTTTTTCCACACATCACTCAGTGCAAATTAATTCTATTTTTCTCCTCTTCAAAAATTCTATTTCTGTTTCCTTCTTAGCAAGTCCACTCATGAATACACCAATTTTAACTGTTGTTCTGTCTCGTTCTCCTTTTGGTTTCCCAGGTCGTTTTTCCGTCTGATCAGTCCATTTATGATTATCTCCTTTGTTTCTATTACGATTCTTAAATCCACTACTGAATTGCTAATGCTAGGCCTGTCGTAGTTTCACAAGAGCGCCGTTTCCAGGGTGTTTTTGGGTGACCCAGGTCAGCCTTCGCAGCTAATGCAGAGCCTAATTGGCAGAAGAAAAAAAAAACACATCATAGTCCATCCAGACCCAGCAATCCTCTACTTTATCCCGTTAAAACCTACCAGGACAAGGATAAGGAGTTTGTTGCTATGTAAAAATAAAAATATACTAAAACGCATCAAGAATGCTTTTAAGTTACATGCAATATTACTCATTTGTGCTATGCCAATGGAATTATTACACACTGCCAGTTAAGGGTTAAGAGGCAGAAATCGCAAGTTTTTCAGGACCTCTCTCAAAAGCATATGTATTAAATTATGGGCAAAAAATGCAGTATAACTATATTTCATCACTATCCCATCATGCCCCTGATTATCACCACCACCTTCAACTTGCACACACACATTAATTCCATGACACATGGAACGCTAAACTTTACACTGAATTTTTCTTACCAAACCGTTGGAATTCCACATTTTCAAGATGGAACAGAAGAAAGTAGGGTGGGTGGGCTGGGAGGGGGAGACTCTTTGAGATTATTATAGATTCCGGACAAGATTTTTTAAATCTGGCCCCAACAAGAGGCAAAAGCATTAAATAACCATCAAAACTGCTAGACAACACTCGCTTTTCTGAAGTTTTCACACGCACACATACTATAAACACACACTTGCACTACATTTCATACGATAAACAGATGGGGGTTTTTATGCGTGTGTGGAGTTTGCTTTGTTTTATTTTGTTGTTGTTGTTGGTTATGTGTGTGTGTGTGTGTGTGTGTGTGTGTGTGTGTGTTGTGTGTGTGTGTGTGTGTGTGTGTGTATGTCTATAAAATAGTGCTGCTTTTCAAACTGAAATTATCAATATCACACACAACTGACACTGCCAGGCAATCCATTCAAGCAACAATGGGTTTCAAGGAAACAAATGCTGGGGGTCCAGGGGGCCGCATAGGGCAGAAGCATTTTAGTCTAGTAAATAGAAATTTAACCCCCTCTGGTGAAAGATAAATCAAGTATTTTAATAAAAGAAAAACAAATGACACAAGCATTGTTAACATATCAATGAACAAAACATACAAACACTTCCCTTTCGCGGATATCCGCGAATTCGCGGACATTTGGATCGCCTGACTGCACAAAGTGCATCTTGCTTCCCTATCGTATAGATACACAAAGTGTATCTTGCTTTCCTTATCACATTGACCTTACATATCCACAGACCATAAGCACCCTGAAAAAAGTGCTGAAATAGCATACTTCAGATTCAACTGTTTATCATTCGAGAATATGGTCATGCTCAGCAGGAACGTCAAACCACAGCACTGAAAACACATCCAAAATCAGTGTTCATCAATCTGTGGATTCGCAGATAACTATGGTACTTGATCTGTATCTCTCAGGCCTGGTTGATGTCAGGATACATTCTGAGCACAACCTGTCATGAAGTCTCAATCCTTGATGGAACTCCATAGCATTGTGATCAGTCATCCCCACTATCAATGTCATGCATCATCATCGTAGAATAGTGAACAACTGTCACCACTGAAGTCGTGTAGGAATCTGGGCAGCAATACATACAACTTTTCTTTTTTTTAAACTGCCCTTTTCACCACCCAGCCTAATGCTCTGGGCTCTTTCTGGACATGTCTGCTAGTGTTTCATACAAGTTCTCTTTTCTCCCAGCCACCTTCCTCCATTTCATAACCACGCCAGAGCACAGTTCTGCACAGGTTCAAGCAGTCTGCCAGATAATAACTAGCAGATATGCAGCACATATAGAATTGTCCAAGTACAATGAATTCCTTGTAAACTCCAAATTCCAAAATGTCAAATGAAGGCATAATCAAAAATTAAACTATGCAAAGGTGAAATAATCACTGCGACACTGGGATTGGAAAGTAGAGATTTAATCTAATGACTGACGAGAATACTGACAAAAAACTCTTTAGGCCTAACAAGTTCTCTCGATATCTCTGTATCAACTACTTTACTGTTTTCAAAGCAGCATCAACTTCAACTTGATCGGCACGACCCTGTTAACTCATTAAAAAAAAAAACTGAACAAATTTTCTAGATCCACTGCCTGGGCAGTGTTACATCCGATTGTATTAATTCTTGAAAAATCAACCGAAGCAGCCCATTGATTTAAAGGAAATTTTCTTACCGTCCGCAACTTCCTCCTCGACGGACCCTTTCACTTGTGAAAAACACCACTGAATCTCGCCACCATTACCTGGAGATGAAAGCAAAACAAGGGTCAATTGTTTTCAATAGTAACTGAAGCAGACAACACTCGACTCACTACAGCTAAAATATCGGCATAAATGCAATTTTACAATTAGTTTAGAGATGTGAACGCACTATTCTGGCCATTACCCGTCATTGTAAGAACAGTAAGTTAACTGTGGAGCCTTCAGTTCATTAAGATCAAGCGGCTTCCAAACAAGTGGATGCTAATCGCAATCATACACACAGGATGTCATTAACACTACCGCCTTCGCTTTCGAGCCATTTCCAACATGGCGTCCACCATGGACTCAAATGACGTCACATCGCACTGGATTATGGTCGTGCCTTTCAAGCTTTGCCGGTGATCCTGTCTAAATTTATGTCCCTCTCCGAGATGTCCGCTTAGACACCCCGTCCCGTCTAACGCTTATCACACCAGAATCAATAATGCAGTGTTCTTATTCTAAAGAATAAAAAAAATACTGCATTTCATGCTATTGTATTAGTTCAATTTATTCTAGTTTGCATATTAACCAGTCAACCGGTATGCTTGTATACAATTATTGAACTTGTACTGGTATTGTATCGTATGGTACACATGTACTAAACTTGTACCGAATAGCAAGAAATCTTGGGAGAGCTGAACAACAGTGGTCCTCAGAGTAAAAGCCTCCTTTAGCATGTGTTTCAGCCTTAAACTCCTTACATTGTAACAGCCAGCCAGGCTGCTTCCAGGTCACGACTCCTGGATGCCATTCTGATGTTGCCAAATTTTGGACTTTCTTCCTTCACCTGGGTTCGAATCCGCACATACTATGTGGTCAGATGCCTCAAGGCCAAGTCACCTTTGTGACGGACGTTTTAACCACTTAGCTATCAGACGCTTGTTGTATGTAAGGAAACTGAAAGCCATATGAAGTTCACTTTTGTTCCACCTTGACCATATCCAGTGTGCACTCTTTTCACTTGCCTATGTCATTGCTTTTACCGCTGGTCCTTTCCTTCCCTGAGGTCTACTGCTGTTTTATGAGACCATAAGCAGATGTGCCAACCAACCCCTTCTTCCATCCAATCTCTGTGGCAAGGACTTTCACGGGTTTGTAAGCCAGATTTCCTCAGGTTACTGGCTGGACCAGCATATTTAGTTTTATTATAGATGTGGGCTTCGTCCAGTGTACTTTCACATGGCACAGTGGGTGCGATCAGAATCGTTTGTTGAGATGCCGGAGTGGGAACACACGGAACACTATATCCAGTCTCACATTGCTATTGCTGATGATTTCTTGTTTTGTTTGTTTGTTTGTTTGTTTGTTTTGTTTGTTGTTTGTTTGTTTGTTTGTTTGATTGTTGTTTGTTTGTTTGTTTGTTTGTTTGTTTGTTTGTTTGTTTGTTTGATTGTTGTTTGTTGGTTGGTTTGTAGTTTTGGGTTGTTTTGTTTGTTGGTTGGTTGTTGTTTTTTTCGTTCTGTGTGTTTTTGTTTGTTTGTTTGTTTGTTCGTTCGTTTGTTCGTTCGTTCGTTCGTTCGTTCGTACGTCGTTCGTTCGTTCGTTCGTTCGTTCGTTCGTTCGTACGTTCGTTCGTTCGTTCGTTTGTTTATTTGTTTGTTTTTTCATTCTGGAAGATCTGCTTTGAAATCCCAATCATCTACTCCATCCAGTAGACTCATCTACCATGTTCTGGGTGTCAGAGCTTTTCCAGGCCATAGTTGTGCCTCTTGTCATGACGAACGTTGCTGGAAATCCCAATCATCTACTCCATCCAGTGGACTCATCTACCATGTTCTGGGTGTCAGAGCTTTTCCAGGCCATAGTTGCTGCCTCTTGTCATGACGAACGTTGCTGGAGCTTCAGGTAGCTTTTTTTTTTTCTGGCAATATCAATCGTTTGTGCGATCTCTATAAGCACTTGATTTTGCCTCCATGTGTACCTTCCTCGGGTTAGTGCTAATTTGCATAAGCTTAGGACATGTTCCACTGTTTGTTTGCCCTGGGCATAGCGGGCTTTCGAGTGCAGGAGGTCAAATACATGTACAGATCTGAGCATGGAAATGATCCTGAGACAGGTCATATGCCACATGTTATTCCAGCTTAGACTTCTTAAAAGTGCACTTTCCCGCATTGTCAATTGCCTCTCTTGGTCTTATGGGACTGCCTTCAGGATTCTTTTGGCATCCTCTTCTTTCTTAATCTCTTGTACAAGCTATTACCATATCTCTCTTTGTTTTTCTTTTTGCCTTTGACCACCATTTCTTCTTTGTTTATTCTAGTTTCTGTATATCGGTCTGTATGTCCTATGATATTTCTTACTTTGAGCTTTTCATTTGTTTTGTCCCCAGCCTCCTGAACTGTTCCATTTTCTGCCAGTCGTTAGCCTACGTTGGAGTGATCTCACAATTGCGTCTCCAAAAAGTACTACGCACACCATCTCCAGCCCACTCACATTCGTCTGCATGTGTAAGTTTTGGCCCACATACGCAATAAATAAATGAACGAATCAGTCAATTAATTGTGAAAAAAAAAATCCAGATTTTGTGCTTCTCAAGATGACTCTGATCTTGAAAAGCATCAGATGAAATAAAACTTGACTTGAAGCCAGCCATGACAACGATGCTCTCTCACAACAATGAAATCCGAATATGAATATGTTCTTGATTTTTTGTTTAGAAATAGATGTTCACATATTTTCTCAGAGTGCTGATTTCAGGTACATTTTTGGTTCGTGTAACCTTAACCATAATGCCATGACCTTCAACTGTCTACATTTTGGGCCGAAATTTGGTAATGTTCATCAAGTAACAGCTGAGGAAATCTTGCTAAGAATTCTCTCTCTCTCTCTCTCTCTCTCTCTCTCTCTCTCTCTCTCTCTCACACACACTCTCTCTCTCTCATTCTCTCTCTCTCTTTCTCTCTCTCTCACTGTCTCTCTCTCACTGTTTTTCATTCACTCACACCACACACACACACACACACACACACACATACACACACACACACACGCTGAGACGCACACACACAAAGACACACATACTCTCTCTCTCTTTCTCTCTGTCCGTCTCTCTCTCTCTATATATATATGTCTCTCTATCTCTGTCTTTGTCTCTCTCTGTCTCTGTCTGTCTCTGTCTGTCTGTCTGTCTGTCTGCCCTGTCTGTCTCTCTCTCTCTTTCTCTCTCTTTTGGTCGATATGAAAATCTTAAGGTCATGTTTTGTGGTGTGTGTGTGTGTGCGTGTGTGTGTGTGTGTGTGTGTGTGTGTGTGTGTGTGTGTGTGTGTGTGTGTGTGTGTGTGTGTGTGTGTGTGTGTGTGACTGCTTCCCTCTCCTCTCCAATTAACTTAGGCAGAACTTTTCATATTGAAATTTAAACAATGGTTGGCAATACTAAGCTTATCGGTAGTTTAAAAAAAATTGTTATCCACCCAGCCCCCTTCAGCTTGTGTACCATGATCAGCATTGACATTGGGCCACATGCTAGAGTGATGACAATAAGATTCCGGTTTGTGCACCACCAGCAGGAGTAGTAACGCAGACTGAGAAACACACACACACACACACACACCACACACACACACACACACACACACACACACACACACACACACACACACACACCACACACACACACACACACTACACACACACACGCACGCACGCACAAAGGAGAGAGTGATTAACCCTTTCACTGCCGCATCCTATCCACTAACCTCAAAAACTTAACCCTTTGGCTCCCTCACCTTTTCCACCAGCTTCCTGCAGAAAGCTGGTGGATAGGGTGAGGGAATCAAAGGATAAAGGTTTTGCTTTGCTAGCATGGTTGACAATGCAAGATGCTGGTGGACAGTTTGTGGGAGTCAAAGGGTTAAAGAAAAATTCACTAGTCTATCATTAACAAAAGTATGTCATATTTATAGAATACATTCCTGTGCTGGGAGAAACCTTTATTCATAGAAAGACACTAACAGATAAATCGTTGAATTAAGAAGTATTTTTTCTTGTTTTCAATTAAACATTTTAAGATTTTTCTGTTCATTTCCAGAGCAGCAAGGAAACATGGTCTGCAGGCAAGCAAATGTCGTATCACGATACACACATACACACACACGCACACACACACACACGCAAGCACGCACACACACACACGCACGCACGCACGCACATGCACACACACACACACACACACACACACACACACACCACGCACACACACACACACACACACGTGCATATGCAGACAACACAAACTTTCCCACATCAACGAAATAAAATCATGAAATGTTTGAAACCCGCTCAGCTGCACACAAGCACATTCTCACAAACATGCACGCTAAACATTCAAGATTTTTCTGTTCGTCATTTCCAGAACAGCAAGGAAACATGGTCTGCAGGCAAGCCAATGTCATATCACGTTACACACATGCACACATGCACACACACACACACACACACACACACACGCACGCACGCACGCACGCACGCACGCACGCACGCACACACACACACACACACGTGCATGTGCAGACAGCACACACTTTCCCACCTCAGCGAATTAAAATCATAAAATGTTTGAAACCCGCTCAGCTGCACACAAGCACATTCTCACAAACATGCACACACAGCTGCTCGCACACAGGTTTACAAAAATGTCAAAACCGTTGCAAGATTCAAGTGAACAAAGCTAAGGAAACTAGCTCCCCTACTGGTGAACCGAGTCTTATGTCTAACTGGTGGCTGTATTCTTTTCTCTGAGATGAATCGGGTAAAGAAGTCCAGCATCAGCATTCTAAGTGTGTCAATGGTAGTGTTTGCTGTCTTGGTATTGATCGGCTGTGTACCTGTGTCAGGCAGAATATGTCAACAAGGACAGTCTACAGTGTGATGTAGGTTATACAGGCTGGCATTTAGAACGTTAGGCAAAGGTTATATACGTCTTCCACTCAGATAACGTCTTCACTGTTGGTTGTCAATAAAATGACTTGTGTGTGGCAATGCTAACCAAATTAAAATGATTGTCATTATTTCTTGGTCTTGTGTACCTGCAAGTGATGGGGGTATGGAGGTACATCTCTCTTTTCTTTCTTTCTTTTTTTTTTTTTTTTTGATACAGATTGCTTTGTTTGGTGTAGTGATTTTGTTCTTGAACTTCTCTTCTACCCCAGCTGGGAAAGGCTACCTCTAACCTAGTAGTCATCATCATCATCAAGTGCTCTGCCGCATGGCATTGGCGATCATGGCCCTACATATGTATCTATCCTTTGCTGCCGCAAGCACATCTTCCACCCTCTCTGTTCTCAGCCACTCTGCAAGTCCGTCCAATATCTTCTCCCTGGGTCTACCTGGTGCTCTCTTTCCCTCTAGCGTTCCTGTTGTGACCAAGTGCTCTAATTCCCCTTTCCTCATAAAATGGCCTATAAATGTTGCCTGTCTTTTCCTAATCTTTCTTATCAATGATCTTATTGTGTTTGCTTTCATCAGGACTGTCTCGTTTGTTTTCTTTGCTGTTCATGGGACTCTCAACATTCTTTTTAGAAACCACATCTCGGCTGCCTCAATCTTGTTTCTGGCTTTGGTTGTTGACTGTCCACTCCTCACAACCGTATAACAGTATTGGTTCTACAGCAACCGCGGTAACCGACTACAGTCCGTATTTTACCGATTCAAAACACTGAATACCGACTGTGATTTAACCTGTCCTTACACAAAACCGTGTGTGTTGTGGGTGCGTGCGTGTGTGTGTGTGTGTGTGTGGGGGGGGGGGGGGGTGCGTGCGTGCGTGTGTTTGTGTGTGCACTCATGCGTGCGGCGGATCAAAAGGCACTTGCTGCGTGACAAAAACCATAGCCTGGGACTGCTGCGCTGTTATAGGAAGGGCAATTAAAATGGATAGAACAAGCCTACTGATTTTTTTTTTGTCTGTACCGGTTGCATTTTTGACATGTTATAATTGCCGTAGCTCGTACCGGCTGGGAAAAAATCTAGCGCGATCGCTGTTCTATATAACATTCAAGAACTCTCTTCCTGATGTTAATTGATAGGCATTTGTTGTTAAGAATGCCTTTCATCTTCTTGAATGCTGTTTTGGCTTGGCCGATTCTGCTTGCTATTTCTGATGTGCATCTGCTGTCTGGTGAGATGACCGTTCCCAGATATTTAAACTTATCAACCTGTCTCAAGGTAACCCAGTAGTGGAGCCACCATTCCCAATCCAGCGGGGCACAGATGGAGAATAGTAGATAGCCTTCAGATGCAGAGATTAGCTGTCAAATAAACCAGACTTATCTAGACAAATGAGCACTCCCAGACCAACTGGAGATGGTTTATAGACTTGTGCGAAGCAGACTTGCACCTAGCAAGGCTATACCTAATTGTATCTCATGTATCCTACGACGGAACCATCGGGTGGATAAGAGCAGTCCCCCCACCCCGAAAAAAGCCCTAGCCCCCACACCTGTATCTGTATTCACAGGGTAGGTGCTTTGGCCATGAGGTAAGATACTGATAGGCACCGCTTGGCGTATAAACCTCCTTGATAGTGATTGGACAGGGTGGAGGAATTACCCCTGACTGGACTCCAAAGCCATTTGTTGCGGACCAAAAGTGAGCCATTTCGTACTGTGCGGATGTCAGCTATTGGTCAACAGTGATGATTTTCCTTCAACAGTCTCTTTTAATTAATTGCTTGGGGGGTTGACTTCAGGCTAGCACTCTGTTCCGGGAAAACCAAGTGATTTACGAAAACAGATCAAAGGGTTTCACAGACAAAGCAGCCAGGACAACAGTCCCCTTCAGCTGAAGACAGTATGACGAGCATCAGTGAAAGCCTTTCCAAGGAAGCTGTTTCTTCAGGGACCTCAGTTATTGCTGCAAATATTGTACACTGAACAAGCATTGCACACGCAGAAACATTAGAAATTTGACGTTGTCATCGGCGAGATGGAGGCATACTATATCAACACTATGGGCCTGAGTTAGTGAAATCCACTGGACAGATTCGGGAAAATGTCTACCAGGAGACAAACCATCTTATTTTCAGGCTGTGAGGACATTTACTAGGATGGCGTTGCTCTCATCCTGGACAGGCAGGCATGCAATGCACTAGAAGAGTGGACACCAGGAATAGACTATTCTTGACATCAAGCTTCGTCATCGCACGTGCTAAAGTCCTCTTTGTCCGATGCTACGCCCCACCCAATGACCACGATGATGCTAACAAAGACACCTGTAGCGGCAGCTTCAAATACTTGTTGATAAAGTGCTTCGCCACGAGTCTGACTGATCATGGGGAACATGAATACACAAAACAACAACAACAACAACAACAAAAACAAAACAAATCAAAACACAAAACAACAACAACGACAAAACACACACAAAAAAAACAAAACAAAACAAAACATCTAGAACATGGTGGTACTGTTAAAACCACCGGTAGCAGTAAACTAGCCCCTGTCACTCCTGGGTATCTTAAGAGGATCCCAATGCTTTCTTATATGCCATTTCCTCGAACATCTGATATTCACCACTTCAATGTCCGAGCCTCCTTTTGAGTGTAAATCGGCTGAGACCGTTGATAGTCCTTCGAAGTGATTCTCTGCCCATGCCTACATCTTTATACTCTATCTGAACTTATAAAGGCAATCTTCTCCGCAGGTTTCCTATTAAAAAAATATCTATTCTGTTCTTGCTCATTTTTGTACCACTAACCGACTCTTCAGACCTGGGCTTTCTTCTTATCTTAACCTCTTTTCATTGACCTTGTTCGTTTTCCCGTTGTGCATGATTGACTTAACTTTCTAATTGTTTATCTGCCTTCGCCGAATTAGCAGCAGAAACATTTTAGTCCTTCCCTGAACCTCCGCTGCACAAGCCATATTCCATTTCTGAGGCTTGCTGCAAAAAAGTTTTATATGCTGTACCAAGCCACGCTGGACAAGTGCCCTATGAGTCTGTTTACTAAGCGTACGACAAAGTCGCCTGGTATGTCCCGTAAGGCTCCAGCGAAACTATCGTATCCCCTATTTCTCCTATTATCCCCAAGGTAACGGTGGCTCAAGAACTAAAAAATGCGTCACAAAAACGTTGAAATTTTCAGGAACAGATCTATATCAAACTAAAAATTCGCAAATTTGTGACTGAATGCATACTTATTGTATAATTTTTGGTTATCATTACTAAACAAATGAAAAGGGTTCATCAAAGAATTCCCACTTTTGAATGAACAAACATAACCAATTTAATACAGACATGCAACATAAAAAAAAATCAAACTCACTGCAGGATATGTGTGAATGAGCAAGGTCCATTTTAAAAATCAAATTTCGTTTATTCTTATTGTTGATAAAATCATCAACAAAACCTACCTCTGTCTCTGAGTTGTAGCAGTAAACAGGTCAGACATACAGATGTTAGTCCATTCCTTGACATTTACCACCCAGCTCTTCCTTTATCAGTGCTTTTGTTTTTCGCAATCAAGGTGCTTGCCAAATACTCGCTGGCAGATTTACTGGAACACATGTGAAAACATCTGAGTCGAGTGTGATGAATCCCTCTTGAAACAAAAATGCAAAAACAACTTCAATAACTATTTAAATGAAAACGTGACAATAAGCATTTGGTGGCCATTCAATAACAAATTTATGTAAGACATTTTTTTCGTCAGGATATTCAAAATAATTGTATGCATTATTTGAACAGAAATGATCAGTTTTTCAGTTAGATCACTATCAAAACAGTTGCCAAATGCACACATTGTCCAAATAAGTTTTCAGATAGGTGAAATATGTTATTTCAAAAATTAATTTAAGCACAAGAAATTATTTATCCCATATGACCATACGTTTTTGTTTTATTTATAATTTATTGACACATATTTTTTCAAATACCACGTCTGCTGATTTTTTTATAACTTTTTTAGCATGTGAAATTTTTTATGCCACTTTCTTAATGCAGAAAAGATTTCACTGCCCAAAAAACTCGACTGTCTGTAGAGTCCGGAATTTACCTCCCTTATTTATTTTCATCATTTGATCTTCCAAAACGTTGTGCAGTGCTATTTCTGGAGAAATAATCTCCCCTGACATTTCCTTCTGGTATTTCTCGTTATTTACATAACCTTTAAATGCGCTTATGGCTTTCGGTTGCTTCTCTGTGGAGAAGTGCATGTGTACTTGTGGAAGTGTAATCGCATTAAAAACAAACAAACAAAAAACAAACAAACAAACAAACAAAAACCAGGCAACCAACCAACCAAAAAACAAACAAAAAACGCACACACCAGGCAAACAATCAAACAAACCGTACACAACTAATTATGACAACAAGAACAACAACAATGAAACAACAAGAAAAACAAATAACAATTATTGTCATTTGTAGTAATTATTAACGGTTGGGAAGGACAATAATTACCAAATAACAATGAGAATTTAGACCGATACTAAATCAAATCAAACCAAATCAGATCAAATCAAGTCCAGCAGGGAGCTGGTGGATACGATGAGGGATTCAAAGAGTTAAGTTTTTGCGTTGCTTTGCTGGCTTGGTTAGCATTGCAGGATGCTGGTGGCCAAGGTGCGGGAGTCAAAAGGCCAAGGAGTGTTCTGTATAGTGCTTGTGTCTGAAATAGCGCAAGTCCCACATTCAACACGGAAGTGTTCGATACTAAATGGCTCATCAGACTGTATGCACCATGATGGTTCTTCGTTTTTTTTGTGTTTTTTTTTTTAAAGGCATGAGTGAATGTAGAATGAGTGATGCATGTGTCACCTGCATAAAACTGTCTTCTTCCCGCAGTTGCCAAGAACAGGTGGGAAGAACTGTTTAGGGTGGATTTGGAAACGTTTGCTGTCTGTTTGGTTATTCCAAGCCTTTTGCTAGAGTTTGAGTATTTTTCATACAAGTTTGTACTTTGGGTTTCATATCTGTATTAGGGATGAAGGGTTTGGACATCTTTTCTGATGAGGCTTTCTTGGCAAGACAGTAAGCTATTTCATTGCCTCGAATAGGACTACCGACGTGGCTAGGAACCCACGGCAGGGAAGAACAATATCAAAACCGTCAATTTTTAGACAGGAAAACGTTAAAAGAATTTCAGAAGCTCAGGTGGCTGATATTAACGTCATCTAGTGCCTTCAGCGTGGAAAGAACAACCGGAAAAATGAGAAAGTCGTCTTGGATTGGGACTCCACATTAAGTGGGGGGGGGGGGGGGATGTTCATCATCATCAACATGTGCCCTGCCGCATGGTGTTGGCAAACATGGCCCTCCATATGCATCTATCCCTTGTCGCTGCAAGTACATCTTCTACCCTCTCTGTCCTCAGATGTTAGTTTCTTTTATAGACGGAATGGTAGACTTTCTTAGACAGATTTCACGGTCAACATGGAAATGGATACACTGAGTTTTGGCAGCCGAGAAATTCAAGTAATTTTTCTTTCCCCATTGTTGGATCTTCAAAGTTGGAACCGGAGCTGAACGAACCCCTAGATCAGTGCTTCCAGTTACATAGCATGCGATAGTGGTGTGATTTTAATGCTGAAAAGAGCAGGGGATACAATACACACTTGTGGAACACCCAACTCCTGTTCGTGGACGTTGGACAGTATAGTGCAAACACGGACTTGAAATTGTCGCTCTGCCAAGAATTTAGTTATTTTTATTTTTTTGTTAACAGAGGGAGATTGTTTCAAAAGCCAGTTCACGAAGATCTGAAATTATTTTATATTTCAAGATGGTATCATATGCTTTTTCTGGGTCAAAGAAAATGGTGACTACATGTTTGTTTGGAAAGACACTGCGGATTGTGGTTTAAAGAAGGATTAGATGGTCGACCGTGGAGTAGTGGTGCTTAGGTAGAAGGCCATCTGTTTCAAGTTTCCATATGAGTCTGCTGTTTACTTTTTCCCCATCAGTTCGCAAAGACAACCGGTTAAGGATATGATGATAATTGGAAGGATCGAATAGATATTTTTCAGGCTTGGGTATAGGGATGATGCGGACTTGCAGCCAAAAGGATGGAAAGAATCCTGTACCTCATATGTGAACATTCATTTTTAAGAGGATTTCTATGCAGTTTTTAGTGTTTCCAATGTTTATAATGAATTTCATTGAGTCGAGAGATTTATTGCAGGTCAGACGACCAGGTTTTACTTCTTTTAAGGTGAATTGAAGACTGTGCTCTTCAGTGTTGTCAAGTTGCAGGGCGTTGTCTTTTGAGCGTTTTGTTTGTGATGAACAATGCTGATTTTTTGATCAAGGAGTCTGCTTCAATGGTGGAAGCTTACAAATTGGGGACTTTTTAAAGTTTTATTTTTCATCAGGGAATGTGACAGCTTGAGGTGGTTGACAGAGGAACATGTTTTTCCCTTTAATTTTCTTTAGTAATTTTGCACATTTTCTTCCTTTGGAGTTTCGGATGTCAGTGTGGAGCATAATCTCTCAGACTTGCCTTACTAGTTTTAAAAATGTCTGGGTTTTGCTCTGCGATTTTGGTGGGTTCGAATGCCGTCCACTGATGGTGAGTGGAATATGTGACATCAAACCCTTGCATGGAATACGTGACATCAGACCTTTGTGTGCTTTTTTGATTTGATTGTATTCGATGTTAAACTGAGACGCTTTTAGGTACTTCAAGTTTGCCTGATGATGTGGGAATTGCTGTTTAAGTACAGTTGAGGACGTGAGTTAGTTTCTGTTGGATCTTCATTTGCATATGTTGACTGATTGTTCGTAACAACTCTTTAATCAATGCACGAATGTACATCACATTCCCTGGACGTGCATTTGTGACGATTTCTTAGAACCGGATTGATAAACTCCCCCTCAATACAATGGATGAGAAGGCATACTGGTCCTTTATCACCTGGCATGGGTTTCCATGTGGGACACAAAACCAACCCCGGAAGCACACACTACTTCACAGGTGTGAGATAGGAAGGGGTCCTGAGGCTTTGGTTTCCACCTCTGCTTATCCATCCCTTCCTGAACAGCAGCCGATCAGATGTAATTGTGCCCCGTGGGAGCAGCAAAATCATCCTCTCCTCTCGGCCCCCGAGTTGGTGGTGTTGATGCCACAGCTCATGAGGCTAGCCAAAAGCCTGAGATGATGTTGGCTGCAACATAGTTTCTGTCTTGCAGAGGTTAACTGTTAGACCTAAGCGTTTGCAGGCCGCAACCAATTGATTATTCATACGCCTGATGTCCTCGTGCAACTGCACAGCCTTTGCACAATCATCTACGAAGAGAAAGTCTTGCAAGACAGCCTCGAGCACACTGCACTCTGGCCCTGGCTTGGAGTCTCCACAGGTTGAAGAGTTCGCCATCTGAGTAGAACTTGAGATATATCATCAACACGCAACACAGTTATATGCTTAAGAGTTCATGTAATAGACAAGAAATTGCAAGATATTGTACTACTGAAGTTTTTCCATTTAGTCCAAAACCTAAAATAATACTTCTCCAATCATACAGAATGGCACTAAAGAAGCAACACGCTTATCAAGAAGCAACACGTGTATCAAACAGCACAATGAAAGCAAGACGTCAAGCACAGTGGGCGTTTCTTGCACAGACTGATTTCCAGTCTGAGTACTCTTTATTTCACATTGGTCTACACACCCCAGGATATGCTCCATGCACATTCACATTGCTGTGTACAAGGCCACACACTTTCCCTTCCACTCAGTTCAGCTCGTAACTTTTTAGTGTTCATTCTGCACACTTCTTCAATGTCGTCATTCAATCATCGATCTACACATTGCACAGAGAACAGTCTTTCTTCTCGTCCAGCCACAAGTCTGTTTCCACAAACAATGACATTTTTGGATATAATACCAGTCACAGTCGTAATAACTTCACACACAATTATCAGAGAAAAATGCATGAATGGTATTTTAATAAGATAATATAACCAAATTGGCAATGCTTTCTTTCAAGGGGAAATGGGAAAGGGGTACCATGCATTTCTTGCCTTTCAAAATCACATTCTCTAACAAATTCTCTTGCACTCACGTGCAAGAACATACTATACAATCCACTTTCTTCCGTCCCACCTCTTAAAAATAGAATACATCCAATCAATAGACAAATAAACCCACCGCCCTCAACATACACACACACAATCGTTTACCATTAAAAAAAAAAAAAAAAAAAAACCCCACAAAACAAACAACAATAACAACAACAAAAACAGAATAATAGATAATTTTTCAAACAAAAATAAACAAACATTTGAGCAGTCTCTTCTTTTGATCCCTTTCTTGCTTTGCTCGACTGTTTACCAGTCTGTATAAACTGATTATCATTTCTTATTTTTATATTTTTTAACTTTTCACACAAAAGCAAATAAACATTTCATTTTTCTCATAAATGCAGAACAACAAACACGACAGACAATAAAATCAAAATCAGCAACTACCTCTACTATTGTGTTTGAAATGAAGAGGACGAGACTATGGATTATGATTTTTGAGATGAGTGCTGATGATTCAACACAAAGAACTTGTGCCTTCCTCTTGTGGGATAAATGGAATACTTTTAAACTGACCTGAAGTCCAAACAACAATTCTGGAATAGGCCTGATAGATTCATTACCCTACATCTGCCACTTTGTTTAATTTTTTTTTCGTCTTCAGTTAGCTATTCTATAGTCGCTACAATCAGCATCCAGTGACACTCAAAATTTTTGTTTGTACTGCCAAAATGAATGTTCGTTCATTCTTTTCTTTTGATGTACTATCCAAATTGTTTGAATACTGTGTTCACAGAACTGTAGAGAATAAAAGGAAAACTGCTTATTTGCACCCTTAAAAAATTTCCTTGCTCAGACATTAAAAAAGTAAAAAAAAAAGGGAACAACAAACAACACAATGCCCCATAAAACCCCAACCCCACACAAAGCAGAAAGAAATGATCAAGCCATTACTAGAATCTTCCTCTCTATGAAAAAAAAAAAAGTAGGACCTGCAGAAAATCCAAATCAGTGACCTTGAAGCAGGTTCAACTGAAATATAACTTGATGTGCATCAAGGATAACGGTAGACTGTCACAACAATAAACACTGATTCTGAATTTCGTTAAAAGTTTCTGAAAAGTGATGTTCAGACATCTGCCTGAAGAAGTTGTGATCATTGTTATTTTTTGGTCTGCATGGTTTTAAGCATGGGTCATTACCTTCCAAATTTACGCTTTGTGACTTGTCAACAGTCCACAGCCTTGACCAAAATCTGGTAAAGATCTACCCACAAAAAGATGATGAAATCTTGTTCACACACTTTTGCCAATGACAGGCACACACCTCTCTGTGGCTGATATGAAACAATCACCTAAAAAAAAAAAAAAAAGGAAAACGAAAAAATGATGAACCCAAAACCAAATCACCTGTCAAAACAAGCTAGCACTATCTATTTATTCCAACTCCTTGGAAGGAATAAAATGTTGAATAGAAACATTGGGTCTAGACTGCCATTCATTTATGTGATACACAAGAAGTCACACCAAGCAATCACTGTTCACCCAGTAAAGACAGGGACACCTACAAAGACAACCACTACACCTGTAGGTGATTTCATAAAAAGACCAAAACGTTGCCCCCTCAGTATTCAACAAACTTCATTAAAGGAACTTTATCATATAATACCTAATTCTGCTGAACCCTGAAAATGGTTATTGTCAATTCCAACTTAGGCATTCACAACTAATCGTCTAATGACAAAAATTCATTCAAAAATTTTTGTTGAAATATTCTGTTTATTCACACTATTCACTATAAATCGAAAGATTTATGACCCAAATGTTGCAAAAAATATATAGTGATCAATTCACACACAGTCCAACAAATCGCCTCCTTTAATATCAACCTGAATCAGAAAATGTTGTTGGTAAATAAATACAGAAATCAATACATTGCGAGCATGTCCAATAAGCAACAAGCAATCAATATGCACAACAGTACCACCTCACATATCAGCAAAACAATGAACACAGTTGTATATAAACAGTGTCCAAGAACAATCTAAAATCCACAAAACTCTGTTGTTCTTTGGTGTCTCATGATAGGCACATCCACCTAGTTCTTGTCCAATCTCATGTTGATCAATATGGAAAGCACTGGAAAATATATTAGGTTTCTTCATGCTTTCGGGTGAGGGCAGAAATTGTGCACCAACCTAATCTCATGCAGAAACACAACAGTATTCATAACAAAAAAATAAGAATAGAGTAAAATCTTGCAACATGTGTTTAAGTTTAAATCCATTTTGAATAAGCATTACCGGGTATTTCATGGTTATGCAATATTTCAAATACAGTGATCAAAAAATAAATGTTTACTTTTCAATTTGTCTATGAACATAATGTCTGAAACATATAATGGGTGTGTGAATATTATTTATCAAATTCATAATTTACTAATGGATGAAGACTGACCCTGATAAGCAATACGTGTGATGAATATATGCAAGAGTGCACCTGTGTGTGGGGCATGTGCATCACTGTTCTAACTATACCGTTAAAATTCTATTATAAATCTGCAATTGTATAACCATGTAATGCCAGCATCACCTATGCTAGTCAGCCAGAGGAAGTGGATGGTACAATGGGTGATGAATGTAGCTGAAGCAATTGTGCCTCAACACACATGTCCTGACTAGCAATCATAGGTTTAGACAATTTTATTACAATTTTTTTTAAATGTGACTAGTCTACAGATAATCATGAACTTTTCATATTAAAGCAATCTTTTTCCCTTCTGAAAACAAAATCTGTGAAAAGGACCCTTAATGCCTTTGAAACTGACAGAAGTGTATCATGGCTTCTCCCATTACTTCATGACTGTCATCTTCTTTTTCACAGTTTATCTCTTATCTATACCACAAAGTTCTCATCAGATTATGATGTCTAAGAGTTCCAAATAACTTACATAACACATTACTTGAAACCCTATTTTGTCATGAATTTATCTATGTGTACAAGTGTGTATGAGAGAGACAGAGAGAAACCTCAAGTCATGAAGAGCACAAGCACATGTTGCAACTAGAGCTTGTCCAGCCTCTGCTCTGCATCTCAAGATGCAAAACCAATCTTCCCAAACATTTGCCAAATTTCTTAATTTAAGAAAAAGAAAAGGTCAAGCCAAACCAAAAGTTTCACTAAAAAATACCCCCCTAATATTTCATAGACCTCTTTGCATCTGCTGAACCATCTGGAAATATCAGTATCTTTCACCAGCCAATCAAAATAATACTCCACTTCTCTCAGTTTTCACTTTCATTCAACAATCTCATCAGATACTGTCATAGTAATGTCTGATTTTTATCATATAATATAAATATCTGTCTCACACAAACAAGTAAAATGAAAATTATGTTTACAAAAACACAAATTACACTTAAGCACACCACTGTCCATTGAATAGATAGAGAATGCACTTGAAGTGGCCAAAGGTATTGCTTTGCGATTAAATCATGCACGCATTCTGAAAGGATAACAAATCTTCATAGGCTTTCAAAAGAATGATGATAGGGGAGGCATGTGTGTGGGGGTATTAAGAAACAAGAGGAATCATGCATATTCTGTTTGCACCATTGTCAAGACTGTATTTGAAACTCAAAGGTTATTGTTGATTTTAGGCATCTTTTCTCATGCGGGAGTGCGTTTACAGTGAAACCAATTTGTCTACTTCACATCTTACTGAATCCTATGTGCATTTGTGCACATGTATTCAACCAGTCTTTGTTTAACCTGTTTTTACATTTTTGACCATCCTACTCAGTATGTTTTTCTTTTTTTAATCAAATGACTTTGTCTATTAACACAGCCACTGACTGGAGAGCAGCTTCTCCATCATGTGTACTTGGTAAGCAAGAACATGTCTGTAATGTCTTTGTTGTTTATCATTTATAGATCATAACAAAATTTGAGCAACAGGTGCAGGCCAATCAGTGATGAAAAATCAAATACTTTTCTGTTCAACAGGTCAAAACCCCTTTCCGAGATGATGAAGTCCGTGACAAACTTTTTAGGGATTTCCTGACCATTTACCACAGACTTTTAGTCTAATTGGATTGCAGAGCAAGGTCAGAGAATGTCATAGTGTTTCAAAGAGTTAAAGTGCTGAACAGGATTTTATAATGCTGTGAGAATATGTGTGCATACACAAGGACCTTTTCTTTCTCTGATACAAGTTTTAAAATCCATCTGCAGATCACAGAAAAGAGGGAAGCGCTACTGCAAATTATGAGTTTGGAATGGTACTGCTTGATATCAGTTGAAGGTTAAAGATTTCATGACATCTTTGTGGGCTTACCTGCTTGTACTATTATCAAATCAGTATTGTGTGTGCATGCATGCCAGAATGAGTGTAAAATTGAGACTGGCAGAAAGACAGACAAAAATGGGGAAATCAGTGAGAGACAGACAATTTGGAGAGAATATTGGAATATACATAATAAACTGAAATGAAGCAATGGACTCCCTCTATTCTTTTCTGAGTTTTATTAAAAGATCACTTCAAACACACACATACATACACATCCACAAACACTCTTAAATCAATCAGCTGAAACCATTCAATTCAGTATAGTAATACTGCACTGTACACATTACACACACAACACATATAAGGGATAAACAGCCCTCAAAGTTTATACAACGAAGTCCATGGCTCGTCTTTCATCATTGCAAAATTTGCATGTACCACTCTGCTGATGCATAATTGTATGTCATATGATGGGAGAAATTTTATAAATAAGTTGTACCAAAATTGTCATGACAATAAATTATAACTTGTAGCAATATTAATTTCTTCATGAACATGAAAATTTATTGTAACAATAACAATTCCTTCATGAAAATGATAAAATGAAAGTGAGAACATTTCTGAAGTCTGAGTGCAGTTCTGCAAGCGATTATGTGGGAAAGAAAAAGAGAAAAATAGAAGTGAGAGAAGCGATACGACTGTGAGGAACAGAAGGAAACAAGTGGAAATGAGAGAGAGAAACAAAGCACAAAGAGCAGACCTGCATACCCCTCTAAAATTCTCTGAAGTCGTCGTTTTAAAAAACATGAAAAAAAACAACATTGTCAGTAATTTTCACTACTTTGGTATCTGATCAGGACAACCAATAGATCTTCTGAACTCTCAACAAGCATACTACTACTGTTAATAATTGACTAGTTGTGGGCAAAATACAAAATCCTTTATCCTGTTGATCTGGAAGACTTTTTGCTTGTACTGCTGAGGAAAAAGTGGCTGAGTAAACAAATGGCCTGGATATTATCTTTATACTGTGACAGGCATGAAAACTGGCTGACAAGAATGTTACAGTCTGACATGGTATACAGTTCTTTAGTATATGAAGCTGATTTTGTTTTCTTTTTTACAGAACAAAGATAATTTCAAGCAGACAAACATGATAACTCATTCACATGATCTCTCTCTCTCTCTCTCTACACACACACACACACACATGCAGACGGAGAAAATCTGCCTGCAGGCACAGATTGGTCTGCAACCACATGTGGCTGCTGTCATCTCTACTGTGTGGTGTTGGAAAATCTAAACAGGAAATTTCTCAGTGTACTTTGAATATTCTGTTAAGCAAAACAAAATTGTTAGCCCTTCCTTTTTCATAAACAATCCTAAGCCACTATTTTCAAAACTTTTCATCTGTGAACATTTGTTCTGACCGGTCAGTCACCATTTATGTTCACAGTGGTAACAAACTGAAGCTTTTGTACAAAATGCACAAACAAATTATGGTACAACTTGACCGTTGGGGAAAAAAAAAAAAAAGAAAAAAAGAAAAAAAAAAGGCAAATAAATCAGAGGCACTGCATAGTTATTAGGATCAAAGACCATATATAGAAAGAAAACAAAGGATTTGCAAAGACAGCAGTAACATCTCCTGATCTGATCATGCTGTTCACACAAACATGAAATGATGACTGGAAAGAAGCAAGATGGCACATTTTGCAGAGCTGTAGGATGCTCTATTGTTCATTACATGTAGGGTTATACCGGGGAGTCGGTTTTCAGATTTCCAAAGGATAAAGCGAGGTAGAGAATGCTTCAGAAATGATTTTATTCATATAAGAATGAGGTGGAAGCCATTTAAAATTGGGCACATGGGTTTTGGGCTTCAGTCAGAATG
Source organism: Monoplex corrugatus (assembly GCA_030674185.1). Lineage (NCBI taxonomy): Eukaryota > Metazoa > Mollusca > Gastropoda > Littorinimorpha > Ranellidae > Monoplex > Monoplex corrugatus. Next base: position 52,184,261 of record CM060309.1, read on the forward strand.
GTGTGTTTAGTTTCTCATTGACTCTCATTACATTTCATTATTTTTGCAAGATGTCATGAGCACTACTTTATTCTTTTAGTACAAGTGTGACAACTTTGGACACTGTCTTATGCTATGCCATCCCTTTACCTGTAAGGAAACAGAGGGATTCATAATTTATAAAAACTGGCATTTGACTGCTAAGAAATGGATACTTAACTGTTTGCAACCTATGTTCTTTTAAGGTGCGGAAGTGAGTATGGAATAGACTGCGCCAGGATCTTTTTGGGAAGAGCACCCTACAGCTCAGTGGTCACTCTTTGCCCAGTGATCGTTTTGAAGAAAACCAGTTATCCTATCCAGACAAGAAAAAGTTGGCATGGAATGCTGTTCCAAAGCCACCCCC
>CM060309.1:52187145-52234645 GCA_030674185.1 Monoplex corrugatus
TAAAAACTCATCCATCATCCACAGCTTAAATTTCAACACATCCATACAAAACTGAATCTATCTTTGCATCATCGTCCATGGAACAAGTGCACACAAAGTCATCGCTCCTTGAAATCTCAACAAGGGACATCTCCCCCCGTGCAATGAATCTCTATCTCAGTCAACTCAAGACGTTCACACAGCACACTGTCACAACAATATGGAAGAGAATCCAAACTTCTCTGGGATGATGCAAGCCGCAAACAAAATGAGCTGAAAATCATCAGAGGAAGTTTTGCTGTTTTTGTTTTCTTTTTTAAAACTGGCATCAAAACAACTAGAATATTGTCCAGAAAGACGTGGTCCAGGTCCTCTTGCGGACCCTGTGTCAACGGGGATGCACCCTCATACATTTTTTTAAAACCGTTTTGATCCCTTGTCCTATCCACCAGCTTCCTGGAAAGATTGGATAGGACTATGGGTGTGAAATGGTTACTGCTCCTGAAGCCCCAGCTCCACATGAGGAGGAAAGAGCATGAGAGGGTGGGTGAGGGGGTGTGTGACTAGGAGTGCTTGTCTCCAAACGTGAAGGAAGAACTGTGGGAGATGGTGGGGGCAGGCACCGCTGTACTGGTTGCTCCCAGGGTGTTGGTACAATCGCTGTTGTGCCTGAAAAATTCCATTTTTTTGTCACTGGTTAAAACATAAGTAGGTAAGAGTAAAAAGGACAGAAAATGAGATGGAGGGGACTACTGAAGAGGCAGGAAAAGGTGGCGAGAAAGACAGAGAGATAAAGAGCAACTTCAACATTTAAGGATAATAGCAATTGGGCCTGCTTGACCTGTCTTACAAGCATACCCACACCTACACACATCTGAATTATGTTCAAACACTCGCCCAAAACAAACATGCATAATTCACATGGATATAACATGCTAATTAGAACTGATCAACTGACCATAAGGATATGCATCATAATACACATTTGGTTGACCTCCCTGAGTTGTAGAAAGTTTACAAGTTTCATTTTGGTTAGTTTGTTACTAAAAACAGCATGGCCTTTGCTACCGATTTCTAGTTTCAATTCAGCCCAGCCGTTCCTGATGAAATGAAGAAAGACATGTGTTTTCTTTAATGCAAGTGTTTTCAGTCAACCATTTAGTCTTCTGAAGCCAAAAATCATTTAAATAACTGGTTCGATTGCGAATTTATATAAACAAAATTTAAATAACTGGTTCGATTGCAAATTTATATAAACAAAGTTAACAGATTGAATGTGTTCCTCGACTTCATGTTTGATCACTTGTTTGAATGGCAAAGAATGTTTTAATACTTCATTGCAGCTAAAATCTTTTGATTTCCAAATGTTTACAGTTTTCAAAGTACTTTATCGTGGGCAATGTAAAATCTGCTGTTTCTAAAAGCAGTCTTGCGATCTGCTGGTTAGGCTGTAAGCTTAGTGTTTGAGAAAAACACAACTGGGATCTTTCACTATTGGATATTGCTGAGACTTACAAAAAGAACTATAAACATAAAAAACAGTTGATTTCAAACCTAGTAGTATGTTCCTTTTGGGAAAATTTCAGCAGGACGGGCAATATTGATGATGAAATGAAATGACAGTAAATAATACTTCATCAGAGATAAGTCGTATATATCACAAAGTGTATTTCTAAATGGGCGACTTCTATGCTCAAACACAGGGATACATCGCAAAACTGTGAGAAAGTATATCAACAGATATTTGCGACCTAGAAAATGTGTTCTCTCATTTAACATGTATATGTGACTGAATGAAATCATGTTCGGAAGTGGGGCAAATGAGTCCACTGGTTTCACAAAGTTTCCCACAACTTCCAAATCAAAAAACTAATAATAGCTACTCCAAACAGATTTTGAGATTTACCTATAGATTTTTTAAACTATTACCAATAAACAGATCTTTTTATTGTGATTCTAATGATACCAACAGCATTTCTGTATCTCAATTAGGAAAAAAGTTGTGAATTTTTAAAGATTTAATTTTCACGCGCATTTCTGCGCCAAAGCGCAAATCAACAAAATTGTCATTTTCAGCAGGCTATACAACAGAACTGATGTGTATTTTCTGATCAGTTTTGCATTTTTCTTGACATTCCTGATGCATAGATGATGTTTGATTTTTTTCAGGTAGTTCTTATACAGGGAAAGTGATAAAATTTGCTATCAAAAACCAGAAATATCACTTTATCAGGGTTTTTGCCAATGCCCAACTGATACAAAGTATTTAACACGAAAGCATGCCAGAGACACATTTTCATAACTTTGCTTTCCATTGAGCTAGAAAAATGCTTTTGGTATCACTGGATTCAGCAAAAACAGACACACTCAACCAGCACACTTTCAAAACTGTAAAAATGAAAAAAATACACATTTATTTGACATTGATTAACCCTTTGACTCCCTCACCCTACCCACTAGCATTCTGTATCGTCACCAGAGATATCAAATCAAAAACTTAACCCTTTGAATTCCTCACCCCATCCACCAGCTTCCTACAAGAAGTTGGTGGATAGGGTGAGGAAGTCAGGAGTCAAAGGGTTAATAATTTTCTTAATACTCACAAATCGCAAAACTCAGTCACCCATCTGGATAGTGTTTTGACTTCAAGTGCCTGTCAATATCTAAAGCAGCAGATGATCAATATCACAATTACATGTAGCATGGCTGTCATTGTTCCTGTCCACAGATCATCCATGTAATGAATGTGTGTGGACCAAAAAGCCCCAAAATTTCCATTAACAGTACACAGGATTCATCACAACATGGCAAGGTGACGCTGTTGTAGCCACTGCACTTTAGATGGATAAACCACAGTCTCAGGTGGACTTGCTGTAGCTTCAACTAAGTAACATTTTTGTTTTGTACTTGGGAATTCACTGAAACAGAATAAATGTGAGCAGACTAGACAACAGCTCTGGCCACTGTGCTCTGAATAACTAGTCTGAGTCTTAACTGACAAAGTGTGATATACGGTAACTAGCTGAGATCTGTCACTTGCAATTAACAGGTCAGAATCCCAGGAATCAACAAGTGATACTTGGTGCATTTGCAATAACATGGATGGTTGCACGTATGTCAGCCATACCACTTGCTTTGTGGCAGTTTGCTTACTCGCAGTAGACGGATGACACTTTTGTGTATGCAGCGGTGATTTCCTCCACATCATCTGCTCGCCAGATTTGATCATCATTGCTAACTGGAAGACAATCAAAGTCCCAGTAGAAAACATCTTCAGCATGTGTGTTTTCAAAAATATCCTCCCATGAAGGCCAGCAAAAACAGTCTGTGTGACCCTGACCTGTTCAGGTACCGGACTGACGCCCAGCTGCCATTCTCCTTTAACTCCAACACCTGTCCAATATAGAATCTTTCTACAAAATAAACAGCCATCCACTGGCCCTGCTTGATGAACTGAAATAGGGCTGCTTCAAGTTCAACAGTGTCTTCATTCATGTCAGCAGCAGATATTCTCCTTCAGGATGAGTTGCAGTAGCAGAACAGGCAGCCACAAGACTGTCTGCAGAAGGGATAGGTCTTTCTGTGAGGAGATGGTGTTGAAGAACTAGCCTGAGATCATCCAAAAACCCTGTCAGTTTTAGACAGCCTTTTTTTATTTGCTGACAACCCATGTAATCCTAGAGGCAGAATTGCAGTACTGTTTTGAATACTTCTTTCCTTCCAACTGAAGTCCTCTTAACTGCAGCAGGAGACGGTTAGTCACGCGTACTGCTGGCAACAATGGTGGTCTTCCCTTCCAGGCAGAAAGCTTCTCCTCAGTCAGTTGTAGGTTTCATCAGCTGAAAACAGCCACATTTCCTGTTGTTATTGTTCTCTAAGTCATGTTTCTATGTCAACCAGTTTGCAGACAAATTCAGTAATTGTCCAGTATTGTCACATCGCTAAATTTTCAGCTTACAAGTTGAATCAATAAGAGAATGTGTTCAGTTTGTTATTCATTTACTGGCAACAAATTTTGTGATTACACATTTATTTCACAGTGCACATTCATATAATTGTAAGAAATTCTGAACAAAATGTGAGTATAGATCTAATTATATACGTAGACCTATAGTTTTGTTTTGTTGAAGCTTAACTGATTCATCTGATGAAATTGCGACCACATTGGAAGAACTGTGAAACCGAAAGTACTGCACAAGCTCAGGTCACGTGACCAAATAAAAACCCTTCAATCCTTGAAATGAATGCTTTTCTTTACTAAATATATGAATGAAATAAGTGAAAAGTCTCTTTCTCGTAATACTTTTATCATGAAGGTGAGTTAGCAACAATAAATTTAAATAAGTCAGTCATTTTTCGGACCAGCCCACAACGTCGAGTTTGTGTTGTTGGCACGATTCCACACCATCTTGTTTCAAACAGCGTCGGCTCATAAAAAGTTCACAGAACAACAAAATATTCATAAAATCAAAAACAATAAAGAACTAACTTACCAACATGCGCGAACAGTTGACCTGACTGTGATACTGAAGCAGTCGGTGTCACATTTCGGTCACTACTGGTGTCCGACAATTCAGCGTGCGTGTCGGCCATGGCGGCTAACAATGTTCGCGACGAGCGGTACACTTCAGTCTTTTTGATCGCTTGCCGCTTCGCGTGGAAATGATAATGAAACAACATTTTGGACAAATATTGTAGAGGGAAGTCTGATCTACAAACTGATGTATTATGAGCGTGGGCAATCACGTCTTTATAGTAGAAATTCTACTTTGAACATTTTATTGCTTGAATTTTTACACACTGACTGCATGGATCATGACGAAACGGGCATGAGATAAGGATCTGGATATCTTCTTTCATTTTATTGGGCGATCTTTTTAGATCTAGCCACTCACGCGATGCGACAGAGCAGTAAGTAAGGGTAGTGTAAACAGAGGGCAATCGGCGTTACGTCAAAATAGCTGGCCGAACTCGCTAGGGTAGGGCGAATGAACATGTAATAAAACGTACACGAAAATGAGTATTAGTCTAAACAAGTACATCATTCAAACAACGAAACACCAATCTTTTTATTGCAGCAGATTTTATTACATTTTCTTTCACACATCACAAAATATGATGAGTTGAAAAACATCAAAAAGTAGGTCAAATCTGCAGACTTTCCGCCTGACACACGCTGTTTGGAGTAGCTACTAATAAACTAAAATACTATCTGATTGTTTCTATGCGTTAAACTTGCAAATCTAGCAGATTGTACACTGCACAATCCAAATGTCAAACAATATGAAAACTGATATTTTTAGATGTGTCATGTTTGCAGTCTGCTAGCATGAAACTATAGCCAACAACTTATCAAAGATGTTGCACAGAGAAGAGAGAGAGAGAGAGAGAGAGAGAGAGAGAGAGAGAGAGAGAGAGAAGAGAGAGAGAGAGAGAGAGAGAGAGAGAGAGAGAGAGAGAGAGAGAATAATATTCACATTCACTCAGCTGTGCTTGCAATATCTCTTTTCATTTAAAGCACAACTTCCATAATATATTTAACTTTTATCACAACATATATGCAGACCTGCCAGTGTCAACTTCCATTCATGTGTATCTGATCTTTTATATATGCATGTAGAACATCAAACAAATTATGCAGGTTAAAAATCCTATAAGCCTTGTCAGTATTTGGTGGCTTATGGAAACAGAACTACCCAGCATGCCTACTCACCAAAGACACATGCAGAATGTGCAGCAATATAATGCCTTCAGTGTTGACCAAACAATGTATGCATGTACATCTGAGAAAACAAGGCCAGGTAAACAAACAACAACAATTACATCATCACCAAAACACACATGCCCGAAGGGTCTTCACATACACAAACCAATTCTATACCATGGCTGCTTACTTTGACTTGAGGGCAGCAGGTTTCAGGTAGTCTTCATTGGCCATCTGTACAACATCAGGCCGTGATTCTTTCTTATACTGCAAACACCGCCGGATGAAATTCTGCACACAGTAACACACACATACTAACATCAACAGTTGAGAGCAGAGCATTGTGTACCAGCCACAAGGGCATAAGATTTTGGTCTTAGTCTTGTACATGGCTTGCCCTTGAGGGAGCACTGCTATCCCTTGTTCCTTTCTCAAAATCAGCAGACACATCTTGCAATCGGGGTGACGTTCGCCTTTGGAATGCATGAGAGGACACTCCTGGTTGTCTTGGGGCCATCACCAGGACAACGGCCTAAATGCGACTCGCTACGTGTCTCCAGTCCAGGCAGCGGACAGGTTCTTGATAGACCGAGTCCCCTTACAGCTGTGTCTTTCCCCCATTTCCCTTCTTGTCAAAAGTGATCCATTTCCTATCTGGGTCATACCCTTTGGAGTGCTTGGATCTGGCACCCTGTTGTCTGCTGGGTGTCTGCTATGAGTTTCCCCAATATCCCTGATATTCACCGATCTCCTGGGCCCGATTCCCTGGTCCTGAATGTTGCAAAGATGCAACCCTATGGTGAGCCGTTTGACTTATTTCAGTTATGAGACTTAAGAGGCAGAATCTCAAAGCCTCCATGTTGACGAGGAGTAAGACCATTGTTGATTACTTGTTTTCTGGGAAAGAGATCAGTGGTGTCTCTAACAACAGTCCAACTCAAAGCTGGGGAACAGACACCTCGAACCAGCAGGGCGGAGGGGAGGTAACCTCCTCAAATCGCTCTGTAGACAGGAAGACCATGTTAATGGGTGGTGTGGACAATAGGACAGGTCATGGTGGGGAGGGTCCTCCAATGGTGAATGTCATCCCCGGCTGTAGGATGCATTTACAGGTCACGAGGAATGGCAGTGCTTCCACATGTGGTAGCCATGCACAGGAATGAGACCCAAGTCCTCTGCCTATTAGGCTGGTACATGATGCCCTGCTCTTTGGCAGGGTGAATGGGGTGGGGTGGGGGTCCTAGTTTGGAACCCTAGTTGCCTGCGGAATATCTCCAAAAGCTTTCCTGATACTCCTCCGCAAGAGGATACCAGGGAAAGGCTTCATAGTTTGCGTGTTCCAATGCCTTTCCTGGGGTCAGGGCAAATCTGACCAGACAGTGAGACTGTAGTTGCGCATGGACGCTTCCAACCCCCTCCCCCATCGCCCCCCTGGGAAAAGTGTCTAAAGACAGCTCCACCCTATTTCTCGCTTGAGGGTAATAAAAATAATGAATTTATACGGCACCAATCTTGATTCAAGATAGAATGTCTGGAGATATTCTCTCTCCCCCGTGAAAACCAGGCTGGGGATCATCTGAGGGAGCAGATGATCTGGCTCTCTGATCAATCTACTGAAAAGTCAAGCCAGAGGTTTTGTCTATGTGGAAACAGGACTGATCTCCTCATATGAATTAGGCGAGGTTGTTTGTGTCAATTTCTCTGGGCCTAGGACAATGTCAGGTAGGAGAGAATAAAACAGGCCAGCTTCTCGGAACATCGTTTTTGAAAGATATAATCTTTGGTGTAGTTCAGTGAGTTCAAGATATTGGTTGGTATATGCGATCCCTATGACTTGTCTGAACGAGGTGCGATGTAATCAGACTGGGGAGTGATGTGGATTGAAATGGCTGACTTGGTCAAACCACTCCTGTCTGAAAGTTCTGGAATTTTAAACTCTTTCACTCCTGCACACTGTCCAACAGCTTCAAAAACTGAATGTTTTCACTGAGGAAGCTGGTGGATAGGGTGAGGGGATGACAGAGTTAAGTTTCTGCTTTGCTGTCTGGCCTGCAGTGCAGGATGCTGGCAGATAGGGTGAGGGAGTCAAAGGGTTAGGTTTCAAACATTGAGAAGATAAACTTACAGACCGTGCTGAACGTTTCTTCTGCAAATTTGAATAAATGGAAGTTGGATAAGTAAGATCATTCATACACAGGAGAGGAGCTGTGACAATTTGAGTTGACCGATTCTGTGCACCATGGCAATGTGATGCAAGTCAACTGGTCTAAAATAAGACTGGGGACTGCACTCAAAATACTCATGATCTTGAATGATAAATTCTCCAGAGAGCTATATTGTTCATGATCAAAGCACCATAAAAGCCATTCATGGAAATCAAAGTTACATAAAAACCAGAAAAGTGTGAACAAAAACAGATAACCTCAACAGCGAAAAACTGCGACATCTTTGCCATGTGCATTATCTCCCCACAACCCATCTCTTCTGTGTACAACCTATTCCCCCTGTTAATGACATGCTATTTCTGTCTTGTACATACATGTTATGTTTGTATCCTGCTGAAGACTCAAAGGCTGAGACCAGAAAGTATGTCTGCAATCATTTTTACATCAAGTCCTAAGATGAATAACGTACAGTTCCTTTTTTCATCCTAATAAACTGTAATTATCCCTGACGTACTGAAAATCCACTTACCTTGGCCTCCTGAGACACTATAGGTTTGGATGGGAATTCCACCTCAGTCGCCTTCAGTATTGTGTTCTCCTCCAGAATGGCTGCTTGAGACAAGTTGTGTCCAAATGGCTGGGGAAGAAAAGAAACGGATTGCAGTAGTAATGGATCATAGAGAATACAGCCTCTCTTTACATTTCTTTATAGTGTTCCCTGATTAACACCCAAAGCCCTGCACCAATATCTTCCACAATGATGCAACTTACACAATCATAACATGATAAAAAAAGAAAAAAAGAAAAAACACTAAAATGAACCAATCAACCAATTCAGTCGACACACAGCCCAGCCATCTATTGTTCTTTTAGGAAGCAGGTGTGATGGGTTTTTTTTTTTCTCATCATAAAAATTTGCACTCTGTATAGATCTGTTATCATAATTTTTTGATTTTTCACAATGCAGAATCTCTTCAAGCCTCATACACAATGAAGTCCTTGATACAAACATATCCAAAGGAAAACAAATTCACTGATTATATCAGATATCTCTAAATATCTTAAAGATTATCATAAAAATTAGTTTATCATTACACAATGTATTCTTCTCTATCCACAATGTCCCTTTCATATCACATTTCTTTGAATCTGTAAAATAACACCCCAATCATTTCTTAAACAATGCAATAAATACAACCCCATAACACTGTTACTGTTCGTGCAATTAGTTTCTTCATACGATGATTTTTCACAGGTAAAAACACATGATCACATTTGTGGCACTTACCTTTTTGCCATAAAGACACTGGTAGAAAATAACCCCAACTGACCATACATCCACTTTGGAAGAAATTTTGGGTGGATTTTTACCAACCACAAAACATTCCGGAGGCAGGTACCTGACAGGAAGAAAAGAAACCCGACACTTCAATACAAGATAAATGAAGGCTTGAATAATTATGCAAGATAGTAGCTTGGTTTCTCATAGAATAAAAATTTCAAGTACAAACTGTTTCATATTCATTGTAAAAAGAAAAACCTTTCACATTAAAAGAAAAGAGGAGCAAAACTTCGAGAAAAAAATTCAGACCCACACCAGTACTTCATTATAAGATCACTTTGTTTTCCAAAGAACTTTAAATCTGATTTTAGATCATAAAGTCCTTCTTTGCGTTACAAAGAAAAGTCAATGCAAAATGTTCTTAAAAAGCACAAGCACTCAAATCTTTCCTTGCGTTGTAAAGAAAAGTCAATGCACAATGTTCCTTAAAAGGCACAAACACACAGAAGAAATCAACAGCTTCAGTTTAGCTCACAAAGTTGTCATGTGGCATAGGTAATTTCAAATGTGCTGTCCTAAGCAGAGAAGACCCAAAATAATTCTGTCATAAAACATGCCAGTTACACAGAAACAAAGAGGAAGCCTAGAAAGCAAAAACAATGTAGCAAATCTGTGAACTCACCAATAGGTGCCAGCACCTTGCGAGGTGAGATCCATTCCTACCTCGGGAGAGAAGTTGGTATCATCCATGATCTTACTCAACCCAAAGTCGGTGATCTTGATTTCACCACTGACAGACCCTGCCCCTAACAAGATGTTGCCTGGAAACAAAGTTGAGGAGACCACATTTATTAAATGCATGTTTCAGAATCATACAGTAGTAATAAAAACAACATTATTTATCAGATGTTCACACCTTAAACAACAAGCTAACTCGCATGCTGCACGCTGTTCCAACTGTTATGCTCAGTGACAACCTGCATATCCACCACATGGTTTGAAAAACACACACACATCTGGCTACAAAAATAATGTTGTTTTCTGAAACATTCTTTGATGATCTGCACCCTGAACTGGCACTGAAGTGGTACTACAGCTCCAATAAGCCAATTAGGATTTCTGTTTATTATAAATCATATCAAACTAATATTTTAGTTGATATTACAATTTGAGTTTATCAGTAATCATATCAGACTAGTATTTCAATTGATTTTACTGGCAATGGTCTTAATCAGTTTAAATGCCATTGTCAGAAATGTCTCGAATTATCAGTTATTAAATTTATTCAACTGACTTATAATCTAATTCAAACATGTCAAGGTCATAGAATAACAAGCAAAACAGTAACATAACAACACACACATACCAGAGACAACGAACAGAAACACATACACACACAAAAACCTCAAATAAAATGAACAAACCCAGCAAACAAAGAAATGCCTTACCAGGTTTAAGGTCATAGTGTATCACAGGAGGCTTGATCTCATTGAGATAGCGGAGGGCGCTGGTGGTCTGTACAATAATGGAGCGCGCCTCCTTCTCTGGAATGACTTTATTCTGCTTCAGGTAGAAGTCCAGGTCGTTGCCCTTTTGGTACTCCAGCACTGTGCAGAACCTGGAAGCACAAGAGCTCTCAATGTAGGTTATAAACAGCAGGACAGAAGGCCATATTCTACACGTACATTAAGAAGTAACTGTGTGTACACACATACATACAAGACTCTCTCTCAGTATATATTGGTATGACAGACATACAGACAGAGCTTTACTGTATGACGTAGATAACAGGAAAGATAGTCCACACACACATATTAACTCTTTGACGATGGGCTACTTCGATTGAAGTAACAGCTGAGCTCTCACTGAGGACAGGCTACTTCGCTCATAGTAACAGACGGTTTAGGGTTTATAGCTCCCTTTACTTTCGATATGCTAATGATTTAGTAGTTGGCAGTTGCTTCCCTTGTGGAGGGAACTTCCGTTGAACGCTTCAGCTACGTTTTGCCGGTTTCTTTGTCTAAAATCAATGGAAAATGGCTCAAAGGCGACGTCTTACCCGTGAAGACATTCTACAAGAGCTTGACCTTGATGAAGGTGAAGATGCTGGCGACAGTGAAGAAGATTCTACCGATGAAAATGACAAATCAGAGGATGAAATCGTTTTTTCAGAGCCCAGTACGAGTGTTTGAATACTTCTGTGAGTGGCAACACGCATCCTTCAGCTGGGAGAGGGACCACACCTGGGAGAATTCGAACCAGATCGCAAAATTGAGCGTCAGTTTCAAGTGGGCGTGGACAATCTCATGACAACAATGGATGGCTGGAGCCTGATAATTCCATGGGTTTTATTCACCAGAATGACATTCCTGAATTTACTGGTGTGATTTGATTCCTTTGGATTTTCTGGACATTGTGTGTACATACTTGGTGTTATTCATTTGGATTATCTGGACATAAGGAGGTGCAGACCTTTCTTCAACAGTCTGCATGGGCATGCCCATTACATAACTGTTACTACTAACTGTCTTGTTGATGGCCAAACTAACAAAGTAACACAGTACTTTAAAATTGATGTTTTCTCCGCTTTTATTTTCTACTTAATTGGATTCATAAATAACAATATTTAGCCTGCAGAGGGGACTGTAAACAAACTGTACTAAAACACACCCATTGATTCAGCTCTTTGAGTCTGTAGCAAAGAAACCATTTAGCTGACAGTTTTAAAATTAATATATTTAAAAGAGCATCCTTTTTTCATTAAGTGTACCAAATTTTAGAACAATTGGTGCCCATTTAGGCCAACGAGAGTGATAAGTTCGCTTGCACCCGGTTCTCAGTGATTTCACTGTGGCAGCCCTAGGCCAGGAGAGCTCAGCTGTGGCAAGTGCAGTCACAATGGAGTTAATAAGTAACAATGTGAGCACCAGAAAGCAGGAAAGACTACCCATATTTCATGCAGCTTCACTAACAAGTAATCATGTGTATTAATACAGAAGAAGGCTCACACAAAACTATTTCAGTCATACACATTTACATAAATGTACAAAACTGGAAAATACTTTGGAGAAACAGAAGGCAAATATCCTCTAAATACAGGGTAGGCCCAACTAACAGGGGCAAGAAAATGTGTCAGATATATGGTAAGCACTGCCACCTGCCCTCCAGGCATGGGAAATATTCCACTATTAGCCCCAAAGTATTTGGCGAATTGGTGTTAAGTGAGAATCAGAAGCAGTGGGGGTGGGGGGCAAGCAGAAATTTTGTCTAGGGGCAGTCAGGACAGAAGTTATTGTCCTATCCTGAAATCACACAATAAACAAGAGGAGGGGAAGGAAAAGAAAAGCTGGACAGAAAGGGAAAGGGGAAACAGGAGGAGGAGGGAAGGGGGGGAACAAAGAGAGAGAAAGAGATGATTAAAGAGAATAGGGATGAACACATACACACAAAACCCAGCATTTACATCAAATAAGGACTGAATTACTTACGAGTTATTGTCGATTTCAAATACATCATGGAGCTTGACGATGCGTGGGTGGTTCAGAGTTTTGTGAATGTTGTATTCCCTCAACGCATGCCTGCATTAACAACAAAGCTTTCATAACATTTCATTTCTTAAACACAGCCTATGCAAATGTTAATACACATATTTCTTCTCATTACAATTCAAACAAAGTAAATAAAATATACAAATTAACTTCAAACAAATCAAGAGGACATACTTCTTCTCATAATGATTCATGTTGTCTGAATGCAAATAATAGCAAAACTAAAAAGCTTTTACTGAATTAATGAAACTGGACAGATGCATTTTTGTGTGTGAATCTATCATATACACACATGAGTATGGTTGCTGGAGATTTCGTGTTTTTGAAACTCAAACTCGGTTAGCACATCTAACATATTAAGAAGTCCTGCAGAAGCTGATAACAAGTCTTCAGACACAAAAACATTGTTTGTTATCATGCAAAGAAAATTTGAACTCCAAAGCCATTTTTGAGACTAGGAGGAAAAACATACTTAATCAGAAGATATACTCACTTGATATAGTTTGCTTTCTTGTCCTCTTTCCACTCTCGATTCAACTGGTGGATTTTGCAAGCCACGTACCGTTGTTCTTTCATGTCAAAACCCTGCAAGCAAAGGGTAGAGCAAAATAGGGGGGGTGGAAAAAAAAAAAAAAAAGAAAAAAAAAAAGAGAGAGAGTTTAACAATATAATGACTTCATGTCTTTGAAAGCATTCAGCCTAAAGACGACAATGGGCTGATTTTGAGTAAGTAACACTGACAATAACACAATTCAGTTACAGATATGTTAACCATGTCATGACTAGTCACACCATAACAGCAAACAATAACCATGCAACTTGTGTAGCTCATAAAATCTGTTATCTATTCTAACACATATGAATAAGTTATGTAGTTTACATACAAACATCAAATGGTGCATGTATGTAAACACAACCCTCATACACATGTGTGCATGCATGCATACACACACTTGCATACAACACACCATCACAGGAAATGTACTTCATCTTTCATGCCTTGTTTTCCACAAAGGACAGGATACATTTTCAATATTTTCTGCTGAAGAACACCACTGTTCCTGAATCTAACTTTTGCAAGAGCTTATTTCAAATATTTACATGTAATGCTAAGAAGATATTTTCAGGTTGAAATACAGCTCTGAAAGAACAGAACCAAGTTATCTCACATTGCTTTCCATGCAACCAAGTGTATCTTTTTATACCCGAGTGCCAAGTGTGTGTGTGTGTGTGTATGCATGTGTGCATGTGTGTGTGTGTATGTGTGTGTGTGTGCGCGTTTGTGTGTGTGTGCGTTTGTGTGTGTGAGAGAGAGAGAAAGAGACAGACAGACAGAGAGAGAGAAAGACAGACAGAAACACACAAACAGAGAAAGGAACAAAGCAGAGAGAAAGAGAGAGAGACAGACAGAAACACACAAACAGAGAAAGGAACAAAGAGACAGAGAGCCGTAAGGATAATGTTTCATTTTCCCCAAAAGTAAAACATGGACAACAATGTCAGAAATAACTGGCTAAAACGCAAAAGCTTTTGCTTATGTACACATCTAATTTGCCAAGAAGCACTAGCACAAATGAAATACAGTCTCAAAATCACACCAAAAGATACAACAAACAAACAAAGGAGAAACAACATACATCAAGGAGAAAGAGAGAGAGAGAGAGAGAGAGAGAAGAGAGAAGAAAGAAAGAGAGAGAGAGAGAGAGAGAGAGAGAGAGAGAGAGAGAGAGAGAAACAAACAAACACACACACACACACACAAAGACAAACCAATGTGTATGATGGTGTGAAGTGTTGGTATGAGACACAAAAAAACAAAGTGATACAACAGATTTGAACAGTCTGCTCACCTTGTGCACTTCGCTGAAGCCGCCTTTGCCCAGAAGACATAACAAGAGGTAGCGTTCGTTCAAGATTGGATGGTCTTTGAACCTGTACAAAAATAACAGATGCTGCAAAACGATTTTAATCATTTCCATCTTCTATCATCATTTACCAGCCATGAAAATAATTTAGAGCCAAATTTGGAATTGATCCCTGGAGATACGGAACCTGAACCTCTGCTCAGCGAAGTTGAATCTGCCATTAAAGATCTAAAATGCAGAAAGTCTCCTGGTCTTGACAATATTCCTGGAGAGTTGTTGAAACACTCAGGTGATGGTGGACTCAAAGTAATGCATCACTTATGCTGCAAGATATGGAAGACTTGTCAGTGGCCTACAGACTGGAAGCTCCAGGAATTTGTCATGTTACATAAGAGTGGAAATGTCAAAGACTGCAACAATTATAGAACAATTGCACTGATCAGTCATGCCAGTAAAATACTGCTGATAATAATTTTAAACAGGTTAAAGCCAAAAGTAGAGGAAGAGCTATCCGACTGTCAGGCAGGCTATAGGAAAAACAGGGGAACAATAGATATGCTGTTTGTACTCCAGATATTGATAGAAAAGATTAGAAACACAGACCAAGAGATGTTCATCGTTTTCATTGACTACAGCAAAGCATTTGATAGCGTGATTCACCAAAGTCTTTTCCACTTCATGATCAAAATGGGTTTTCCTAGACATCTGGTTTCCCTCATAGCTTCATTATATAATGATCAAAAAGCAACAATCAGATGGAATAATCAAAACTGCAAATTTTTTAACATCACTAAAGGGGTAAGGCAAGGTTGCATCCTGTCTCCACATCTCTTCAGCATATACACTGAACATATCATGAGAGAAGCAGACATAGAAGACATGGGAGTAAATATTGGTGGTAGAAACCTGTCAAATTTACGCTACGCAGATGACACAGGATTACTGGCAGACAACATTACAGGCTCTAGGAGGATCCTGTACAGGGTAGACCGGGTTGGAAAGGCAGCTGGGCTGGACTTAAATTCAAAGAAGACAAAGGTTATGCATGTTGCAGGCAAATATAACACTAGACAGGACCAGATCATGCTAAACCAAGTCCCTCTAGAAAATGTCAAGGACTTTAGATATTTAGGTTCAGTCAAGACACACGATGGAACATGCTCAAAAGACATAAAGATGAGAATTGGAATGGCCAAGAACAGTATGGTTCAATTGAACAATATTTGGAAAGACCACAGCATAACAGCAGACCTTAAGATAAAACTCTTAAAATGTCTTGTCTGGCCAGTGATGTTATACGGCTGCGAGGCATGGACAGTGAAGAAAGAGGATGAAAGACGAGTGGAAGCAGCAGAGCTGTGGTTTTACCGAAGACTGCTGAGGGTCAAATGGACGGATAGGCGCTCAAATGAAAGCATACTGAATGAGTTGGGTACTACACGCAAGCTTCTAGTACTCATACAACGGAGGAAACTGAAATATGTTGGACACGCAATCCGTAATGAGAGAACAGACTTGATGTCCACTGTCCTCCAAGGTAAAGTGGAAGGAAAGAGAAACAGAGGACGGCCACCTGCATCACTTGCTAGAAACATCACAAACATCAGTGGCAAGAAACTCCAGGAGGTGGTCAGACTTAGCCAAGATCGAGAGTGCTGGAGGCAACTTGTGAGGACATCATGTGCAGCGGCCAACACTGTTCCCGGTGACGCCGACAGGTGAGACAGGTGAGATCATCATTTACATTTAAAGCAAGGTTGCTTTTTTTTTTTATTGAATGTTTGGGACCAGTCAACACAAATACTACAGTAAGAAATAACCAGTCACTGAGGTGCAGTGGTTAGCCCAAAGGCCTAAGCACTGGAAAGTTGTGGAGTCAAATTCAATCAGTCTTATCTATATCACTGTGGCATTTTTTGGCCCTGACCCCGAGTTCAGTGTGTTGAGGGCTCACTGAAAAGAGTGAGACCACACAGTCCAGTCTCATCCACATCATGAATGATTTGCTGAAAGTGTTATTCCAATAACCTGACGAACACTGCAGGTATCTGTAGCTCCTGGGCCTGGTTTATGTAAAATTACAGTACCAAAGAAAGCATAAAGTACAACCTCGTCATACATCTCAATCCAGAATGAAACTCCACTGCATGTCAACTTATCCCCATCTTCATGCATCATCACTGTGAAAGACTGTCCCACACTGCAGATACAGAAATGGCCACAGAAAGTGGGACCATCCTAACAGCAGAATACTTGACCAGGTGGTCGAGAAATCAGTGAAAAGATGTTGACTGCCAGGTGCTGCTGTCACGCTCACCCCCATCCTGATACCTGATATGGGCCTGAGTGATCATCCTTATCTCAGTACATCAAAGCAACAGAATCGTACTTTCTGCATAGTCTTTGTTTGTGTGCTGTCATTTTTCACCATTTCTGAGTCTTAACTCTCTTGGAGTTTTTCTTTTTCGATCAAAAGTGTTTACTACTCATTCTGTTTGTGAGATTTCCATTTTTTTCAGGATCTTCTCACCACATTGTCACACTGGAAGAGAATTAACTGTTCATAAGCTAGTACTGCCATTTTTCTTTGATGTAGCCTCCCTTTGACTGTCAAAATGGTATTAGTCACCATTCACATTATATGACTGAGAACCCCATCTTGTGACGGATACACAGCAGTAGTTACAGTTACTACACTGAATTAATTCTACGACTCATTACATACTGAAACCCACCTGGAGTTGTCTTCATTGTGGATTCGTTTGAGTTCTCGTATATGGAGATTCCTCTCTCGTTCCAGTTTCTCCAACTCTAGCTGCAAATCAGCATCCTCTTTCTTCAAGGCTGCCTGCCGCAGCTTCAAAATCTCATCTTGCTCATAGAAATCAGCTATGGACAAACTGAAAACAAAACAAACAATTCGTCAATTCCAAATCATGGGATCAAGTGCAGGTGCCTAGAGAAGTATCCTTCTACTCATAGAAAAAGTCCAAAATGGTACATTGTATGAAGCCAAAATTGCAGCCAACCCATTGCTCAGTCCAGCCAACCCATTGCTCAATCTACATGGTAAAGCATATGACTCAATGGAGGCAAAATCCTTGGTGTGACCTAAAAAAATAACAGAATTTTGTCAAAGTTATGATGTTGATGGATAGTACAACTCAAGAGTTGTGTAAAGTTGTTTGTCTCCTGTCTGCAACAGTTATAATCTTGATGATTGAAATTATTAAGTCAGTTTATGAACAAATATTAAAATGAAATCTTTCAAAAATCACAATGTAAATAAACCATACTTGATTTTTTCTTTTTCAATCAATAACTTGTGGAATAAAATTAAAAAGGGAAAGACTGCATACTTACTATTTTTCACCTGGCTTTACAAACTGGTGCTCCTGTTTGGGATTTTTGGGTAAATTTGGAGGTTTCCGCTTCATGAGCAGTCGCCTACTTTTGTCTATTTCATCTCTTTCTGAAGCAATCCTCTCTTGCTGCCTGCAACACATAAGACAAAAGACATAAAACTGTGGAAACAAACTTGCTGACAAACACAACTACTGCTAGAACCCATAATGGTCTTTCATAAAGTTTAGTTAAACTCATTGCATTTTAAAAGTCAACTGTTGGTATTCTCAACAGGAACATTTCTTAGTTTCAAAACACATTTATGGTTTTTCTATGAAATTAAATTCATCTGAGTGACAAGAACGACAGATATCTCAGTATGTATAAAATTAATTTCATCTGAGTGACAAGAACGACAGATATCTCAGTATGTATAAAATTAATTTCATCTGAGTGACAAGAACGACAGATATCTCAGTATATATAAAATTAAATTCATCTGAGTGACAAGAACGACAGATATCTCAGTATGTATAAAATTAAATTCATCTGAGTGACAAGAACGACAGATATCTCAGTATGTATAAAATTAAATTCATCTGAGTGACAAGAACGACAGATATCTCAGTATGTATAAAATTAATTTCATCTGAGTGACAAGAACGACAGATATCTCAGTATGTATAAAATTAAATTCATCTGAGTGACAAGAAAGACAGATATCTCAGTATGTATAAAATTAAATTCATCTGAGTGACAAGAACGACAGATATCTCAGTATGTATAAAATTAAATTCATCTGAGTGACAAGAACGACAGATATCTCAGTATGTATAAAATTAAATTCATCTGAGTGACAAGAACGACAGATATCTCAGTATGTATAAAATTAATTTCATCTGAGTGACAAGAACGACAGATATCTCAGTATGTATAAAATTAATTTCATCTGAGTGACAAGAACGACAGATATCTCAGTATGTATAAAATTAATTTCATCTGAGTGACAAGAACGACAGATATCTCAGTATGTATAAAATTAATTTCATCTGAGTGACAAGAACGACAGATATCTCAGTATGTATAAAATTAATTTCATCTGGGTGACAGGAACGACAGATGTCTCAGAAGTACAAACTTATACATTCTCTGGGATTCACAATCTGAGTGGCCAAGATTTTCATTCTTAGATTTTCAAGCTTTCTGGTCCTGAAATATATGCACACAACCCCTGAGAATCCATAATGCAAGGCAAGGATTTACAAGAAATTCAGATTAACACGCATACTATTTGTTTATATTTCAAGTGACAAAATAGTTGGGTCAATTTCATTTATGGCAATGCTATAAAACTTTCATGAACTAATGTGTCAAAAGATTCCAAACTATCAAATGCATCCTCCAAGTGACATGTACTCAACGGTACACCACACCTAACAACTTACTTCATGAGGTCAGTGAAAGCCCAGCCATCCACCCAGTTTTCCACAAACTGAGCCCCTTGCCGCTGTGTAACAAACTGGCCCAACCGCAGTCGGTTTTCCATGCACTTCTGTCGTGTCGTTTTCTTTTCCATAGTACTCTGTTTTAACATCAACAGGAAAACATGGTAAAAGACATATAGCAAACATAATTAAAACACTGTAAAAGACATACATCAAGCATGGTTAAAACATTCAAACAAAGGGAATGAAAAATTAAAAAGTTCTAATATACAAACATGGTTAAAACATTCAAACAATGGAAATGAAAATAGAAAAAGGTTCCAATGCATTTTCTATGTTGTCTAGTTTTCCAGATAAGAAACACAGAATCAACTTATAACTGAGTATGAATTACAGTTTGCAGAATATTGGTAACATGTATTGTTTAACCCTTTGACTCCCACACCCTGTCCACCTGCATCACCAATCATGTTAACACAGCAAAAACTTAACTCTTTGATTCCCTCACCCTATCCACCAGCTTCCTGCAGGAAGCCAGTGGATAGGATGAGGAGTTGAAACGTTAAATTTTTGCAGTTGTTGGATAGGGTGCACGAGTCAAAGGGTTAACATGTACTGTTTTTCAACAAATAGAAGTTTTTGTCTTTTCACACATTTTTTCATTTCTCTATCATAACACTTATTTTCTTTATGGAAACACACAGACACACACCCTTTGTTCCATCACGGCACCCATATATGAATTCCTCATTTTGCTGGGGATTAAACCATCATACAACGCTATTATTTTTTGTCATTTTGTTCATTTGTTTGTTGTTCTTGTTGCTGTGTGTGTGTGTGTGTGTGTGTGTGTGTGTGTGTGTGTGTGTGTGTGTGTGTGTGTGTGTGTGTGTGTGTGTGCGTGTGCGAGTGTGTGTGTGTGCGAGTGTGTGTGTGTGTGTGTGTGTGTGTGTGGTGTGTGTGTGTGTGTGTGTGTGTGTGTGTGTGTGTGTGTGTGTGAGAGTGTGTGTGCGCAGTCAAATGCACAAACTTTCTTACCTTTTCTATCAGAAGAGACTTGTTAACTTCTAGACATTTTTGCAAGTTTTCCTTGTGTTTTTCCAACAACTTTTGTTGGGCTGTACATTGTCTTTGGAGTTCATCATTTTGCTGCAAATCAGAAAAAAATTGAAATTAAAAAGCAAGCACAGCTAACCAAAGACACAAGACTGGCAATTTACTGATATACTGATCTATTGTAAAGGGAAATCACATGACATTTTTATCAGAAAATTAACACATACTTCATCTCCACTGGTCATCGAAAAAATCAGGAATTAATTTGGAGACTAAGATTGAACTCAAAGCATCTACTGCAGAAAATGACATTCTGTGATGGGTGCAACAGTCAAGTGGTTAGGATGTCAGACTTCAAACTGGAATGTCTAGAGGTTGATCCAGCCCAGATACCATCTAGTGGGTTAAGATTTTTTTCCAATCTCCCAGCTGAACCTCTTCCATGTGTGTATACATATGCAGAATATAAAGTATGCACAGAAAAGATTGTATATGTAGTTGTTGTTGTTCATCCCTCGTTGTCAAAGAAGACCACGACTTCCAATTTGACTGGGGGATTGGTGATTGTGGGTCTTCTGGAGGTGGCTGGTGAGGCCAATTTGGGCCAGGAAGGCTTGCCCACATGTAAGGCAAACTTGTATTGGTGCAACTGTAGAATTAGTATGTCACTTCAAATTGGAAGGTCTAGAGATCAATCCTGCCTAGATACTGTCTAGTGGGTAAAGATCAGTGTTCAACGGCATCTGACATGAAAACTCCCTTTATGACACGAAAACACCAGCATACAAGCCAAAGAAAGTCACAGAATGCATACTGTAAATAGGTATTCCAAAGTGATTTTCAAATTTGAACTTATCTGTATAAAAATCAGCTGGGAAAATAGATTTTCATTCTGAACACATACATACTTTATTTTTTAATGTGGGATAAAAAATAAATTTTTAATGATTTTTTTCTTTCTTTTTAGACGGTATTTTAGGCCACATTCAGACATGCTTTGAACACACATATAAAATCACACAAGTCCAGAAAATCATTTCTGAGGAGGTTTTTACTTGTTAAGTTGATGTGCAAAAAACATATGGACAGAAATGCATTTCAATAAAAATACAGACCTATGAAAATGACAAAAAATAGCAAAATTGGACGCTGCCGTTCCAAACAACTGGGCAAGGGACCCATTTTCATTAATTTCAAACTCCATTATATTTAAGAAATACAATACAGTGACACTGAAATGAATCATATATGATAAACATATTAAGGAATTTAACCCTAATTTTTTCCAGCTTCATCTGAAAGCTGGTTGAAAAGATATCAGATGTCACAAATGCGAAATATGCCGATTTGTCACAGTGAAAAAAATGGCGAATTTTACACATATTTGGTGCACCATAACTTTTTTCACTTTAAAGTTACGAAAATGGTTTTGATATCAAATTGCTCAGCATGACAAACTCTTTCAATGTAAAACAACCCCAGACATCTGTATGTTTAATCAAACCATATTTGGGTAAGGATAAAATACCTATTTTGAAAAAAATTGTGTATTTTAGCTTTTTGCAAGACTCCGTAACTTCTGTCACATTCATCCTACTGCAAAGTACCATATACCAAAATGATCAGTTTTTATGATCTGTCAGTATAACAAACAAGACATTAGGTTTCAATCTTTCTGTAAACAAATATCAGATGACAAAATTATAACAAATGTCAGCTGATAATAGTAACAAATAATGCGTTTTGTTTACATATCGAATCAAACAAGACATGTACATCAACAACATTCATTCAAAGAAGTCATCTTCATAGTTTTTACATGCTAATTTGTTTTGTTTTTTATCATTAAACAATGATTAAAACATGTCTTGACCTTTAACTGTTCCTTAACTGTGTGTAGAACATTATCAAAAGCTTCCACATCATTGTCTTGACCTTTCATGGTTGCTTAATCACAGTAGATAACTGTCCTGGCCTTCAACTTAAACTGGAAGCACAAATGTAGGTAGGACCACTCAAATTTTAAACTATTGAATTTCCCAAAACTAATTACACAATTAAAAAGAGCATACAAAATTAAGTAAAAATACAAATTTTTGTTGCAATACCTTTAGTACTTTTTAAGAAAATGATATTTTAAAAAGCGCAAAACTGACGAATTTCACATCGGACCATTTTTGGACCATCATAAAATTTTAAGTTGATAACTTAGGTTGTCTTTGGCTGTACTTCATACTACCAACATGTAGTTTATGCCTATTTTTTTTCAGCTTTCAGAAATGCTTAACAATAGAAATATTATGCCTAAAAAATGGCAAAATATTCAATTTTAACACATGTCGAATGGCCCGATTTTACAGTGATAACGTGCCATTTGAAAATGGTGATATCTCAGAAAGTTTTTGAGCTACAGAACCATTTCAAATATCAGTTTGTTCAGGAAAACCTGTAGATTTCAGTTTTACTATAATTTCAGAGCTATCAGCATAACAGAATATAGAAAAAAAAATCTAAATCACAAGATTTTAAATCCCAAATTAATCACTTTTTTCACCATGGCAAACCTACACTCTCAAATATTAACACACTGGTGTAAATTGAATTTCTTCAATTGAAGAGAAAAGGACTGCCTTGGGAAAATGATACAGTTGATAAAAAAATATTTATTTACAACTGATATAAAGATGGCATCAACAGAATGTGTGGACATATTGTTTCCATTTCAGCCTTCCCAGTTTCTGTTTTAACTGATTGGTTGGAGGCAAGTCCTTGACCAGGTCTTGAAGCCACTTGTGTAAAGTAGCATCATTGATCTTTTGCGATTTGGCAAAATTACAAATTTCCGTCACAAGTCCAACAGGACAGTCAGAAAAAGCTCCATGTTCATGTAGAGTTCCATTAAGAAGACTGGATCGTGTGATAGAAAACTTCTGACAGAAAGGTCCTGGGAAAATACATGACTCCTTCCTCTCTTGTAGAAAGCATTCACTTTCTTCAGCTGATTCACATTTGTTGAAGTCTCTGACTGCATTCTCAACTATTGATTGCACCAATGGAAAGCTACAGTCAGGAAACAATTTCGTGAGAAAAGATGCCACTGCTTCCCATGTTTTACTCTCTCTGTCTTTCAACAAATGTAACTGCACCAACAGTTTGTTGTTGAACTGAACTTTTGGTGCTGATGTTGGTCGCCCTTTTCCTGTGTGAGCAAAGGTTGCCTGAAGAGCCTGGAACTGATCATCATCTGAAATATACATGATATAAAACTATTAAAAGGTTTGCTTTAAAATGTCCCTTTCTGTCATAGATAGAGAGCGAGAGGAAGAGAGTCTTTTTTTAATACAGATTTTTGTTTCTTCTGAGAACACTCTGTGTGTGTGTGTGTGTGTGTGTGTGTGTGTGTGTGTGTGTGTGTGTGTGTGTGTGTGGTGTGTGGTGTGTGGTGTGTGTGTGTGTGTGTGTGTGTGTGTGTGTGTGTGTGTGTGTGTGCATGGGTGAACGTGAAAAATTCTCCTAGTCCGGAAATCATGGGTTTGCCAGTCTTCTGAAACTCGCCAGGCCTGAAATTGGCAGTCCCATTGCTTAACACATTAGATCACTTTATTACATTTGTTTATCAGGGTGGGGAACACTTGGCAAGAGTTTCCTCTGAAAATGGTGTGGGGTCCAGGGGCCGCCAGGCCCCTGGTGGGGTGCAGGGGCAACGCCCTGCTGGGGGGTCAGGGTGGCAAAGCCCCCTGAAGCTGAAGCATTTTTACAATTTTCAGATGTTTTCAAGGCCTCTCCATGTTGTCCAACGCACAAGATGGCGACTCTGACCGGAAGTCAACACTACCGGTACATATCAACCCGGAAGTTGACCGAAACTAACCTAAAATGCGCAAAACTCGTCGAGGTTTTTTTTTTTTTTTCGTTGCCGATTTTTTTTCACCGCTGAATTTTTTTTTCTGCCGCGGAAATCCTGTCGTTTTCCGCTGAAAATAACGAATCCGCTGAGAATTCCCCAGCCTGGTTTATATAATGTGTTCAGATATTCTATTACATTCTGTTTGTCTGTCTGTGTGTGTCTGTCTCTCTCTGCCTCTGTCTTTCTTTGTCTGTGTGTCTCTCTTTTATTTATCTCTGTCTCTCTCTGTTAGTCTGTCTCTCCTTCTCTCTGTCTGTCTGTCTCCTCCACAAGGTTTGACTAGCTGAGTAGCTTGTTGGGTTATGCTGTCGATCAGGCATCTGCCCAGCAGATGTGGTGTGGCATACATGGACTTGTCCACACGCAGTGACTCCTTGATAAGACTAAGACTATTTTACATTAGACACGTTTTTACATGCATGCACAAACATTGTCAGCATGTCAGGCTTGGTACAGCAATTCTTGTTTCAGTCTACTTACATATTGCTTAAATTTACATCATTACCTGTTTTGCTACCCTTTCTTTTATATACAAAATTTATGTGCATACATCTGTGTGTGTGTGTGTGTGTGTGTGTGTGCGCGCGCGCACATGTGTGTTTGTGTACTTTGTGTAACCCCCTACCCCCCTTTTTTTTTCCTTTTCCCGGTTTTCAAGGGGAACTTTACTTACAACTGTTCCTTTCTTCTCCCCACCAGCTGTGTCTGACTAGTTCTTTTTTTGTTTTTTTTCCCGGTATCCTTCCGTTTCCCCTCACCTCTTGGTGCTACATAGCTTGAGTGGGGCAACCCATTCTAGGGTTGGACTTCGTTGGCTGCTTTGGGCGACTGACCCTCTGCTCCCCCCTCCCCCCCAAGCTCAAAACGATCGCTATCTTCAAGCTCAAAACAATCGCTATCTTCTCAGTGTGTATTCTTTTTCTATATATATATATAATATTGATAAAATATAGCACTCACAAACCTGTCAGCTGTCGTATTTTCCATTTTTCAAGCGAAGATCGCATGTTGTCAGGCGCCGAGTCGGACCACGCGCTGCTAATGCACCGATCTCAATTCGGTCACTCTTTTCTGTTGAAAAGCGCGTCCCAATACGTTCCTCCGCAGAAAAACGATGAAAAGCACTTAAAAGTACTTGCTTTAAACTTTCTTTTCATTCAACTTTTGAATGATTTTGAAGTCGGAAGCGTGAGCCACGCTGTCCCGAAAATCAAGCTCAACTTCAACCACGATGTTGACAATGTTGCCATTGGGTGATCCATTTAAGAGACCAACCAATCAAAACAGGAGAATTCCGACTTTTGAATGACGTAGTTTCTAAAAATAGTCACATGAACACTGCCACGCGCTAAGCGATTGAGCGACACACATGATTTCTGGGGAGTGGCGCGGACTTCGGCAGACTGGTTCGCGGTGTAAAAATTGGGCCGACACCACTCGTGTTTAATCATTAGGCGCATATAAATACAAAAGCAAAGGAGAAAACAAATCACACAGACTGACAGACAAAACACTGAACTTTATTCCAGTATAAAAACCGAGTGATTTAAGCATGATTTAATGGTGAAACTGACGAGTTGAAAATGGACAAAATCTGCGTCTTCTCTGCACTGTTGACAACTGTCAGTGCATGCGCGGACCTATCTACACAAAAGATAGAAATCATCTCTTTTTACAAAAAACATGTTGTAATGAAATGTAAAAAAATACTTGTCAGTGTCTATGATCAGTGATTCCCCTTCACAAGTGACAGGAAATTAAAACATGTTAAGACGCAGTTCATCATCATTGCTGTCAAAGTTGTCCAAAAGACTAGGTCTCCACCCTCTGCCAGTCTTAAGAAATCGCTCCTTCATCCTCATGAAGAGATCATCTGTGAGAAAAATAGTGTAGAGGGAAAGTATTAGTACATCTATCTGTTCTATCCTGTAGCGTAATGTGAAAATCCCATTTGTAGGGACAAACACTAAACAGGCCTATACATACAGAGCAAGAGGCAAATACTGACCAAAACAAAAACAAATCCAAAAAACAAGAACATAAAACATGCAGGAACACAAGGACTTTTGTACCCCTGCTCAATTAACTTCCCTGCCTGTCAAACAGAGAAAGGATCAAGAGAGAGAGAGATTGGTGTAGAGCTGTAAGAAGCCTACCAGTATTATTGTCAGCTTTGAAAATAAAATTATAATACCTTACCCTAACTCACAAAGCAGTGGGCAAAGTAAAATGTCCCATACATTTAGGCCTACTCAAATCAGCACAACAAAATTTATCTCATAAACACTATAGGCCTAGTTAGGAAGGTTCATAGTGTCCAACCCATTAACCTGGTAGGCCTACTTTATTTTGTTTAAATATTATTTTTGATGACAATAATAGTAATGATAATAAATAGTAATGAATGATAGTAAACTAATAATGAAATAATGATAATAATAATAAATAATAATGAATAATGATAGTAAAATAATAACAATAACAAAAATATAATGATAACAATATTAATAATAATAATAAACTTTTAAAGCTGTTGAATAGGTGATAATAATATTGGGCCTAAAAATAATAGGATTGATAAACATGCAGATTTGTTTCAATGGTACCATTCAGGAAGTTTACACAAAGGCAGAAAAGAAAAAGGTGTAACATTGTGAAATTATTGAACGACACTGAACCAGATCGAGTGAAGTCAACAAGAAGCTAAGGGAGGGCACTCGGCCGATTCGACTATCGATCGATCAAAGCGTTGGTCACGTGACCACAATAAATCGCTAATCTCTCATTAACATCATTATAAATAAATATAATAAAGGCATGGATTATTAAAAAAAATCTTTTGTAAACATTTTCCTTTAATCATATGCCTGATCTCACTCTCTGTAAAATTACCGCACCCCAAACTGTCACCTACCCCTACCTTCTAACATATTCATGATACTGTGGGTGCTGCAATTGTGCGCTTTCCAAACAATTATATTCTAAAATCAGGAAACAAAATGTCGAAAAGTAATAGTAAACAAACTGCAAGATATTTCACTTACCCTCTAGATAAGTTGGATCGCTTGATTCGTCGTGGCTGGAGCGGTCGACGCAAACTTCGACGTCCATGTGCTCGCCCGAACGGCTTCGCTCGTGTCCGCCATTGCGCGTCAGACGCTAAGAGAAAGCGAAAATAGGTTGCGTTGTTCTGTCCTCGAGGAAAATAGCTAGTGGTTGAATCCGTATGCAAATAGCAGAAGTTGAAAGTTGAAACCTTGACCTTTTGCACAGTGGAAAATATGGCGAGATTGGTTTGATTAAGGTCGCGAAATCATCGACGGAAGTTTTTAACGCATGAAACGACCGACTAAATGGAAGCCTATCAGTTCACTTTTTACATGGGATGAAAGCAAATTTAGTCGTCTTTTTGACTGTGTAAATGGTTTGTTGATATCTGACCCAGCGAATCTCCTCGAGGCGAGTTTTCAAGGTAGGGGTCAAAACCGTGTTCCGATTTCGTCGTTCCAGCAGCAGCAAAATCGCAATTTAGTACCCATCATCAAAAGCATATTTCAAAACGGTAAATGTTACACTTATTGATTTATTTTGACTTTAAACAAAGCTTAAAGGATCACAGATCAACATGATCTGTGTTTTTTATTTCTGACACTGCATTTTGTTGAGAACGAGCAAGTTGAAAACCAGTGAAAAACCGCACTTTGCCGTACTTTTCGCCGCCCGTGAAGAGCACTTTGGAATACCTACTGTAAAGCAACATTATGCCTGGAAGGTGTGGGCAAAACCATGAGCATGCATGTATCCAAGAACATTGCTCAGAAAAACAGGGGAGGGAGTACCTTTCTGGTAATAAAGATGAATAAAGGTTTGCTTTAAACATTTTCTTAATATGCATGTTTGGTTTTCTATATGCATATGCACATGTAGGCTGTTTAGACACTAGCAGGTTTACAGCATGTTGACCTGGGAGATAGGAAAAGTCTCCATCCTCTATTCACCATGCACAGGGGTACCCAGGCAGGACCGAACCTACACAGAACCCCTTCAAGTCTGAAGTTTTATTCATTCGACTATTACACCTTTCGTAGTAAATGTAAATAAACAGAGATGACATGCTCACTACTGTGCAAGATGCTTGGTTTTTCTCCATACAGTGACACACACAAGTGCACTCACTCTCACACAAATCATATTATAACAAAGTGAACAACTAAACTAGAACTAGAAGCCACATTCAAATCTAAAAATAAAATATGTATACACTGAAACAAAAAATCAATGCAAGTTACTCACTCTTATAAGTTCATCTATTCTAGAGTCTTTCTGTTCCATGTCAGACGAATTTCTTGACTGTTTCTCTATGACCTCAAGCTGCGACACTGTTAAATCCGTCTGAAAAGAAAACCAAGACAACAGACGAGATTAATGCCCAGGGAAGGGATGGACTGCTGCATAATATGTTAATGTATCAAAACAAAAGAACGTAGAGACAGACAGGGATAGAAAGGAATGAAAGAAATAGTGAGTGAGCATGTGTGTGTGTGTGTGTGTGTGTGTGTGTGTGTGTGTGTGTGTGTGTGTGTGTGTGTGTGTGTGTGTGTGTGTGTGTGTGTGTGTGTGTGTGCGCATGCATGCGTGTGTGCGTGCGTATGTATGGGTGGGCATGCATGCATGTGTGTACCCGAGCGCTAGCATGTATGAATGTGTGTGTGAACATGTGTGCACGTGCATGCATGTACCGTAAAGTTCGGGCTATTGGGCGCACTGGTATATACGGCGCACCCACTAAATTATAGAAAAATCTTAACTATATTCACACATAAACCGCACTGGTTTAAAAGCCCCACTTTTTCAATGGCCAGGTCGATCGCCTTTAACCTGAAGGCTGCTTCGTAGACATTACGTCGCGTTTTCGGCATGATGAGGGTGTACGTTTGAGCAGAGCAGATCTGAATATCGATCCAAATGCATCAATGTGTGCAGATTTGATTTAAAAACGTGAACAGTTAACAGTTAACACTTTAATGTGAACAGTTAACACTGTGACATGGAGCTCACCAAAAATTCATGAACGGTAAACGCGATTTTGGTGAGTTAAAGAGAAGCTAAGAATATACGAGTACATGACGCTCCTGGGATCGGGGAAAGTCAGCAAATAAGCCGCACTGTTTTTAAAGCCGCATGGGATTAAAGATGGGGAAAAAAGTCGTGACTTATAGCCCGAACTTTACGGGATACATCTCTTCTTGTAGGCATGTCTTTGAGACACAAAACAGACACAAGAGCACTTACCTGTAAGCCTACAGGTTTATGAACAGGAGGTGCACAGTTGGCTGGGGAGGACATGGGGCGAGGGGTGTAACTCAAACCCAACTCATGGACAGAATTGGAAGAGGACCCTGGTGATGGGGCATTACACTGAAACAACCACACAAGATATTTCAGTAATGTGAAAACACAAGTCTTTGTAGCATTATACTGAACTAGTGAAAGACATCTCTGGTGATACAGCATTACAATAGAAATAATCCATATGAACTTTCAGCCTGAGGGAAACACGTTCAAGTCAGACAGTACTACACTAAAACTCCTGGAAGATACCCATACCAAAAGACATACAATGATCCACATAACATGCTACAAAATAATAAAATCCAATCAAATATTGAAATACATCAGCGTAAAACACCTGAGGAAATCAGCAGTAAACACATCCACTGATTCTGTGTGAATATGAGAAAGATTAACATGTTCAGAAGAAAAATCAGAGGCTTTAGAAATAACAATGAAAATTCTAAGTGTACAGCACAATGTCCATGTCAATGTATGCTTATTGCACTTCCACAACAACAAATTCAAAGCAAAAAAGAGGGCGATTTGCCAAGTCCATATATCAATGCAGAATAACCATAGATACATTGGCTAAAGCAGTATAATCAAAGTCAGTTCATCAAGATTGTTATTTTCATTATTGCTCAAAGCCCAGAGCCTTATCAGGGCTATAACCATCTCAAAAAGTACACAGTACCAAATCAAAAAAAAAAAAAAGCACCTGGAAAAGAAAATCAGGTACAAGCATCAATCCATTCATGCACTCATATCTAAGGATATGCCCATGGTGTTGACCATTTTCTTCAATTTATCATGGGAAGTCTAACTTTAGCATGCCAACAGCGACTACAGTCGCCCAGATAAGGGTGTTTGAGTTTCACGCTTATGTGTCCTATTTCCAAATGACCATGACATTAATTTTGTTGTCATTCGGTTTAACAACAAGGTTCTTTGAGATTGGCAGCCTTTTTTGCAGAATAACTTACAATTTCGTGATGAATTTTGATCTTTTTGAGGAGCGTTATGTTGTTGATATAATCATGGAAGACCCTATCTTCTTGAAATTCTGAACAGATTCTAGACGACAATTCTAATCAGGAATTCGAGGATTTTATTCAGGAAGATCTCCATGGTAATGATATTCGTGGTGCTACTAATGAAACAATTTACACTGATTTTGTCTCAGACACTGAAGCAGATGACGAAGAAAATGTGTCGATCGGCTATAATCATTCACGGTATGTGGAATTTACGCAGTTAACTGGCTCTGTCAACTTACCTAGCGACATATGTGGAGCAGAGGTTTTTTTTTTATCATTCTTAATTGATGATGTGATTGATATAACTGTGAAACTAACATGTATGCTGAAGAGATGAGGGGGGTAAATATGTATAAAGTACGGATATGGACAGATGTGGACAGGACTGAAATGAAGGCTTTTCTTGCCCTGCTGTTGTTGAATGGTCTCAGAACACCTAGTTTAAGTTTTAAGAAAAGTACTTCCACAAGTTTTACTGCTTAACCCATGTCAGAAAATCAGGATTATTTTTCATCTCCATGTCGGCAATGATCCTCCAGTTTTTTTTTTGAATTCCTCAAGCTAACATGTCCCCATTTAAAGTACATTCCATATGCATCGACATCACAGATGCCATGTGATGGATGAAATCCAAAATAATCATGATATTAGCTCTACTCCTGCAGCACATCCAAAAGAACCAACCTGCTGATGTAAACTGATGTGCTTGTCTAAGACTCACCAATGACACTACAAATAATGTATAGTTTTCCCATAATCCTAATACTCTAATTCCACTCAAATGAATTTCATAAACGAATACATAAATACAAAATAAACAGACAAAACTTGACTGCACACATAATCTCCAACTTGTCTTTTTTTCAGTGCAGGTGCTATGTCACAGAAACTCTAAAGCACAAGATGAATGATCTGCAAACATTCCAAATTAAAAGCTTCAGTATAACTCACCAGCAAATATGCCTGAGGTGTTGGTGATTTGGCCCCTGTGTGGTTCACTCTGCTTGGTGACTGGTTCTGAGAATAGCAAAGTTGGGCAATCAGGCATTTACTGGGTTAAATCAAATACATATTTTGAAACATTAATAAAGAAAGTTTTAAAAAGTCAGGGATTATCTGAACAAAAACAGAGCTACCGTGATGAATAAAAACATTACTACGTATGTTCTGTAAAAATTCCCATTATCAGCTTTTAACTTATCTTTTTCTATTCTTCTGAGTGTGTGTGTGTGTGTGTGTGTGTGTGTGTGTGTGTGTGTGTGTGTGTGTGTGTGTTTATGTGTGTGTGTGTGTGTGTATGTGTGTGTGTGTGAGTGAAACAAAGAGAGAGAGAAACAGAGAGATGCAAGTGTGTACATGTGTGTCTAAGTGAATAAGTTTATGTACTTCACCTAAATGCCTAACATTTTTAGGAACCAAACTGTATCTTGGGAACTGAGGAGCACAATCCCATGAGACATGATGCGGATATCCATAAAAGCATCCTATGGTGGCATCCTTACCACTACGGTACAAAATCAATACATAAAAATGCGACTCCTCTTCCATATTGTTTTTCCCATTTAGAATATTCTGTAATCTGATTCAAGTAGTAAAATTGACTTTTTGAATTCATCTTTAAGTTAAAAAAACAACAAAAAAACAAAAACAAACCCCATACATTTCATGGCCAAAATTGAGAAAAAATAAAAATGCAATCAAAAGCACAGCTTTCAACATAAGAAAAATGTCAAATTCTTCAGAAACAGCTGAACTGATTTAACCCTTTGACTCCCACAGCCTGTCTACCAACATCCTTATTGTCAACCACGTTAGCAAAGCAAAAACTTAGCAAAGCAAAAACTTAACTGTTTGACTCCATCACCCTATCTGTTTGACTCCATCACCCTATCCACCAGCTCCCTGCAGGAAGCTGGTGGATAGGGTGAGGGAGTCAAATGGTTAAGATTTTGCATTTGATGGATAGGGTGTGGGAGTCAAGGGGTTATGAGAAATACTGTCCTTCCCAAAAACGTTCCACTGAACACTTGACACAATTAATAAGTATTCTGTGGCAAGCTGACAAAATACGTAAAATGAAAGTCGTGTTCTTAGCATATATTCCTACTAGTAGTATACAGTACATGGAATAAGAGAAATGATACATTACCTTGAAATATTCACTAATCTTCTTCCCATTTGTCTCTGCTCTGCTATTTTTGACCATCACTGAAACATTTCCAAGAAACAGTTTCAAAACAAAAGCAATCACAACTTATCAAATTAAACAAGATGGTAGACTGTCAAGCCAAACTAACAATCTAGCCAAAACAAAAGACTGTCAAGTCAAATTAACATTCTAGCCAAATTAACAATCCTCCTCCTCTGGCATTTTCAACTCTTGTGTGTCAACATGATCTTGAAGAGAAACTAATCTCTTTCAATAGGGAAAAGTAGCCCTTCCTTGCAAAATCTGTGTTTTGTTTTGGCCAAGATTTCCACTTTTCTGCACAAAGACTTTCTCTTGCACTTTTTTGTGATTTGTTTATTTATGGTCCTCATGTACACTTGAATATCTTTGCCATTTGCATGTTGTCATGAACACCAACTTATGTGAATGAGAAACACAAGCATTAAAGCACATCCCATCTGACAGAACAAAAAGCTGAAAGCTACTCAAATGAAATACACACATTTTTATAGGTAAATTATCTTCAATTCTGCTTTACACTGCAAAATCAGACACACCACATAATTTCCGAAGATTTAATTCACTTTGTTATCGAACTTTCCCCTACAGAGTAACAAAGCTGATCAACTGTAAATAAAATCAGTCCATCCATAGTTGAGAAATCCTCTGTGAAGCTGTGATCAGATGAATTTATCATTACTATGGAGTATTCATGATCCTTGCTAGTCAGACAGATAATCAAAATCTAATGAAATTCTGCTTACTGACAGAGTTCTGAAAAAGCCCTTGCCTTTCTATTTCCAGGCACTGACAAACAGTTTGGGGTTTCATCTTATCCTGATCAAAGTCAGTGTGTTCTTACTTTTAATCAGTGTGTTCTTACTTTTAAGTACATACAAACAATGACTGCCCTCCCCCTCCAAATTGTTAAACATACAGACTACGCATTATACATTTTTACAGTCCATACTGTATTATCATTAAAAGAGAAACTTGTCCAGAAAAAGAAAACTTCACACTGGAGTAAACATATGACAACAATGTGTATACATGTGTGCATGATTGTGTGTGTACACAGATGAACATGTAAGGTGTGTATGCTTAGTGTGCCATGGTTCAGGGGAGTGTTACCTGCGATCTGTAACGTACCTGTAACATTTATGTTAGGGGAGAGGAATTTCTATAGTAAATACACACATACAGAAAAAAAATCACATCTGTTCATCTGGTACACTACAGGTTTGCAGGTTGATACTGATGTCATGATCTCACTTCTAGAGGCACCTGTTAATCTATCACTCTGGAGGTTTGCAGACTGAAATGATGCCATTATCTTACCTTTACACTCCTGAACAGTTTCAACTGACAAAAAAAAAAAAAAAAGTTCACCTGCATCTCCTGCTTCCACAGCACTCTTCCGTTTCCGCCTCCTTTCTGAAGGCTTCCCTTTTTCAGAGTTGGCATTCATCACTTGATGATGCTGACAAAAAAGCAACAAGACAAGAATTTCAATCTATATTCTAGCTTGCCCAACAGTTACAATACCCTGACACTAACTTCCATACCCAAGAAAGTCAAAATTCCCAAGCCACAACAACAACATCAAGTGAATCTCAGTGAACCATCTAAGTTGGCATGCTACTGTTGGTAACCATTCTCCTCCCTTCATTGCCTCAATATTGTTTATTTCAGGCCTAAGCTCCGCACAAAAGTCAGTTATGGAAGAACAGGGTGGTGGTGAGAACAGTGGGCAAGGGAGGGGGAGGGGGAGGGAAAAAGGGGAATGGACAGACAAGATCAGTCCCTATGATATCATCACAGGGGACTGATGAGGATAAAGGTATTTTGCAGGGTGGGATCTGGATACTCAACTGGAAATGGGGGTTTGGGAGAGAAGGACAACTGATGCCCCAAGAGGTACTGTATCCAACCCTGACTGCTTCCAGTGGAAAGACTGAAAATTCAGTCATGGTCATACATGCCAAATCTGATACAGGGCCATCAACTGTTGTATCCACCTAATGCCTCAAACACAGTGTGACAGCACACACTAAAGGAAGGTGGCAAGGACATTATGATAATTATTTTTCACTTTTTTTAAAAGACAAGATTGACTTTGTCAGCTCAGAACGCGTCTGACTCAGCACAGTTAAAAGATGCATGGTTAAATCAATGGGAGATATTCACAGCATAAACAAGCACTTGATAAAATACCAACAACAAAATGCAGAAAATGTAGACTGCATAACAACTACATTTCCTGGCTATAAACAAATAAGACAACAGAGTGCGTAAACATCTTTTTTAATTGTGATTTATGTATATGTAGCTGTATGTATGAGTGTGAGTGTATATGTGCGTGCTTGTGAGTGTGTGTGTGTGTTTGTGTGTGCGTGTGTGTCACTGTGTGTGTGTGTATGTATGTGTGTGTGCGCGCGCGGTGCGTGCATGTTTTGTTTGTATGTGTGTGTGTATGTACAAGTATGTATGTGTGTATATGTTGTGTGTATATGTGTATAAGCATGAGCATGAATGTTAATGTAAGCCTGTCTGCATTAGAGTGTCTGTGTGTACTGAAATAAGCAAGTGCTTCTTTGTCATGTTTGTCATGTATATAGGTCATTCTCCTGAAAGGGAGCCATCACCTCTGACACGGGTGGAAAAAAAAAGTGAGGTTACTTTTTTAAAGCAAGAAAATTGCCTACCATCAAGAACAACACCTTAATTGAAGATAATGAAGGCATCAGAAAAAAAAAAATATACGAGTGGATGAGGCCAAAAATTTAACAAGACAACTAGCTAATTTCCTGATGATAACATGGACTGCATTGAGTACCTTGAAAATATTTCTGTGGCCATTTTTCCTCAAGAAAAAAGTGATAAAATTTTCTAACAAATTTTGCTACACGTTTCTTGCAGGAAACGAACAATATCACATACCACAATCTGAATATAAAAATGATTCTGAAGAACCTGATGTTGTAATCAGGGAAGCGGCAAGAAAACAATTTTTTTGCAGAAAGGAGTGCTCAGAGTGGCAATTCTTGCTGCTAAAGTTAGATAGTACTGTGTTAGAAAGTAAAGAGTATGAATTCTAAATGACTCTTGCAGCTCAAAATAATAAATACTTGGTTTACATTCCGACAGTAACACCATTACGTAAAAACACCACAACACTGGGAGATTTACTCATAAATATTACTATGTCTGTTTCACGGTTCCATGTCCAATATTATCAACAAAAAAAAAGAAACCAACAAGAAAATATCATTAGGTCTCAGTACCCACATCTGTGCCTTGTGCAAAAGGGAGATTTCTTTTTCTTTTTATTGAAACTGAAGTGGATACACTATATAATTTTCACATTGCTTTCTTTATGTTGTATTATTACAGTCCACCCATTTTTATTTACATATTCTGTTTCAAACTAGTCCCTAGACTATATAGTTCATGTTACAAAACAGACTCCAATTTGCTCTTTCTCCGAACATGCACAAACATCACAAAACACATATGCAAGCACAGGCTTTTCAAATTGTAACATCAATTACTTTTTAAAACTCAAATGCCAATCATCTTTAAAACAAGAAGTGAATAAATGCAAGAGTCCAACAAGTCCATCAAAATCTAACAAAAGGCAAGCATTCCTGTAATGATACACCAAATAAGTCCATGTAAGTATCCTACCTCAGCAGCATCTTCACGGTCGATAGAGGCTCCACCACTGCTCAGGTTGCTGTTGTCTTGCTGTGTGGGATGGGCACTTGGAGGCTGAAGCTGGGGAGCCAGAGCCAAGGGTGGGAATGCCTGAGAGATAACACACGTACACACACAAAAATCCCAAAATGAAAAAAAAACAATTACAGTACCAGCACAAGTAATTCATTAATTAAAGTCCAAGAAGCTGAAGAAAATATAAAGCTGTCACACAGTGTCAGTGTCATCAAAAAGACAGAAGCGGAAAAGGCCAACTATCAATATCAACTGCTTTCTTCCAAACTAACAGAAGTGTATCCCACAATGTCTTTCTTTCACCGTAAAACAATTAGTGCTGCCTTTAACAACCAGTTCTAATCTGTATAAATTTACTTTTACACTCATACAATTTTTGGGGCTAAAAACTGAAAGTTAATGCTGGAACTGACTGGGATCTATATTACACATTCTGCCATTATTAACATCTATCCTGTGCATAACATGATCATGTTAAATTTCTTTCGATAACAACAGACCACTGTACTGTATCCATAGTTTTGCTACATTCTCAAACCATTACTATACTTCCCAATAAAACCACAGGCATCCCTATGAACAAGTAAGTATTCTACCATTTGAACATACTATGTACTAGGAAACCAAAAACAGAAAGCACGAAGTTTTCATATTAATTAAAGAGAGATAAGCAGAGGGAAAACGAAAAAAGAAATGAATGGTGAAGGACACACGCAGAGTACAGGAAGAAGCAAAAGAAAGTGGACAGAGGCGCATCTTATGTCCAAACAAGTGGCAACGATGGCCTAGCCTCAGAAGTCAGTAGAAAGAGAAGACCAGGTTGTACAAGATGGTCTCAGAAAAACTGAACTCAAGAGCCAATAATACAGGCTCAACTTTACCTGCTGCTGCATTTCAAAGAAATTTTCTGAAACCTTAACTTCACCAACCAAAGGCAGAGCCTGCAAAATAAAAGAAAAAAACAGAAAATGCCAGATGATCACCAATGTACCGAACTTAGGTCTAATGAAGACACACTCAGCCTAAACAAAAAAAAACAATCAACCATTCAGTATTTTCATTAATTCAAGGACTCCAAATACAAAAACAAAACTAAAAAATACGAAAACATTTCACACCGTTGAGTTACACTATGATTTTAATAAACCTCTCTGATATTGATAAGAAAAACTACAATGAATGATGCAGTACTCATAACATCAGCTTAACTGCTGACTTACTGTTTTCATTTGACAAATACTATGATAAAATCATACCACACAACAAGTGTCATGCTGTGATGAGTGTGAATTTAATTCTGATGCTAAAAATCAGCTTTCTGATATAATCTATAACATAAGCAGCTTCTACCTGGATAACAAAGCAAAAAATGAACGGCTCTATTTGCCAATAATTACTACTCAATGTTGCCAACCTGAATTTTATATGATTTCTGAAACAATTCAAATAATATGTACTTTCAACTTGCACAATTGTTCTGATAAGTGATATGCTCTGAGCACTGTCAAATTACGATAATTCAGACTGCTGACATGTTAACTTTCTATGGGTCACATTGAAGTGGCCGCCAAACAGATTTCAACCACAGACAAGCAAAGTGTAAAATACATGAATTCATTCAAGTGTAATATGTATCATACAATAATCAAAATATTAAATTTATAAACACATTCAAGTGTAATGTATATTGACGTAAACATGTATATTTCAAGTGTGCAAGCAAAAGACATCACGAATCTTCAAATCTTTGTAAAACATTAATTTGTTGGAAACTCAATACATTTCGATAAAATTTTGCCTGACAAGACATACTTTGGTTATATATTTTTGGGTAACTGTTTCCAGATGTGTGTTTTACACATCATTATTATGGAAAAGTGCGCAGCTGGGTCTGCCACGATTAGCACATGAAAAGCTCAAGTGATCTGCAACGGCAAACATTATGCAATGTATGTGCCTGAATCAAGTGAATGTCTGTCACTGTTTCATCGTTGACAGTGACACTGACAGATCATATTTTGTGGGTTGGCACCTCAACTAAAAGAAAATGGCAACTAAAAATCAAAATGCAAAATTCATGTGACCTTGTACAAAATGACAAAAGCAGAAAGACCCAGCATGATTTCTCATACCCTTTTCAAATATTCTTGTTCTTCTTTTTTTTCATAACTGATTTTAGCAACTTTATTTTTTCAAGAGTTGCTTGCCAGAATTGAATATCACAAAAATTATATCTATAAAAAAAAGGGAGCTACACCTTTCTGGCAAGTAACTCTCGAAATAATGTAATAATGAATAATGAACCCACGTATGTATATTATATCTGCATGCATACATACAAGGATAAATTCACCAACAGATGTGTAGACATACACTATATTAGTTGAAGACAGCATATGATCAAATAATAACAATAGGTAACAAAATGCAAGTCAAGCCCAGTGAAATCAGATTAATTCATAATGAAAAAGACAAACAAAACAAAACATAACAAAAAAATTTACAAACGGGCCCTAGGGATAGACATTAGCAACATGTAAGGAGAGAAACATCATCTGTGTCTGTGTATGCCTGCCGACTTACCTGTGATGCCAAAACACTTTTTTATAAGTCAATACGCATTTATCACTTTATGACATGGGCAGTTTGATAGCTCATACAATCGCAACAAAGCTACTAAACTCTTGTGAAATGCTCGAGACCTTCCAAAATGAACTCATACGACTTAATTCTTATGGTATAATGTCCAATCGACTGCGCACAACCATCTCAAAACGTACAGAACACCTTTTTGGGAAAAAAGGCTGGAAAAGATAATTACATACACTATATCAATGCATTCGCGCACATAATGATCATCTAAGGATATGCCCCTAATACTGACCATCCCGCCGAATTTCATCTCCTGAGGATTTAAAAAAATAAAAAGCTGAATACAAACATAACGAAGAACACTATAACGTATAAAAACTGGCCTAAATTACCAAACACTGCCTCTGCACATCCCAATTCCATACAGCCATAAATGCAGATAATACATGTACCTAATCATCAATCCTAAGACTTTATAGCACAAATACTTGTGAATGGACCAGCAAGGCAGAAACTGACAGGAAGAGATGACAGAAAGCAAAAGACCAAAGCAGAAAAAAGACAGTGACACTGACTGAAAAGAGGAAATGCCTTGCACTGAAGTTCCAAAAGGTGGGGATACTATCTGTACTAAATGAGTCTCCAGCGTACTCATGGGAGGAGTGTGGTGGTGGGGGGGGGGGGGGACTAATTTTACCTGGAACTTCTGCAATGGACATACAGTAAGATTCATAAGGAAACTTGAAAGTGACTTTTCTTTTTTCTCATGGTAAATCCAAATAAGTTCACATACTTATTCACAGATGAGGAATTACGCACAAATGTTTTTCATATTGCGTATAACACATCTAATGTAAATTGTAATCATAAATACTAAATACCACAATTTTTAAAAAAAAAGATCAAAGTCTCACCCTTCCACCCAAAAACCTGGCTTCAAGTAATTCTTGCTTTCTGGGATCAACATGAATGTTATCCATGACAATACCTGTAACACAGAACAGAATTTTGATAAAGTTCCAGCTCATTGCAATAAATGATAATACATGTAGATGTACTACCACCAATAAATTCAACATCAATGGTAGCAGTAGTCAAGCGGGTAAATACTGAACTACCCATGGGAAGGTCCTAGGTTCAATTCCATACAGACACCCCTGCCTGGTGGATAAAGGTGGAAAATTATCTGATATCCCAGGTGAACAGGTGTACTGACCTGTCCACTGGAGTGCATATGCATGCAGAATGTCAAATAAGCACATTACAGATCCCTTAAATCTGACTTATGGAAACATGAAAACATCCAACATGCACATTCACCGAAGACAGCATGTAGACCACACATTGCCCGCAAGATAATGTGAGCAAAATGATATACATGTATGCATATCACACATCCAGCAAAAATTGGAACACTTAAAAAGTTAAAACTAGCAACAACAACAAAATGTCAATGACTCAATAAACTCGTTGTAACTCTTATCACTTTCTGTTGCTTAAAAAATTAGAGAATCTATTTTATTTCATTTATATCTTAATGGTGGATTCTCTATTATTACAGATTTGTCAGCCTGTTTGCTTCTTCAAATCTGTTATTTTATTCTTTTGATTGAACTCATCTAAGCTTTATTCATGAAACAAACAATATTACATGAAATTTGATGACAGGCATGGTTGTCAAGTGGGAAAGACGTTACTTTGATATCTAATTCAAAGATGTGTGTTTAGTCCTAACTGGGTATCTCCCAAATGATGGATAAAGGGTGCTGATTTTTCTGATCTCCCAACATGTATGCAGACCTGTTGTACCTAAACCCCATTCATGTTTAATTTAAGCAAGCAGAATATCAAACAGGTGTGTTCAAAGATTCTGTAGGTCATGGCAGAGTACTGTGTCTTCTGGATTCATGACAAAACCCTGCATGTACCCCCATTGAAGATGGTGTATACAGATTGCGCAGCAACATACTGCCTGCATAGTATGGGAGAAAACATACATTATGCACACATTCAAGAAAAATGGGAACACAACAAAAGAAAAAACAAACAAAACAAAAGCTGAAAGTTTAGCTTAGTGTACGTGTGTGTGCATGTATCATTGTATGTGTGTGTGCACATGGATAGGTTCTGCTGCTTTTGTGTTTTCACAGCTGGTGGGAAACTGCATACTGTTGCAACTTGCATGATAAACAGCAAAACACTTCAAATTACTGTAAAAGCATAATCACCATCAAACAACAAGAAGAGAAATTTGACTGATATACATGTGGGGAATGACTTCCTGGCATTAGGACTGTAATGGAATGAGTGACTCTAAAGTATTCTGCTGATATGGGATCATGACACCAATATGGGAAGGTAAAGTCTTGA
The DNA here is from genome assembly GCA_030674185.1 of Monoplex corrugatus. NCBI lineage: Eukaryota > Metazoa > Mollusca > Gastropoda > Littorinimorpha > Ranellidae > Monoplex > Monoplex corrugatus. Next base: position 52,228,677 of record CM060309.1, read on the forward strand.
TAGCACTGTTATGTGAAATTAAAACCAGTAACTGTAGCAGAATGCTCCCCTCTGTTACAGTTGTTGCTCATCTGTTTATAATTTAGCACTAGCAACTGACACAAAGTGCAGTGTGTTTAAATATCTGATCAAATTGCCTTGCACTTTGTCACAGCCAGATTTATTTAATTTTATAATCATAGCCTCTATCATCCATAGCTATGCATCGATCACTCAAAAAACTGAAATACTGCTGTATTACATTCAGAAACCATGTTGTCATATCAACTTGATAGATCTATATCAGTATATGATCTGTTCCAAAATTGAATCAATCTCCAACATCATACATTTCACTATCTTATTTTCACTTACAACACACGTTTTGAAAGAATCTAATGTAGTATTACATCATAAGTATGCTGCACTTATCTAGACAGATATCATTTTCCTGCAACTGCTGATGCATGCAACACTAATGCAACTGAAGCTTTGAGCTCATAATGATGATGCTTGATATAATGCTTAATAAAAGTAATGCTGAACATTACTAACTACCACACAGATTCAACATACCACTAGGAAAAGGCTGTGATTATTTTAGGATCCTTTTTCATCTTTAGCCGATACTGAGTGCTCACTGTTTATCTGATTATGGCAAGTCAGATTTTATATGACAACTGGCCAAGCACACATTCACCGACATAGTATGTTTGGTAGCTGGTGCAATAAACACACAAGTACTGTGACACTTGGTCTTCAGGTCAAATGCAGTCTTCATGGTCCAAAAGAAAGTACTTGCTGCACTGCTGCCATAACCTGTGGTACTATCTCCTTTTTCATCTGGGCAACAAATATACTGATCCCTGCCACCAATCCCCCCCCCCCCCCCAGTCATTTAAATGGTAAGCTCCCATTACCACACCTGGACACAAACACCACCATAATGAAAACAACCTCAATCATTAATGCTTGCTCCATTGCATCTGGATATGAGAGAGTTTATGTAGCAGTTCTGTGTTACTGGCATCATGGTTAGCAAATTCAGATTGTATTTGCAATACTATCTCTGAACCTCAATCCTTACCACTCATCCCCAACACAACTGGTGCTATGAGCAGGATCCAGAAATTAAGTGGGGGTGGGGTCAGGGGATGAAAAGAGAGACAGTACAGCAGATTACAACCTGAAGTTGCCAACCATGATGCCAACATCACTGATCAAAGACAAACACACTGCATTTTGTGTTGTCCACCAATTCCCTCATAAACATACAGCAAACAGAACATAACACAGCAGGGCACTCTGTTACATAAAAGGTAATGGGGTTCACTTAGCTCTCTGCTCACATGGATTGCAACATGCATGTGAAATCAAAGCTAGTCTGCTGGGAAGCCGGAAAAGCTACAAGTTTGAGACTAACTATGCAAACTGACAAAGATGGTGTAGAAGACGAGTTGAATTTCAGCATGTGCTGTCACCACAAGGAGGTAAAGGAAGTATAGGATTAAACTCTTAAGGTTTCAAGAACAGGACTTGAATTTCCAACCATCAGGGACATGAAATTCCCAGTACAAATACACACATGTCAGCTGAATATACTTAAGACACAGCTTACATCCATTGGCATATCAAAGTGTGTGATACTTGTTTCATTACTGCATAAACTGTTCATCATTTCTTAACATTTCTATTTAGATTAAGCATTTCTAGAATGCACAAATCAGTATGCTTATGTGTGCATCACCACTGACTTTTCACCACTGTGCAAGTTTCCTTAAGATGATCATAAATAGGCATTTGGAAGGGCTATTGATACGTTAGGAATCTGTTAAAGGATCAAGCTATCTCCAAGATGAATTACAGAATTACTGGCACTTTTAATCCCAAGGGTATGTGTAAACTGCAGCAAAATGGCCTTACATTTAAAGCCATGATGAAAACTAGTACTGACCAATTCTACTGGTATGCTAAAGCGCTAGATGAGAAAATCATATAAAAGTGATGTTCATATGTTTCTGTTGTAACACTGTTAAGTTAATAAATAGGCTAATTCAACTTTTACACACAGTTTCATATACTGAAAATGTGAGCTGACAATTTCTTTTTATGTAAACTGAAAAGTATAAGTTGAATGAACACTCAGTGTCCATTCATCTGTCTTAAATTTAATTCATTTCATATGCTTTATGTTGGTGTCCTCTGTCAGTTCTATTTTTTTCTTTTCTTTTGAATCATTCAAACACATGCGTTCAGGATTTATAAATGCTGTCCTGGATGGGCTAACTAAAGTATGCAGTACACTGTACAGTATAGGCCCTAACTAGAACAGTAAGCAGTTTTGCAACTAGTGATTTCAAGACCAAGGACGGGGTTATTTTTTCTGCTAGCAGAGGTACATGTGCCAAGATTAACACAGGCCTATTTACTGTGCACACTACAGAACACAGTAACAATGCATCTTCAAAGTTGTATGCTGCCTACAGTGAACAAATACAATTGTGCTAAAAGCAGTTTTTCAGCACGTCCTAGTTTTGCATGTATTACGTCTGAAACATGCTAGTATCTGTCGCTGACTGCATGTACAACACCACCGAACTGCTACAGAAGATGATCTAGAATCTAGATCTAGATCTACACAGCACACCCACTCAACTTTAGTCATTTGATTTTATACACAGCCACTGTCCTTCAACTCTTGACGCTAAGTCCCGATCACTGATGAAGAAAAGAAAGAAAACTGTGTAATGATATGCTGGGTTCAGTATTCTGAATATCCAAATTTGACCACACTGTGTTGTCCAAATTAGTCCATGTTGTCACCATCAGGTCGAATTCTGCAGCTGCACATATTAGTCGGCCCCATTGGTCCGACTCCCACCATGTTTTGGACATCGAAACAACCTATATCAACACGCACGACAAAAATCGCTGAAACTCTGGCAAGTACAACTTCTACTACACTGAAACCAGAGTAGTGGCAAGCATGCGAAAGCTTCTACGATCAGCAAACAGACTTTTACCTCCGTTAACGGAGTGGCGCACTTGTGAATTGCTGCCAATTGTCCAAGATGGCCGTCCACCACTGGTGCTAGACATTCCCTGAATAAATGTCAGCCGTTGGGTTTTGCAGGGCCTGACTACACTCAGACTATGGCCCAATGATCGGTGGAATGACTTTACATTTTCAACTGATAAACTGAAGTAACAATAATTGCCTGGAAGTCCAGTAACTGATGAGGGTGTCCTTGCTCAACTTTGTTGATGCTCACTGGTGTGACGTCATTGGAAATGTCACCACGAGATGTGTTAGGAATCTGAGTCCTTTTAACTGTGATCTGAAATTGTTTATCACTTAATTGATCTCTCAGGTTAGGTGTGTTACTTATAGTTTTGACAGAGTGGAGAACTGGACAATAGTCAAAGAAATTATCTGTTATGTCTTTGACATATTTTTTTTCATGTTTCCGGTCGGGGATGCCCTGTTCTGAGGCAAGGGATTCCCGCCTGGCAGCACCGGAAGTTGGTATGATAATTTTTATGCTTTTCGATAAATACAGAGAATCCTATTTTGCAGTGTAGCAGAGTAATAATCGTAAAGCAAAACATCTAAAATAAACCACCATCGACTTTTAAACACTACGCAATGAAAGACGCTTGTTGCGATGTATTAGTTTACAAACACCTGTTCGTGAAATCAAATGTGTTGCATGTCGTAGACAACACACTAATGTGACGTAGCGTGTCAGGCGAAAGTCGTGTTGGGAAAAATCTTTGTACTGTGGCCACACACCGAACAGTGGAGGTTGCTGGGACCTTCGTCACTTGAGCGGCAGCTGTAACTCAGTCTGCCGCGGCCTTGAAGACCGACTCAGTCAAGGCGTTGACCTCGAAAGCTTGTGTAACACTGAAAACGCCTTTGCTAGTATTACAGAGAATGCATGCGATGGCCCAATTTCGTTTAGCCTGCGATGCTATCTTTAGCTCAGAGAAAACAGAATGGTCATGAATAGGCATAAGCATATTTCAGTTGTTTTAATCAGCTGATGGTTGGTTTGGAGTTTGTTCAAGAGGGATTCATAGCATTCGGACACTTTCGTATTCGCAACACCCAAATCTGCCACACCTGACAGACTCCACGAGCCTGCGCAAAACCCATTGCGCTGGCAGTGTCTTGAAATGGGGGGAGGATGGAGGGGGAGAGGAACGTATGAAACGCTAAGCTGACACCACCAGATTGATGTTCATGAGCAGCAAAACACGGGCCATTTTTTTTTTTAATGATGGAGGTTGGGAATCAGATCTGGAAATTACGAATCGATCAGCCCGCATAGGTATAATCACATCGCAAATCTGTGCTGCAAATGAAAATAATTTGCTTTTTGTTGGTTTTCAAACTTCTTTAAAAAAAGGATGATTTAATATCGACTTCATAGAGGTGTGTGTGTGTGTGCGCGCGCGCGCGTGTGTGCGTGCATTTTTGTGTATGTGTCTCTTTCACTCTCTGTCTGTCTCTGTCTGTCTGTCTGTCCATCTATAACCAAAAAAATGTGTTGACATGATTTTCTCAGTTCTTTACAGGTGGCTCTTTACCAGACCATAGAAAAGGCAGAGAAACCATTGTCCTCCGGGGATTGATGTCAAGTTTTATTTCATACCAAGATCACAATGCTGATATTCTAGATAATCTGTATTTTCATGATTAGGGGCCAGTAAAAATTCGCGAATCTACTTTCTATGATAATCTTAAGAACGAAAATTGTTGTCTGTAATAATTTCTTGTTCAGTGTGTGTCTATTGATGTGCAAACGATTTGGCCTCAGTAGCAAAGGGAATACCACCAACATTATATCCAAGAGTGGGGCTTTGAACATTTTTGTTTTGACAATCTTTGTTTTGAACATATCCAAATACTGGCAGATACTGAACTTTGAGAAACTGATGAAATTTAATAGATATTTAAGGGAAAAGTTCCAATCAACCATTACGATTTGTACATATATTTAAAGAAGCGCTTCTTCAAGTTTTTACCGAATATATTCTATGTTCAGAAAAAAAAGTTTACATTTCTCCTCTCTAGATTTCTTTTCTGAAGACCGTGCCAATTCTAAACAGTCTGAGAAGAGAGAGAGAGAGAGAGAGAGAGAGAGAGAGAGAGAGAGAGAGAGAGAGAGAGAGAGATATAACCGGGCAAACTTGAATATCTTGGCCAGTAACGTTTGAATAATTTTGCATATTGCTACAAATTTGGGTCACATTGTCGAAGACAGTAAGCGGCTATGAATACATTTAGATTACACACAGGTAGCGTTAGTGTAAATAAGAATAGTTGGCTGATCATAGGTGACCTGAAACACTTATCATTCTACCTTTCCTGATAACCTTCATGCCCTTCTTGTCCTGATAAAGCTGATTCTAGAAACAGGCATTAAACCATCGATTTTTTTTCCTTTCTGGTTTATGAACAAGAACATTTTGTACGGAAGTTTATCAGTTTGTTTATCATGTGAAGCATTTTAGCTGCAATGTGTTGCGACTATGCATTTTGTTCTGTTGATGCATTCAATTATTGTATACTGGTATCTTTTTATGTGTGGTTACAGCCAGTCCAGTGAGTGAATCTGTCTGTCTGTCTCTCTGTCTGTCTCTGTGTCTGTCTCTGTGTCTCTCTGTGTGTCTCTCTCTGTCTCTCTCTCCCTGTCTCTGTCTGTCTGTCTGTCTGTCTCTCTGTCTGTCTCTGTGTCTGTCTCTGTGTCTCTCTGTGTGTCTCTCTCTGTCTCTCTCTCCCTGTCTCTGTCTGTCTGCCCGCCTTTCTCTCTCTTTGTGTCTGTCTCTCTTTCTGTCTGTCTCTGTCTGTCCGTCTGTCTGTCTCTCTCCCTCTGTGTCTCTTTTCTTCTCTGACTGTCATGAGGCCAGCAGTTTCCACAGCCAACATTAGTGGCTTTTCGTTATCATCAATGTATATAGTATGCTACACATGCTGGTCGAGC
>CM060309.1:52242145-52249645 GCA_030674185.1 Monoplex corrugatus
TTATATGTACACATGTTTTGTGGCACCAAAGTTCAACAAAAATAACACTTAACATTACAAGTTTGAATTTTGTCGAAATGGAATCAATACAGTTTTCAGAAGAATTGCATACAAATACACAGAAGCTGACCATCGTATGAACTGGCTTATCATGCAGATAAATGTGATGATTTCTTGTCAAAATTGTATGTACACATGTTTTGTGGCAACAAAAGTAACAGTATCAAAGTGATCATGACTTTTGTCGGAATGATCTGTACAACGTTCAACAGAACTGAATCAAAATATACAGAAACTGACCATACAAAGTCTGCATCGTCACCAATTGTTCCGATGACTGACAGTCCTGTTCTTATGGATGATAGTTTGATTGACCATTTTATGAAGAGTGAAATAAATGTAAATGAGAATTATGAAAATAGCAACAATGATTATGAACATGTATTTTTCTTGAACCAAGAATATAAATTGTGAAGAAACGTCAAAAACTATGACAGAAAAATACAGGACTATTTTTCTGTTCTTTACTGGAATGTGAACGGTCTGGTTCCAAAATTGAATGATCCACAGTTCAGTGCAGAGTTCCATGTTTCTACCTTTGATTGTGTTAATTAACTGGAAAGGCTGGTAGAAGAGTTTATATCAAAAGCGATACCAGATCAAACGGCTGCAGGAAAATGACCGATCGTGAACGACACTCAGGGGGAATAATCTGTTTAATCAAGAAATGATCTTGTTGTGTAATGCGTCATCTCCCTTGTAATAGTGATCGCTATTGTCTTTGAACTGGATGAACAATTATTTAATTTAGATAGAGACATGTTAGGCTACATATATTTGCATATGTATATCCACATAATTCTCCATACTATGTGTCCATTGATGTAGACAATAATGATGTCAGTGCTTTAGAAAAATGTCTTGTGGATAATATCTGAACGCTAGATGATGTCGCGTTTTTAAAATTGTAGGCTTATTGGAGATTTGAATAGAACAGCAAGCTGTTTCCTTATCAGTACTGACAACGTTGCTCACAGCCATCCTAACATGTTATCTAATGATGAAATAAGTCGATGCTCTGAAATCAGACACTGATTTTTGTGTGTGGAAAATATTTCTTGAACATATGCAGTAGTCTAGGTTTATATATTCTTAATGGTGTATGTGAGGTTTGATCGTAAATGACGCCATACCTAAACTTCAGAAAGTGGACGCAGCGTAAGTGATTACTATCTTGTATCATCAGACTTTTTTTTCTACTTTGAAACAGTAAACTAGGTATAATAAGTTGAGTCAGATCATTTGCCTTTGGAACTTTGCATTCAAACTTTGAAAACAAGTAATGCATATGTAAACGAAACACTGAACACAAATGCACCTATTGAAAAGCTTGTATGGAAACCAGACCATGCACAAAAGTTTAAATCCAAACTGAATAGTTATGAAATTCAACAATAACTGGATTAAGCAATGCAGTTAATCGATGTTAATGCTGATGAAGCTTTAGAAATGTTCAATAGTATAGTGAAGGAACAAGCTAAAGTATGAAACACAGAATTGACATCAATCGTAACGTGGAAGATAATGAGTGGTTTGATCAAGACTGTAGATCTGCAAGGTCAAGGTATGGTTAAGGCAATATTGGAATACTTTAAATATATACGTCTTGTGTGCCATAGTAGAAGAGAGTACAAACGACTGCTACCAAAGCAGAAAAAGCTGTTTAATAACATTCTCGTAGATAAGCTATTATGATCTGTAAAAGTCAGAGAGGATTCTGGAAAATGGTTCGCAAAATTTCGTGCAAGAATTGGCAATCACGAAAAAGTGACACCATAGAGGTTTGTTCCAGCGTTTCAAAAATATCCTTCAAAAAGATTCAATTTCTCAACAAAAAATGTAAATCCTATGCTAGATCGACTCATTTTGAAAGAGGAAATTCTTGATGCTATAAGAAAACTGAAAAACAAGAAAGCTGCAGGACCAGATCAAATGATAAGTGAGTTCTTCAAGTAGGCCTACTCTAGTGACTTTACTGTAGAGTTTTTGACAAAATCATTTAATTTAACTTGTGTGATAAAAGTATACATCCCCAAAACTAGACAGAATCTGTCTTGTTGGCATTACACAAGAAAGAAGACGTTAATGACACTAATGATTACAGAGGTAGCCTATATCGTTGACTGACATTAGCAACAAATTATTTAATTCTATCATTAATAGCAGATTACAAGAGTGGATAGAACTGAACAATATAACAGGTGAACATCAAGCAGGCTTTAAGAAGAACTATTCCACTATTGGCCATATGTTTACATTGCTAGCAGCTATTCAAAAACAATTTGCACCAAATCGCGATCTATATATAGCGTTCATTCACTTTGAAAAGGCATTTGATTCCATCTCAAGAAACTTATCATGGCAAATACTTACAAAAATCAGACTAAGGGAAAGTTATTTTGCTGTGTTAAGAGTATGTATAAAGAAGGTAAAACTAGGGTTAGAAATGGAGCTGGATTGAGCGATCATAATTATTAACAATACACAGGTGTAAAACAAGGTGACGTATGCAGCCCTGCGTTGTTTTCTCTTTTCATCAATGAGCAGGCATTAGAGGTAACTGATAATAGTAGACATGGCGTGAACTTTCCAGCTGACTTGGCACAAATATTTATCATGCTTTTTACAGATGACATTGTTTTGCTTTCTGAAATTGTCGTACAAACTAAGTTTAATAACCTGTATAGAGCAGCGAACAAACTTGGATTAAAGGTAAATATTCAGGAAAGTATTGTAACTTTGTAAAGAATGATTCTTAGCAGTTCGTGAAAGATGGCACTGTGGAATATTAGAATCTGTAGTAAATGCGTACAAATACCTTGGAATCTACTTCTATACAAAATAGAGTTTTAACTTTGCAAAGTCAGGATCTATTGGAAAGAGCGAAGACAGCTATTCCGAGTATCTCAATTACTTTGTGTAAATAACAGTCCTCCTAAATGAAATTTATGACACTGGAAAAATCCCCAAAGATATGTCAAAAATCAATTTTCATTGCACTTCCAAAGAAGACAGGGGCTATAGAATGCGAACTTCATCGCACAATCAGTTTGATGAGTCATGTAACAAAAATCCTGTTATGAATAATCATGATGAGGACAAGGAATAGAATAAAAAAAGAAATAGCAAAAGAACAGTGTGGATTTGTGGAAGAGAAAGGAACTATTAATGCCATATACATCCTAAGAACTATCATAGAGAGGTCAATTGAGATGAATAAGGATTTGTATTTATGCTTTGTTGACTATACCAAGGCTTTCGATCGGGTACGACATGATGAATTGATCAACCAACTGGAGAGACTCAATGTCGATGGAAAAGATCTACGAGTAATCAGAAATATGTACTGGGAACAAACAGCTGCAATGAGAATAGAAAACAATATAAGCTCTTTCCAAAACATTAAAAGAGGAGTCAGACAGGGTTGTGTTTTGTCACCAGATCTGTTTTTACTATACAGCGAAAACATCATGAGAAACCTAGAAGAAGACCCTGGATTAAAGGTTGGAGGGAAAATGATAAACAACATTCGGTACGCAGATGACACCGTACTAATTGCAGAAAATGAAAGGGACCTACAAGACCTTGTGAATATACTAGATATAGAAAGCAAAGGTAAGGGGTTGGAACTAAACAGCAGGAAGACTGAAGTCATGGTGATCAGTAAAAAACATGAAATCCCCTCATGCAAAATAACAGCAAATGGCACAACCTTGACACAGGGTAATAAGTTCAAATACCTAGGAACGGTCATTTCATCAGACGGCAGATGCACATCGGAAATAGCTGGCAGAATCGGCCAAGCCAAAACAGCATTCAAGAAGATGACAAACATTCTTACCAACAAATGCCTATCAATTAACATCAGAAAGAGAGTCCTTGAATGTTATATAGAATGAACACTGTTGTACGGATGTGAGGCGTGGACAGTCAGCAAGCAAAGCCAGAGCAAGATTGAGGCAGCCGAGATGTGGTTTCTGAGAAGAATGTTGAGAGTTCCGTGGACAGCAAAGAAAACAAACGAGACAGTCTTGATGGAGGCAGACACAAGTAGATCACTCATAAGGAAGATTAGGAAAAGACAGGCAACATTTATAGGCCATTTTATGAGGAAGGGGGATTTGGAGCACCTGGTCACAACGGGAAAGCTGGAGGGAAAGAGAGCACCGGGTAGACCCAGGGAGAGAATGCTGGACGGACTTGCAGAGTGGCTGGGGATGAGGAGGGTGGGGGAGATGCTAGGGGCAACGAGAGATAGAGATGGTTGGAAGTCCAAGGTCACCAACGCCATGCGGCAGGGCACCTGATGATGATGATGAAATGTGATTGCAGTTCTGTAGACAATATTCTCAAGTTATCTGACTCTCAAATGCAATCAGTAATACAATGTGAAGCATCATCGACTTCACATGGTCATCATCATCATCATCATCTCTCTTTCTGTCTCTGTCTCTCTCTCTGTCTTCGTCTCTCTCTGTCTCTCTCTATCTCTGTCTGTCTGCGTCTGTCTCTCCTTCCCTCCATCTCTCTCTCTCCACTCTCTTTCTCTGTGTCGCTTCGTCGCTCTCTCCTTTGCAGCTGTTATGGTAATTAGAAGTCTCCCCCCCCCCCTCCCATTACTTCTTGGGACTTTCATCTCCTTCAGCAAAATGGTCTATATCTGTATTATCAGCTTGAGGCTGGTCATATTGTGATGATGCGGGTAAGAGAAGTTCGCTTTTGGCCTCTGCTGCTGGTCGTTATGTTTGAGTTCTCCTCTTGTCTTCTTTCTGTATGTCGGCGATCTTCATGGTTCATTTTTCTTATAATGTTGGATCCTGGCGACTCTCATATTCTCAAAACATCGCCACAAGGACGATGAGAACAAGGCACGTAGCACCAACTGCAGTGATTTTCGCCCTGTATAATAATAATAATAATAATAATAATAATAATAAAGAGCATTTATATAGCGCCTAATCTGATGAAAACAAGAGCCCTAAGCGCTGTATCATAGACAGTCAACCAATGTTGGTTTAAAAAAAAACAAAAAAACTCACCAATACCACGGACACCACCGCAGCCAAGTAACCATGGCGTCAGACCAAAGAGATACCTACGTAAAGAGCGCGCACAGTGCTTCCAGTGCCAGGCAAATGCCATTCTGAGCATTCCATTCTGACAAACCTTCTTTTTTTCCCTTTGAAACCCGTAGTTACACGCATTCACAGCAGCATGGCAAGCAGATCCAGAGGCAGTTGGTAAGACTAGTACGTGGTGTGCCTGTCACAAGTCTCGACTGCAAAAAAACGACACCAAGAAAAATCAACAACAAACAAACAAACAAGCAAGAAAGCAAGCAAACAAACAAACAAACAAACAAACAAACAACAAACAAACAAAAAAAACAACCTATAAACAACGGGATGACAAGTCATTTTATAATCTCGTTTTATAACAAAATTCATTAAAGAATAGGTGAGGGTTTTTATATGGAGACAGAGAGAGAGATGAGAGATAGAGAGAGAGAGAGATGAGGAGAGTAGACGAGAGAGACGAGAGAGAGAGAGAGAGAGAGTTGGGAGCTGTCAAAGGCATGGCAAGATAGAAAAAAAAAAAGAAAGAAAAGAAAAGCACAGCTGCTATCAGAAGTCTTTTGTCCCTATTTCCACACTACTCTCTTCCTCTGTGAAAACAACCACATAAAAGTGTATTGTGAGAAATTGGAGAAAACGGAGAGAGGGAGAGAGGGAGAGAGAGAGAGAAGAAAGAGACAGAAACAGAGACAGGAAAAACAGAGAAAGACAGAATGAGACAGATAGACAGAGAGACAGAGAGAGAGAGACAGAAACAGAGACAGAGACAGAGACAGAGAGAGACAGAGAGACAGACAAAGAGCGAACAGAGAGAGAGACAGCGAGAGAGAGAGACAGAGAGAGAGAGAGAGACAGAGAGAGAGAGAGAGACAGAGAAAGACAGAGAGACAGAGAGAGAGAGAGAGAGAGAGACAGAGAGAGACAGAGAAAGAGAGAGAGAGAGAGACAGAGAGAGGGAGGAGGGAGAGAGACAGAGAGAGAGCGAATACAGATAGAGACAGATAGAGACAGAGAGAGAAAGAGAGAGAGAAGAGAGAGAGAGAGAGAGAGAAAGAGAGAGAGAGAGAAGATTCAGATTTCAATGGTTAGCTCAAAAAGGTCATAGCCCTTTAGATGGTGGTGGCATGAAAACACCAAAACTACACATTCACTCATATGGTGACCATGTTGTTATTTAAATGCCTTGAACGGTTTCTTCGTTCATTGATGATATAAGAAAAATAAGTATAAACAAGCACGAATTTCTAAGATACTTGTGTTTATGTGGCATGAACTGTTCTTAAGAAGAGTCCGTATCTGAACTGAATTTATTAGCATTGTTTTTATTAGTTCGCCTGCAGTTTCGTCTAGCCCGGCCATTTTACGATTTTTCAAATTTCTGAAAGCTAGTGGAATTTCTCTTTCGGAAATAGGACAATTTAAATTGTTATCATCATTATCGTAGAAATAATCATTTTGTGCAAAGAATTATCATTAACATAAATGGTTGATGTTCTGGCGGAATTGTGTAAAAGACCAGGCAAATGCCATTCTCAAGTTATCTGACTCTCAAATGCAATCAGTAATACAATGTGAAGCATCATCGACTTCACATGGTCATCATCATCATCATCATCTCTCTTTCTGTCTCTGTCTCTCTCTCTGTCTTCGTCTCTCTCTGTCTCTCTCTATCTCTGTCTGTCTGCGTCTGTCTCTCCTTCCCTCCATCTCTCTCTCTCCACTCTCTTTCTCTGTGTCGCTTCGTCGCTCTCTCCTTTGCAGCTGTTATGGTAATTAGAAGTCTCCCCCCCCCTCCCATTACTTCTTGGGACTTTCATCTCCTTCAGCAAAATGGTCTATATCTGTATTATCAGCTTGAGGCTGGTCATATTGTGATGATGCGGGTAAGAGAAGTTCGCTTTTGGCCTCTGCTGCTGGTCGTTATGTTTGAGTTCTCCTCTTGTCTTCTTTCTGTATGTCGGCGATCTTCATGGTTCATTTTTCTTATAATGTTGGATCCTGGCGACTCTCATATTCTCAAAACATCGCCACAAGGACGATGAGAACAAGGCACGTAGCACCAACTGCAGTGATTTTCGCCCTGTATAATAATAATAATAATAATAATAATAATAATAATAATAAAGAGCATTTATATAGCGCCTAATCTGATGAAAACAAGAGCCCTAAGCGCTGTATCATAGACAGTCAACCAATGTTGGTTTAAAAAAAACAAAAAAACTCACCAATACCACGGACACCACCGCAGCCAAGTAACCATGGCGTCAGACCAAAGAGATACCTACGTAAAGAGCGCGCACAGTGCTTCCAGTGCCAGGCAAATGCCATTCTGAGCATTCCATTCTGACAAACCTTCTTTTTTTCC
>CM060309.1:52252145-52257145 GCA_030674185.1 Monoplex corrugatus
AGAACATTGATCTGACAGATATTTTTGTGCAATAAATTTCTGTCAGTTATCACGGAATTTACAACATTCAAAAATAAAGTGAAACTCATCGCCTAAGGCATTGTCATCACAAAACTTACATATTCTGCCTTTTTTTCTGTCCATCTCTTTGTGTCTACCTAATTCAGTCTCAAACTGAAACAGTTGCATCGAAATTTAATCAGAGGAAAATATAAACATCTGGTAAATGCGTTATATATTTCTCTACTCCAAATTCTTTTTTGAAATTTTGATGTGATATGCATTTTGCTACTGATTTTTCAAAGCTCTCTTTCAGACCTGGGAGTGATTATCCTCGAGTGAGTAACATTTTTACAAAATGCGTATTTATTTCCAAAACGTTGAGATTCCCAAGCAAAGTCAAAACCCATGTAAATAGATATATTCTGAATTTGGATGTACAAGGATTGCCTGGTCAGCTATGGTGCTTTGAGTATCAACCGTACAACTGTTTTTTGTCTGTGCTGTAAAATATGTGTCTGTAATTAGCATTTCTAGTTATCTCAATATGACAATAATATCAATGTAACATTATTCATAAGATGCACAATTTTATTTTGAACATGGGCATACCAAAATGTTTCCTGTAGGTTGGATACCAAAAAAAGTTATCATTTTACTGACCTAACCCCCTCTTTGACAATTCGCATAGTGCAAAGCCTTCGGCCAGACTTAAAACCCCTAATGGACAGTAAGAGTTAATTTAAAAACCATCACCTTGGTTACATTTTCATTAACTTCAAGTTTCCAGTGAGTACAATAATCATGTAGAGTAAACCTGTCTTAGAGTCTGATGATAAAAGTTGTGTCATCAGAATAAAGGAGTGATAGTAACTGAGTGTAATGAATTAGATCTAGATTAGGGTCACCAAAGTCAATATCACATGGTAAACAATGATGTAAGTCAATATATTCTGAATTTGACCTATCCAGTCTGAACAGTGTATGTTTTCTACGTATAAATTAGAGAGAAGTTTGCATAATCTAACAGAGTATTTTTCTGTGTTTCGTTTAACAAAAGGCTCCACCAAAATGAACCATTTCAGAATTAACCTGCACCGAAATTGGACATAACACCATACACCATCTCAGTAAAAGCGCTTCTAGGTAATTGTAACAAAATGTTTCAAAAATGTGAGCTGCATTTTCCCAAACAAGTTCAAGTTCTCACACACCCCAGAATTCACACCAGCACAGTAATATAGGTACAGAAGCAGTTTTATGTAACTTAAGAACAACATTGACAGGCAAATCTTGATTTCTGGATGTCTGCAATAAAGAAAATAGCTTTCTTAGCTTGATCATGTACAGTTTTTTTACCCTTATAAAATATACCAGTTCGACTAAAATTCTATGCCTAAGCATTTGAAAGTATTTACGATTTCAATGTTTTTCAGTCCATAATAAAAGACATCATGTGGACTATTTCTTCCATTAAAAACCATCACCTTGGTTACATTTTCGTTAACTTCAAGTTCCAGAGAGTACAATAATCATGTAGAGTAAACCTTCCTTAGAGTCTGATGATGAAAATTGTGTCAGCAGAATAAAGCAGTGATTGTAACTGAGTCTAATGAATCAGATCTGGATTAGGGGCACCAAAGTCAACATCACAAGGTAAACAATGATTTCTTACAAATATCGCTCAAAATAATTCATATACATAGAAAACAGGACAGGCGTAAAACTCACTTTGTCTAAAACCTTTATAACTGCCACAGAAACTGGAATTTTTTGTTGTTGCTATTCATAAAACCACAAGATTTAAATTCGATCTCGTGAACTGGGTTCATCCCATGTTCGCGAGATCTGAGTAGAGATTCACGCAGACAGCATTAGAGCGCTGACGAAGATGGCGAGAACGCCATCGAAAGCTACGGAACTGTGAGTAGCGATTTTTACACTGTTGGGAACCTTGTTCTTCAAAATTGGTAGCATTAAGATTTAAATTGATTGTACATATTGACAACACACACACACACACACACACACACACACACACACACCACACACACACACACACGACAGCAAACGTGATGGCTCTGTCAGTATAAGGGAAAAGAAGACATTGAAGAGCTAAGGGACGGGGATGTAACCTTACTTCACTCCGCTTTAAATGGGAAATGATTCTGAGTATGATCCGTCAAACTGTACCGTCCTCTGCGTGCCGTCATGGAAAGAGATGAAGAGGTCAAGCAGCTTCGACGGGCATACGATCTTCTACATAAATGGGAAGAAGCCTCTCTTGCTAACCAGGTCAAACACTTTTGTCAGGTGACGAAGGAAACATATAAAGGATGCCTCTGTTCCCGGCCCATCCCTCTGTAGCTGTCTGAGTGAGATGAGAAGATCATGTCAATGATAGATTTCTCTGCCCTGAAGCCACAGTGGGAC
Source organism: Monoplex corrugatus (assembly GCA_030674185.1). NCBI lineage: Eukaryota > Metazoa > Mollusca > Gastropoda > Littorinimorpha > Ranellidae > Monoplex > Monoplex corrugatus. The sequence goes on from CM060309.1 coordinate 52,254,579, forward strand.
ACGGGATAGACGCGATCTGCTAGTGTAGGCAAACTCAAAACACACACTCATATAAATGCACACATTAGAGGTGGCGGGGAGGGGGGGGGAGTGGAGAGAGGGAGCGGGAAGGTCACTGGGTCAGCACAATATTGCAGAAAAAAAGACAATGCAACCGCCAGTAGAACGAACAACACAAAAGGAAGAGAACTGTATTGAACTAGATATTTGATCATCATACATATCAGTGTCGAATATACATATGTACAAACACATCCAAGAAAACACACGCTTACATACTAACATGCACCCCCAGGAAAAGCACACATATACACAGATACAGACATACACTGCACACACACGCGAGCGCACACAAACACACACAAATGTTGCTGTTGGCAACAGAGTATAGTAATGTTATACTCAGTTCTTGCTTTGGTTCTCGCAAAAGTGTTTTTGCACTGCACTGCGCTGTTCACTGTGCCCTCGAGCTGCACAGTGTTAGATTCGTTGGAGTTTGGATAACTTATCACCAGGAAAATGTTACAGTGATATGTATAGAATAAAACATACACAATTTGTTTGTGACATCTGCAGAAAGACATAATATTAATATATTGATGATAAATAATTACACGTATGTTTTTATTTCAAGTTTGAGAAAGAGAGGCGGGAGAGAGAGAGAGAGAGAGAGAGAGAGAGAGAGAGAGAGAGAGAGAGAGAGAGAGAGAGAGAGAGAGCAGTAATCTGTATAGAATGAAACACACACAGTTTGTTTGTGACATCAGCAGAAAGAGAAAATTTATTGGTGATAAATAAATATACGTGTTTTTAATCTAAGTTTGAGAGAGAGAGAGAGGAGAGAGGGAAAAAGAGAAAGAGAGAGAGAGAGAGAGAGTGAAAGAGAGAGCAGTGATCTGCATAGAATGAAACACACAGTTTGTTTATGACATCAGTAGAAAGACAAAATATATTGGTGATAAATAAATATACGTATGTTTTTAATTTAAGTTTGAGAGAGAGAGGAGGGAGAGAGAGAAAGAGAGAGAGAGTGAGAGAGAGAGAGAGACAGACAGACAGACAGACAAAAAGACAGACAGACAGACAGAGACACAGAGAGAAAAAGAGAGAGAGAGAGAGAGAGAGAGAGAGAGAGAGAGAGAGAGAGAAAAGAACTAATCTGTAACTAATCTGTATAGAATGAAACACACAGTTTGTTTGTGACATCAGTAGAAAGACAAAATATATTGGTGATAAATAAATATACGTATGTTTTTAATTTAAGTTTGAGAGAGAGGGGAAAGAGAGAGAGAGAGAGAGAGAGAGAGAGAGAGAGAGAGAGAAAGAAAGAGAGAGACAGACAGACAGACAGACAAGCAGACAGACAGACAGAGAGAGAGACAGAGAGAGAGACAGAGAGCAGCCAAGTATAAGCAAACAAGACTATTTTAAGAAAGCAGCCATGCAGAAACAAGGAAAAGAACGAAAACAGACGAGTAGTAGCACACAAAGCAATGAAAAAAAACAAAAAAACAAAAAAACAATCCAAAAAAAAAAAGAAAAAAAAAAGCAGCAACTAGAAGTAAACAAACCAATGTCAACAAGCAGCCAAGTGAAAGCAAGCAACACAGTTTCAAGAAAACACGGTTAGTTAAATTAAACCAGTAGAAATACTATTACAAAATACACAAGAACGAAGGAAAACTGACATGCTGATGGAGAGGTGGGGAGGAAAAGAGAGGGAGGGAAAATGAGAGAGAGAGAGAGGGAGGGAGAGAGGGAGGGAAGGAGGGAGAGAGAAATAGAAAGAGAAGAGAGAGAGAGAGAATAGAGAGAGAAAGAGAGAGAGAGAGAACAACATATAAAAACGTGTTGGAAGCATCACTATTAGATCATCATTATTTCCATTTTTTTCTAACTATTAATGCAAGGATAATTTTCGTAAGAATACTAATACTGAAACAAAAGAAATTTAATTCCTTACAAAAGATAACCACACTATATTAGGCCTACATTGGTCATCTAATCGTGTCAGGAATTGACTCAGCATTTATCAATTAAGATAGATAGACAGACAGACAGACAGACAGACAGACAGGCCAGGCAGGCAGACAGATAGAGAGAGAAAGAGAGAGAGAGAAGAGAGAGAGAGAGAGAGAGAGGAGAGAGAGAGAGACCGAGAGAGACCGAGAGAGACCGAGAGAGACCGAGAGAGACAGATAGACAGAGAAAGAGAGAGACAGAGGGAAAGAGACGAGAGAGAGAGAAGGAGAGAGAAAGAGAGAGGGGAGAGAGAGAGAGGGAGAGAGAAAAAAGAGAGAGAGAGAGAAGGTGGAAGGACGGAGAGAGGAAGAGAATAATATGTATATATACGGAACAAAACCAGCACAGAGAGAGAGGGAGAGAGAAAGAGAGAGAGGGGGAGGAGAGAAGAGAGAGAGAGAGGGAGAGGAGAGAGGGGGGTGGAGGAGGAGGAGAGGGGAGAGGGAGAGAGGATGAGGAGGAGAGAGGGAGAGAGAAATAATATACATATGTACGGAACAAAACGAACCAAACTTGTGCATGGGAGAAAAGTGCTGTTCAGTTTG
>CM060309.1:52264645-52269645 GCA_030674185.1 Monoplex corrugatus
GCATTGCCTTCTATTTCATTTCTTTACGAAAATATCTCTGAATGACTATCAGTCCACAATCTAAGGCATCAGTGAATTACGTTATTATAGTAGTTGCGTTATTTTTTTTTTTACGCCACACACCACGACGTCTTATAAGAGGGTACCATGCACAGGGATCGTAATAGTACAAGTATTGAATTTGCGCCTGTCTTGTCTGGTTATATCAAATACGCGTTCTGATTCTATTTTCGTGTTTTGTCTGGTTCCCTATTGAAATCAGCCATTTTCAACAACCACCTTTGCAGAGTTCAAAGATCCGAACTCATAAGTGAAGTCACAGTTACTGTCGTTTTCAGGATGGATGCTGAGTTATGTCCCATGAATGTTGATGGTGATTAATGTAAACAAAATAACTAATTCTTTTGCTTTATTCAGAGAGTAAGATTCGACTGGCTTGAGAGATTCTAGTATTTTTTGTGAAAGTCCCTTGAATGGACATCATTTCAGTTTGGTTTCTGGTAATACTGGTTGTGCATGTCGTGATCACTGTTTTGTCTCGCCATCAGTGATGATGATGATGATGACGATGAGGATGGTGATGATGATGATGATGATAGTTCTAACAATACTAATAACAACAATACTAATGATAATAGTAATGATAGTGATACTGTTAATAATGGTAATAGTAATAATAGGTTACTTTTTAAATTATTATTCCAGCTGTACTTTAAACCAAACAGACAACCTGTCTGGAAGTTTGGGCCAGCAAGAGCTGTTCTATAACGTGAGCAACTCTACCGTGAGCCAACATCTTCCTGTTGTGAACATCACAGCTGCCGTCAATGGAACACAGGTGTTGTCTAAGGGGATGCATCCAGCAGAGGAGTACTGGTGGTAATTCATTGACAGGTTCTTTTTCTCTGTCTTTCTGTCAGTTTTTAAGAGAAGTTCTACCTGTCTGTCAGTTTATTTATTACCCTCCCCCGCCCCACACCTTTTCTGCCCTTTTGTTCGTCAGATCTTCGACGATAAGATGTACTGTCATCATTACCATGTACTCTGCCGCATGGTGTCGGCGATCATGGCCCTCCATACGAATCTATCCCTTGTCGCTGCAAGTACCTCTCCCACCCTCTTTGTCCTCAACCGCTCTGTATGTCTGTCAAATATGTTCTCCCTGGGTCTACCTGGTGCTCTGTTTCCCTCCAGCTTTCCTGTTGTAACCAGGTGCTCTAATTTGTCTTGCCTTATGAAATGTCTGATAAATGTTGCTTGTTTTTTTTCCTAATCTTCTTCATTCATGTTCTTCTTGTGTCTGCCTCCTTCAAGACTGCCTCGTTTGTTTTCTTTTCTGTCCATGAAAATATCAACATTCTTCTTAGAAACCACATTTCAGTTGTCTCAATCATGTTCCGGCTTTGCGTGTTGACCGCCTACGCCTCACATCCGCACAACAGTATCGGTTCTGTATAACATTCAAGAACTCTCTCCCTGATCTTAATTGATGGGCGTTCGTTGGTAAGAATGCCTTTTATTTTCTTGAATGCTGTTTTAGCTTGGCTGATTCTGCTGACTATTTCTGATGTGCATCTGCCATCTGGTGAGATGACCGTTCCCAGATATTTAAACATATCAACCTGCCTCAAAGTTATGCCATTTGCTGTTACTTTACATGGGGGATTTTTTACTGACTGCCATGACTTCAGTCTCCTTGCTATTTAGCTCCAGCCCATTATTTTTGCTTTCTATGTCTATTACATTCACAAGATTTTGTAGGTCTTTTTCATTTTCAGCAATTAGAACGGTGTCATCTGCGTAACGAAGATTGTTTATCATTTTCCCTCCAACCTTTATCCCAGAACATTCTTTTTTGGTTTCTCATGATGGTTTCGCTGTAAAGTGAAAACAGAAATAATCTGGGAGATGTATTGTATCTGTCCATTTTTAGAATGGCTCGTGTAACTGACCCGACCTTTGTGTTGTGTGTCCAGGCGAGGAGTGCTACAGCTGTCTGAAGGCATAGACAAACCAGGAGAGGTGTGTGTTCACTTGGTAGCCAGTCTGGCCGTCTGCTGGGTCGTCGTCTACTTCTGTGTCTTCAAAGGCGTACGCTGGAGTGGGAAGGTTAGAAATATTTTTAAAAAATGAGGGGGGGGGGGGGGGGGGGGGGGTTGAGGGGAAAGTTAAAAGTCGTACTGTTTTAAAACATTGACTTAATCGACGCTGAACAGTCACCTAAATCCTAAATCTCCCGTATCTTCTTGATTCTTGTCAAAATTGAAACAGTTGAATGCCGTTATAATGATATGTTTATATAATACGCATGCATGCATGGGCACCTTTTTTGTATTTTTTTTAACCGTTTTATGAAAAATGGAAGTAACAATGCCTTTTTCTTTCCTTTGATGATATATAGAGTGATCTCACTTCGACAAATTGAGGCTCTTTGTTTCTGTCTTGCAACAGGCAAGAGCTAGATTAGACATAGTTCTCATGTTTAAAAGTAAGCATGTCTAGTGCTGTTTTACTTTGTAATCTTTTCATAAAAAGTTGAGATAAAGCACCACTTACAACGGTGCAATGAATCCTCAAAACAATGATTTGTCCTCACTTAAAAATGAAGACCGAAGACCATGGCCATGTTTATATATGTATTTATTATTCTTTACGTGACAGTGCTAGCAGGTCAAGTCTTCAGGAACAGAGATCCAAAGCAGACAATAAAATATTTCTTTTCTGTGCATGGAATCAATTCATTAAGAATTTGAAGAAGCGCTTGTGGATATATATGTCAGAACGAAAGTTGTCTGCATTCGTAATGCCAAACTTTTCTCTTCAATATTATGTCGATCAGTTTCACAAGGTTCAGCTTCTGTCAGAAGTGGAATAGCTAAACACTACAGTGTTGTACTGTGATGATCCACTCATAAAAAGCTGAGAAAATCGTGTTCACACATTTTTGTCGCAGACAGACGGACAGATAGATCGACAAAAGCATATATGTCCGGTCTATATAAAATAATATCCGTTCTTTAAAAAAAAAAAAAAGAGACAAAAAAAGGGCAATCGTCAGCTTTCGTGCAGCAACTCGTAAACCCTAAACAATAACTTATGCTAAGCAAAGACAAAAACAAACAACAACAAACAAAACAAAACATAACAACAACAATAACAACAACAACAACAACAACAATAAAAATCTGAAAACACAGTGTCACAATCGGCGTGTCAAATGATGTTCTTTATTGCGCAGACTACTCCGTAGCTTTATTTCAGACGATGATATTGCCCTAATTTTCTCCCTTACACCGTTCGTGGCTTCAACACGATGTTTGAACTGAGCAGGCGGCAGTTGAAATTCGACGAGGAGGCGTAATGGTTTTAACCATCTTGCTTAAGTTTTGTTTAAAGATTTGTTTAAACGTGGAAACATAATAGAACTTGTAATATCCGTATCTTTTTCGACGCCAGAAAAGAATGTTAAACTTTGATCCTTTCAGTACAAAGCTGGATTGAGTATTTTGTTAACAGGGAGCATTTAACTGGGTTTTCCACCTCCTCCTAATCAGCATGTGTTTTATCTCTTAAAAAGTAATGTTTCGAATTTTGTTCATATATTTCTTTGGTGCGTATAGTTAGTTACTTAGCATTTTGTTTTGCGTGTGTGTTAGAGATTTCTTAACGCGTGGATTATGTTAATTGTTGTATTCACAGGTGAAGGACATTTAATTATCTCTTTGTGTGCAGGTGGTGTATTTCACAGCCCTGTTTCCCTACGTTCTGATCATAATTCTACTGGTCCAGACAGCCAGACAGGAAGGGGCGACCACTGGTATTACCTACTACATGAAGCCTCAGTTTGACAGACTGGGTGATATCAAGGTCGTTGCTTTGGTTTTCTTTTTTTCCCTTTTTTTAAAATTCTGTTCTGTTCTCTGTGATGTCCATTCGTAAAAGAAATGGTAGATGTTTAATATTGCTCAGTGTGTGTATACGCGTGTGTGTTTGTGTGTGTTTGTGTGTGTGTGTGTGTGTGTGTGTGTGTGTGTGTGTGTGTGTGTGAGTGGTGTGTGTGTGTGCATGTGTTGTGTGTGTGTGTTTGTGTGTGTGTGTGTATGTGTGTGTGTGTGTGTGTGTGTGTGTGTGTGTGTGTGTGTTTTTCGTTCAGTCCATTCTTTCTTAGGATATTTGCAGATAGGACACTAGTGGGAGATCCAACATGCCTGTTATTCTGAGGGTCACAAGCGAGATCGCATAAACATTGAAACTCATGATGGTCTCCTCACTGTTGTTGAAAACAAACAGAAATTGAAATGGTATGAAAAGAAACCAGAAAAACACAAAATTAGAATGAGAACATGTATTCAGTTACAAAGCAAGACGGGCGCACATTTTCGACCAAGTGGTCTTTGTCAAGCCAAACGTCCTAGAAAAACAAGAGAGAGAGAGAGAGAGAGAGAGAGAGAGAGAGAGAGAGAGAGAGAGAGAGAGAGAGAGAGAGAGATAAACAGAAACCTAGTCGTTTGACTAAAGGTTCTCATTCATTTTTCCATGCATCCATGCATCCATACATCCATGCATTCATGCATCCATGCATCCGTGCATCCATGCATCCATCCGTCCATCCATCCATCCATCGATATAACATACGGAATATACAGAATACAGAGAGAAAGAGAGAGAGAGAGAGAGAGAATGCGCGTACGCGCGCACGTGTTTGTGTGTGTGTGTATATATATGTGTGTGTGTATGTGTGTGTGTGTGTGTGTGTGTGTGTGTGTGTGTGTGTGTGTGTGTGTGTGTGTGTGTGTGTGTGTGTGTGTGTGTAAAACAGAGCCACGTATTTATGAGATATCTCAAAGCTTCGATCAAAAGTTTTCAGTCCGTGTAGATGGTTGGTCACAACAATGCTGCCAACATAATTGTATTTGTGATGTACTAGTATCATGTCTGACATGTTTGTGTTCATTTGCAGGTGTGGTTTGACGCGGCATCCCAGGTGCTGTTTTCTTACG
>CM060309.1:52277145-52327145 GCA_030674185.1 Monoplex corrugatus
TACCTTTGTGCTCACCTTTTTTTGGTCCCATTTTCTACGCCATCATTAATGGCCACAGAAGCTGGCACAGTTTTTTTTACAATGCGATGATGATGATGACGTCGATGAGGATGATAATCATGATGTTATGAAGTTCCATCCAGAACTGAGACTGCGTGACAGGGCTGTGCACTACGCTTGTTATCATAATATATATCCTGGCGTCAACCAGGCCCTAGAGATATAGACACCTGCGGTGCTGGTCAGAAGATTCGAGCAGCACCCTCAATGACGCATCTGTGAAGTGGATGAGACTCGACTATGTGGTCCCAGTCTTCCCAAAGAGCCCATAGCACGCCCAGCTCTGAATAGGAACCGGTTAAAGCCGAAAAATCCCACAGTGATATAGTTTTGAAGGGACTGATGGGGATTCGAACCCACAACCTTCCAGTTGACAGTCGGTTGCGTTAACCACTACACCACGGCGACTGGTGTAATATGCATACCTTTATTTTCATTCATCACTTGTGCTGTTTTGCGTTCCTTCACTCTAGCTACGTCAGGTAGATATTGTATTTTGATACTGATGATAATATGCATATCTTTATTTTCATTCATTACTTGTGCTGTTTTGCATTCCTTCCCTCTAGGTAGATATTGTATTTTGATACTGATGATAATATGCATATCTTTATTTTCATTCATTACTTGTGCTGTTTTGCGTTCCTTCCTTCTAGGTAGATATTGTATTTTGATACTGATGATAATATGCATATCTTTATTTTCATTCATCACTTGTGCTGTTTTGCATCCCTTCACTCTAGCTACGTCAGGTAGATATTGTATTTTGATACTGATGATAATATGCATATCTTTATTTTCATTCATCACTTGTGCTGTTTTGCGTCCCTTCACTTAGCTACGTCAGGTAGATATTGTATTTTGATACTGATGATAATATGCATATCTTTATTTTCATTCATTACGTGTGCTGTTTTGCGTCCCTTCACTCTAGCTACGTCAGTAGATATTGTATTTTGATACTGATGATAATTGCATACTTTATTTTCATTCATCACTTGTGCATTCCTTCCCTGTGTTTGTTTTCTTTTGTTTTGTTTGTGGTAGAGGGATTGTCTCCGTCCTGTCGATCTGAGAGATGAGTAGGCAATCAGGTCTTTAGCATCTGGTGTGGAATCGGCATGTAGAATGGAAGCCCTATCTGGAGACACATGTTCTTTCGTAAGCACTGCATGGAAAGGAGCTCTGCGGTACTGATATCTGCTCTCGACAGTCCCGTCTTTTGATGACTAGCAGCCGTTCTGAACTATTCAAATCTGCTGAAATCATCTTTTGCTTTAAGACAAAAGGCGTTATCTCGAAGTATCTATCTACTACAAACACAAATCCACACACCGAAGAATATCTAAGGGATAAAGACAGTGGAAAATTGGTCGATCAGTTCTGGTTTTTCAGTGCAATATTTCCCCTGTTTGGCCATTCAGTTATAAGTCCTGACACTGACTGGCAGAGTCACATGTATGTAATGCACACGTTCCTTACAACTGCTATTGCAGATGAGAAACAGTTTTTGTTACTCGTTAGTAGTGCTTGGTATTCTGTAAAGCAAAAAAATAGAGCGAGCGAGAGAGAGAGAGAGAGAGAGGGAGAGAGAGAGAGAGAGAGAGAGAGAGAGAGAGAGAGAGAGAGAGAGAGAGAGAGAGAGATTAAGTAAATAAACAGAAGAAATGGAAATAAATGGATACATGAATGCACGACAAATGAAATAAAACAAATAAATGAATAAATTGAATAATGATCGGATGGTAGAAACACCCCTCCCCCCGCTACACGCCATCAATTTATTCTCTCTGCCTGCCTGTCTATCTTGTCTATCTCTTTCTCTGTCTTTGTCTGTCTGTCTGTCTGTCTCTTTTTGCTTACTCGTTAATATTGTTATAGGATATTTTGACATGTTTGTGGTATTGTTTTTACTGTTGTCTCTTCTCTCCTTTGGCCAGGTCCAGGACTGGCGTTCATTGTGTACCCCCAGGCGTTGAGTTTGTTGCCGGTCCCCCAGGTGTGGTCTGTGCTCTTCTTCTTTATGATGATTCTCGTGGGTTTGGACAGTCAGGTATCTTACTTCCGCCTTGTATTTCCCTTCATGTAACTGTTTTCCTTCATAAATACTTCTAGTGGTACTTTTAAAGTTCCGTTATTATCAACGTCGATATTTCTATGTTTGTTTTCATTTTCACCTTCTTCTTTACCTTCAAGTTTATATCATCTTTATCTAAAGTTCTTGGCTTCTAGCAGCGTTACTTTTGTGGTTATTATGAATTGTACATCTTCATTACTATTGTCTTTAACTTACTCTTAGTTATATCATGCATACCTTTTGAGAGTTATCTTCTCCAGCTGAAGGAAATATAAACTCAGTCGTAGCACCAGTTTAACTAATGTGGTAATAACAACGAAGAAATACCTGGGAAGCTATTTGGTCTTTTGTTTTTATCCAAATCTCGGTATTTGGTATCCATTTCACTAAACCACAGGGGTTGGGGGTTGGAGGGTTGGCGGGGCTGTGTATATACATGCAACGCACGACCCACGGCAACTTATAACTGGGTCCGAATAGGCTATGCAGCGCATAGACACCCCACCCCTCTTTGCTTGGTAAGATAGCTACCATTTGGCAACAATAACTGGGAGGTGATTGTTTGGTCAATGGTGAAGCATTGTTTATTTTGGCCCTGTCTATCACCCTTGGGTGTGTCTTGTTTACTGAATTCTTCTTTTTATCCTAAATCTCGTGAACTGGTTTCTTTGTTATCGTCTGTGTCGGCTTGACAAAAATTAGGTCGGCCGAAAATTTGAGCTTGTTGCGTCAAATATATAGGCGTTCTTATGTTCTTGCCATGTGTTTCTGGTTTTTATACCTTTACTGTTTAAGACAGAGAGGGTGGAAGATGTGCTTGCGGCAACAAGGGATAGAAACATATGGAGGGCCATAATCGCCAACACCATGTGGCAAGGCACTTGATGATGATGATGACTGTTTAAGATTTTGGTTTCTATCGCTGTTGCCTTTCTGGTTATCATTATTTGTGCATCATCGTTACTCTTATATTTAACTTAATTTGTGTTTAGATTTTGAACCGTAGGGTTCACTCTCATTTTCACCTCCATTTTTATCACCATCTCTACTTTCACTGTTACTTTCATCTTCCTCGTCATTTTAAGAAAGTTTTGGGTGATATTTACAGAATGAAGTCGATATTGTTGTCATTTTCAGTTCGCCAACGTGGAAGGAACGATGGCAGCACTGTATGATGTGTTTCCCCGACTGTACAAGCGCAAGATGCTGGTTCTGTTGGTTGTTTCTGTGGGAGCGTTCCTTTTAGGTATTACCATGATAACACAGGTATGTTTGTGCGTGTGTGTATGTGTGAATATATATATGTGTGTGTATGTATGTATGTATGTATGTATGTATGTATGTATGTATGTATGTATGTATGTATGTATGTGTGTATGTATGTATGTATGTATATATGTGTGTGCGTGTGTGTGTGTGTGTGTGTGTGTGTGTATGTATGTATGTGTGTGCGTGTGTGTGTGTGTGTGTGTGTGAATGAATGTGTGTGTGTGTGCGTGTGTGTGTGTATGTGTGTGTGTGTGTGTGCGCGCGGCACGTGTCTCTGTGTGTGTGTGTTTGTGTGGAACATACAGTTCCCTGAGTCATAAATAAGTGCAGCATCCATGTTATATTGTAACCCTTGTAACTGTTTCACTTGTTACAATTAAACAGCGCAAACACAAAGATGAAGAAATCCAAAACAAAGTGCGACCACCCGCAGTCAAGCAAACAGGAACAGGAAAACACGAAAAATAGAACCAGAACGCGTATCTAATACAACCAGAGAAGACAGGTGTAAATTTTCGTCCAACTGGTCTTTGTCAAGCAGAAACATAAGATCACAAAAGAGCAAACAACAACAACAACAACAAAAATTAGGTGAAAAAGACTAAAACTTCCGTGCTGCTTCGATCAGTGGGAGAAAAGGATTTTTTTCTCCTAATTTTTGTATTTGGTGTTTGGTCTTTTGTGATCTTACGTTTACGCTTGACAAATTCCAGTTGGCCGAACAGTTGCGCCTGTCTTTTCTGGTTGTATTAAATACGCACTCTGATTTCATTTTCGTGTTTTTCTAGTTCCGAAGAGATAAAGACTTTGGACGAAAGCGCAGAAAGAAAAGAGCCGTGCATGCAGTAGTCACCTTTCAATTATCAAGGAAAGCTTTAAAAACGAAAGATGTGTTCTGAGGTCATGACTGTCAAGTTTTGCTTTCTTTTTAGGGTCCTTTTCTCTATTAAACTTTTAAAAACATGTATTTCTAGCATTCCGATTTTTCTGGGATGCGCGTATGCACGTTGTTTAGCCTACACTGTACAGGCATTGTTTTGCTGCATAATTGATGTACTCCGTCTTTAGTAGGCGTTTTCGTGTTTCCATAAACCACTGGACATTGACATGATTTAAAGTATCTTTAACGTGCATAGTTGATGGTTTTCGTGTGCATACACACGAATGGGGGGGGGGGGGGGGGTAGGCACTAGGAGGTTTGCACGTGTGTTGACTCTGGATATCGGAAAAATCTTCACCCTTTATCCATCAGGTGGGAGGTATCCTGATAGGATCGAACCCAGACCATTTCATTGGAAGTCTGACGTCTTACCCACCTTGATTATCGTGCTCCTTTTTCCTAGATCCAAACTGACCATCTCCATCTCAGCTAACTTTTAAACCATATTATACAGGAATTGTCAGGAAGAAATTCCAGATAGTCTAGGTAGAACAGGGAATTTTAAAAAGCTGGCTCATCCACGTGGTATGCTATTTCTCTGCAGTCATAGTTTGAAGAGCAAATTTATTTCAGAGAATTCCCTCAACAATTAAGTGATTCATAGTCTTTGAGAGTGTTGATAGACCAGATGTCTAGGATCAAGCATTTTTCAGGATTCTGTCTCAGTTTCAAATTTGGTGTGGATGTTATTTTTGAAATGTTCTTGCTTGTTAACTGTGGGAGGACTGCTGCTTAACAATTCTCTGATTCAGAAATAATTCAGACAGTTTGCATAATTTGACGTGAATTATACTAAGTTTGCAAACAAAAAGCCTTTCACTGTTGTTCGTTGATTGTGTGTAGTCAGCAAACTGGGAGACTATGTTCCTTTGTCTGTATCAACGAACAGCACTGAACAACAGTAAAAGTTTGTCTGTTTCGAGGTTATCTGCTAGAACAGTGACTGTGCCTTCTTTATCCTTTAGTAACTTTGAGGTCAAGCTTCATTGGCACTGTTGTTAAACGTATACATCCTGAACATTAAAACGAAACTGAATGAACAATGCTTAGGAAATTGTCATAAGAAACCAGTCAATTATACAGAGATTTTGTTGTTGTTGAAAAAAATGGGGGCATTTTATCAGGAAAGGTAGCTGAATGTCACTGGCAAAACAACTGGCTTATTAGATATTTTGTACGTAGACGCATGTGTTGATTAACCAAAATAAAACGTTAGAGAACAAACGATTGCCTCTTGACATCACATTCTTGCACTTTTTAAATAAATGTTTCAGGGTGGCATGTACGTATTTCAACTGATCGACTACTACGTCAGTGGGGCCTATATTCTGCAGATTCTTGCTCTTCTGGAGGTTGTCACAATCAGCTGGATCTATGGTACACCCATCGTTTTCTGTCTCTCAGACCAATACTCCAAGTAGAAGTGTTCCCAATCTCTCTCAGACAATACTCCAAGTAGAAGTGTTCCCAATCTCTCTCAGACAATACTCAATAAAGTAGAAAAAGTAGGTTTCCCAATCTCTCTCAGACAATACTCAAAGTAGAAGTTTTCCCAATCTCTCTCAACAATACCAAGTAGAAATTTTCCCAATCTCTCAACATTATTCAAGTAGAATTTTTTTCAATTTCCTTCCATCTTTTCTGTGCCTCTGAGCAATACATGTACTCAAATAGAAGTTTTTTCAATCTTCCTTCCATCGTTTTCTGTCTCTCAAACAATTCTCAAAGAAGTTTTTCCATCTTCCATCCATCGTTTTCTGTCTTAGATCAATACTCAAAGTAAGTTTTTCCATCTCCTTATCCATCGCTTTCTGTGTCTCAGACTAATTCTCAAAGTAGTTTTTTCCAATCTCCTATCCATCGTTTTCTGTCTCTCAGACCAATACTCAAAGTAAGTTTCGATCTCCTACCATCGTTTCTGTGTCTCACCAATCTCAAAGTAGAAGTTTCCAATCTCGCTCATCATTTTCTGTGTCCCATCCCAATACTCAAAGTAGAAGTTTGTCCAATCTCACTGATATCTGTTTTTCTAATATCCCTTCTATACAATTTTGTTTTGATCTTTTTGAAAAATCCACTTTAAGAGGATGTTTTTCCTGTCTCTTGTTGCCTCTTTTTTCATTCATTATCTTTTAAGTATTTCTTTCTGATCTCTTTTTGATTTCTTTTTCCAGCCTTTTTCCTTAAAGATATTGCTCTTCCCCCAATCCGTCCTCCTTTCAAAAATGTAATTGCAATCTGCCTTCAGAGACTCTTTTTTCTAGTCTGCCTTTTAAAGCTTTTAATCCCCCATTTTTAATATATTTTTTTCTGACCACATCGTCTGTTTAGAATGATTTCTATCTGAAATATTTTCCGAACCTACCTTTGAAAACCTCGGCTTTTAAATCTCATTTATATTTACCCCGATCCAGTTTAAATAATTAAATAAAATAATGATAATCTTTTCCACACTGGCCCTTCTGTATGTACGTTTGTCCATCTGCTTTGTCTTTCTATCGTTCTTTGTCTGTCTGTCTGTCTGTCTGTCTGTCTCTGTCTCTGTCTCTGTCTCTGTCTCTCTCTCTCTCTCTCTCTCTCTCTCTCTCTCTCTCTCTCTCTCTCTCTCAGTAAGCGTATTTCTGTTTTTCTCTGTGATTGATTGTCTCTTTTTGTTTCTCTGTATACGTGCACAGGCATAAATGTGAGTGTGTTTTTGCGTGCGTGCATGTGTGTGTGTGTGTGTGTGTGTGTGTGTGTGTGTGTGTGTGTGTGTGTGTGTGTGTGCGTCCGCGTGTGTGTGTTTGTATGCGTGTGTGTATGTGTGTTTGTTTGTGGGCGTGTGTCTGTGTGTGTTTGTTTGTGTGTATGTGTGTGTGCGTGTGTGTGTGTGTGTGTGTGTGTGTGTATGTATGCGCGCATGTGTGCGTGTGTATGCGCGCGCACGAGCACGCTTGTGCACCAGTGCATGTGTTGCCTATTGCTGTTGCTGTGTGCACCAACGTATTAAGTTTTGTAGCTGAAGAAGTGCTAGTGGTGATTATAAGAGCAGCAGTATTAGCAGCAGCACCAACAGAAGTAGTAGAGTTAATGATAACAATAGTCTCGCGACCTTTTCAAGTCCTTTTTATTCTTTTGGCACTTTTTGTACTTTTCGGGATAAGTTAATCTGCTACTGTACAGATAAATTCAGTCAGTGGTATCATTTTATTCATAATGCAGTATAAACTGTGTGAGGATAGTCTGGGGGGTTTGGCTGCTGTCAGAAAACATTTTTGAAACAGCTAAGGTTGGGTTCATTATTCATTAAAGAAACCACCAACAACACGTATCTTTTTACATGTACTAGTTTTCCTATATTCTGCGTACTATCTGCTGCTGCTGCTATTGCTTTTACTACTGGTTTTACCCCATCACCTTCTCCTGTGTCTATCGACCCCCACCTAGCTCTGCCAACAAACTCACCACATCCACGTTTCTGTCTGACTTTGACCAATTGCTTGACCACTACTGCCTCTTACCTGGAAATCTCATCATTCTAGGTGACATCAGTGTCCACTATGACAACACTCACCGTTATGACACAAGACATATCATCAACTCTCTGTCCAATCACAATATGACTCAACACATTTCTGAACCAACCCATCAAAAAGGTCACATTCTTGACTGGATCATTTCTCGTGATCACCACAATTCCGCTACTGACAACTGCTTAGTTCTTTCTACCCGTCTAACTTCAGCCCTTCCATCTGACCACTCTGCAATTCTCTGTTCTCTCGACATTTCTCCTCCTTCCCGTACCATGCGCACAGTGACTCGACGCAATCTCAAATCTATCGACCTCTCCACATTTTCATCTGATGCCTCCCGTCTCCTTTCTGAAAAGTCACATAACCTTGCCGATGAATTCTATACTACTCTCCACCATCTTCTGGACACTCATGCTCCAGCCACAACCCGTCTTTTACCTGACCGCCCCCCTACCCCCTGGCTCACTCATGAGATTGCCTGTGCAAAACGTGCCAGCCGCAGAGCAGAGCGCCGTTGGCGCAAATCCAAACTCACTGTACACAGGCAACTTTTCCAAGCCTCTAAAACAAAAGTATCCACCCTCATTGCATCAGCAAAAACAAGCTATTTCCAAACCAAAATCCTGAATGCCTCTTCTTCAAAAGAACTCTTTACAACCATGAATCATCTCCTTGGCACACGAAAAGATTTACCTCTCCCAACAAAACATACAAATGAAGAACTCCCATCTGTATTCTCCAAGTATTTCACCACCAAAATACAAACTCTTCGTGACAGGCTTGACAGGACACCCTGTCAACCATGCCCACCTGACCCTTCCTTCTCTGGCACACCTCTTACTACTTTTACCCCAGTCTCACAAGAAGAAATTTTCAACACAATCAGATCCATGTCGTTCAAAACCTGCGAACTGGATCCTCTTCCAGGTTCTCTCTACTCCGACTGTCTCCCTACTCTCCTCCCATTCATCACTGACATCATCAACACTTCTCTTCAAACTGGAACTGTCCCAGATTCTTTCAAGTCTGCTATTGTTAACCCTCTCCTCAAGAAACACAATTTAGACCCAAATGAACTGAAAAATTATCGGCCTATCTCTAATCTCTCTTTCTTGTCGAAACTCCTTGAAAAAGTCGTCCTCAACCAGCTGAACTCTCACCTGTCTGCCAACAATCTCCTCAATCCTTTCCAGTGAGCCTACCGCCAGTGCCATAGCACTGAAACTGCCCTACTACACATTCTCAACAATCTCCTCCTTGCAACTGATACTGGCAAAGTCTCTCTCCTCACACTCCTTGATCTGTCTGCAGCCTTTGACACCATTGATCATGGTATTCTCCTTTCTAGACTTCATCATACTTTTGGCATCTCTGACATTGCTCTCTCCTGGTTCACTTCATACCTTCAAACAGAAAACAAACTGTTCTCATCAATGGCACTTACTCTCAACCTGCATACCTGACCTGTGGTGTTCCACAAGGATCTGTCCTTGGCCCTGTTCTTTTCACTCTTTACACCTCCCCCCTGTCCACCATCATCAACTCCCACTCTATAAAACACCACTTCTATGCTGATGACACCCAACTTCAAGACAGTGACACACCAGACAATATACAGCGCCTCTTGACTCGCACCACTGAGTGTTACTCGGACATTAAGAACGGGATGACACACAATAAACTTCAGCTTAATGACGACAAGACAGAAGCTATCCTCATTGGCACCCGTCAGAAACTTTCTCAGCTGCCTCCTCTTTCTCTCCCATTATGTAACACATCAGTCCCAATTTCTGATTCAGCTAAAAACCTTGGTGTCTGCATTGACTCTACCCTCTCCATGAACAACTTTGTTTCTCAAACTGCCAGATCTTGCTACTATCATCTCCATCGTATAAGGCTGATCAGGAAGTATCTCTCTGTCGAAACAACTGCAAAACTCGTTCTCTCCTTCATAATGTCTCGCATTGACTATTGCAATTCACTCCTGTCTGGTCTTCCTGCC
Source organism: Monoplex corrugatus (assembly GCA_030674185.1). Classification (NCBI taxonomy): domain Eukaryota; kingdom Metazoa; phylum Mollusca; class Gastropoda; order Littorinimorpha; family Ranellidae; genus Monoplex; species Monoplex corrugatus. The sequence continues at coordinate 52,287,006 of CM060309.1, forward strand.
TCCACCATTCACATCCTACAGCGCATTCAAAACAATGCTGTACGCCTTGTACTCAAAAAGAAAAAAAGCTGACCACATATCTCCTCTCCTGGCACAACTTCACTGGCTCCCTGTATCAAAGCGCATACAATACAAACTAGACACCATGTGCTACAAAAGCCTCAATAACGCAGCCCCCGATTACCTGTCAAGCCTACTTGAGATCTATGTTCCCTCACGTACCCTCCGCTCTGCCTCCGATCCTCTGACTTTTCGCTTTCCACGCACTAAGCTCAATACCTATGGTCCACGAGCCTTCTCTGTTTCTGGTCCACTCTCCTGGAACAAACTTCCTCTCTCAGTCCGCCAGCAACCTACTTTTGTCTCCTTCAAGTCCGCTCTCAAAACCCACCTTTTCTCCTCTGCATAAAATCCTAACCTCACTCAACCCCCCCTTCCCCCTCTGCAGCCTGTCTCCGCTAGGAGGGGAATCACATGGTTATAATATATAATTGTATATGCTATGCTCTCTATAATTTTCCATTGCTTTTATTCTTGCTTTTATTGCTTTTATTCTTTCTCCCCATTTATAGCCATGCGTGTGTGTGTGTGTGTGTGTGTGTGCGTGTGTGTGCGTGCGTGCGTGCGTGCGTGCGTGTGTGTCTGCTTCAGCGCTTAGATTTGATTTTATCAAGATTTTGCGCTATATAAATATTGTAATTATTATAATTATTATATCTGGCTTCAAAGATCTTTCTAGTATCAGTATCATTTATCTGACTTTTCTGTTTTTGTAAGTTTCAATAACGTTTCCCCTCAACCTTCGAGTTTTGGAAGTTTTACATATCTTGAAATGTTATCTGTTAGTTTATATAAACACTTGGTGGCTCTGTCTGCGTGCTCTTTTTCTCTTGAACATTTGATTTTCTCCTCAGGCTTGGAGGCGATATGAGATTTGCATATTCTATCCTCAGGCTTGGAGGCGATATGAGATTTGCATATTCTAGATGAGGCTTCACTAATGTCCTGTATGATTTCACCAAGATATCTTTATCAAAATAACTTTACGGCTTTGATCCAAAACGAGTGCGACTGCCCGCGCCCAAACAAACAGGAACCAGAAGAACAAGAAAACCAATATAAGCGCGTGTCCAACAAAATAAAACAAAACAAGCGCAAATTTTCGGCCAACTAGCCTTTGTCAAGCGCGAACGCACGGTCACATACAGATCACAGACACCAAACAATGGATAATAAAAACGGGACTAAAAACTTCCCTGCCGCCTTAATCAGGTCATCTCTTTAGCCTAATACCCCTCTCTCTGTGTCTCTGTCTTTGTCTCTCTCTCTCTGTAACTGTCTGTCTGCCTCTCTCTCTTTCTGTCTGCCTGTCTGTCTGTTTGTCTGTCTGTTTTTCTCTCTCCCTCTCTCTCTCTTCTCTCTCTCTCTCTCTCTCCCTCTCTCTCTCTCTCTCCAATGAAGAGAAAATGTAATTCTGATTTCAACGTATATTGTCAAGTGTAAATAGGAATTCTAGCCTTCCCTACGAAAATTGAAATCTTTTCCGATTGTAAATCTGTGTATATTTGTGGTGTGTGTGTGTGTGTGTGTGTGTGTGTGTGTGTGTGTGTGTGTGTGTGTGTGTGTGTGTGTGTTGTGTGTGTGTGTGTGTGTGTGTGTGTGTGTGTGTGTGTGTGTGTGTGTAGTGTGTGTGTTGTGTGTGTGTGATGTGTGGTGGTGTGTGTATGTGTGTGTGTGTGTGTATGTGTGTGTGTGTGTGTGTATGTGTGTGTGTGTGTGTGTGTATGTGTTGTGTGTGTGTGTGTGTGTGTGTGTGTGTGATGTATGTATGTTTGTGTGTGTGTGTGTGTGTGTGTGTGTGTGTGTGTGTGTGTGTGTGTTGCAGGGGCCAATCGTTTATATGGCGACATCGAGTTGATGATTGGTTACAGAATAAACGTTTGGATGAAGATCTGCTGGAAATTTTTGACACCGGCTTCTTTGACGGTCCGTTTGTCTATCCGTATAACTGCAGTTATAATTTATTATATAAAGAAATATCTGTTATACCTTTCAAAGAATCTCCATGAGGCGCTTACAGGATAATTTTATAATTTTTTTTGGCTTTAGGAAATATTAATGAGGATAACGAGTACCCTATGTTTGATACAGTTATTCATGGATGTATGTATATTTTAAGATCATACCTAATGTGTAGACTATGAAGATGTTTTATACGTTGCGACATAGCCTATACTAAATGTGTTCACTATGTAGATGTTGTATACGTTACGACATAGCCTATACTGAATGTGTAGACCATTAAGATGTTTTATACGTTACGACACGTAGCCTATACTAAATGTGTAGACTATGAAGATGCTTTATACGTTATGACACATAGCCTATACTAAATGTGTACACTATGTAGATGTTGTATACGATACATGGCCTATACTGAATGTGTAGACTATGTAGATGTTGTATACGTTACGACACATAGCCTATACTCAATGTATAGACTATTAAGATGTTTTATACGTTACAACACGTAGCCTATACTAAATGTGTACACTATGTAGATGTTTTATACGTTACGATACATGTGTAAACTATGAAGATGTTTCATACGTTACGACACATAGCCTATACTAAATGTGTAGACTATGAAGATATTTCATACATTACGACACATAGCCTGTATCAAATATGTAGAATATGAAGATGTTTCATACATTATGACACATAGCCTGTATCAAGTATGTAGAATATGAAGATGTTTCATACATTACGACACATAGCCTGTATCAAGTATGTAGAATATGAAGATGTTTCATACATTACGACACATAGCCTGTATCAAGTATGTAGAATATGAAGATGTTTCATACATTATGACACATAGCCTGTATCAAGTATGTAGAATATGAAGATGTTTCATACATTACGACACATAGCCTGTATCAAGTATGTAGAATATGAAGATGTTTCATACATTACGACACATAGCCTGTATCAAGTATGTAGAATATGAAGATGTTTCATACATTATGACACATAGCCTGTATCAAGTATGTAGAATATGAAGATGTTTCATACATTACGACACATAGCCTGTATCAAGTATGTAGAATATGAAGATGTTTTATATATTACATAGCTAGGAGACCGTTCGTGTTTTATCAATTTATTGAAATATGAAACGAATGAGTTAAAAAAAAAAGGACATTGACATATTACATCATGAGCCCATGATAGCCTTCCAGTCGAACCACCAGAGCGCTAAGCAACAAGACACCATAACACGAAGTAGTAAGTAGTAAGAAGCCCTGGGCAGAGCTGAGCAGCAGAAGGTCCTCAGAGGAGGAACCGCCGTCAAGCAAGTGTTTCGGCCCTTAACTCCTGACACTCTAAGGGGGCTGAGCCGCATCCACGTCATGACGCCTGGATGCTTCTCTACTGTCGCCAGTTTTTAAAATAGAGATTTGTCCTCCGGGAATCGAACCCTCGCATCCTAGATGGTAGATTTTCTCAAGGCAAAGTCACCCTTTGGGCAGATGTCTTAACCACTTGGCTATCAGTCATCAACAACGTATAGGGAACGCTTAAGCCTTATGAAGTTCGCTTTTGTTCCTCCTGGTCCAGATACAGCTGGAACTTTTTCCGCTGCTTCTGCCATTGCTTTTATTGCTCTGATCCCCTCTCTCCCCGAAATCGAGAGCTGCTTTATGAGATTATAGGCTGATGTGCCTATCAACCGTCTTGCTCCATCCTCTATGGCAAGGATTTTGGCTTGAAAGCCAGATGTCCTGAAGTTGCTGGATAGACTGGCATACTTTTCAGTCTTGTAGATATGGACTTCTTCCATTCTACTTTCGAATATCTTATCTTATCTTCCTGCATTCTGCTTTCGAATATCTTATCTTTTCGAAGATCTTATTTTATCAAGACACCATAACACAAACATCTTATCTTATTCCCTACAGCTGATTGTGTTGTTCAACCTGGCGACGTACCGGCCACTGACTTACAACAAGACCTACGTCTTTCCTGTCTGGGCCAACGGACTGGGATTCCTTTTGACCATCTTCGTCCTGATCTTCATCCCTCTCTACCTCATCATCACCCTTATCCGCACGCCGGCTGACACACTCAGAGAGGTATGGAGGTTTTTTGTTTGTTTGTTTGAAGTTGTTGTTGTTATAGTTAATATTGTCTGGCATTGTTACTGCTGGTGATTGTCGTATTCCTTTTATTATTCCTTTTTATTCCCTTCTTCTTCTCGTTCCTCTCTTCGTCATTTCCCTATTCGATTTTTTTTATCAAGATCATTCCCACTGCCCTCATCCCAATTTCAGCTCTTAAGATGTTTAGTGCTGTTGCTGCCACGTATATTTAAGAGCAAACAAGAGTCTTTTGAGGTGACTACTACTCCTACATCTACTGCGACCGCTACTATTACTACTGCTGCTGTTGCCACTACAAGATCAGCTCAAAATCAATTCATCAATGTCGTAGCTTAAAAATGTTAATGCCATTGCTGCCACGAATATTCAAGAGCAAATAACAATCTTTTGATGTGTCTGACTACTACTTCTACATCTACTGCGACTACTACTATTACTGCTGCTGTTGCTACTTCAAAATCAGCTTTAAGATCAATTCATCAATGTTATAACTTGCTTCCATTGAAATTTTCACACATATATATTTCATTGTTTACTTTTCAGCGATTTCGTATGGCAACTCGTTCAAAGGTGGACTGCTCCATTGTCAGCCGAGACACCCAGGGACTAGAGATGGAGAACAATGTTTCCTTCTTAAGTATCTGACCACTCTGACTCAATCACGTATAACATTATCATGTTATGCGGCCCGTTGGTTGACAAGGTATGAGCTTTGTTTATATCTGAATGGATTGCTGTCAGGTATTTACACACACCTGGTGACCAAACCTGGCATTCGACCTGAACTCTGTTCTGGGAGTGAGATCAGCTATTATGTAATCGTTGTGACGATTATAGTTTGGAGTAGTTAAGGAGACACCGCTTACCGAAAAATTTAGCATGTCCGCTGGGGGGACTTTTTGAAGCAATGTAACCTTCCCTTCCATTGACGTGGACTCGGTACAATCGATATGCAAATAAGCTACATACAATCGTAATTTTGGGGAGGCTGTCCGGAGTAAGCACGTTGTCTTGTTATTGCCTTGGGTGACCACAAATGACCATATGATAGTCACCACCCCTAAATGACGCCACAGCAAAAGTTATATTTATAACGTCTTTGCGGCACAGCCAGTGTGATCGCGAGTGTTCAATTCCGTGATCGTATGAGCATCATCATATGGCCCCATATAATGTTGGCGAACATGGCCCTCCATAATTATACGATCGTATGATATTGAATGTATATAGGCAAAGTCACTGTTCATCGTGTCCAGGTTTTGTCCTTTGCAATTTGGACCGAATCTCTCTGCGACAATGGAGAGAGATCATTACCTCCCGCATTCTAAAATTCCAACCTCTGCACTTTTGGTCGAACATTCTGTGACGATAGGCAGGTCACACCCTCTGCTGAGACTCGTCTTTTACGATGTTGTGGGATACTTGTCCTCTGCGATGTTGTGGAGTTGATCTCTGAGATGATGTTGTAGGCTTTAAATTCTCTAGTTAGAGAATTGCTATCTGTATGGATTGTTCCTGCTGATGACGGCAAGACTTCCGGTGAAATAATAAAAAAAGCATTTTAATCATCAACTTTGTTGGCTCCTGGTCTTTCTATAGAGGCAGACGGCGTGACTATCATGGCCGTGATTACATGCTGAGTGCTACATGTATTAATTGTTGATTGAGTTTTTAGTACATATGGCACAGATGGCAAGAAGAGAAAAGAAACGTAAACTATAAACACATTTGACCGAAATAGAAAAAGAAACACGTAATACATACATGTAATTCGTATCGTTGAGCAGTTTGAATTGAAATTTTCATCTTCGAAATGGAATTTTGATGCTTAGATTTTATGTACTTTACAGTATTTTGAAGACTGCGTATGTTGCACAGAAAGTAGTACAATTTTGTGCGTATGTATGTATTGTGTGTGTATATATATTTGTATATATATATATAAGTAAGAAACTGTAGAAGTACATTAGTAAGAAACTCCGGGGAGAGCTGGACAGCAGAAGGTCCTCAGAAGAGAAACCCCCGTCAAGCAAGTGTTTCGGCCCTTAACTCCTAACACTCTGAGGGGGCTGGGCCGCATCCAGGTCATGACTCCTGGATGCCCCTTTTGCTGTCGCCATTTTTTTATTATAGAAATTTGTCCTCCTCCGGGAAGCGAACTGCGCACTTAGGTGGTCAGGTTTTTCAAAGCAAAGTCACCCTTGTCACGAATGTCTTACCACTTGGCTATCGGTCACCTGCAACATATCATCATCATCATCATGTGCCCTGCCGCCTGGCGTTGGCGATCATGGCCCGCCACATACATCTATCCCTTGTCGCCGCAAGCAAATCTTCCACCCTCTCTGTCCTCAGCTACCCTGCAAGTCCGTCCAATATTTTCTCCCTGGGTCTACTTGGTGTTCTCTTTCCCTCCAGCTTTCCTGTTGTGATCAGGTGCTCTAATTCCCCTTTCCTCATAAAATGCCCTAATGATGTTGCTGCCTCAATCAAGACTGTCTCGTTTGTTTTCTTCGCTGTCCATGGAACTCTCAACATTCTTCTTAGAAACTACGTTTCGGCTGCCTCAATTCTGTTCTGGCTTTGCGTGTTGACTGTCCACACCTCAAAACCGTATAACATTATTGCTTCTATATAACATTTAAGAACGCTCTTCCTGATGTTAATTGGCAGGCATTTGTTGGGAAGAATGCTCTTCATTTTCTTGAATGCTGTTTTTGCTTGGCCGATTCTGCTGGCTATTTCTGATGTGCATCTACTGTGTGATGAGATGAACGTTTCCAGATATTTAAACTTATCCACCTGTCTCAAAGTTGTGCCATTTGCTGTTATTTTGCATGAGGGGATTTCATATTTTTTTTTACTGATTACCATGACTTCGCTTGTCATATTGGCAGATGTGATGCCTCTAGTGTGTCGGCTTCGGCCTGCACCGCTGGCTAGCACTATTGTGCGAAAAGAAGAGCAAGGCGTAAGTCTCTTCCTGTCAGTACATAGCCTCTCCATCAGCAAGCCCTACGCTGCGCCTCCTCGTGGCGACAGGCGGTAACTGAGCACCTCACGGACTCAGGTTGAATCTCGTAGGACTCAGAGGAGGTCTGGCCCCCAGACGTGAGGCATGCAGGCCCACCGGCGTGTGGACGCGCCTGGTGCGCACGAACCAGATCCCCAAGCTATGGGTAAATAGCTCCACTGCCTTGTGGACATCTCGGGAGAGAGTAAGGCTAAAGGAGTTAACCCTAAAAAAAAACCGATGGAAGGCAAAGGGAAACCACCATCGCAGTTTTTCCCCAGGAAAACGATGGACAGGAGAAAGAGAAAGAAGAAAGTTAACGACGTCAATAGGTGCTCGTCCGGTAGGGATTGTCATGCGGCGCAGGTGACACCAGACCGTCAGCCAGCTACTGCGACCAAAATTAAATTCAACGCCAAAATAGCAACATGGAATATAAGAACAATGCTGCAGAAAGGTAAATTAGACAACATCAAAATGGAGATGGAAAGGCTTAACATTAGTATTTTAGGACTGGGGGAAGTGAGATGGAAGGGGGCAGGCATGATAACATCAGGGGAATATACAGTGATCTGGTGGTTCTCTCTACTCTGACTGTCTCCCTACTCTCCTCCCATTCATCACTGACATCATCAACACTTCTCTTCAAACTGGAACTGTCCCAGATTCTTTCTAGTCTGCTATTGTTCACCATCTCCTCAAGAAGTACATTTTAGACCCAAATGAACTGAAAAATTACCGGCCTATCTCTAATCTCTCTTTCTTGTCAAAACTCATCGAAAAAGTTGTCCTCAACCAGCTGAACTCTCACCTGTCTGCCAACAATCTCCTCAATCCTTTCCAGTGAGCCTACCGCCAGTGCCATAGCACTGAAACTGCCCTGCTACACATTCTCAACAATCTCCTCCTTGCAACTGATACTGGCAAAGTCTCTCTCCTCACACTCCTTGATCTGTCTGCAGCCTTCGATACCATTGACCATGGTATTCTCCTTTCTAGACTTCATCACACTTTTGGCATCTCTGACATTGCCTCTCCTGGTTCACTTCATATCTATCAAACAGAAAACAAACTGTTCTCATTAATGGCACTTACTCTCAACCTGCATACCTGACCTGTGGTGTTCCACAAGGATCTGTCCTTGGCCCTGTTCTTTTCACTCTTTACACCTCCCCCCTGTCCACCATCATCAACTCCCACTCTATAAAACACCACTTCTATGCTGATGACACCCAACTTCAAGACAGTGACACACCAGACAATATACAGCGCCTCTTGACTCGCACCACTGAGTGTTACTCGGACATTAAGAACTGGATGACGTTCAACAAACTTCAGCTTAATGACGACAAGACAGAAGCTATCCTCATTGGCACCCATCAGAAACTTTCTCAGCTGCCTCCTCTTTCTCTCCCATTATGTAACACATCAGTCCCAATTTCTGATTCAGCTAAAAACCTTGGTGTCTGCATTGACTCTACCCTCTCCATGAACAACTTTGTTTCTCAAACTACCAGATCTTGCTACTATCACCTCCATCGTATAAGCCTGATCAGGAAGTATCTCTCTGTCGAAACAACTGCAAAACTCGTTCTCTCCTTCATAATGTCTCGCATTGACTATTGCAATTCACTCCTGTCTGGTCTTTCTGCCTCCACCATTCACATCCTGCAGCGCATTCAAAACAATGCTGCCCGCCTTGTACTCAAAAAGAAAAAAGCTGACCACATATCTCCTCTCCTGGCACAACTTCACTGGCTCCCTGTATCAAAGCGCATACAGTACAAACTAGACACCATGTGCTACAAAAGCCTCAATAACGCAGCCCCCGATTACCTGTCAAGCCTACTTGAGATCTATGTTCCCTCACGTACCCTCCGCTCTGCCTCCGATCCTCTGACTTTTCGCTTTCCATGCACTAAGCTCAATACCTATGGTCCACGAACCTTCTCTGTTTCTGGTCCACTTTCCTGGAACAAACTTCCTCTCTCAGTCCGTCAGCAACCTACTTTTGTCTCCTTCAAGTCGGCCCTCAAAACTCACCTTCTCTCCTCTGCATAAAATCCTGACCTCACTCAATCTCTTCTGCAGCCTGTCTCCACTCGGAGGGGAATCACATTGTAATATATAATTGTATATAATATGCTCTCTATAATTTTCCATTGCTTTTATTCTTTCTCCCCATTTATAGCCGTGTGCGTGTGCGTGTGCGTGTGCGTGTGTGTGTGTGTGTGTGTGTGTGTGTGTGTGGTTGCGTGCGTGCTTGCGTGCGTGCGTGTGTGTGTGTGCGTGCGTGTGTGTCTGTTTTAGCGCTTATATTTGATTTTATCAAGATTTTGCGCTATATAAAATATTGTATATTATTATTATTACTATTATTATTAATTCACATGAAAGAGGAGTAGGCATCATAATGGACAAAGACAAATCAAAAGCAGTTAAGGGATACTGGGCAGTGTCCGACAGAGTTTTACTGGTCAAATTCGGAGGCAAACCTTTTGATATCATCATACAGGTGTATGCACCACATCCGCAAGTACTCAGGAAGACATCGACAACTTCTACGAAGTCTTAGAGATGGCCAAGGTCCAATGTAAATCACAAGAAGTTACAGTCATAATGGGAGATTTTAATGCTAAAGTGGGACAGGATAGGGTGGAGGATATAGCTGGACCTCATGGCCTTGGTACACAAAATGAAAGAGGGGGGAAGCTTGTAGAATGGGCACAGATGAATGAGTTCATAGTAGGAAACACCTGGTTTGAGCAGCCTAACAGAAGAAAATGGACTTGGATGAGTCCAGGAGGTAATACCAAAAATCAAATTGACTACATCCTGATCAACAAAAGATTTAGAAATTCTTTAGTGTCAGCAAAAACACTACCAGGCGCAGACTGCAACAGTGACCACAATCCGGTAGTGGGAAGGTTTAGGCTGAAATTGAGGAAAAGGAAACAGACCAAAAGCAACATCAAACTAAACCTTGGACTCTTAAAGTCAGATGAAATGATACGTCAAAAATTTAATGTACATGTTCAAAACAAATTCAGTGCTCTGGAAGACGTTGGTGACAGTGAGGAACAATGGACAAAGTTGAGAAGTTCTATAAATGAAGCTTGTGAAGAAATCCCTAAGGCAAATAGAAAAGCAAAAAAAAAGAGCTGGATGACCAATGAAATTTTGGGCCTGATGGAGGAAAGGAGGAAGGCAAAGAGAAACGAGGAGATATACAGGAAGATAAACAAAGAAATCAGGTATAGGTGCAATGAAGGTAAGGAAGCTTGGCTGAATACAAAATGCATGCAAAGAGATAGAAGAACGACACAAAATGGATCCTCAGGGTATGTACAGACGAATTGAAGAAATTGTCCACAGGAAAAATACATGCACATCAACTGGTTGCTTAAAATCGAAAGATGGTACGCTTATCATGGAAAAAGACAAAATATCAGACAGATGGGGAGAGTACATTAAAGACCTTTTTGAGGATGACAGAAACGAAGCACACATTGTAAAAAAGAACTTTGAAGGACCACCCATAATGAAAGATGAAGTTAGAGCAGCACTGAAAAAGATGAAACCAGGAAAAGCCCCAGGACCAGACAACATTACTATAGAGATGATTGAAGCCCTGGAGGAATTTGGCATAGAAAAAATAACAGTCCTCCTAAATGAAATTTATGACACTGGAAAAATCCCCAAAGATATGTCAAAATCAATTTTCATTGCACTTCCAAAGAAGACAGGGGCTTTAGAATGCGAACTCCATCGCACAATCAGTTTGATGAGTCATGTAACAAAAATCCTGTTAAGAATAATCATGATGAGGACAAGGAATAGAATCAAAAGAGAAATACAGAAGAACAGTGTGGATTTGTGGAGGGGAAAGGAACTATTAATGCCATATACATCCTAAGAACTATCATAGAGAGGTCAATTGAGATGAATAAGGATTTGTATTTATGCTTTGTTGACTATACCAAGGCTTTCGATCGGGTACGACATGATGAATTGATCAACCAACTGGAGAGACTCAATGTCGATGGAAAAGATCTATGAATAATCAGGAATATGTACTGGGAACAAACAGCTGCAATGAGAATAGAAAACAATATAAGCTGTTTTCAAAACATCAAAAGAGGAGTCAGACAGGATTGTGTTTTGTCACCAGATCTGTTTTCACTATATAGCGAAAACATCATGAGAAACCTAGAAGAAGATCTTGGATTAAAGGTTGGAGGGAAAATGATAAACAACATTCGGTATGCAGATGACACCGTACTAATTGCAGAAAATGAAAGGGACCTACAAAACCTTGTGAATATACTAGAAACAGAAAGCAAAGGTAAGGGATTGGAACTATAAACAGCAGGAAGACTGAAGTCATGGTGATCAGTAAAAAACATGAAATCCCCTCATGCAAAATAACAGCAAATGGCACAACCTTGACACAGGTTAATAAGTTCAAATACCTGGGAACAGTCATTTCATCAGACGGCAGATGCACATCGGAAATAGCTGGCAGAATCGGCCAAGCCAAAACAGCATTCAAGTAGATGACAAGCATTCTTACCAACAAATGCCTATCAATTAACATCAGAAAGAGAGCCCTTGAATGTTATATAGAACCAATACTGTTGTATGGATGCGAGGCGTGGACAGTCAGCAAGCAAAGCCAGAGCAGGTTCGAGGCAGCCGAGATGTGGTTTCTCAGGAGAATGTTGAGAGTTCCATGGACAGCAAAGAAAACAAACGAGACAGTCTTGATGGAGGCAGACACAAGTCGATCACTGATAAGGAAGATTAGGAAAAGACAAGCAACATTTATAGGCCATTTTATGAGGAAGGGGGATTTGGAGCACCTAGTCACAACGGGAAAGCTGGAGGGAGAGAATGCTGGACGGACTTGCAGAGTGGCTGGGGATGAGGAGGGTGGGGGAGATGCTGGGAGCAACGAGAGATAGAGATGGTTGGAAGTCCATGGTCGCCAACGCCAAGCGGCAGGGCACCAGATGATGATGATGACCATGACTTCAGTCTTCTTGCTATATAGCTCGAACCCTTTATTTTTGCTTTCTATTTCTTTTCCATTCGCAAGGTTTTGTAGGTCTCTTTCATTTACTGCAATTAGCACGGTGTCATCTGCTTTACGAATGTTGTTTATGATTTTTCCTCCAAACATTAATCCAGGGTATTCTTCTAGGTTTGTCATGATGGTTTCATTATAAAGTAAAAACAAATCTGATGACAGAACACAGCCTTGTCTAACTCCTCTTTTGATATTTTGGAAAGAGCTTATATCGTTTCCTATTCTCATTGCTGCTGTTTGTTCCCAATACATATTTCTGATTATTCGTAGTTTTTCCCCCCATCAATATTGAGTCTTTCTAGTTGGTTGACCAATTTTTCATGTCGTACCCGATAGAAAGCCTTGGTTAAATCAACAAAGCATGATTTAAATCCTTATTTATCTGGATAGATCTCTCTATGATAGTTCTTCGGATGTATATGTATCTTGAGTTCAGTCCCAACCCGCAACATGAAACATTGGCCTGCTTGTGACTTATCTTAAGGTTTCCATCATTCTGGTGACGTCAGGCTAGTGTTTAACGGTCTCTCCCCCCCCTCAACTGCTCTCTTCACTTTGCCAGCGCATATGGTTTTGCGCGGGCTCATGGGGAACCTTCTGTTGGGTACAGCGCATATGGAACTGTTCAAGTGTGATGAATGCCTCTTGAATAAACAGCCGAACTCCAAACCAGCAGTAAGTTCCCTTGTATAGATCGATCCAGTAAAACGCAACGCAATGTTTTTGTGCGTGTGAGTATGCTTGTGTGTGTGTGTGTGTGTGTGTGTGTGTGTGTGTGTGTGTGTGTGTGTGTGTGTGTGTGTGTGTGTATGTGTGTGTGTATGTGTGTGTGTGCGTGCGTGCGTGCGTGCGTGTGTGTGTGTTGTGTGTTTGTGTGTTTTGTGTGTGTGTGTGTTGTTTGTGTGTGTGTTGTGTGTATGTGTGTGGTGTTGTGTGGGGTGTGCGTGTGTGCGTGCGTGTGTGTGCGTTTGTGTGTTGTGTGTTTGTGTGTGGTGTGTGTGTGCGTGTGTGTGTGTGTGTTGTGTGTGTGCGTGTGTGTGTTTGTTTGTTTGTTTGTGTGTGTGTGGTGGTGTGTGTGTGTGTGTGTGTGTGTGTGTGTGTGTGCGCGTGCGAGCGCGTGTGCGCCCAGATCCCACACAGACCCACACTGACATATATATGACAATTTTGCATTTTATTCTTTGTATCCTTCATACGTAGTAGTGGGAATAGTATCTGTTGATGTTCATTACTGCATTAATCCAGACAGCATCCCCTCCCCCCCTCCCAATGAATATGTGCACGTGAAGATGTGTGTGTATGTTTGTTTTATTGTATGCGTGTGTGTCTGAAAGACTATTTATCAGGTGATTTACACAGTCTTCTTCTTTGTATTTACTCTTCAATGGTTAGCATCACTACCACTTATTTCTGATTTCATTCTGTGATCTTTTGTTACTATGCTTCATTGCTGCATTAGTGTGTGTCTCTGACTATGATTAATAATATCTAAGTCTTGACATGGCAAAAAATCTCCGCCCCTTCGCCCCTTTTTCTTTAGATATATATATATATACATACAACGAGCATTCTTTGACATGTGCTATGTGCGTTATGCAAACGGAATTTTATCATTATAATACTCCCCAAAACAAACGAGACAGTCTTGATGGAGGCAGGCACAAGAAGATCATTGACAAAGAAGATAAAAAAAAAGACAAGCAACATTTCTGGGACATTTTATGAGGAAAGGAGAATTAGAGCACCTGGTCACAACAGGAAAGCTGGAGGGAAAAAGAACACCAGGTAGACCCAGGGAGAAAATATCGGACGGACTTGCAGGGTGGCTGAGGACAGTGGTGATGACATCGTCGCTGTTTAGTTGCATCAAAATGTTTTAATCCATTTCGTAACATATGGACCAAAGCTAAAAATGACCCAACACTTTCTTAATAAAAAAGATGTTCCTTTTTTATATTATTCCATTTTTTCACAGGTGTAAATACAACCATTTGTAGCAATGTCTACATCACATTGTAATACTGTGCCTTTTACTAGATGAGTCGTTTTAATTTCTATATCAAATAGAGATTTGCGATGATACATCGTGTGTTAGAAACGAACATTTGTTTGATTATCTAAAACTGAGTTTTGTATAAAAAGGGAAAGGAGATTATAGAACGGCTCGTACAACTTGTTCCTTGTTGTATTTGGTTCTTTTTTTTTTCAAAGTTTAGTATATGTTTAGTTTTTATTGGGAGAGATATTCATTTTTCTTCTATATTCTTACACTGAAAACTGGAAGGAAAGAGAACACCAGGTAGACCCAGGGAGAAAATATTGGACGGACTAGCAGGGTGGCCATACAACTGATAAGTAGCCATATAACTAATAATTAGCGATATAACTAATAAGTAGCTGAATAACCAATAAGTAGCCATTTAACTAATAAGTAGCATATAAGTAATAAGTAGCCATATAACAAATCAGTAGCCAGATAACTAATAAGTAGCCACATAACTAATAGCCAGATAACTAATAAGTAGCTAGATAACTAATAAATAGCCATATAACTAACAAGTAGCCATACAACTAATAAGTAGCCATATAACTAATAAGTAGCCATATAACTAATAAGTAGCATTGTAACTAATAAGTAGCCATATAACTAATAAGTAGCCATATAGCTAACAAGTAGCCATGCAACTAATAAGTAGCCATATAAACAATAAGTCGCCAGATAACTAATAAGTACCCATATAACCAGTAAGTAGCCATATAACTAATGAGAAGCCATACAACTAATCAGTAGCTGTATAACTAATAAGTAGCCAAAGCGTAACAATGACGCCACTCTGAAGCTTTTTATTTACTTCATATCATTAAAACCAGGAACACGTACTCAGATAACAACAACAACATAATTGATGTTTTCTGGTCGTTCTAGGGTCTAATACAGTCGCGCCCATGTGTAATTTAATGAGAAGACGCTATGTCTACAACGTGATACTTGTTTACGTTAAACTTCCCACAATGGAGACAAAGTGGAGACAAAACATGGATTACCTTGTTATGAAAATATACGTTAAGTTATGCGCAGATACAAAAGCGTATCCGATTCCCCTGTCCTCAACCTTGCCACGCGAAGACACACAAACGCAAAGACAAACTTGCATCCTGAAGCAGACTCACACATACACATACACGTTGGTACGCGAAGCATAGTTTTGGGCTCACACACGCGCACACACACACATCCACCCACCCACCCCAGCACACACACAAACACATCCCCACACACACACACACACACACACACACACACACACACACACACACACACACACACGCACACACACACACACACACACACGCATGCACGCATGGACACACGCACGCAGGCGCTCGTGCACGTACGTTCATACAGTTCTGATAGTATGTTAATTTATTTTATACACATTTGGCAATAGCTCATGTGATTTACAAAGCATGAGAGACAAAGGCCGGCATATATGAATAAATACTTGTCAACCCATAACAATAAAAGCAAGAAAACAACAATATTATAACAATGTAGCTAGCAGTTTTATTACGAGGGTGAGTCAAAAAGTAATGCCTTTTTCTTTAGTACAGGAACAATTACCGACACAGAAATATGTGTCATACATCAAAATGAAGCTGGTCCTCTGGGCATCACATCCATACTTCTCAACATAGTCACCATTTCTCTCAATAGCAATGTTCCACCTTCGAATGAGGGCATGCATCCCTGCCTCGTAAAATTCTGTTGACTGTTTTTGGAGCCACGTTTTCACTGCAGTTTTCACTTCCTCTTCACTGGCATAATGTTGGCCTCTCAATCCCTCTTTCATGGGGCCGAAGAGATTATAGTCTGAAGGCGCTAAGTCTGGTGAGTATGGAGGATGCGGTAAAGTTGTCCAACCGAATGAGACGATTGTCTCCCTTGTCCTGAAGCTTGTGTGTGGTCGAACATTGTCATGCAGAAGGAGGACATCATCGACTTGCAAATTGGGTCTCACTCATCGGATTCTTGCTTTGAGCCTCGTCAGGGTCTTAATGTATGCCTCAGAGTTTATTGTTTCTCCTGTTGGCAAGAAATTAATCAGAATGCCACCTTGAGCATCCCAAAAGACAGTCGCCATGATTTTTCCGGCTGATTTTTCTGTCTTGAACTTTTTCAGTTTTGGTGACGTAGGGTGGCGCCATTCCATTGACTGCCTCTTTGATTCCGGTTCATAATGGTGAACCCATGTTTCATCACCGGTAACAAGCCTTCCAAAGAAGGTGTTGTCTCTGACTTTGTTCAAGAAGTTCAGTGCAGGCGTTGACCCTGTCAGTCTTGCGTTCGGTAGTCAGCTCTCTAGGTACCCAACGGGCACACACTTTTGAAAACCCAAGCGATTCAACAATGTTATAAGCACTTCCATGGCTCACTTCAAGGTTTTCTGCCAACTCCTCAAGAGTTATGCGCCTATCTTCTCTAATCAGAGCATCAGCTTTTGCTTTATTGGCAGGATTCACATAAGTGGACGGACGGCCAGAACAGGGTTTATCGGCTACGCTCGCAGTTCCCACCTTTTCATCATTCAGACGACAGACCCACCTGCGAACATTGCTATAATCTAAAGTATTCTCCTTATACACATTCTGTAATCGTCTGTGAATGTTCACAGGGGTTTCCCCCTCAACAACAAGGAATTCAATCACTGCTCTTTGTTCTTGACGCAGCTCTAAGGGGGCAGCTATTTTGAATTTTCCTCACTAGTTTATGAACCGGAAACATACCAAACAAAATATTTCAGTCCGTAACAGTTACAATCATTTGTAACTGAGCAACAATTCAGGTAATTTTATCAAAAACTTCGTCTGATATAAATAAAAAGGCATTACTCTTTGACTCACCCTCGTAATATTCTATTTCAAAGTAAGTAAATTACAGACATAAAATCTAAGGGAAATAAGAAAGAGATGTCCTGTTAGACAAAGAAACCGGTTCCCGTTTAGACATATATTTTTCTCCCCTGTTATCTCCACAGAAACTTCTGGTGTGATCTAAGAGCTCATCTTCCGGATAAAGCGATAACCCGATGTCCCATGAGAAGCACCCATTGAGCTTTAAGTAAATGTATCCACGGGACATGTACCCACCATGGTTTGCGTTGGAGTCGTGAGCTACGTAATTTGAAATCTGAAATTCTTTAACCAGTAAACTGTCACTGGCAAAAATGTGGAAAAGTCAACTCGAATATGTAAACAAAACTACTCTCATATACGAAAGAACCGAAATAATAAGTGTCGCTGCATTGTGGCGACGGGGTTTCGCTAGGGAGCCCCAAATTTATGTCGTAAACCAGTTGTGACACAAAAGGGTTACGTTGTAAATTATCAGAACAGAAATGAACAAAGCAAGATGGCCCATGGTTCTCCGTCCAAAACAACTTTATCTGATCCATAACATTGCTAATCTTCGTTAATAGACAGCCCTTGACAGCTAGGTAGTTTTCAACTTCAGAGAACTAGTCATTCTCTTCATCACTAGTTCTACCGTACTGTGAAAGAAATTAAAAATAAGTTTGTTTTCCTAGCCATGCGAGGACGCCATAGGTCACCTGGATACAACAATCCAACGAATGTAAACATTCTTTAAAAGGCAGAATGTTATGCTCCGTAGACATGAATAGAATCACCGCATGTGTCGGTCGCAGGGACTATGCGATATGCTACAGAATTCTCTAGGTTGTGAAAACCCTCTCACTCTCTTTGCCTTATCCAACAGCTTCTTGCATTATCAACCTTTACAGCCAAGGGCTAAATGGGTTAGTTCAGTTTTTGCAACTTGTGGATAGAACGAGGGAAGTCTTTACTTCTGTCAGACGCCGTCTACAAGGTCAGGCCACTTCTGGTGATGAATGTGGCTATTAACCCTTTGACTCCTGCACCTTGTCCACCAACATCCTGCATGATCAACCAGTCTAGCAAAGCAAAAACTTAACCCTCTGACTCCCTCGCCCTATCCACCAGCTTCCTCCGTGTCCGACTTGGAAATGTCTCAACCAACGATGTAGTCACCACAAAGACTTTGGTTGTGCAGGCACAAGCACGCGCACGTGCGCACGCGCATACACGCACACACAAGCATACGCACACGCACACGCACACACTCCATGTCCAACTTGGAAATGCCTCAACAAACGATATAATCACCACAAAGACTTTGGCTGTGCACACACACACACACACACACACACACACACACACACACACACACACACACACACACACACACACACACAACACACACACACACACGCACACACACACACACAAAACTCACACACACACACACACACACAAAACTCACACACACACACACACACACACACACATCAAAAACAGACGCTCGTGCATGCAAGTACACCCCTACCTCCCGAATAACCCCTAGTACAGTTATTCGTTTTCTAAACACATATCTAAAAATCACTGATCTGTGACCTCGCCCTTAGTGCTACAAAAGAAGCCTTCATGGTTTTTTTAAACATGTACTTGATGGTCACTGACCTGAAACGGTGGCCTTGGACTTTTCACGCGAACATGCACATGACCTTTTCCTTTCGAGATAAGAATACAGAGTAACTTCTCTGACGGAACGGGAGAACAAAATCAACATTTCTCCGGGCTGGTTTGCCGTTTTAAAAAGCATAACGTGATATATATATATATATATATATATATATATATATATATATATATATATATATATATATATATATATATATATATATATATCACACAAACAAAAAAACAACAACCAAAAACAACAAAATAAAAAAAGAAAACAAAAACAAAAACAAACAAACCAACAAACAAACAAACAAAAAACCGGTTGAGCAGATATTAGGAAAGATATTACAATCAAACAACGAACAAGTGCACACACTTGTCGTCACGAGCGCAACGCCGACTCATGTACAATAGACAGATCGAATCTCTGTCTGATTCTTATGCTTCGAAAAATGTTCAACAAGATCGGATAAACCAAATCGCAATCTGGTCATTTTAATTTCGACGTGTCTGTCCACATCTGCAACTAAACATGTTTGTAAATAGCTTGGAGGATACTTAACATTGTATACATGATGAATCTTGCTAGCGCATTGGATTATGCGAATGTCTTTGGAGTCTGCCAGATAACTGCTGGTAGATTTGAGTGGAGCACTCATGGAATTGTCTGAGTGCAATGAATTTCTCTTGCACAAACTCCAATCTGGAGAGTTGCTTTGCACATGGTCAGTCCACTTCTGCTCATCTGAATCCATAGCATCTTCAAACTCGTTTGACTGATCAGGATTCCAAACAAACTTCTCGGAAAAAAATATTTTCATCTTCGAATCAACCACTTTTTTTTAGGGAAAGGAAACGAAAAATAACTTCGGCAAATGCTACATTTCAATCGGCTCTAAGACTTTTCAAGGAGAGATGTCATACAAAATAGAAAAGATGACAAATGACAAAAAGAATCAATGACTCTGTTTCCAGAATCATTGACGTATGTACAGTGTCCACGTTCGCCATGATACATGTTATTCAGGATACATAGATTCAAACCAGTGCACATATTCAATAGACAACTTACCACAAGTATAAATACATTGTTTTTATGCATCGATTCAAAATGAAGATCTGTTATAAACTGTGAAACATTTTATGTTCTCTCCATTAAGTCTCTAAATAAAAGTATCTAAAATGTATGTTATAAAAGTCATTCTGTGCAGAAAATGTTGTGTCATATAATTTTCCGACACAATCATATTATCTGTGTCAATATCCAAATATGCGTAATGATGAGAACCCTATGGTTGAAACAAAAACACCAAAAAAAAAAACAACAACAAAGAAACAAACGAACAAAACAAACAAAACAACTAAAAAAACAAAACAACCCCCAAAAAATCCCACCCCAAAAACAAAGAAAAACAAAAGTGTTACACCGATTACAAAGAGTAAGAAATTATCAAACTTAACATTCACCTGGCGAACGAAAGGCATTTGTTCTTTCTTAATGAAATATATCACTCTACCAAAAGGTCTGCTGGTACCTGGCATTTTTGTGGCAGTTGACGAGAGACTAAATCTATGAAACACATGAAAAGTCGAATAAATGTTTCCACTAAACGAATAAAACGAAAAGAGCAAACAAAGCAGACAAAATTATGATCAGTTAATAAATACTTTGACCCCAACTAGGGCTTGGAGGATAACAGCAAATAAACACATCCGCATATGGAATCAACATGTAACATTCAGCAGAACGAATATTTAACAGCACAACAGAAAAAAAGTATATCTGAAATTGTCTTATGGCAGGGTACTCAAATGTTACAATATAACTATGAATTGTATACAGTTTGATAAATTTCGCCTATTTCAGCTGATTTTTGCCATTCCAGAATGAACTTACACTGTGAAAACAATTATTAAATGACATCGAACTTACATGATGTAAACAATCATTTAAGTGACATACATATTTATAGAATAAACTTTATACAGTTATCATGGAATTCAGGATATTCGAAAACGAAATACGTTTCATCGCCTAAGGTACTGTCATTACATACTTACGTTCTTTGCTGAATTGATTTATTTCTTTACGTCTACCTTATTCGGTTGTGAGCTTGTGACAGCTGCCCTGAAATTCAATCAAGTGAAAAAACACAAATGTCTGATAACTGTGGGATATATTTCTCTTTTCCAAATTCGCTTTCGAAATAATATGCATTTACTACTGTTTTCCAAACCCCACTTCATGTCTTGGTTAAAATTAGCCTAGAGCCACAACAAATCAACAAAAGTTCGTTTCAAAGTGGGAACAGTATATTATTTGTGATTTTCTCTCACTTCCGAGCCATGTTACTTGCGTTTTTTCCCCTGTTCATGAACAAGCCTGAGACTATGCCGTACGTATTAAGTATACGAACAGATCTTTCAAAAAAGGTTTTATCTCCTACATTTATTAGTTGTTTATCATTATGGCCAGAATCTCTGCACAAAGAATAAAAAGGTAGGCGAGATTGGATCTCCTTGCCTACATCCCCTTTCTACACTAAACCATTCTGTAGTCTGACCGTTTATAATAGAAACTGATTTTATGTTTTTATAGAAAATTTCAATCCAACGACAATCACCACTTCCATAGCTATGGGCTCTCAAAGCCTTGTGCATAAAACCCCAATTAAGCGCATCAAAACCGTTTTAGAAATCAACACATAGTAACAAACCTGGCATCTTATTTACATTTAAATAATTTATCAAATCATGTATTCCTCTTTAGTTATGTTATTTCCTATATGTCTGTTTGCCATAAAACCTGTCTGATCTTCATTGATAAGCATCGATAAAACATTTTTGATTCTGTTCGAAACGAATGCCGAGCTTTGTTTATACACAACGTTAAGGAGGGAAATGGGACGCCCATTTTTCTATGAATTCTTTAGGTTTATCACCTTTTGGGATGCAAGTGATCAATTTTTCTTTCTGTGTTGAGGAAAGTTCTCTATCTCTGTAAGCCTCATTCAATGATCTCACTACAAATGGTCCAATTCGTTTCCAGAAAAAAATGAAATGTTCTGTGCTAAATCCGTCTGTACCCGGGCTTTTCCCATGTTTTCCGGTGTTGCAATTGCTTCATTTATACTTATTTCACCATCCAATACTCGTTTTTCTTCATTTGATAATTTGGGTATCGTTCCGATAAGATTTACTATTTCACAATCTGCTGCGAGCCTTTTCTTATATAGATCTTAATAAAAGGATTTAACTTCATGAAGTATTCCTTGCTGGTTTTCTTAAGTAGCACATCTTCTCTCACTAATTTTGTCATCTGTTTACTCATATAATTCCTTTTTTCAAGATGGCAAAAAAATATTTAGAAATGTTTTCCCCAAAGGCAATCCATCTTGCCTGCAATCTCAGTAATACTCCCTCCATTCTTTTGTCCCGAGTTATCTGAAACTCTTGATTCCTTTCTCGAAGTTTTCTTATTTCATTTTCTGTTTTATTTTCAACTCTTTTGAGCGTTTCTATGTCTTTTACAAGTCTATTTTCCTTCTCTTTCATTTTCTTATTTTTCTTTGTAGCTTACGCTATGGTTTTTGACCGTACTGTCATTAATAGGAAATCTAAAAAGACTTTGTCAGGGATTTTTAGTTCAATGTCAGGTTTTTTCATTTCGTCTAAAATCCATTTATCAAAATGATCAGCTGCATACTCGTTTATCACATTAGAAATTTCTTCATTTATTTCTTTCACACATTGTTTATCCATTAGAAGAGATTACTGAATTTCCAGAAACCTCTCGTCTCTTCGGTTTTGCGGAATAGTAAACGAAGTGTTACCACTGAATGATCTGAACAGTAGCCTGAAAGAATATCCGTATTTTCAAAATACCAGTACAGATAAGACATTAGGAAACAGCCGAATCAGCTTTGTTTAAGCAGTGTCAGCTTTCTCCACGTATACTGTCTACTTTCAGGATTGTTGTCTCTCCAGATATCTGTCAGCTTAAGTTCTCTTGTCATATTTTCGAGTGCTTCTTTAGTTTTTGGATTGTTAATGCGCACTTAGTTACAACAGTCCATGTTTGGATCCATAGCAATATTCCAATCACCTACAGCGATGATAGTGTTATTTTTGTAACTTTTAATTACTTCTTTCAATGCATTATAAAACATCGGGTCGTCTTTATTGGGACCATAAACATTCACTAAGAGCAAATCCTTTTCCATTCAGGATAATGATATAATGATTATAGTTGCCATTTTGGTCTCATTTTGGTTTCTTACTTTAAATTAAAAATTGTTTAAAAAAAAAAACAGCAACTGCTGTAGAATTAGACGGGTATGATGCAAAAAAAAAAGCATTTATATCCCCATTCTGAAGTTACATATTGCTCTAATCTCTTGTTAAAATGTGTGTCTTGGAGACAGTATATCGATTTTTTTTCTGTTTCAGGTAATGGAAGACATCTCTTCGTTTTTGCATATCCGCCAAACCATAACAGTTTAAAGAGGCGATTGTGATGCTACCCATTATTGGTAGTTTTCATTATTTTTAGTAAACTGTTCCAAGTGATTCCAGCACAGTGATTTCTAGTACAATAAGTACAAGTCCTTGTCCAATAGACTATTATACATGTACATAATGGATTGTTTAAATACATGTACGTTTCTAAAATATATCGCATGGCCTGAACAAATTAGGACAAACATGTATAACAAATACAAATTACACACAGATACAATATACAACTATGTATTTATATGAATACAAATTTTCTCAAAAGTTGAAAAAATGTGAAATTAGGGATGACAGATTTCCCAATATGATAAAGCGCAAAAAGATAAACTGTGAATCATCCTTTAAAGCAAAATGAACTATATATAGACAAGCACAGACAGTAACTTTTCTTTCATATTGGATTGGTTTCAGTCCTTGCAGATTCTCAAGCATGGAGTCAGATCCCAGCATTCACACATAAGCACGTACACACACGCTTATACACATATATGCTCGTGCTGGTGTCTATAAATCCTTTTGCACACACATACGTATCTGAAACACACATACTCTCTCTCTCTCTCTCTCTCTCTCTCTCTCTCTCTCACGCACATAACACAACACAGACTCTCAGCACAAAAGAAAGAGCATACACAACTCCGCGTTCACACAACGATATACATAGACGCGCATGTGTAAGCGAACATGCCAGAAAATAAGCACACATGCTGTTGCGCCAAGTCTTTACACTTGGACGCAAATATGTGAACGTAAGCATGTCAAGCATCATACACAAACGCCTAGGCATCAAATCACCGAAAAGCACACATGCATGCGCGACCACAAAAAAACATGTTGCATGCCATGCCATGCCATGCCATGCCATGCCATGCCATGCCATGGTAGTTTTTATCAGCTTACATACAAGGAACTCACCTAATATGAAGCAGCAGGCTCTGTCTGTCCTATTGGCCCCAGGAGCGCTCATCTGTCCCCAGGAGGAGTTGATCAAGTGGCTGGTTTGCTGATCGTCAGTTCGTCGATCTGTCGGGTGTTCAGCTGCAACGAAGGGGAGCTTGTTTTCCCGTTCCTAGGCCCATCAGCTCAGGTGTTAGAGCACCATGCTCACAAAGCAGGGTTTGTGGGTTCAACCCTCTAGCGGGTCACATTTTTATGGCCCATTAGCTCAGCTGTTAGAGCACCATGCTCATAAAGCAGGGTTTGTGGGTTCAACCCTGGAGCAGACCACATTTTTATGGCCCATTAGCTCAGCTGTTAGAGCACCATGCTCATAAAGCAGGGTTTGTGGGTTCAACCCTCTTGCAGGTCACACTTTTTATGGCCCATTAGCTCAGCTGTTAGCGCATCATGCTCATAAAGCAGGGTTGTGGGATCAACCCTGGAGCAGGCCACATTTTTTATGGCCCATTAGCTCAGCTGTTAGAGCATCATGCTCATAAAGCAGGGCTTGTGGGTTCGACCATTGAGCAGGCCACATTTTTATGGCCCATTAGCTCAGCTGTTAGAGTACCATGCTCATAAAGCAGGGTTTGTGGGTCAACTTGAGCAACAGTTTTATGGCCATTAGCTCAGCTGTTAGAGCACCAGCTCACAAGCAGGTTTGAGTTACCCTGAGCAGCCACTTTTTTATGGCCCATTAGCTCAGCTGTTAGAGCACCATGCTCACAAAGCAGGGGTTGTGAGCTCAACCCTGGAGCAGACCACATTTTTTATGGCCGATTAGCTCAGTTGTTAGAGCACCATGCTCATAAAGCAGGGGTTTTGGTTTGAATCCTCAAGCAGGCCACATTTTTATGGCCCATTAGCTCATTTGTTAGAGCACCATGCTCATAAAGCAGGGGTTTTGGTTTGAATCCTCAAGCAGGCCACATTTTTATGGCCCATTAGCTCAGTTGTTAGAGCACCATGCTCATAAAGCAGGGGTTTTGGTTTGAACCCTAAGGCAGGCTGAATTTTTTATGGCCCATTAGCTCAGTTGTTAGAGCTCCATGCTCATAAAGCAGATGCTGTGAGCTCAACCCTCAAGCAAGCCACATTTCACTCAGGACCTGGCCAGCCCATGGATTTATGTGCTGGCTTAAGGCTTGAGCCATGATCACCTTACTGGCTTGCACATGGCACCCGTGACGTTAGTGCATACGGAATTCGTTCCGAGCGCGGAGACGTCATCTTGAGAAACTGAAACTGAAACGAGGGCGAGCGTAGCCGTCGGTTTGTGTTTCAGTCCTATCAGGTGGTAATAGAGGGAGCTTGTTCTCCCATATGTGATATTTATTGGGATCCTCTGGCTAGGATCGGTCGGATTCGCCCGTTGCCAAAGTCAACAACCGTTGAGCAATGCCCGGACGAAGGTCGAATGGGCATGCGTATTCACATTACACTCAGGTCAAGGTCGCAGTATTCGAGCTTCTGCTCGTGCGCTACACTACACGTCATTCATATAAACATTCTCTCTCACTCTCTCTCTCTCTCTCTCTCTCTCTCTCTCTCTCGTCTCTCTCCTTCCTATTTCGATACATAGGCCTATTTAAATTTCATAGAACAGCGCCTTCGAGTTCGCCTTTAATTCTGGAGGCACCATCCTTCAAGATCTCAACCAATTTGTCGATGTGGAATTGTATAGATGAAGAGGGACCGAGCAGAGGCTGAAATGGGGATGACAGCCATGACCATGTTGATGCACATAAATGGATCGATTGGCGGTAAAATTCAAGAAACCAATGAAGAAGTGGATTCTTAACTTTTTAATTTATTCGAAACAAAACAACACTAACCTGTACTGTTAGAGCACACAACAAACAGCCCACAGCATAAAAGAAAGGTACATAACTTATTTACAGCACTGAATAAATGCACAGCAGAATTCTGCACTATATACCGTTTGATGACCAGAAGTGACATAAACACACACACGCACTACACACACACACATACACACACACACACACACACACACGCACACACACACACACACGCACACACACACACACGCACACACACACACGCACACACACACACACACACACACACATGTGAAAACACGTGCACACATATCCACAGACATACACACAAGCAACGTGAACACACACATACACATACACACACACATCCCCACCCGCACACATACACACAAGCACATATGAAAACACACACACACACACACACACACACACACACACACACACACACACACACACCACACACACACACACACACCACTCACCACACACATTCTCTCACTCTCTGTCTTTCTCTCTGTCTCTCTGTTTCTCTCCCTCTCTCTCTCTCTCTTTCTTTCTTATTTAGTCAACTTTTTACAACTGTCCTATCGCTCTATTTTGAATTCTTAAAGCAAACATTGTTACAAAAAGGTAAATTAGACAATATCAAAATGGAGATGGAAAGGCTTAACATTAGTATTTTAGGACTAGGGGAAGTGAGATAGAAGGGGGCAGGCATGATAACATTAGGAGAGAATACAGTAATATACTCTGGTGGAAACTCACATGAAAGAGGAGTAGGCATCGTAATGGACAGGGACAAATCAAAAGCAGTCAAAGGATACTGGACAGTGTCCGACAGAGTTTTGTTGGTTAAATTGAGTGGCAGGAATCTTTCAGGTGTATGTTCCAACATCTGCAAGTAATCAGGAGGACATCGACAACTTCTACGAACTATTAGAGATGTCCAGGGCCCAATGTAAATCACAAGAAGTTACAGTAATAATGGGAGATTTTAATACTAAAGTGGGACAGGATAGGGTGGAGGATACATTGTATAGTTGGACCTCATGGCTTTGGTACACAAAATGAAAGGGGAGGGAAACTTGCGGAGTGGGCACAGATGAATGAGTTCATAGTAGGAAACACCTGGTTTGAGCAGCCTAACAGAAGAAAATGGACTTGAATGAGTCCAGGAGATAATACCAAAAATCAGATTGACTACATCCTGATTAATAAAAGATTTAGAAATTCTTTAGTGTCAGCAAAAACGCTACCAGGCACAGACTGCAACAGTGACCACAATCCTGTAGTAGGAAAATTTAGGCTGAAATTAAGGAAAAGGTAACAGACCAAAAGCAACATCAAACTAAATCTTGGACTCTTTTTATGAAGTGATATGTAAAAAATTTAACGTACATGTTCAAAACAAATTCAGTGCTCTGGAAGACGTTGGTGACAGTGAGGAACAATGGACAAAGTTGAGAAATTCGATAAATGAAGCTTGTGAAGAAATCCTTCAAGTAGATAGAAAAGCAAAAAAGAACTGGATGACAAAAGAAATTTTAGGCTTGATGGAGGAACGGAGGAAGGCAAAGAGAAACGAGAAGATATACAGGAACATAAATAAAGAAATTAGGAATAGGTGCAATGAAGCTAAGGAAGCTTGGCTGAAAACAAAATTCAAGAAATAGAAGACCGAAACAAAACGAATCCTCAGGGTATGTACAGACGAATTGAAGAAATTGTCCACAGGAAAAAATCATGCACATCAACTGGTCGCTTGAAATCGAAAGATGGTACGCTTATCATGGAAAAAACCAAAATACTAGAAAGATGGGAAGAGTACATTAAAGGCGTTTTTGAAGATGACAGAAACGAACAGCACATTACAAGAAAGAACTGTAAAGGACCACCCATAATAAAAAATGAAGTTAGAGCAGCACTGAAAAAGATAAAACCAGGAAAAGCCCCAGGGCCAGACAACATTACTACAGAGATGATTGAAGCCCTGGAGGAATTTGGTATTGAAAAAATAACAGTCCTCCTAAATGAAATTTACGACAATGAAAATATTCCCAAAGATATGTCAAGATCAATTTTCATTGCACTTCCAAAGAAGACAGGGGCTATAGAATGTGAACTCCATCGCACGATCAGTTTGATGAGTCATGTAACAAAAATCCTGTTAAGAATAATCTTGATGAGGACAAGGAATAGAATCAAAACAGAAATAGCAGATGGACAGTGTGGATTTGTGGAGGGGAAAGGAACTATTAATGCCATATACATCCTAAGAACCATCATAGAGAGGTCAGTCGAGATGAATAAGGATCTATATTTATGCTTAGTTGGTTATACCAAGGCTTTCGATTGGGTAGGACATGAAGGATTGATCAACCAACTAAAAAGACTCAATATTGATTGAAAAGATCTACGAATGATCAGAGATATGTATTGGGAACAAACAGCTGCAATGAGAATAGAAAACGACATAAGCTCTTTCCAAAACATTAAAAGAGGAGTCAGACAGGGTTGTGTTTTGTCACCAGATCTGTTTTCAGTTTACAGCGAAAACATCACGAGAAACCTAGAGGAAGACCCTGGAATAAAGGTTGGAGGAAAAATGATAAACAACATTCGATACGCAGATGACACCGTGCTGCTTGCTAAAAATGAAATCTACAAAATCTTGTGAATATACTAGAAATAGAAAGCAAAGGTAAAGGGTTGGAACTAAATTGCAGGAAGACTGAAGTCACGGTGATCAGTAAAAAACATGAAATCCCCTCAAGCAAAATAACAGGAAACGGCACAACCTTGAGACAAGTTGATAAGTTTAAATATCTGGGAACGATCATTTCACCAGACAGCAGATGCACATCAGAAATAGCCAGCAGAATCGGCCACGCCAAAACAGCATTCAAGAAGATGAAAAGCATTCTTACCAAGATGAAAAGCATTCTTACCAACAAATGCCTATCAATTAACGTCAGGAAGAGAGTTCTTGAATGTTATATAGAACCAATACTGTTATACGGTTGTGAGGCGTGGACAGTCAACAAGCAAAGCCAGTACAAGATTGAGGCAGCCAAGATGTGGTTTCTAAGAAGAATGTTGAGAGTTCCATGGACAGCAAAGAAAACAATCGAGACAGTCTTGATGGAGGCAGACACAAGAAGATCATTCATAAGGAAAATAGGTAAAGATAGGCAACATTTGTAGGCCATTTTATGAGGAGGGGGAATTGGAGCACCTGGTCACGACGGGAAAGCTGGAGGGGAAGAGAGCACCAGGTAGACCCAGGGAGAAGATACTAGACGGACTTGCAGAGTGGCTGAGGACAAAGAGGGTGGAAGAAATGCTTGAGGCAACAAGAGATAGAGACAGATGGAAGTCCATGATCGCCAACGCAATGCGGCAAGGCACCTGATCATGATGAAAGCAAAAAAGGTCTTGTGAATCTTGAATTTTTGACAGACATACAGACAGACACAGAGATTCCTATCACCCCCCTCTTCAACACTTCTACCCCAGTCCCCTTCTCTTTCTATAAATCTCCACTCCCCACCCCACCCCCGCCCCGATCACGCACGCACACACACAACGCACACATACACATCCTTCCACATAGATCTACATACACTCACGCAATCACACGCATGCACATACACAGACACACACACACGCACATACACGCACGCGCGCACACACACACACACACGCGCGCGCGCGCGCACACACACATACACATTCCGTCTAATATCACTTATAGTGAACAGACGTTAAATTAAAGAACGAACGAAACGAACACACATACACGCGCACGCACACAAACATACACACACAAGCACGCACGTATTTCTATCCTTTTCTCTTCGAAGAACAAATGTTCCATCCCCCCCCCCCTGCTCTTTCCGTCAATTCCCACTCCCTCTACTCTCCCTCCTTCTGTCTGTCTGTCTGTCTCTCTTCTTCTCTCTCTCTCTTTCTCTCTCTTTCTCTCTCTTGTGTATGGGTCGGTGGCCTTCACAATAAACCATGTGTCAATGTCGATGTCTCTCTCTCTCTCTCTTTCTCTCTCTCACATACACGCACGCCAGCGCGCGCGCGCGCACACACACACACACACACACATACACACACACACACATACACATGCACACACACATATGTACATACAAACACATACAAATGCACACACACACACACACACACACACACACACACACACACACACACACACCCCGCGCGCGCGCGCACACAGAGATATACACACAACTGCTTTTCCTGTAGCTATTCCACCTCGTATGTCTCTGCACCCCTCCCCTCCCCCAACATCGACACAGAACCTCTACAGCAATGTTTCGAGGACACATCTTTCTTCATACTCGAGATCCCAGATATCCGGAGCGTGACGATTCTCTTTGAATTATGGACGGCGTAGCATTCCTAGGCTAATGCAGTGACGCATGGCTTCAGGATTTAGTGGGTACTTTTTTTACGTTTTTTTTTTTCTTAGAAGAAAAAAAAAAACTAATCCAAGATGGTCAAGCCACTCAGACAACCTCCATTTTTGATGCACGAATTATTACAGACAGTCCAAATTTTGTACTTAGCAAGATCACTGTGACCTTGAGGAAGTGTCAGTGGAAGCATCAGTAGAATGTCACAACAGTGAAACATGAATGTTAACCCTTTGACTCCCGCATCCTGCCGACTCGGATCTTGCATTATCAACCACGGCAAGTAAAGCAAAAAGTTAACCCTCCGACTCTCTCACCCTATCGAATAGCTTCTGCAGGAAGCTGGTGAATAGGGTGAAGAAGCCAAAGGGTTAACTTTTTGCTGTTGGCGGACAGTGTGCAGGAACCAAAAGGTTTAACATCGTCACACGTTCCTGAGAAAGTGCAGTTCATATGTCTTCCTTAACAAACTGCTGCTTTTACAGGTTTTTTTTTGTTACAAATCTATGTAACCATGATCTTCCATCTCGACGAGCCCAATAATGCACAAATGAAACATGGCTAAAACTTAATGTCAAGAAAAAAAGGTAGGGGGAAGGCACTGCGCAACCAGTAGAAAGCGAAGAATTGAAACCAGTACATCAGTTCAAATGCCTGGGCTGAATAAGGTCAGACAATAATGACATTGCCACCAACATAATTACAAAAAAAGTCATGGCGAAAAAAAAATAATGGTGGAACTGATCAATATATGGAAGGATAAGTCGACTTGAAAAACTTAAATGATAGAAACAGTGCGTTGTCTGGTATGAATAGTAGTCATGTACGGGGTAAAGGGATGGACATTAAGAGTGATATTTGAAAAAAATCAATGCTGCTAAAATGTGCTTTTACATAAAAATGTTGAATATCTGCTAGAAAGACAAGAGTACGAACAAAACTATCTTAGGAGCACCAGCAGTCAAAAGACAACCTCTCAGTTTCACAATGATCTGGTGACAGAACACATCCCCGCCTAACCTCTGTTTTGATATTACGGAAAGAGCTTACATCATTTTCTATTCTCATTGCTGCTGTTTGTTCCCAGTACATATTTCTGATTATTCTTAGTCTTTTCCATCAGCACTGAGCCTTTCTAGTTGGTTGACCAATTCTTCGTGTCTTATTTGATCAAAAGCCATGGACAATCAACAAAGCATATATACAATCTTTATTCAACTCGATTGACTCTTCTATGAGAGGCCTTAGAGGAAGGTGTATGAACGGCATATTGTCAAGAAATTTGGACAATATTTGACATATGTTTCCACTGTTCTGACAGTCCACCATTTTGCTCGATGTATGTCAAGTTTTATTTTGTCTGAAACTTCTTATCATCCGTGTCTTCTTCATCTTTACATTATCTGGAAAAGGAAAAGAAAATTCAAGGAATCAACTTTCAATACAAGAACAAAAGTTGTTTCCTGTAATTACATCTGGTTTTCTTCTTCAGTATTCGTTCGTTCTTTGATTTACCGTTTTTTCACAATAAGTGATATTAGACGGGTATGTGTTTGTTGATGTGTACGATTTGGCCTAAGCGTTGGAGAGAATCTCACCACAGTACGACGAAACTGTGGTTGTGAGCATCTTCCAGTTCCAACAGGAGTTGAACTTAAACAAAGTGACAGATACATAGTGAAGGCAATAGTTAGGTATTACTATCTCGAACAACTTTTGTTCTTACAAATGCATTGAAAAGATTTTGTTTTGCTTTTTTTTCAAAATTTTGACAAATGCCTTCAATGATCAATAAACACTTCATTGTCTCTTTTCTGGCTGTCCATTTCTGAAGACAGACCTACCAGTCTATAACGTACAGAATAATTAATGACTAAACATAAAATAAGTATATGCGTCTACATATTGGCGCGCATATATACGTGTACACACATCACATATGTGCACACTTTCACACGCATGCTGTATTCATATGCATAAATACACACATGCGCACACGCGCACACACATGCGTTCATGCACCCACATACACATGCACACACGCATGAATGTACACACACACATACATACATACACACACACGTACACACGCACACACACACTGGAACACAGCACACATCATCTATCTATCTATCTATCTATCTATCTATCTATCTATCTGTCTGTCTGTCTGTCCATCTATCTATCTTCCTATCTATCTATCTATCTATTTATTTCTTTGTCTGTCTGTCTGTCTATCTATCTATCTATCTATCTATCTATCTATCTATTATCTATCTGTCTATGTATGTATGTATATATGTATGTGTGTATGTATGTATGTATGTATAGTATGTATGTATGTATGTATGTATGTATGTATGTATGAATGTATCTTTCTATCTATCTATGTGTATGTATGTATATATAATCATCCACACACACACACACACACACACACACACACACACACACACACACACACACACACACACACACACACACACACACACACCACGTACACACACGTGCACACATCCAACGGATGCCTCTTGTTCATTCTGAATGATTCTCCTCTTTTTGTTCAACGGGAGAAATGGAAAAATAAAACGAATGCTGACTCAAATAAGAGCGCCTGTCTTTGTTGTCGACAGATAAAGACAGGTCGTCGTAAAAAATACCGAAAGGCCAATGACCCTTTCTGACCTTCCTGCCTCTGCTACCACCACCCCTATCTTTCAGTTTTTAAATTTTTTTTATAGTTTTCTGTCTGTTTGATCCTCCCCTCTCCCCTTCTCGTTTTCTCTTTGCAAAATCAGATTCAAAATTGAACAGTATAATGCCAAAATAAACTTCCATTTATTTGTCCATTTGAAGTGCTCACCAGCTCTATGGTAATATTCTCCCTGTACAACACGGATTTTCTTTAGAACATGTTCTTAAAATTTGATTTACACAATAAAACCTTCACTGATTAGAATATCGTCATATATGTTTTGTATGTTATAAGTTGTTTGTATGTGAACAGTACTTGTTTTATATCATTTCTGTTATTACATTGTTCGTCGATGCTTGATTATTGTCCAGCAAAAAAACATAATTTCAAAAACAAATCCAATGAAATGTTGACGTGTGATTAGATCTTGATGTTCATTTTTAAACTTTCAATGTATAAAATATCAGTATGTATATTATGTATGCTATATGGAGTTCATATGTCAACCATGTCTTTTCATATGTGTATAAGTTTTTGTCGTTTTTCGTTGCAGCAGCGTGTGCTTGATGTCCGTTTGTAGTGAAGCAAAAAAAACCAAGTTTATTTAAAAAAAATGACTAGCTGTAAGACAAGTCATATCCATGAATAATAAAGTGGTTCGAAATTTTGAAGTTTCTCTAAGACAGACTGTGTACTATTACCTCAACCATCACATCAATGTTTATGATTTTACATGTGTGGGACTGTTAGTGACGTAACATGATCATTGTTATTGTTGAGTAAAGCCCAACCGACTGCAGAGCCATATCAGTGCTATAACCGCTTCAAAACATACAAAACTTCAACAAGAAAAAAAAGAAGAAAAAATCCAACTA
Organism: Monoplex corrugatus; assembly: GCA_030674185.1. Lineage (NCBI taxonomy): Eukaryota > Metazoa > Mollusca > Gastropoda > Littorinimorpha > Ranellidae > Monoplex > Monoplex corrugatus. Next base: position 52,321,106 of record CM060309.1, read on the forward strand.
AGTACACATATCAATGCATTCGCGCACATAATCTAAGGACATACCCCTGGACACAAAACGTATATCAAAACATGCATAAATTACCTTAAATTGCTTCCTATCATCTCACCTCCCTCGAGCCATAAATGCACTTAATACACGTACCCAATTATCAACCCAAAGAAAAAGTACGTAAGACTTTATTGAACACATACAGGTGAATGGACCGGCAAAGTAGAAAATGATAGGAAGAAATGACAGAAAGCAAAGGAACAAGGCAGAAACAAAGGGAGTGACAGAAAAGAGGAAATTTCTAGCACAGAATTTCCAGAAGATGGGGATACTATTTATCGTGAAAAAGCCCCCGGCATCCCCATTGGGGAGTGACGTAACATGACGTCAGTCTTCCTGTGATGATTAGCCTCAAGTGGTACATCCTGGGCTCCTCCGCAGACTTGTGGGCTCGTCCCAGAAGATTATTCAAACTGTCTATTCATTGACGTAATACTAGGCCTGAGACAGAAATACCGCAGTACAAAGATATGTACACGCACACACATCAATAGTTGTAATGTTACTATTGTCATTGTTGTTGTAATAAGATTTTTGTGTGTATAGAAATGCTCTTCTTCTTCTCTCTTCTTCCTCTTCTTCCTCTTCTTCTTCTCTTTCTTCTTCTTTCTCCTCCTCTTCTTCTTTTTGTAAACGTAAGATACCTGGAAGGAAGTTAACTAATTTCTATTTGAAAAAAAAACAACAACCAAAGTTGGTCAGTTTTCAATTAAACAGTTACATGGAAACACACCGTGATTTTATGATTTCTAAACATCCCCATCAAGTAATGGAGCAGTGCAGAGTCTCCTCTAATGGGTGGCCCTAATGCGGCTTGACATCTCATCTCCGGCTCCTGCGGGCTTCATGGCATTTGGACATAGACTTAATGGATTTGGGCTTGGTTGTGTATTGTGGAGCCGGAATAACCTACATGGATTAACACCATTGAGGTGGCACAGAATTAGGACAGAAAAAAATACACACACATAAAATAGCTTATTTTCGATTTTCGTTTGCAAATAAAACCAGATTACAACATCTTTTACTGATTTATTTCTTTTGCTCTTTGAATTACTACTGAGCTGCAAATCGAGTGAGTGTTAGTGTATGTGTAAATGAAATCAGATTACAACATTTTTCGCTGATTAATTTTTTTTGCTCTTTAAATTACTACTGAGTTGCAGATCGAGTGAGAGTTAGTGTATGTAAAATGCAGTGTTGTCACAGTGACATAAATACCATTTTTTTCTTGTTCGTTTGTTTTTGTTTTGTGTTGTTTTGTTTGTTTTTCGTTTTGTTTTGTTTGTTTTTTCTAAGTGATGATTGATGTTTGCACTGGGAATGGTTTGATACTTTGGACGAGGGGATAATTTTGTTGGTGCTCTTGTTTTGGCTTGGAGAATTGGTATGGTTAGTTCAAAGGCTTACCATAGAGGCGTTCACCTATTCGGTCTTCTTTCTTTCTTTCTTTCTTTTCTCTCTCTCTGTCTCTCTGTCTCTGTCTCTGTCTCTGTCTGTCTGTCTGTCTGTCTGTCTCTCTCTCTCTCTCTCTCTCTGCGGTCCCTGACCTCGTGTTTATTGTTTACGTCGTGCGTGTCAGGGGTGACTGCACATAGAGTTTAAGTCTGAGAACAGGTTGGGAGTTTACATGTACTTTTCTCCAGGTAAAACGTGTGTATGGTGTGTGTTGGTTGTTAGATGCCTCCCGCCTCCTTTCTGAAAAGTCACATAACCTTGCCGATGAATTCTATACTACTCTCCACCATCTTCTGGACATTCATGCTCCAGCCACAATCCGTCTTTTACCTGACCGCCCCCCTACCCCCTGGCTCACTCATGAGATTGCCTGTGCAAAACGTGCCCGCCGCAGAGCAGAGCGCCGCTGGCGCAAATCCAAACTCACTGTACATAGGCAACTTTTCCAAGCCTCTAAAACAAAAGTATCCACCCTCATTGCATCTGCAAAAACAAGCTATTTCCAAACCAAAATCCTGAATGCCTCTTCTTCAAGAGAACTCTTTACAAACATGAATCATCTCCTTGGCACAGAAAAGATTTACCTCTCCCAACAAAACACACAAATGAAGAACTCCCATCTGTATTCTCCAAGTATTTCACCACCAAAATACAAACTCTTCGTGACAGGCTTGACAGGACACCCTGTCAACCATGCCCACCTGACCCTTCCTTCTCTGGCACACCTCTTACTACTTTTACCCCACTCTCACAAGAAGAAATTCTCAACACAATCAGATCCATGTCGTTCAAAACCTGCGAACTGGATCCTCTCCCAGGTTCTCTCTACTCTGACTGTCTCCCTACTATCCTCCCATTCATCACTGACATCATCAACACTTCTCTTCAAACTGGAACTGTCCCAGATTCTTTCTAGTCTGCTATTGTTCACCCTCTCCTCAAGAAATACAATTTAGACCCAAATGAACTGAAAAATTACCGGTCTATCTCTAATCCCTCTTTCTTGTCAAAACTCATCGCAAAAGTTGTCCTCAACCAGCTGAACTCTCACCTGTCTGCCAACAATCTCCTCAATCCTTTCCAGTCAGCCTACCGCCAGTGCCATAGCACTGAAACTGCCGTGCTACACATTCTCAACAATCTCCTCCTTGTAACGGATACTGGCAAAGTCTCTCTCCTCACACTCCTTGATCTGTCTGCATCCTTTGATACCATTGACCATGGTATTCTCCTTTCTAGACTTCATCATACTTTTGGCATCTATGACATTGCTCTCTCCTGGTTCACTTCACATCTATCAAACAGAAAACAAACTGTTCTCATTAATGGCACTTATTCTCAACCTGCATACCTGACCTGTGGTGTTCCACAAGGATCTGTCCTTGGCCCTGTTCTTTTCACTCTTTACACTTCCCCCCTGTCCACCATCATCAACTCCCACTCTATAAAACACCACTTCTATGCTGATGACACCCAACTTCTAGACAGTGACACACCAGACAACATACAGCGCCTTTTGACTCGCACCACTGAGTGTTACTCGGACATTAAGAACTGGATGATGTTCAACAAACTTCAGCTTAATGACGACAAGACAGAAGCTATCCTCATTGGCACCCATCAGAAACTTTCTCAGCTGCCCCCTCTTTCTCTCCCATTATGTAACACATCAGTCCCAATTTCTGATTCAGCTAAAAACCTTGGTGTCTGCATTGACTCTACCCTCTCCATGAACAATTTGTTTCTCAAACTGCCAGATCTTGCTACTATCACCTCCATCGTATAAGCCTGATCAGGAAGTATCTCTGTGTCGAAACAACTGCAAAACTCGTTCTCTCCTTCATAATGTCTCGCATTGACTATTGCAATTCACTCCTGTCTGGTCTTTCTGCCTCCACCATTAACATCCTGCAGCGCATTCAAAACAATGCTGCACGCCTTGTACTCAAAAAGAAAAAAGCTGACCACATATCTCCTCTCCTGGCACAAATTCACTGGCTCCCTGTATCAAAGCGCATACAGTACAAACTAGACACCATGTGCTACAAAAGCCTCAATAACGCAGCCCCCGGTTATCTGTCAAGCCTACTTGAGATCTATCTTCCCTCACGTACCCTCCGCTCTGCCTCCGATCCTCTGACTTTTCGCTTTCCACGCACTAAGCTCAATACCTATAGTCCACGAGCCTTCTCTGTTTCTGGTCCACTTTCCTGGAACAAACTTCCTCTCTCAGTCCGTCAGCAACCTACTTTTGTCTCCTTCAAGTCCGCTCTCAAAACTCCCCTTTTCTCCTCTGCATAAAATCCTGACCTCACTCAATCCCCTCTGCAGCCTGTCTCCACTCCGAGGGGAATCACATTGTAATATATAATTGTATATGCTATGCTCTCTATAATTTTCCATTGCTTTTATTCTTTCTCCCCATTTATAGCCGTGTGCGTGTGCGTGTGTGTGTGTGTGTGTGTGTGTGTGTGTGTGTGTGTGTGTGTGCGTGCGTGCGTGCGTGCGTGTGTGTGCGTGCGTGTGTGTGTGTCTTTTATCGAGATTTTGCGCTATATAAATATTGTAATTATTATTATTATTATTATTAAATCCGCACACACTGTTCGGGTCTCGTAGGATAAGAACATGCAGGCGGGTCATCTCTGGCGAATGGCCGTGGTGTATTTTTATTTACATATTTATCTGTACATTTATTTGTTTGAAGTCTGGTTTGGCCCCAAAAAATAATTAGTCCTCGTAGTCGGTAATGATAACAATAATAATATCTTTCAGGCGCCAAATCTTGATGTACAAATCAAATCAAAGCGTATACTCTAATCATTCACTAATATATTTTATCACAATGACAAAATCTCAAAGGCACAAAGCACACCTACACTTGGAGGGGGAGGACAGGAGGGGAAAGGGACGAAGGATTGGGAACATAGAGGGAGAAATCACTGCTGGACAAGAACGTATGTTTTCAAGTTAGACTGGAGTTACTGGAGTTATTGGAGTTATTTCAAGCCGAATTAATCGCGCTCGGACAACTCCATATGCACTCCACCAAATCTACCAGCTACAGACAGATTTCCTGAGCCTGTACAAAGCCGATCTGCTGGCAAGGTCTTGAAACGGAAGGGGAGAAAGGACCTACCAAACACGATGGAGACATTTAGATGGGCAGCGAAGAGGCCAGATTTTAATGTTACGGTTTGGGACTGAACTCAAGATATCAGATGTTGAGTGCATGGCTCTACCAACTAACCCTCATAGTTAGACTGGAAGAAAGACAGAGTATGTGACTGTGTGACTGTGTATGAAGCTCTTTCCAGTTGTATTAACTAGACACAGAAAGTGAGCGACGACAGAATGTGGAGCATCTGTATCAAGGAATTTCTAAACAAGTATTGTCAGAAGCAGAATGCTCCATCAAAGACCCTTTCCAGTTCGCAAGAAAACTGGATAATAACTGACGAAGTGCACATTTCAAAAGAACAGCATTCGAGTGACATCAACTAGTCCAGACCAATATCATTCCTGAACGTCGTTGGGAAAGTCTTCTCTTCTGTCATGATAGCAAGACTGACTGTGTACTTAACAGGAAATAAGTACCTGGATATGTCATTCCCGGAGTGTCTGGCTATGTAGAGCATCCAGCAGCACTAATTTGGGGGGGGGGGGGTCAGTCCAGAGAACTAAAGCACAGACGAGGGACCTTGAGCTTGTGTAAATGCCGCACAAGAAGATGACCCAGCTGGCTCTTAAGATGTGTCATATCTTCATGAACACCCCAAAAATGCTGAAGAAGTACTTTAATGGCTTCTCAGTGTGGTTCTTCACAAAGGAATACACAACAAAGTGAATTTGTTTGGAAGTAAGCACAGCAATTGGCTGCACAGTTTCTCCTATACTGATCTTGTTGGCAATGGAGGTTATCTTGTAAACAGCGGTGAGCAGTTCAAGTCTAGATGACACGGAAATGGATACCAAACGACCCCCCCCCCTTCTAAAAATCTCCATAGATGACATATCAGTGCTTTCCACAAAAGAGGAGGACACTCACAAAGTTTTGATGTATTTAGACGAGTTAGTCGCCTTATAGTCGCCTCAACCAGGACGAGTTTGAGTCCATAGAAATCCACGGAGCCACTCAATGGGAAAGGTGAAGTAGCCAAAACAGTAATGTTTACTGTCGCCACCCAAGCTTTTCCAATAGTGACAGAAGAACCAGTCAAAAACTTGAAAGGTGGTATAATGACTCATTTAAAAGTACTTTAAAAAGGGCCAGAAAACCGGGCAAATGGCAGAAGAAAGCCTTAGATAATAGACCAGTGTGGCTTCCTTCGCAGTACAAAGTCTGATGCCTGCAGTTGATGCTGATTCCAAACTTCCTTTGTTCTCTACTGATGTACGATATCAGTTTTCAGTTTCTCTAGATGACGTCTCCGCACAGAGAATGACGTACATATGCACCAACGTCACAGGTGCCATGTGATGGAGAAGATCCAGAATGATAATGCCACAAGCATTTAAGTCTGCACATAAA
>CM060309.1:52332145-52369645 GCA_030674185.1 Monoplex corrugatus
TTCATATGGCAGAATACATCCTATTTTATCCTTTATTGTTTTTGGAAGAACACGACTCTTAGGTGTGCTCACACTTACTTTCCCATTGATGCTGATGCTGATAATACTGACATATTAATGCTGGTGTGAACTTTTACAGTGTTTCAGGTCATATTTTATACTCATTTGTTTTAAACCCCACCCCACCCTCACCCCACCGGTGATAAATTGGACGAAATCGTCAGCCACACACACACATACACACACACACACACACACACACACACACACACACACACACACACACACACACACACACACACACACACACACACACAAACACGCACACACACATATACATATATATATATATATATATGTATACACACACATCATCATCATACAAACACACACATACACCCCCCACCACACACACACACACACACATACACAAACATACACACAAACACACATTAAAAAAAAGGTTAAAGGTTAAAGGTCCCATGGTCAATAGGGGCGGTGAACTGTTAAAGATTCACCGCCATGGTCAATAGGGGCGGTGAACTGTTAAAGATTCACCGTGTCAAGGGCACGGCATTATGAAAGGCGGAGCCCATCCCTCTCCTTTCGCCGCCTATTTAAACCTCCCCCGACCGAAGTCAGGTACCCATTCACTGCTGGGTGGACAGAGGGAGTTTTCAGGCCGGAAAAATCGAACCAGCGTTTAGCGGATTCGAACCACCGACCTTCAGCACCGCAGACGAGCGCTCTAACCACTCGACTACAAACACACATTAATTACAATAATAATAATTACAATATTTATATAGCGCAAAATCTTGATAAAATAAATCTAAGCGCTGAAGCAGACACACACGCAAGCACGCACGCACGCACGCACGCACACACACGCACGCACACACACACACACACACACACACACACACACACACACACACTCACACACACACGCATGGCTATAAATGGGGAGAAAGAATAAAAGCAATAAAAGCAAGAATAAAAGCAATGGAAAATTATAGAGAGCATAGCATATACAATTATATATTATAACCATGTGATTCCCCTCCGAGCGGAGACAGGCTGCAGAGGGGGGGGGGGGGGGGGGGGAGTTGAGTGAGGTTAGGATTTTATGCGGAGGAGAAAAGGTGAGTTTTGAGAGCGGACTTGAAGGAGACAAAAGTAGGTTGCTGACGGACTGAGAGAGGAAGTTTGTTCCAGGAGAGTGACCAGAAACAGAGAAGGCTCTTGGACCATAGGTATTGAGCTTAGTGCGTGGAAAGCGAAAAGTCAGAGGATCGGAGGCAGAGCGGAGGGTACGTGAAGGAAGATAGATCTCAAGTAGGCTTGACAGATAATCGGGGCTGCGTTATTGAGGCTTTTGTAGCACATAGTGTCTAGTTTGTACTGTATGCGCTTTGATACAGGGAGCCAGTGAAGTTGTGCCAGGAGAGGAGATATGTGGTCAGCTTTTTTCTTTTTGAGTACAAGGCGTACAGCATTGTTTTGAATGCATGTAGGATGTGAATGGTAGAGGCAGGAAGACCAGACAGGAGTGAATTGCAATAGTCAATGGGAGACATTATGAAGGAGAGAACGAGTTTTGCAGTTGTTTCGACACAGAGATACTTCCTGATCAGCCTTATACGATGGAGATGATAGTAGCAAGATCTGGCAGTTTGAGAAACAAAGTTGTTCATGGAGAGGGTAGAGTCAATGCAGACACCAAGGTTTTTAGCTGAATCAGAAATTGGGACTGATGTGTTACATAATGGGAGAGAAAGAGGAGGCAGCTGAGAAAGTTTCTGACGGGTGCCAATGAGGATAGCTTCTGTCTTGTCGTAATTAAGCTGAAGTTTGTTGAACGTCATCCAGTTCTTAATGTCTGAGTAACACTCAGTGGTGCGAGTCAACAGGCGCTGTATATTATCAGGTGAGTCACTGTCTTGAAGTTGGGTGTCATCAGCATAGAAGTGGTGTTTTATAGAGTGGGAGTTGATGATGGTGGACAGGGGGGAGGTGTAAAGAGTGAAAAGAACAGGGCCAAGGACAGATCCTTGTGGAACACCACAGGTCAGGTATGCAGGTTGAGAGTAAGTGCCATTGATGAGAACGGTTTGTTTTCTGTTTGATAGGTATGAAGTGAACCAAGACAGAGCAATGTCAGAGATACCAAAAGTATGATGAAGTCTAGAAAGGAGAATACCATGATCAATGGTATCAAAGGCTGCAGACAGATCAAGGAGTGTGAGGAGAGAGACTTTGCCAGTATCAGTTGCAAGGAGGAGATTGTTGAGAATATGTAGCAGGGCAGTTTCAGTGCTATGGCACTGGCGGTAGGCTGACTGGAAAGGATTGAGGAGATTGTTGGCAGACAGGTGAGAGTTGGTTGGTTGGTTCGTTGGTTCATTCGTTCGTTTGTCCGTTAGTTGGTTCGTTTGTTCGTTTTTTGTGTATGTTTGTTTGATTGTTTGTCTGTTTATTTCTTTGTCTGACATTAACACACACAAACACACAGATATGCACACACAAACACAAACACACATACACACATGCACACACAGACATGCACACACATACACACACACGCGCACACACACACACACATACACGTACACGCACATACACACACACACACACACACACACACACACACACACACACAAGAGCATACTAACGCACACACACACACCATATACACACAAACACAAGCACACACACAAACAGACATACACACACATACACACGCAAACACACGCACACACACAAACACAAACACACATACACACAGACACACACACGCACACACACATACACAAACACACAGACACAGACACACACACATACACACACACATACACACACAAACACACACACACACACACACACACGGAGACACACACACAGACACAGACACACACACACACACACACACACACACACACACACACACACACACACACATACACACATACACACATACAGAGATGGAAAAAGATGTGTCTCGAGAGCAGGCTTAACAGAAGTGATAGATGCAGTAAGTCTTGTGGAAAGAGAGGTCATTCCATTGCTGATGATGTAGCACGAGGAACCGTTGGTCAATCACCACCGTGTGTCTTACAGCTGTGTCTGGAGTGCTATGACAAAACAAATGGCTGTGAGTCTTCCAGTCGTCTATAAACTTACAGGCATAAAAAAGCAAAATGTTCAAAACTAAAATTTGCTGATATTACACAAACATACATACAGACAAAGAAATAAACAGACAAACAATCAAACAAACATACACAAAAAACGAACAAACGAACCAACTAACGGACAAACGAACGAACGAACCAACGAACCAACCAACCAACGAACGAACCAACCAGCCAACCAACCAGCCAACCAACCAACCAACCAACCAACCAACCAATCAACCAACCAACGTACCAACCAAACAACCAACCAACCAACCAACTAACCAACTAACCAATCAACCAACCAACACACCAACCAACTAACCAGCTAACCAACCAACCGACTATCCAACCAACCAGTCAACCAACCAGCCACCAGCCAACCAACCGACCAACAACCAACCAACCAACCAACCAACCAACCAACAACCAACCAACCAATCAACCAACCAACCAACCAACCAACCAACCAACCAACCAACCAAGGGTTAATAACGACGAATATCCTTGATAATATACGCCTCACACAAACGGGCAGTCCGTGCACCGGAAGCAGGCCAGCAATGGAGCTACGATCAGACCTGTGCGCCTGTGTACGGATGGTTTTAATAGCAGTAGTAAGCCTCCGTCAGTCGGTGTCGACTATGGATGAGCGTCCTTGTGTCATTTCGAGTCGAGCTGACGCCTCTGGAGCAGCGTTGGCTTTGGCTGCTGGTAAGGCCGATGCGGGAAAGGCAGTCTCTGCGACACTGGATGCACGTATGGATGCTGGCCACGGGATAATTGCCTTCTCAGGAGCTTGCTCTCCGCCTGACTATCTTTTTCTCAGCTAAGGTCTGGATCTTCTTTTCCCTCGACCTGAGTTGTTTCTGGAGCACACTGCGCCATCTTTTGCGGTCGTCTGCTGTGTCTTGCCAGCTCTCCGTGTTTTAATAGAATGTGAGAAATATTCCTAGAAATTACGCATTTTGGAAATGACAATAAATGTGATGTGTATGTTATGTGTTATTTAATGTTGATGCGGTACGATCTTTTGATAAGAGCAAAAAAAAAAAAAAAAAAAAAAAGAAAACACGTGCACGATCATCAGCAAAATTGTGTAATTGCCAATCTCTCTGTTCTTATTTCTGGTAACCTCCACCCCACCCCTTTCTTCTTTAGCACTTGTGGAGAACGATACCAGTATCAAATCCTTCCAGCAGAACTGTGCTTCTCTCCACCCCCACTTCTTCCCTCACTCCATCTGTCCAGTCCCCATATCACAGAGCTTAGTTCACGAGCCCCAGCAGAGCTCCACCCCCCTCTTTTCCCCGTTTACCCCCTCCTGTTCAACAATGGTTGGTGTGAGTTAGCGTCATACACTCTACCATATCCAGCTTATGCAATAAGGCATACAACTGCTCTGTTTTGGCCAGGATATGCCCAAGGTCATGAAGAATTTGGTGCATTTGGAAACACATACTGACTGAGTGTTGACTTAAAAAAAAAAGAAAAAGAAGAAAAAAAAACAAACAAACCAAGTTTGCAATCTGCTGCAAAATCGTGTTAATAATGCCAATCTTTCTGTACATGTCTCTGGTAACAACACCCTCAACCTTCGCGCTTGTGGAAATCTCCACTACATGTATGTCCGCCCAGCCGAACTCCGCTCCCCTTCCCCTTATTTCCCACCCATCACCTCTCCTTTCCTCATAAACGGCGCCTCCTCCCCCCTCCCGCTCACAAAACTCGGTGCGTTGTACAGAGAACACTGGTACACTGACTAAGTCTTGGCAACGCAAACCGCGAACCTCTGTTGAAAAAGACTTTGTTTTGTGGTCGTGGACAGACGGACACAGTCCTTGACAGGTGAGTTCAGATGCGGGAATATTTTAAAGTACCGTAAGTTATAAGAACGTGAGATAATACAGTACGGTTTGTAAATTGAAACGGAGAGTATTGGAAGGTAGGTAACGCATTTTGCATATGTGCTGATGTTCCTCCCCAGGCCCAGGCAACAAGTCTGAAGAATCCTACACAAGATGAGTAACTGTCACCTGTTTTAGGGAAAATGCTGGACCTTCTTTGTCTGGGGTGCTAATAGAGCATCCTGATATACGATAGGGTCGATTGTATCATTCGATCTCAACTTCGCCCTGCTGTCTCTCGCTACAATTCAATTCAATTCAATTCAAATCCCATAGTCTGGTTGACCGTTGGGGCACCACCGAAGATCTTGCAACCAACTTCCTCCACTCCTCAAGGTCCTCAGCGTTCTGCAGAATGATGTTCCATTCAAGGCCAGGCCACTCTCTGATATTGTCTTCCCATCTTTTTCTCTGTCTGCCCCTTCGTCTCCCTCCCTGTACTGTTTCCTGCAAGACGGTCTTGGCCAGTCCAGATGATCGTGTGATGTGCCCATACTATCTCAGTTTGCGTCTTTTCACTGAAATAAGGTCTTCATACGGCCCGATGACATTTTCAGTTCTGGTTTTCACTTCCTTATTGGTTATATGATCTTTGTACGAGACACCAAGGATTTCGCTACAATATCTGCCTCTCTTTTGATTTGTTTTTTTGGGTAGACCAGGTGGTTGGTTTCTCTCTTTAAGGTCTTGTTTGTTTTCTTTTTTTGACTATTTTGTTTGTTTATTTGTTTGTTTTTCAAGGCAGGTGCATCTGCATTCTCTTTATTGGCAACCAAAGACACTGCTTGAGTACTGTTCTATTACAAATTGTTTTGAATGTGTTCAGCTGATAATAACTTTTACATTTTCACAGAACTCTTTCATTTCGATAGCATTATCAATTAGGGTATCAAACTGACAGTTCTTGGCTTTACTACATTCCCAAAAAGATGGCATACATCATTAAACGAGTGCAATAAGTATAGTTTTCGTAAGACTGAAAATGTGTATTTAACGTTTTTTTCTGTAAGCAGAAATTAGCATAACAAGCAATGTTGCAGCGTTGAAACAAGTCTGATTTGGGGGTTTATTTGTGTGGTGATGTTTTTCCTTTTGTTGTTAAACTGTATCTCGTTGATTTGTTTTGAACAATTTATCATTCGCCGTGAAAGCATTGTAGAAGTGTTAAGCATTTTGAAACGTAGCATCTGACGTGTTTTGGATTAGTTTAAACTTTTCAATAGGGGTTAAGTTTAATAAACAAAATAACATGGTAACCACCAGAAACGTTCAATGGACGTTGGACAGGCACATACATAGGGTAGGTCCGTTAATACTGTTCCCCCAACAGAAAACTGGCCATAATTTTCTACTAAGACAAGGATGGTATGTTACACTTCAATAGGTGAGCCCTATGGCCTCATGGAAATAGGGCCAGGTACACTAGTGAGTGATAGTATCAGGAGGGGTCAAACGTGACTGCCCAGGGCGAGTAGCTCTTTAAAAGTTACTCGTGATGGACATACGCTGTTCATTACATATTCAGTAACTAAAAGGGGCAGCACACGACCATAATCGGCTGCCCAGCTAGTAAGAGAACTGAATGGTTATTTTATCCTAGATATTGTAAAAAGGTGGACATCCCTTTAAAGGATTCACGCTTGGTCAGTTCCAATTTTTATGGCCAGCATAAAATTTGCATTATTTTACATTATCTGATGCGAGGGAAGTGTATAAAAGAAAGGGCCTCCGACCCACGTGGAGCGACACCCTGGAGACACCCTAGAGACACCCTATGGAGACACCCTAAGAAGAACACAACGCGGGTTTTTCCTTTGGCAGTTAGTGCTGGGGGATAATTAGTATTAGATTAATGAAGTTTGTCATGTGTTGAAAAGAAATAAAGTTCTGCCACCACGCCGTGCTGAGGCACGTTTTAAAAAGATATGGTGGTAGACTAAGAAGAAAAGTATATTGACAGAGTGGTCTGTTTCTTTTAGAAAGGGTGTAGTGCAACAGGTATCGTTAACAAAACTGCATCATCAGACTATACATCAAAGTATTGTTACTAAAAGTATATTATTGTATCTTTTCAATTTTTGGAGAGAGAGCAAAAAGAAAATCTGTAATTGGTCCAATAACAAAATCTTGTTAATTACATTGTACCACATGCTTAAGGATTTCGTTCCACCTGGTCCACTATTGAAAGAGGAGTTTTTATATAAACCCTTAAAATGTTACAAACATAATTAAAAAATGGTAGGTCAGAATCACAAATACTATTGTTGGGGGAAAAGGTTTTTTTTTCAAGTTTGTAAAGATTTACGAAAAATAAAAACACAAGAAAGAAGTTCACGTTTACCCTTCACTTACACGTGAATAAACTGACATTTGTGACTTAGAAACTGCAAGGTTTGTTATTCACTTAAATCACATGGCCCACTATCAAATTAGCTTTTTGTGTCTGATAATGTGCATACTGTCTTTGGGATGCAGCTACCATGATACTCTTCAGTAACGCCTTTATAAGAACACAATGTGAACTCACTAAATGGAACGACGGAACGAACAGCATACCAAGTTTTATTTATCAAAGAAACAAAAACAAATTATGACTTTTCAATGACAGTAGATTTGTGGCTAACCTTCTTCTAGACTTTTTTTTAGGGAAGAGGGGAAGATCGCATTGATAAAGCAAACGATAAGCTGCCAGTATCTAGCTGCTTTCTATCAAATAACCAGAAAAAAGCAAACTGCCTGAGGAATGAAATTTTACCTACAATTATTTCATCTATAAACAAAAGCAGATAGCGTTTATCATGATAAAATCTATTGCGTTATTTTAACACAATAAGTATTTGTTAATGCAAACAACTGCATTACCTCTGAGACACAGAATACTTCAACTGCTGTTCCGTGCTTATCCGCAGTGAATACAGAGGAGGAGGTCACTTGGCCTGGCTAGCTCAGTGAATAGAGCTACAGACTTGAGATCTGTAATCTCGACTTCAGACTCAACCCACAGTTTTAAACCTGATTTGATTTGTTTAATGTTCAGTAGTGACTCTAGACAACTTTTCCATGCTCCTCCCAACACTTCGCTCAACAAAGATTTTTGAGCAGACTCAAGAGGTCTTTCAGATCATTACTGGCAAGCCTGGATGGAGCACATATGAAACTACACGAGTGTGATGAATACTAATTCTTATGAAATTGTAATTTCCATAACTTTAATTCAAAAGCAGAGTGTCCCGTGATTACTTGCTGCGTACTTCAAATTGCTGTCTTTTGCTAAATTCAGAAATAGAAGTCAATAAAGTCTGAGATAAATGAGTTTAGTAATTGTACAACGCGTTTTTAAATCGTACCACCGGTAAATCAACAAGAGAAGACTCAAATGCATTGGCCATTTGTCATGCAGCAAAAACACGGACCTCATGGCAACCATTTTCAAGGAAAAACAGTGGCAAAAAAGGAAGGAAGTCAGACATCCAATCTCCTACATGGAGAACATAACCAACTTCAGTAGCCTGAACATTCAAGAATTTGTCAAGAAAAGTCAAGGCAGAGCGGCCTGGAGGGATATGGTGGTGTCAAAATGTGCAGCGGCGAACACCGAACCAGGTGACGCCGACAGGTGAGACAGGTGAGGTGAGGTGAGGCCATCGGCCCAATATGCACGACAAGGAGCTGTAGAACATGTGCTTATGCTACGAAGGTACATAAACACCCATCACTCAAAGATGGCAAATCGCTCTACACCGAGACTGGAGTTAGTTTCTCACACCTTAACTGCATTTTGCAGAATATGACTTCTTTCAAACTAGCAATCAGTGACTGTAAATCATGCTTTGTTTATCACCCTATTGTAATAGCTATGACGGTAAAAAAATTAAAATACTGAACAGCTTCCTCTTTGAGTCTACGACGCCACCATGTTTCGTCAAAATGATAACAAGAAAGCAAGGTTTGAAATGCTGACCAATTAAAAAGTTTCATACAACAGTGTCTCTAAAATTCAAAAGGTTCAATTTGCAGACAAGTACAGTATGTATGGACTTTCCCTATTCCTGTGAAATTCATAAGGTTCAATTTGCAGACAGGTATAGTATGTACGGACTTATCCTGTTCCTTGATATCCACTTTGCTTTTGCTCAGTTGTATTCGATCGGGCATTGTGAAATGGCTGACTACTGTAAACTGATGATTGCTCCACTGATAGAACAAGACATCTCTTGAAATGGAAAAATAGATATGGTCTACAAAGGAGACAGATGTAGACTATCCAGGTCCATATTTCTCCAGCAAAGACTTGGAAAGAATGAAAAAAAGAGACGAAAGGCTTACGACGAAAGATCTTCACACCAATATGACGCTGTTGGGAGTTGATGTTGTCCGAGGCCTGTGTGATTTTTCATACTCTTGTACAGAAGGTTTGTCTGTGTGGCAGTGTATTTGACAACTCTCTCACTTTCGTATGCACGGTCTTTGCAATCAGCAAACATCTTGCATTTTTCCATATGTAAAGACATAATAGCCAACAGCAAGCTCTTTTGAACATGCATTTGGATCTAATTCGTCGATGAAAATGTTTCGAAAGTGTCTTCGAGATTTTTGTACTTTTGTATACATAACTAATGATGTGTGTATATATATATATATATGTGTGTGTGTGTGTGTGTGTGTGTGTGTGTGTGTGTGTGTGTGTGTGTGTGTGTGTGTGTGTGTGTGTGTGTGTGTGTGTATGTGTGTGTATGTAAATGCAGGTCACAATGCCCAGCACTGAAAAACGAGAGACGTGGGCATCTAGAATAGATTTCTTGCTGTCTTGCATTGGCTTCTGTGTAGGTTTTGGCAACATATGGAGGTTCTCCTACCTGTGTTACAAAAATGGCGGAGGTAAGTATACAAAACACGATATTTAAACATGTTTTTATTCTGTGTTGGCTATATTGACCAAGAAAAAGCTTTTGACCTTGTAGAGCATGACGGGGCAACTTGTCGACAACATCATGGTGATTTACATCAACAGTCATAGTGCAGTACAAGCCGCAGGCAAGCTTTTGAAATGGTTTCAAGTGAAATTCGGTGTGAGACAGGGTTGTATACTGTCACCGTTACTGTTCATTGTACACCTGGACAAAATCACCAAAGACGCCAATCCAGACCCACAGGCCGTAAAGGAACTGCTGTTTCGTGGTGATCAGATCATCGTGAACAAAAACAAAGAACAACTGCAGACATACAAACAACCTAAAGGACAGCTACACTATGGAGTGAAGATCAGTATAGGTAAGACAGGTCGTTTCAGTGGGGTGCATTCCCGAAAAGCTGGATATGCAAACTACAAAATTCAAATATGTGCGGAGTATCTTTGCATGGATGGAAAGTTGAACGGAAAAATAGACTAGAGTTCAGAAAGCAAACTCAATTAACTATCAAATAGCACCCTTCTTGAAGAACCGAAAGATATCTTTATAATCCAAAGGAGAATGATCAGCGCAATCTTCGTTCCCATCCTCACCTATCAGTGACAGACCTAGACTCTGAATAAAGCTTTGGAGCAAAAATTCACAAGTTGTGAGATGAGATATCCCCAGCGAGCAACAAGATGATTGATGCTACACCTATCAACCAGCACCCAAAACAACAACCCATAAAGTCAAACTAGTTTGGTTATCTGATAGAAATACCAAAACACCAGCCAGCCCTGCAGATCTGCAACGCTAAATACACAGATTCAGAACCAGAGGAAGACCAGACCAGGCAGGCAGTAGACTGATG
The DNA here is from genome assembly GCA_030674185.1 of Monoplex corrugatus. NCBI lineage: Eukaryota > Metazoa > Mollusca > Gastropoda > Littorinimorpha > Ranellidae > Monoplex > Monoplex corrugatus. The sequence continues at coordinate 52,342,992 of CM060309.1, forward strand.
GAGTCTCGACACACTTTGCAGCCACAGCATGATGTTTATCCAGGCTTCCCATCTTGCTGCAGATCGCCAACTTCATCTCCCCGCAACACCTCCCGGTAGAAGCCACCAGATGAAAGAAAGAAAGAAATACGTATTACGCGTTTTTTTCTGTTTTTGTTTGTTTATTTATAGAACTACTTTACTCGTTCATTTAGTCAATTCTTGAAATGACTGACCACGTTATTTTATTGATGATTTGCTTGTGTCATGTTTTAACGTTGAGCAGTCGGATCACTATCACTCCAGTTACTGAAAAGCTGGGAATGGGATGAACATAGTGGTTACTGCACTCATTCCTGAACATCTGGTTCACACACGATCAAGCGTGGTTGCTAAATGGTTGGCTGACCAGGCTCATACTCATACTTGAACACACTGCCCAAGTCCACCCAACTATGAATAGGTACCTGGTCGTCTTTAGGGACAGGGAAAATAAATTATAGAGAGCTAGAGGCGATAAGAATAAGGCATATGAATATGAATTTGAATCGAGGGAGGGGCGATGGGTGCTGCCCTTGTGGTGCTGGCCCCGGGAAAAGTTGAGGTCTCTTCCACCTCACTCCACTATGAACCCATCATCATCATCATCAGGTGCCTTGCCGCATGGCATTGGCGATCATAGACTTCCATCTGTTTCTATCTCTTGCTGTCTCAAGCATCTCTTCCACCCTCTTTGTCCTCAGCCACTCTGCAAGTCCGTCTAGTATCTTCTCCCTGGGTCTACCTGGTGCTCTCTTCCCCTCCATTATTTTCCGTCGTGACCAGGTGCTCCAATTCCCCCTCCTCATAAAATGGCCTACAAATGTTGCCTGTCTTTTCCTAATCTTCCTTATGAATGATCTTCTTGTGTCTGCCTCCATCAAGACTGTCTCGTTTGTTTTCTTTGCTGTCCATGGAACTCTCAACATTTTCCTTAGAAACCACATCTCGGCTGCCTCAATCTTGTTCTGGCTTTGCTTGTTGGCCCCAGGGTTATGGAACTATCTGGGTAGGACCTCAGGACCTGGCCAGCTGGTGGGTTTAGGTGCAGGCTTAAGGCTTGTACCGTGATCATTCTGGATCTTCTCCATCACATGGCATCTGTGACGTTAGTGCATATGGAATTCGTTCCGAGCGGGAAGACGTCATCTTGAGAAATTGATACTGATTTGAAACTGAAACTATCCCAAAAGACACCGGGGTTTGTAATTCCACATATCTCCACTGAAAGACGCAGCATATGTGCAGGGTCTTCTCTGGTGAATGGTCCTTAAAGAGGCTCATCATCTTTAGTTACCATGGGCTGCATGCCACTGGGAGTTGGACTGAATGATTTTGGGATTAACCGTGTTCTCAGGAGCTGGAACGAGAGGCTTGGGAAGAATGTTTCTTACGTGACGAAGCAATTGAGACATTGGATGACAGAAAACATCTATACAATCTATACCATTTAACTATTGAGCTTATTCTTTGTTTCAATTCGGCCTAGGGTGTTGTTCTTCATATGTATCACACTAACACCATTCAGTTAACAAGAAACACCTCGAGGGTGCGGATGGGATCCAGAGCTGTAATGCCTCGCCATTCTCCGGACAATCACCTCCCAAGCTCCCGACGCCACTTTATAGCCATTTCATTAAACAAAGGTAGGGGGGGGGGGGAGGTTGTCCATACGTTGCTTGACCCATTCGAATCCAAACATCAGTTACCTTGTTTACAAACTGAATGGCATGTTGTGGAGATGACAAACCCCTGGGACATAGCCACACAACGCGCACCAACCAGGTCCAGCCCAGCCACTGGACTAAGTTTCAGTTTCAGTCAAGGTTTCTCAAAATGACGTCTCCGCGCTCGGAACAAATTCCATATGCACTAACGTCACAGGTGCCATGTGTATTGATGATCATGGCACAAGCCTTAAGCCTGCACATAAACCCATGAGCTGGCCAGGTCCTGAAGCCCTACCTAGCCTATGTTTTACCTAGGCCAAGAGAGAATGGAAGAACCTAGCGTTATAGTTCTATACATTAGCTCTAAAGGCAAATTACCTTCATGCACTGCCCACCTTCATTGCTTCAGTGTTATTGCATTTAACGCCATGTTGCAGGTGCTTTTGTGTTTCCTTACCTCTGCTGTATCATCATTATCGGCTTCCCCATTCTCTTCCTGGAAGTGGCCATAGGACAGTACACTCAGAAAGGAGCGGTTGGCATCTGGGACATTTGTCCTCTGATGAAAGGTAACCATCTTCCACGAGCATTCCTCCTTATCTTTGGTGTATGTGTGTGTGTGTGTGTGTGTGTGTGTGTGTGTGTGTGTGTGTGTGTGTGTGTGTGTGTGTGTGTGTGTGTGTTTATGTGAGAGAGAGAGAGATAGAGATAGATGGATAGATAGATGGATAGATGGATAGATAGATAGATAGACAGACAGACAGATAGATAGATAGATAGATAGATAGATAGATATATAGATAGATAGATAGACAGATATGGAGAGAGAGAGAGAGAGAGAGAGAAAGAGGGAGGGAGAAAGAGAGAGAGACAGAGACAGAGAGAGACAGAGATATCGCAGTGTCACCGTACAGTGTCATACCTTTTCCCTGCTTGATGCACGCTTGTGTTAAACGATCCTGTTTGTTACAGGTATCGGATATAGTACACTGGTGTTTGGGTGCTTGCAATGTACATACTACAACATCATTCTGGCCTGGGTAGGACACTACTTTGTCGTCTCCTTTACCTCTGAGCTTCCGTGGACAAACTGCAACAATGACTGGAACACTGACAAGTGGGTATTATGAATGGTCACATAATGAACACTTCAGATAGGTATTACTAACAGTGAGATAATGAACACTTACAGGTAAGTATCATGAACAATCAGATGATAAACGCTGATATGTATTATAAACAGTGATGATGAACAATGACAAGTATTATGTACCATTAAATGACACACGTACACACACATACAAACACACACACACACACACAGACACACACACACACAGACACACACACACACACACACACACACACACACACACACACACACACACACACACACACACACACACACACACACACACACACAAGTGTCATGAGCATTCAGGTGACAAAACCCGACAGGTGAGTATTATGAAAAATCAGACTTCAAACACTGCCCGGTGAGTTTTATGAACATTCAGATGATGAACACTGACAGGTGAGTCTTATGAACATTTAGATGTTGAACACTGGCATGTGAATATTATGAACATTCAGATTTAGATCACTGACAGGTGAGCATTATGAACATTCAGATGATGAACGCTGACAGGTGAATATTATGACCAGTCAGATGATGAACACTGACGGGTGAGTTTTATGAAGTCAACTGATGAACATTGTCAGGTGAGTATTATGAACATTCAAATGATGAACACTGATATGTGAGCACTGCGATCGGTCAGATGATGAACACTGACAAATGAGTATTATGAACAGTCAAATGTTGAACTGTGACTGGTGAGTATTATGAACGATCAAATAATGAACACTGCCAAATATTACGGACAATCAGATGACGAACTCCAACAGGTGAGTATTATGAACAGTCAGACGATGAACACTGACAGGTGGGTATTATGAACGATCAAATGATGAATGCTGACAAATATTATGGATATTCAGATCATGAACACTTACAGACGAGTAGTATGAAAAGTCAGACGATGACCACTGACAGATGAGTGTTATGAACAGTCAAACTATGAACACTGTGTGGTGTGTGTGTGTGTGTGTGTGTGTGTGTGTGTGGTGTGTGTGTGTGTGTGTGTGTGTGTGTGTGTGTGTGTGTGTGTGTGTGTGTGTGTGTGTGTGTGTGTGTGTGTGTAATAAAGAGCTGACAAATTACGAACATTAAAATTCTTCGTTTTCACCTGTTTCCAAACAACAGCAAAACAACAACTACACCAACACGTGGATGTCATAATGATGAAAAAAAGGTTGAAAAAAAGAAAGACCGCAGCAAAGTTCATTTCAAGTTTACATGCGAACTTTTTAAAAAACATTGTTTATTCATCTTTTGCTTCACAACAAACGGACATCTAACACACAATGTGGTAACGACAAATGGCAAAAAAATACACATATGAAGACATTGTGGACATATGAACTCCGCATAGCATACAGAACATACATTATGATATTTTATACATTGGAAGTTTAAAAATGAACATCAAGAATCCCACCACAAAACCCAGAAGCTTGCTTAGTTTGGTTATGTAATGTAATATGGGCATTAAGATTTTTTCAGAGTATCCTAAAAGGAAGCTTTGCTGGTGTCAACAGAGGAAGAGCCGGTAGCCCAATGTCAAAGATCTGATGTCTGATTTGCTTGCTGCCATAGTCTATGACAGAGATAGAAGACCTTGTCTGCTGCTGCTTCCCGTTGTTCCCTCTCACCAACATGCAGATTACAGGAGTATACTTCGATGATGAAATTCATGAATCAGTTTACTTACTCAAGTTGTGGGCGAGGGTGATGATGATGATGATGATGGCTTAGTTATTTATGTATATACGTAGTCATTGGTTTATCATGGCTTATTTTTCATTTATGTGCTTAGTCAATAGTTTATATGCTTATGTTTTTGTTTGTTCCAGCTGTACTCTAAAGCAAGCAGTCAACATATCTGGACATCAGGGTCAACAAGAGCTGTTTCACAATGTGAGCAACTCTACCACAGGCCAACATCTTCCTGTTGTGAACTTCACAGCTGATGGCAATGGAACACAGGTGTTGCATGAGGCAGCATCTCCCGCAGAAGAATATTGGTGGTGGGTTTTCAAAGAATAGGGAAGAGAACTTCGTACGTGTCTATCTGTCATAATCATTACGCTCCTTCGATTCTCCCCCTCCCCCTCCAAGCTGTTTCTCTCTGTTTATACCTGTGTCTGCCCATTCTCTTTTTTTTTTTTATCGTGAAATCTTTGACAGGAAAAGTAGACTTATAGTCCATCTCCAAAACAGCTAACATTATAGAACCGGACTTTGTGTTGTGTGTCCAGGCGAGGGGTGCTACAGCTGTCTGAAGGCATAGACAAACCAGGAGAGGTGTGTGTTCACTTGGTAGCCAGTCTGGCCGTCTGCTGGGTTGTCATCTACTTCTGTGTCTTCAAGGGCATACGCTGGAGTGGAAAGGTAAAAAAACTGACAAAGAAACACACAAAAAGAGGATACAAAATGGGCGTACAGCATAAGGACATGTTGTGTATTTCTATATTTTGAGGTAATCACCTCTCTGTAATCAACCACAAAAGTGACTCTCCATCTACAGTTGCAAAACTCTCTTCACCTACATGATTTTAACTGCATCAAAATGGTACAGTCAAATGAGATTAGAACAAACATTTGACAGTTTTTAAAATGATTCATTGTATTTAATTTGTGCTACCAGCTTCTTGGAGAGGAAGATTGTTTCATACTGACCAGACAAGGTTGAGTGTCTTCCTTCTGTCTAAAATATGTACCGGTTTTATACTGACCAGACAAGGTTGTGTGTCTACCTTCTGTCTAAAAGTGTACCGCAAAGATTCTGAATATTTTACAGATGAGACATCGCCAGATTTGGGCTATATGTCAGTCATAATGGGAAAATGTGGAATGAAACTTTCGTAATCTGCAGAAATACCATCAGCTCCCACAATATAGATATGTAATCTATAAAGGATCAATACTAAACTGATGTTTTAAACCCATAATATGGGTTTTTGTTTTGGTAAAAAATACAGTCATTGCAAACTTCACTTTTAATTCACTTTAATTCACTTTAAACTCTTTAGGCATTCTGTAATATATTCTGTTTTTCATTTCATTCAGGTTGTGTACTTCACAGCCACATTTCCTTACGTCCTGATCATCACTCTGCTGATCCAGGCAGTTAGACAGGAAGGGGCGACCACTGGTATTACTACTACATCAAGCCTCAGTTTGACAGACTGGGTGATATCAAGGTCGTGAATTTGTCTTGTTTCTGTCTGTGTGTCTGTCTGTCTCTCTCTCTCTCTCTCTCTACTGTCTCTCTCTCTCTCTGCTCTGTCTTTCTGTCTGTCTGTCTGTCTCTTTCTGTGATCGACCAGAGGTGTGTGTGTGTGTGTGTGTGTGTGTGTGTGTGTGTGTGTGTGTGTGTGTGTGTGTGTGTGTGTGTGTGTGTGTGTATGTGTGTGTGTGTGTGTGACAGACGTATGCAAACAGAATTTCCCCAGCTCTTGATGGATGGATCTTTACCTAATTTTGATCAAAAGTGGGATCTGCTAAGGACACGCGAAACTGTAGGTATCGGAAATAAGGCTGCAAGGTCAAGAGCATATGGTTCACACATGATCAAATAAATGCCTAAAACTAACTTTTTTTTGGATGAAGGTGACAATATTTACTATATTTTTTTCACTGTTGTGACGATCTACTATTCTCTTCTGTGTTCATTAAGTTACGCTTCAACTGAAGCTTCTTCAAGATCATAGTGACCTTGAAAAGCACAAACTCGAGAGATTCTGTTATGATTTTAGCATGAAAAAGGAGTTTGTTAGAATGGTTCGCTGACTTTGCCTTCCTTGGTGGCAAACTTAGGGATTCTTTTAGGAGCACGCTAGATCTTGCTCAAAAGCATAATGGGCTGCGTTTAGAGCATCATGCCTGGCCACTCTCGCGGCCGTTCGCATATCCCTTGTGGTTGAAGTAAACCAACCTTGAGAGCTTCCGACTGCTGAATGTGTATGGTAAGGGGAGAAGAGCAAGTAGTTATGAGACTTGGCAGCTTGGCAGCTGTTCAATAGAGAGACGAAGGCCCAAAGTAAGGTCAGAGAGGGCTCTTCCATTCTCTTTTGGTCTATTAGCTGGGCTGAACCTGTTTGGTGCACCCTGTGTGGCTATGTCCAGGGGTTTGCCATCTCCCCATCTTGCCGTTCGGTTTGTACACAAGGTAAATGATGACTGGGTCCGAATGGGTCAATCAGCGCATGGACAGACCCCCTTTTGCTTAGTGAAATGGCTGTCATGTGGCGTGTGGAGCTGGAAAGTGATTGCCTGGAGAGTGACGGGACATTGGTGCTCTGGGTCCCATTCTGCACCCTCGGGTGTTTCTTGTTCACTAAGCAATACTATCTCAGTCTACCATTCCAGTCTACCATTCCAGTCTACCATTCTCCTCTATGCTCATTCAGTTTTGTTCCAGCTGAAACTTTTTTGAGGTCACAACGACCTTGAGAAGCACAAAATCCAGATTTCCTGGTACAATGTTTGCATGAAAAGGAAGGTTTTTTAGAATGGCTTGACGACCTTGTCTTCTGTTATCTCTTTTTGTTATTCGTGTTGGTATATCCCCTTGTGAAGAAAAGATAGATTTCACTGCTTTTCATTCAACATTAACTGAACAGAGAACGAAGTATTACATCAATGGTAAATCAAACTTAAAAGCCACATCATGTTCAAGGCTGCATCTTTTCAGTACAATTAAGCAATATACACAACACGCCGATATGTTGATTATGACACATATAAGACATACATGTAGATGAAAAAGAAGAGCGACTGCAGGTGCATGGAATAAAAAGGAAATGTACTGTATTCACCTTCAGACTCAAACAGTATTGACATAAACAGAACGGACCGGTTTCGACCTTTTGGTCTTCAACAGAGAACACACCTACACACACACATAGAGACAGAGAGAGAGAGAGAGAGAGAGAGAGAGACACACACACACAGATGCATGCATGCACAGGGAGAGAGAAAGAGAGAGAGAGAGAGAGAAGGGGAGGAAGGAGAGAGAGAATTAGAAAAAGTGTAGGCACATTGACAAAACACAGAACAATGGAGCAGATTTAATTTTCGTATTTTTATATACATAAACATGCAAAAGAAAACAATTGAGGGAACAGTAGATACATTTTTATACTGTTTTATGTATTGATATATTGAATAATTAGGTAAGTCATTCAGTATATGTATATAATCAGTATATCTATACATATACATATATATATATAGATACATGTACTCTAAAGCCAAAGAAGTCTCAGCTGGAACGATATGTGGCACATGGCTCCTCTAAGGATAAGCTTCCTCCTCAGATCTGTATATGACCTGCTCCCCTCGAATGCAAACTTAGTGAAATGGGGGAAATCAGACGACCCAGCATGTCCGCTCTGTCAGAAGAAACAAACAGTGGAACATGTCCTAAGCTCTTGCAAAGTAGCGCTAGCCCAAGGAAGGTATACATGGAGGCACAACCAAGTTCTGAAAGTGATCACAGATGTGGTTAGCGAAAAAACCATGACCCCAAACGCACCAATTGCTATGACAACGTTCTACAAAGCAGGAGGGAAACAGGTCTGGCCCGAAAGTGCTATGACAACCAGCACATTGCCAAAGGGTCTTCTGGATGGAGCAGTCGACTGGGAGTGTACAGCAGACCTCCCAGAGTGGAGAAATTACCCAGATGTCATCAGCAAGACAGGCATGAGACCAGACATCGCTCTCCACTCTGACTCCTCGAAACAAGTGATTCTGATAGAACTCACTGTGCCATACGAAAGCAGAATGGAAGAAGCACATATCTACAAGACCGAAAAATACGCCGGTCTTGCCAGCACCCTGAAGAAAGCAGGTCTGCGGGTCAAAATCTTCGCCATAGAGGTCGGGGCAAGAGGGTTTGTGGGCACCTCCGCTTATGATCTCATGAAACAACTCGCCATTTCTGGGAAGAAGAGGACTAGAGCCCTTAAAGCGATGGCAGAGGCAGCAGAAAGGAGCTCAAGCTGGATCTGGGCAAGGAGGAACCAAAAAAGTGAACTTCATAAGGATTAAATTCCCTACAGATGATGTGTGCCCCGTTAGCACATTGGTAAAAACCGCGTACCGCAGTTCTGAAGCGCAGAATCGCCCAGGTTCGCTCCCCGGCGTGGAGAAAAAAAAAAAAAATAGACAACAGCAGAAGGGCATCCAGGAGTCATGACCTGGATGTGGCCCGGCCCCCCGAGAGTGTAAGGAATTCAGGGCCGAAACACTTGTCTAAAGGGGGTTACTTCTCTGAAGACCTTCTGTTGTCTAGCTCTCCCTAGAGTTTCTTTCTACCTGCACATGGTCAATCCATTGACTTCCGGGAATAGTTCGGAGGACATTCGGGAAAGACCGAAGGACACTGGGAAAGACTAGATCTGCGGGCTTTGTGGGTTGGCTTCCCACCTTGCCTTTGATAACATGCCACGAGTTGTTCAAATAAAAGATGCTCCCAGGATTCACCGAAAGGGGGAGAGAATGATGAATCCATCGGCATTGACTTCATCACGACTGGAAACGCACAACGGACCATGATTAATGACCAGTTGGAATTTCCGTGTGCGTGTGGAAGGAGATTCACCACCAAACGCGGCATGAAGATCCACAGGACAAAAATGGGCTGTTTGAAGACACATACGAACCAGCAGCAGCGCACTGCGATAGCAGGTGAGACGTTGGATGACCAAGGCCAAAAATTAAACCATAGTGCCAAGGACATCCACGCTGACGGTTCTGATGCGGATTTTGCACAAGCTCTTAACGCCAAACGTGGAAAACTCAATTTGCCGCCTGCCGGTGCAAAAGAACAATGGGAGAAATTAGATGAGGAACTTGTCCTTAAGCTGAATGCGCTAATAGGGAACAGTACGCTGGAACACAAACTTGACACATACGGAGACATCATATACTCTATCTGCAGGGACACTTATGGAGTGAAGCAGCCAAAGACAAAAACGCCTCCCCAGAAATCCAGAAGACAGCAACAGATGGAGAGCATCCGGAGGGAGAAAAGGAAGCTTAAAAAGCGAATGAAAACTGCCTCAGAATTCGAGAAGCAAGGGCTCCTGGAACTCTGGAAAGATCTGAAGGCCAAACACAATGCTCTCAGCAAAGTGGAATCAGCAAGGCGAAGAAAGAGCAAAAAGAAGAAGACTCAAGATCGTTTCTTCAAAGATCCCTTTGACTTTGCAAGAAAGCTGTTTGAACAACCCAAATCAGGGACTCTCACAGTGGGCAAGGAAACCCTAGAGCAGCATCTCAGGGAAACATATTCCGATTCTCAGCGCGAGGCACCACTTGAAATCCAGAATCTGGTTTGGCCTGCAGCGCCAGAAGGAAAATTCAATAACAAACCACCAACACTGGATGAAGTGAAGAGCGTAGTAAAGAAAGCCAGAGCCAAGTCAGCACCTGGACCAAACGGAATACCATACCTGCTCTACAAGAAATGCCCAAAAGTGCTCGAGTGGCTCCACAAGATGATTCGATCAGCATGGAGGAACCAGAAGATCAGCGACCAATGGATGAGAGCTGAAGGAGTGTACATTCCGAAGGAGCAGAACTCCAGCAGCATCAATCAGTTCAGGCCAATATCACTTCTGAACGTCGAGGGGAAAATCTTCTTCTCTGTTATGGCAGCAAGATTGACAAAATACCTGACTGAAAACAAGTATCTGGATATGTCAGTCCAAAAGGGAGGCATACCAGGAATGCCTGGATGCTTGGAACATGCCACGTTGATTTGGGATGCCATCCAAAAAGCAAGAACAGAGAAGAGAGACATTGACGTAGTTTGGCTTGATCTGGCGAATGCATATGGATCAGTTCCACACGATATGATCCAGCTGGCTCTTGAAATGTATCACATCCCAGAAAACATCCGAACAATGCTGAGGAAGTATTTCCAAGGGTTCTCAATGCGGTTCTCTACCAAAGAATACACCACGGACTGGATAGACCTAGCGGTGGGCATTGCAATGGGCTGTGCAATCTCTCCCATACTGTTCGTGTTGGCAATGGAAGTCATCTTGAAAGCTGCAATGAAGAGTTCAGGTCCAGTGAATCTGGGAGATGGATACCAGATGCCTCCTCTGAAAGCTTTCATGGATGACACAACAGTCTTGTCCACGGATGAGGAAGAGACACACCAAATTTTAAAGCAGCTGGATGAGCTGGTGGCCTCTTCAAGAATGAGGTTCAAACCTAAGAAATCCCGAAGTCTCTCACTGCGAAAAGGAAAAGTGGCAGATTCAGTCAAATTCATGGTAGCCAACCAAGCCATCCCCACTGTCACAGAAGAGCCAGTAAAAAGTCTCGGAAGATGGTATGATGACTCCCTGAAAGACACACAAAGGGGATGTGAAACCAAGCAAACAGCAGAAGAAGGCCTGAAGAAAATAGATAACTGCGGACTGCCAGGCAAATACAAAGTCTGGTGTCTACAGTTCATGCTGATACCAAAGCTGCTGTGGCCACTGCTAATCTATGACATTTGCACCAGCACAGTCGAAGCAATGGAAGCCAAAATCAACAAATACACAAGAAAATGGCTCGGTGTCCCACCTGGTCTCACTGATGTTGCATTCTACTGTCGTCAAGCAATGCTGAAGCTACCTCTCAAATCCATATTGGAGGAATACAAAGTTGGAAAAGCAAGACTGTTGAGCATGCTGGAGGAATCGGAAGACAATATCGTGAGATCAGTTCATCCAAAGCTGAGAACTGGCAGAAAGTGGAAAGTCCAAGAGGCTGTAAACAATGCCAAGAGAAACCTCAGCATCAAAGAAATAATTGGACACACGCAAACCAACAGACAGGGACTGGGAGCAACAAAAATGCAGTGGTGGTCCAAAGCCAAAGGGAAGGAAAAAAGAGACATGATCATACAGGAGTTGAAGGAAGAAGAAGATGTCAAAAGAGTGCAGAAGGCAGTCCAGCAAGGTCAACAGGGGCAATGGACAACATGGGACAGTGCACTCCAAAGAAGTCTCAGCTGGAACGATATGTGGCACATGGCTCCTCTAAGGATAAGCTTCCTCCTCAGATCTGTATATGACCTGCTCCCCTCGAATGCAAACTTAGTGAAATGGGGGAAAGCAGACGACCCAGCATGTCCGCTCTGTCAGAAGAAACAAACAGTGGAACATGTCCTAAGCTCTTGCAAAGTAGCGCTAGCCCAAGGAAGGTATACATGGAGGCACAACCAAGTTCTGAAAGTGATCACAGATGTGGTTAGCGAAAAAACCATGACCCCAAACGCACCAATTGCTATGACAACGTTCTACAAAGCAGGAGGGAAACAGGTCTGGCCCGAAAGTGCTATGACAACCAGCACATTGCCAAAGGGTCTTCTGGATGGAGCAGTCGACTGGGAGTGTACAGCAGACCTCCCAGAGTGGAGAAATTACCCAGATGTCATCAGCAAGACAGGCATGAGACCAGACATCGCTCTCCACTCTGACTCCTCGAAACAAGTGATTCTGATAGAACTCACTGTGCCATACGAAAGCAGAATGGAAGAAGCACATATCTACAAGACCGAAAAATACGCCGGTCTTGCCAGCACCTTGAAGAAAGCAGGTCTGCGGGTCAAAATCTTCGCCATAGAGGTCGGGGCAAGAGGGTTTGTGGGCACCTCCGCTTATGATCTCATGAAACAACTCGCCATTTCTGGGAAGAAGAGGACTAGAGCCCTTAAAGCGATGGCAGAGGCAGCAGAAAGGAGCTCAAGCTGGATCTGGGCAAGGAGGAACCAAAAAAGTGAACTTCATAAGGATTAAATTCCCTGCAGATGATGTGTGCCCCGTTAGCACATTGGTAAAAACCGCGTACCGCAGTTCTGAAGCGCAGAATCGCCCAGGTTCGCTCCCCGGCGTGGAGAAAAAAAAAAAAAAATAGACAACAGCAGAAGGGCATCCAGGAGTCATGACCTGGATGTGGCCCGGCCCCCCGAGAGTGTAAGGAATTCAGGGCTGAAACACTTGTCTAAAGGGGGTTACTTCTCTGAAGACCTTCTGTTGTCTAGCTCTCCCTAGAGTTTCTTTCTACCCATGTATATACATGTAGTATATAGTATGTCTATATGTATTATATATGTACCCCCACAACACAACCACACACCCACACCATATATATATATAATTGTTGTGTTGTATGTATTATTATAATATCTTATCTTTTAATTCTGACGCACAAAACAATGAGTAAACTAATATATTATTCAATATCTGTATCTTCACGTTATGAGAGCAAATACAAGAGTAGTGGCCCTGATACACTTTTTTACATTAACGTATGAGACAAAACAACTGCATGATTAAATGTGTTGTTCTATTTGTATATTTTGGGGTTTCCTCCACAATGTCATAGTCTTCACGCAGCTGCCTGTTTCAACAGTTTTGCAATTCATCTGTTTACGTTTTACAATTTATAATTCAAGCTTTTATGGTTCACCATTTTCCAAAATGTGTTTCCATAATTTTATCAGTCAAGATTTTATAGTTTCTACTTTTATGGTTCGCAGTTTTACAAACATGTAATTTCTCATTTCTACGGGTTTTTTTTTTCAGCGTGTGATGTCACAACACAGTTTTGTTTTTCATTCACAAATTTATACTTCAGGTCATGATGTTACATTGTAAATTCACAATGTTAATACAGATGCTTTTTCTTCTATTATTCTGTTCATATAGTTTATATTTGATCTTAAGTTTCCCTCTTATTTTTCCTGAACACGTCTGCCTCAGTTCATACTCCGCACACAGATTCAAGCTCACGAAACACCACACCTGATTTTCCGACACACAAGCACAAACGAAAAGAAGGCAGCTGCGTGTTTATCAAAACGTCATCTACCACGCGTTCTATCGCCTCGACCACTCCCTCGATGCCAGACATCTCTTCATCCTGCAGCTGAACTCCTCCAGTACTACCCACGCAAAACTTTTGTCTCTGGATAGTATACAGACATACAAAACAGCGCAAGTCTTTCCACCTTCATCCAGGCAGTTGTGGACCTCTACCAAAGGCCACTAACGACAAAACACCAACTCTCTCTTTGCCCTCTAGGCTCTTGGACAGAAGTGCATCTACCACCTTGGGATGTCAGACGATTTGATCCAACCATGTGTTCGTGGGGCTCCACCTCAGCCCAAGAGGACTTTCTATCAAAAGACAGTTCAATATGGCTAGCAAGAGTTATAGGCCTATAGAGCTGAAGTTGCTCATAGGAAAAGTTAGAGGCCTCTAGAGCTGAAGTTGCTCATAGCAAAAGTTAGAGGCCTCTAGAGCTGAAGTTGCTCATAGCAAAAGTTAGAGGCCTCTAGAGCTGAAGTTGCTCATAGCAAAAGTTAGAGGACTCTAGAGTTGAAGTTGCTCATAGCAAAAGTTAGAGACCTGTAGAGCTGAAGTTGCTCATAGCAAAAGTTATAGGCCTCTATAGCTGAAGTTGTTCAACTAACCGCGATACTTACTACGCCTGATACATTTGATCGAAGTTTAGCACGAATGGATAAACATGACACACGCACGCGCACACACACACACCCACACACGCACACACACACACATATACACACACAAACACACACACAAACACACACAAACACACACATACATACCACAAACACACACACACACAAACACACACATACACACACACAAACACAACACACAACACACACACACACACACACACAAACACACACACACACACACACACACACACACACACACACACACACAACACACACACACACACACACACACTCACACTGCTCAGTATAAACTACATACGTGCCAAGACTTGGCTGACAGGGGGACAAGTTTCAAGTCGAAACCTATATGCGTGTATGACAATACTCATAAATGTTTTTCAAATACACAAGGGAGAGTTATTTATTAAATTTTCATAGCGGGTCAGACTCAGTGAGAATTTAAAACGAAATGTTTTGGTTGAGAAAGGCATGGTTTAGTTTTTGAAGCCGTAGTAGTCGCGAAAGAGAATAAACACTATATCTCCCCTGTCCATCAGCTAGTCTGGTATTTTTTCCCCAAAATAATATACGCTAAATGCTAAGTCTGACAACAAGTTGCTATATAAGTTTCTTTTAATGAGATTGGTTTACGTTTTCCTGCTAAGCTGATTTTTGCTAAAAATGGAAACAAAGGGTCTTTAGCGAGGAGAAATTTTGGTATGGCCTTATCATGTTTAGCTTATGTCTGCTGCTGCTGCTGTTGTTGTTGTTGTTGTTTTTGTTGTTGTTGTTACAAAGGTTGTATTAATGTTAATTAAGTTGCTGTGATATTTTATTACTTACAGTTTATTTATGTTCTCATTATTTCATTATGTGGTCCATTAACTCAGTTGTATATAGCGTCGTGTGTTTGAGAACACAGGGGTTAAATGTTCGACCTTCGGGTAAGCCACAGTTCTTCTGTAAGATCCTGCCAGAGCGCAGGTATGCTATTTATACCGCAGTCACTGTAGATCTTCTACACCATGTGGCGCCTGTGGCGTTAGCGCATACAGGATTTACTCCTAGCACA
This sequence comes from Monoplex corrugatus, assembly GCA_030674185.1. NCBI lineage: Eukaryota > Metazoa > Mollusca > Gastropoda > Littorinimorpha > Ranellidae > Monoplex > Monoplex corrugatus. Next base: position 52,358,379 of record CM060309.1, read on the forward strand.
AAGATGCCATCTTGTGACAGGTGATACTAAAACTTATGTTCTTGACAGCAGCATGTTTACATTGTTCTAATTAACAAACAAAAAAAGTCAGTCAGCTGTAAATTTAATTTACGTTGAGTGACTGCTGTTGTTACTGGCGGTTGCATGGTGGCTGTTTTGTTGGTGTTTTACTTCTTTCTTTGTTGCCACAGTTGAAGTCTGAAACTACAGTAACTGCTTGTTTTTTTTATTTTTCAAATAAAAAGTGAAGGATAATTGCACTTCATTTGCGCTCGCCTTTTTTTTTCTTTTTTCTTTGTTTCGTTTTTTGTTTAGTTTGTTTGTCTGTCTGCTTGTTTGTTTGTTTATGTGTCCCATTTTCTATGCCACTTTAATGGCCAGAGCAGATGGGACTATTTACTCAATGTTTTGTCTGCAACACGTACTAAACGCAGCTGCTCATCTTGTCCCCAAAAAGAAAAAAAATGATCATATCAGTCGTGTCCTTCGCTCTTTGCGCTGGTTGCCTGGTTTGAACAGAACTGAATGTAAGCTGGACACCTTGTGTTACAAATCTATTCATCAGTCTGCCCCATCGTACCTTTGTGACATTATCAATATTTAGACGTCAACTCACACCTTGCGCTCAGCTTCAGATGCTTTTTCCCTTCAAGTTCCTAGATTTAAACTACCAAGTGTCGGCCAGCGTTCTTTTGCTGTTTCGGGACCATCTGCCTGGAATAAACTTCCATTCTCTTTTCGTCAATCATCTACCTTTTCTGCTTTACAATCAAATTTGAAAACCCATCTCTTTTCCGGACTCTGCAACTGCCTCTTTCCATCATTTCGTGTGTGTGTGTGTGTGTGTGTGTGTGTGTGTGTGTGTGTGTGTGTGTGTGTGTGTGTGTGTGTGTGTGTGTGTGTGTGTGTGTGTGTTTGTGTGTTGTGTGTGTGTGTGTGTGTGTGTGTGTGTGTGTGTGTGTGTGTGTGTGTGTGTGTGTGTTTCGCGTATTGTAAGGTGGCCTGCGTTGATAGCATGCGTATGTCTGGTGAGTGGGTGCGCCTTGATATAATTTGTCAGAATTTTGGCGCCATCATGTAGATAATGTACTCATTATTATTATTACCATTATAACTGTGATGCTACGGAGTTCCATTCTGGCTGTATTGTACGATTCCTTTTATAATATGTCCTTGTATTGACCAGGCCCAAAGATACAGACACCTGCAGTGTTTCTCATGAAAATTTAAGCTACAACCTCAATGACGCATCTGCAAAGTGGATGAGACTCGGTTGTGTGATTCAGCCTTCTCAACTAATCCACTGCACACTCAGCTCTAAAAAAAACACACAATAATTTTGATAGAACTAATGGGATCCAAATCCAAACCTTCTGTCAGTAGTCCATTGAGCAGACCACTGCACCATAGCGTCTGGCTTCTATAACTACAGACTAGTTACAAATGAATAGCTTCTCATAAATCAGCTTTTTTTTTAATATAAAAAGTCACTTATATTTGAAGCACCATGAAACTGTTGTGAGAAATGGGGGCAGGGAGGGAGAGGGCTTTCGTTCTTCTAGACAACTAGTCATAATTGTATCATTCACCGATTTCATTTTGTTACCGTCTGCTTAATTTACATTTCAGGTATGGTTCGATGCGGCATCTCAGGCTCTCTTCTCGTATGCTGTGTCAATAGGCGTTTTGCCAGCGTATGGGAGTTACTGCCCTTTTAATGGCAACTGCCTGAGGTAGATACTTTCGGATGATAATGACGTATCTATTTCAACTAGCGTGTTTTTCAACCTTCTCTCTGTCTGTCTGTCTGTCTGTCTGTCTGTCTGTCTCTCTGTCTGTCTGTCTGTCTGTCTGTCTGTCTCTTGCTCTCTCTCTCACTGGGAATGTGGGAGGCATTTGGAAAGAAATCTTAGTTAATAAAGCGTATTATAAGCGAATTCCTGGAAACGATGAAGCAAGAGAGAGAGAGAGAGAGAGAGAGAGAGAGAGAGAGAGAGAGAGAGAGAGAGAGAGAGAGAGAGAGACAGACAGACAGATAGATAGACAGACAGACAGACAGACAGACGGAGACAGAGAGAGAGAGCGAGAGAAAGACAGAGACAGAGACAGGAGAGAGAGAGAGAGAAGAGAGAGAGAGAGAGAGAGAAGAGAGAGAGAGAGAGAAAGAGAAAGCGAGAGAGAGAGAGATTTGTTCAGTTCAGACAGTTTGATGCCTATCTGCTACTGAAGGTGTTGTATGTTTGTCTGTGTTTCAACAGAGATTCTATGCTTGTGGCGGCCGCCAACTCGGGGACCAGTTTTCTTGTTGGCTTTGTGATTTTTGCCACTTTGGGGAATATGGCACATGTGCAGGAATGAAACCATCGAAAATGTTGCTACAGCAGGTAAGAATAGGCCTACGTTATCAGAGATACATGACACTTCGTGTTAACGATCCTTCGTTACATTCTTTCCCCTGCCCTTCTCCATGAATGCTTAGAATGCCACCACTATTGTCAATATCTTGCAAGTCGTTTCTATCCTCCGCAGTACACGTCTTCTTGACAGGGTCTGATAGAAATTTAGGATCAGCCACGTTAACTAGTTGTGCCATTTGCTGAAAGTGTTTCCACTGCTCAGTTTCTAACTCATCCCAGAAATTACTGATTGAAATTGCATTTATACGTACAATTCTATCATTACCATCATTTTTGATCGATACTGACCATTGTTTGTGTTGCACTATTTGTTGTACCACCCCAGCAACATTACACTGCTAATTACAGGTTCCATACATACCACGAAATCCATGTTCATTCTACAAATTCCGATGCCAGGGACTCTATATAAGCCCTAATTATCGATTTGTAATGGGGCAACCCCCCAGAGATGAGACTGCACAGCTGCCAATTTGTTTCACTGAGATCAGTTGCATAAATTCTGACTCAACACACTTAGAACACCACAGACTAAGCCTCAATCATGTAACAATCATCAGATTTAAGGTGTCAAATGAGTAAACGTACCTCTTGTGAAGAGAATTCCTATAACACGTTCTTCGTGTGAGAGCCACCATGAGCAAGAGAAGCCAATAACTTTCTATATAACAATTCTCCAGGAATGCAGACAATGAAAAAAGAATAGAGACTGACGTCACCATGATAACTTGATTAGAATAGCTGCTGATTGTGAGTCATTTCAAAATAATGTAATGATTATGAAATGAGAACGATGATAACGATGTTGTTGAATTCCATTGTGGATTGAGTATTCTAGACAAGCTATGTCTCTGCTTCGTATCATAATGTTACGCCTCACCTATGGAGTGACTTAAACTCGACTGTATGGCCCCAGCTTTCCTACTGATCCCATAACACACTCAGTTGTCATTAAAATCCAGTTAGGGATAAAACAAAAAGTCCGACAATGGCTTGTAGTGATAAAAAATCGATTCCAGATCTTTTAAATTATCAGCCATCAAACTTTGAGCTCTTTTCTGGCAATATAAACTATTGTCAAGACAAACATGTCTATCACTTATAATAAAGTCGTACACGAATAACAAAACCAAACATTAAAGAGATTAAAGCTAACACAGAGGCAACCAGTGATGCCAGATTTGAACTGGACCAAAACAGTTGCATATACTTATTCATGTAAAAACTAATGTATCTTTTCTGAATTCTTTTAAATTTATATGTTCTATGAAATTCAGACGATATACTTGAATTTGTATTGACATACCGCTCCTGCCACTGATAACCCTTGAGTTAATAAGCAGACACGATATCGTCAACACCTTGACTCTCTCAGGCATATCCAGGGCCAAATTTATATATTCACATAGTCATATTTCCTGTATTTCTATGCTGCAACAAAATTTATGGAATGTTTGTAATTTCTTGTTTAGGTCACACGATAGATTCTGATTTATTTAGGTCATTATCTTTGATGTGATAGTTACACACAATGTTTATGGTTTGTGATTCTTTATTCATTGAAGTAATGGTAATCAATCTAATTAGTTTGATCATAGCTTTATTTTGTAATATTTCTTTTTATGGAATACTGACATAATAAGACTGTCATATTATAATGTTGTGCTTTGCATAAAGGCAAAATTTTGAAAACGAAAAAATGCTAGTTTTCAATCTATAGTTACACACACATTTCGAGGCTTTTGTTGTTTCCATCACAAATACCATTTCAAGCTGTTTACACAGTTACAGTAATGTTGAAATACATGAAGGAATCAGATATGTTGAACTGCACTTAATAACAAACATAACTTTTGTCTGTATAGAGAGCAGTTAATATCAATGGCAATTAGCGTCAATAGAAAATATGTTTCGAAAACTAAAATGCTAATGCACAATACAAGATGTAAGAAACATCATTGCTGACTATAGAACAAATCGTTTTATGATGGTGTAATGCAAAACTCCAAGGTAAAACAGAATTCAAGAAAACGAAAAGCGTTATTAATAACACATGCCTATCAATTAACATCAGGAAATGAGTTCTTAAGTTTATGTAGAACCGATACTGTTGTACGGATGAGAAGCGTGGATAGTCTGGACACAAAGTCAGATCAAGTTTGAGGCAGCTGAAATGTGGTTTCTAAGAAGAAAGTTAAGGTTTCATGAACAGCAAAGAAAATAAACGAGACAGTATTGAAAGAGGCAAATACAAAAAGAACAGTAATGAAGAAGATTAGGAAAAGACAAGCAAGATTGATGGGACATTTAATTAGGCAAGAGAAATGAGAGCAACTAGTCACAATAGAAAAAGCTGGAAGGAAAAAAGAGCACCAGGTAGACCTAGGGAGAAAATATTGGACGGACTTGCGGAGTGGGAGATATACATATACTTGCAGTAACAAAAGATAGACTCGTATGGAGGGCCATGATCGCCAACGGCATGCGGCAGGGCACATGACGATGATAATAATAATAATAATAAATGGTTATTTATGAGCGCTTTCCACTTGCACAAAGCGCTTTACAACAACAATAAAAAGTAAAACAAGCACACGAACTCACAGACACACACCAACACACACACAAACACGCACAGACACACACACACAAACCACACACACACGCACGCACGCACGCACACAAACACACACGCGCACGCATTCACACCCAAAAACACGCACATCAAGAATACAGAGCGGCAGAAAGAGGGTCTACAAGAAATGTTGCTGGAAGAGAAAAGTCTTCAGACTAGTTTTAAAGGAGGGAAATGAAGGGCTGTGACGGAGATTGTGAGGCAAGGAGTTCCACATCTGCACAGCAGATGATGAAAAAGCTCGACCACCATGCCTCTCTCGTTTATATTTTGGAACGCGGAATGTTCTATCATCGGTAGCAGAGCGAAGAGATCTGGGTGGTACATAGATCGTAAAGATGTCAGAAAGGTATTTAGGCGCAGTGCCAATTATGACTTGGTAGCAGAGAATGACGATGATTGTAACACTACATAATGATATCATCTCAAACACACACTCACACACACACACACACACACACACACACACACACACACACACACACACACACACACACACACGCACACACACATGCACATACACGCACGCACACTCATACACGCACGCACGCACACACACACACACACACACTCACTCACACACATACGCACGCACAAACACACATGCAGCACGCACACACGTACGCACACGCACGCACAAACACACACACATGCTGTCTCTCTCACTAGACAGTAAAATTACCATTGAACATGTGATTGCCTTGCAACAGACACACTTGTAAAATGTCATTGGCCACAGGAAGTAAATTTAATTAATCATTAGAGAAAAATCACTCTCTCTCTCCACTTCTCTCTCTCTCTCTCCTTTTCTCTTCCTCTCTCTCTCTCCCTCTCTCTCTCTCCTTTTTTTTCCTTTCTCTCTCCTCTCTCTTCTCCCTCTCTGTCTTTCTCTCTATCTCTCTCCCTGTCTCTATCCCCATCTCTCTCCTTCTCTCTGTCTCTCATTTTCACTTCCTCTCTCTCTCCCTCTCTCTCTCCCTCCTCTCCCTCTCTCTTTCTTTTTCTCTCTCTTCCCCCTCTCTCTCCCCTCTCTCCCTCTCTATTTTTCTGTCTATCTCTCTCCCTGTCTCTCTCTCCCTTTCTCTCCCTCTTTCTCATTCTCTCTCTCTATCTCTCTGTTTCTCCCTCACCTCTCTCTCTCTATCTCTCCGTCTGGCTTTCTGTCATTCTCCTACTCCTCTCGCCTCTCTCTCTCTCTCTCTGTGGGTAGCATTAGAAGTTTGATTTCAAATAATTTAGGCTGCTTAAGATAAGAATTAAAATCTCATGGTTCAAATTAGCATTCTAGCTTGAACCAGCAGACTACTGACTAAAGCTGTAATTAAGATCCATAAAACGTGAAATTAGAATCGGTACTTAATGAGCAAATATTCTCATTTGTTCAGTTGACATCGGAAATCTGATCCCGTCCAATTCAAATCGGAATTCTTATTTCAGCCGGGTACATTTCAAAATTTCCAGGATTCTTAATTTAACTTCTGCAAATGTACATATATGTACATAAATATGTGTGTGTGTATAATCCTCTCTCTCTCTCTTTCTCTGTCTATCTCTTTCTTTCTTTCTTTCTCTCTTTCTGTCTCTTTCTGTGTGTTTTCTGTCTGTCTCTCTCTCTGTCCCTCCCTCCCTCTCCCTCTCTCTTTCTCTTCCTCTCTCTCTCTGTGAGCAGGTCCAGGACTGGCGTTCATTGTGTACCCCAGGCGTTGAGTTTGTTGCCGGCTCCCCAGGTGTGGTCTGTGCTCTTCTTCTTTATGATGATTCTCGTGGGCTTGGACAGTCAGGTGCCTTACCGTCACTGTTGTACCTTTATCTTCGTGTTTATCTTCGTATTATTTTTTTTAATCTTTACAGTTTATTTCATAGATACGTTTATATTCATGTCCACCTTTAGAATCCCCAGTGATGTTACGAGCCACTGTCTGTCAGCTTGCCATGCCCATCGTGACTATATGCAAATATTTTACCGTCCAGCTCACTGCTGACTGTCACCTCTCTCTTCGGGCGACACCGCGACACCACGGCAACACAGACAGAAAAAGAAAAGAAAAGCGAAATGGTCAAGGAATTGTTAAAGGATCATAGCAGGGAGTTTCATGTGCGCTCACCTTTTATACTTTTTTTCTGTCCCATTTTTTACGCCCCTTTCATGCCACAGATTTGACGGTGAGATTGATACTCATGATGCTATAGACTTCCATTCCTTTATGCGACAGATTTGAAGGTGAGATTGATACTCATGATGCTATAGACTTCCATTCTGGATTGGCAGTACGTGACAGGGCTGTAATCTACGTTTCTTTTCATCTGGCATACACCAGGCCTGAGAGATACTAACACCTGTAGTGTTGGTAAGAAAATTTGAGCAAAACCTTCAACGACGCATCCGTAAATTAGATGAAACTCAGTTGCACGGTGCCAGTCTTCCCAACGAGATTATTACTCGTTTCACACTGGGTAAGGCCGACTGGAACCGAAAAATCCCGCAATGATTTTGACATAGTTGAACCATTTTAACAGTCGCCTTTTTATACTAACAGAAAATCTGATGGTTTTCAAGGGCAGTCACTGTGATCCTAAGAAAACTTCGCTTGAGATCATACTTGGTTGTAACTACAGTGAAAACAGATTTTTTAGTATTGTCAGAAGATTCTGAGAAGGCTTTCCACGTACCTTCCTCTAAAAGTTCTAGGCATTTTTTTTTTGTCTTTGTGATTCTGATCTTAGAACGTTACCATCCATACTTATGCATTTGCGAGTCCTCAGCAGTCTATAGCTTTGACCGAACTTTGGTGAACACCCACCCAGAAAGACTTGAGGAAATTTTGTTCTCAGTTTGTTTCACACGCACGCGCGCGCGCGCGCCACACACACACACACACATACACACACACACACACACACACACACGCACACACACACACACACAAACACACACACACACACATACACACACACACACTTTGTTTCACACACACACACACACACACACACACACACACACACACACACACACACACACACACACACATATGCACACACACACCAGAAACACACGCATACACAAGTGCGCACGCACGCACACACACACATCTTCGACATATGAAATAATCTCTCCCACATCCTTCATTTATTTTTCTTAGGAAAAAAACAACAGCAACAACCAACTAATCAACCAAACAGACAAAAAACCTGATAAAGACTTAACACCAACCTTCTGTTTTTTCAATATCTCCCCCCCCCCTCCACTTTTTGTGGATAAACAAAGAGAGATTGAAAAATTGAAATTCAGCTTTATTGTCTTTTTTATTATTGTTATTGTTTTTTTCCTGAGTCTTTGTTTGGCTGGTTGCTTGGTTTTGTTCATTTGTTGATTAGCTGTTTTGTTGGTCGTTTTTCTTGTTCATGGGCAACAACTCCTTCATGACTCGGAAAAAGACCGAGCGGGTCTTTATGGTTATGGCCCTTCCTTTAACTCCAACATCACGGCAGTCGAGTCATACCCCAATTTCGGTGGTGTGCATGCTGAGTGTTTTCGTGTTTCTATAAGCCACCGAATACTGACAATCATTTCAGGGATCTTTAATGTGCATAGTTGGTGGTCTGTGTGAGTGTAGACACGAAAGGAGTTCAGGTACTAAGACGTCTGCGATCATCATGTTAGACCTTCTAATTGAAAGACTAGTGTCCTAACCATTCGATTGTCATATCTGGCGAGGCTATTTTTCATTTTAGTATAATCATTTGCCTATGTGGTTGTGTTCATCTTCTAGAAGAGTGGTGGCTTTATGGTTAACTGACAAATCTAAGACACGAAAGGCCCTGCATTAAATCCATGGCTGGACAGAGTTATTTGTTCCTCCTGCTCCCTCAGCTACACCTTAACAGATGGGCTGATGCTAGTCTGTGGGATAAGACTGTAAAAAGAGGTCCTGTATGCAACATGCATTTAAAGCATGTAAAATATGCCACAGCAACAAACAGTTATCCAGGGCAAGTTTCTGTAATGAAATTTCCAAAGAAAGATGCTCGTATACAGGAAAAACAAAACAAAAAAACATTGGATGGCACCGTACATGTACTGTGGCGAAATACTTTTCCCCGTAGAGAACAACCCGCAATTTTATCACCACAAAAGTTCTGCTTTGACAAAAAAGAAATAAAAAGAAAAAAGAAAAAAAAAAAAGAATTTAATCCATTGCGTTGCATTTCATCACCCCAAAAGTTCTGTTGTGACCACACAATAAATAAATGAATAAATAGATAAATACATAAATAAATGAACAAATAAGTAAATAAAAAAAAATTAAATAAAAAATTAATCCATCCCAGTCTCTATTTTCAAAATTGATATCTTGGGTACAACACTGTTAACATTTATTGCTGTCATCACCCGTTGGGTAAAGATGGGGGGGGGGGGGGGGGGGGGGGGATTCTACACAATGAAGGGGAGTAGAGAAGGTAGAGGCTAAAGGTCTCAGCTTCGCTCAGGGTTTGCATTATGAGGGTGGTACCTGTCTCCTTTCGTTCGCTTCAGTACCGCCCCTGTTCCCAAACACGACAGGAACCCATTTACAGCTGGGTGGGGTGTTCAAACCAAGACAAAAATAATCACCCATTCATTCGACAACCACGCTCGATCGCATTTCACTTCAGTTTGGGGGACGACTTCTGTAACCTCTACGGTTTATATGCATCTTTTCCCATACTTTTGTCTTTATATTTCTGTGTGATCCATATGTTCACATTTACAGACAGACAATGGCATGTTGTTATTGTCCCCAGTTTGCCAACGTGGAAGGAGTGATGGCAGCGCTGTGGGACGTGTTTCCCCGATGGTACAGGCACAGGATGCTGGTTCTGTTGGTCTTTTGTGTGATAGCCTTTCTACTGGGCATCACCATGATAACACAGGTTTGTGTTTATGTGTGTGTTTGGGTGATTGTTTTTTGCAAAGTCTTTTGGTTTGTGTTTATGTGTGTTTGGGTGACTGTTTTGCATGGTCTTAGGGTTTGTGTTTATGTGTATTTGGGTGACTGTTTTGCATGGTCTTAGGGTTTGTGTTTATGTGTGTTTGGGTGACTGTTTTACATGGTCTTAGGGATTGTGTTTATGTGTGTTTGGGTGACTGTTTTGCATGGTCTTAGGGTTTGTGTTTATATGTGTTTGGGTGACTGTTTTGCATGGTCTTAGGGTTTGTGTTTATGTGTGTTTGGGTGACTGTTTTGCATGGTCTTAGGGTTTGTGTTTATGTGTGTTTGGGTGACTGTTTTGCATGGTCTTTAGGGTTTGTGTTTATGTGTGTTTGGGTGACTGTTTTGCATAGTCTTAGGGATTGTGTTTATGTGTGTTTGGGTGACTGTTTTGCATGGTCTTAGGGTTTGTGTTTATGTGTGTTTGGGTGACTGTTTTGCATAGTCTTAGGGATTGTGTTTATGTGTGTTTGGGTGACTGTTTTGCATGGTCTTAGGGATTGTGTTTATGTGTGTTTGGGTGATTGTTTTTTGCATAGTCTTAGGGTTTGTGTTTATGTGTGTTTGGGTGACTGTTTTGCATGGTCTTAGGGTTTGTGTTTATGTGTGTTTGGGTGACTGTTTTGCATGGTCTTAGGGTTTGTGTTTATGTGTGTTTGGGTGACTGTTTTGCATGGTCTTAGGGTTTGTGTTTATGTGTGTTTGGGTGACTGTTTTGCATGGTCTTAGGGTTTGTGTTTATGTGTGTTTAGGCGACTGTTTTACATAGTCTTAGGGTTTGTGTTTATGTGTGTTTGGGCGAGCGTTTTTACATAGTCTTTAGGGCTGTAGAACAACCACAGCGAAAACTTTTGACATTAAAGCTAATGCTAAAATAATGATGGTGATGGTGACGGTCGTGATAATCACAGTGAGTAACAGTACTCCGATTAGTGTTAGCATTAGAAGTAGTAATAGTAGCAGCAGCAGCAGTAGTAGTAGTAGTCGTTGTTGTAGTACATTGTAATAGTAATATTTTCAATGTTGTTGTTACTGGAAAACAAAAGAAACAGAAAAAGAAACAGATTTAGGGACTGGACATTAACACAGAGGAAAGAGCTATGCAACCCGATGTCATAGATAAAGAATGTTATACTGCTGTTCTTTTTCCCTGATTATTACGATGAGGCATGCACGTGTTTCAAACATGTGTCTGCATAGAAAATACCAAAGCACCAAAGTGCAACTTCCGATTCTATGTGCAGA
>CM060309.1:52374645-52394645 GCA_030674185.1 Monoplex corrugatus
TTGATATTATTATTATTATCATATCATTATTATTATTATTATTATTAAGTGTATTATCATGTGTAACAGACTTTTGTTCAAGTGTTTAAGTCTTTGATATAGTTAAAAGGAAGGTAAAATAACAGTAGATGTACGCTACCGTAAACTTAAGGAATATGTGTAGGTCTGTCTGTTGCAAGAGAATCAAATAGGCTCAATTTGTGGAAGTGAAATCACCTTTCATCTCCTGAGGGAAAACCAAAAGAATAAAAGAAGAAAGATTGAAAAGAAAAGAAAAGAAAGAAAGAAAGAAAGAAAGAAAGAGTGAAAAAAAGAAAGAAAGAAAGAAAAACTGCTGCTTTCATTTAAACTTTTCATAAAAATTTTGAGATCTTACACCACTTTAAACGATATAAAAATTCTCGAAACAGCATCACCTTGTGATTTGTCCTCTCACTTCAAAATGAAGACCCAAGACAGCCACTATGTTTTTGTACAATAGATTGTGTCTGATATATAATTTTACGTATGAGAATGTTTTTTTTTCTTTAAATGCATTTAAGACTTGCGAGGATAATGGTGAGCTCGGTTTTTAGCTGTTGTCTTTTTACTTAAACTTGGGGTGAGCTTTTGAACATGGCGTTAGCCCAAATATGGCTCTAGTAGCCAGTTGGGCTATAGGCAATATGAATCTGAATCTGAATGAATGTGTTTGTATACGTAGTAATCAGTTTTTATGACACATGCAGCTGCCTTCCGTTTTTAAATCGTTGGGTTTGAGCAACAGCTGCAATGAATAAGATGCAATAAGATTTGAGATATGTATATAGGCATCGTAAAGTTTAATGGTAATATGAACTTGATATTTTCAGTCTCATTTCTTTGAGAAAAGGGGGTTGGGGGTAGGAGATCATTTCATATGATGGCAGGAGTGTGTGTGACTCTGCGTGTGTGTGTGTGTGTGTGTGTGTGTGTGTGTGTTGTGTGTGTGTGTGTGTGTGTGTGTGTGTGTGTGTGTGTGTGTGTGTGTGTGTGTGTGTGTGCCTGCTTCTCTGTCTGTCTGCTGCTTCTCGGTCTGTCTGTCTGATTGTCTGTCTGTCTGTCTGTCTGTCTGTCTGATTGTCTGTCTGTCTGTCTGTCTGTCTGTCTGCGTACATGTATGTATTAAGGTCCAAAGCGAAGAATATGAAGTTTATTTCTGAAGATGGAATATCTTCATGACAATTGTGAGAAAGTGCTTATATATATATATACATACATACACACACACACACACACACACACACACACACACACACACACACACACACACACACACACACACACACACACACACACACACACACACACACACACACACACACTACACACACACACACATATATATATATACGCGACCAAAAGTTCTTTGGGACCTTAACACTTAGCTTTTTACTTCAATATGTATTTATCAATTTCTTAAAAGTTCAGGTTCTGTTGGAAATAAAAGATGGTCAAAACCATATTTTTTTTATGTTGTCGTGATATTTGCTTCGCCGCTGAGGACAAACTGTTGCACTTTAATAGACACACACTGAAAAAGGAAATTAGATATCACCATAGAGAACACCAGACGATTCCTTGAATGTTTTGCCATTTTTTATTTCAGACAGTGTAATTGTAAAGATACAGCTCTTCTAGAATATCAGTCCTCTGTGATTTTGAAAGAGCTTCATATGAAATGAAACTTGATGTGCACAGAGGGAAATGAATGACTGTCAAAACTGTGAAAAGACTCATAATATAGTCAGATATCCCTGAGAACATGTTGTTCACACACGTTTCCGGAAAATAGCTGACTTTAAGCACGTTTTGGATCCGCTCGACCTTGATCTTGGCGTCTAATCTTCGAAACTTTCCTTCTGGCGACTATTTAACGGTAGACATCTTTGATCCAAATTTGGTTAAGATCCATTGATAAGGAGCTGAGAAACTCGCCTCCACACATTGTTTTTGGTCACAGACATACAGACATACATACAGACACATTTACACTCACACACACACACACACACACACACACACACACACACACACACACACACACACACACACACACACACACACACACGCGCACACACATACACACACACACTGACACACACACACACACTCTCTCTCGCTCTCTCTCTCTCTCTCTCTCTCTTTGAGACACACATGAGCACACACTAACACAAACACACACCTTTCCGATCGATATGCAATAGTCTCCTTTCCTTTTTAACAGGGAGATTTTAACAATTCAAATCATATGACAAATAAAGCTAACAATACCTTGACACATCTTATATTTTATTGCGTCTTAGTCATTGCATCTGTCGCTCAAACCAAGCGAATTGATCCCTTTTGAATAAAAGCGTTGAATACCAGAAAAGTGAGTATCTATCTGTCAAGTCGTCCAGCAACACTACGTGGTCATTTTTTTCATGTACTGCATATTCCATATGAATTTAACCAAACCTAGTCACTTCAGTTTTGGAAACAACATGCAGGACACAAACACAATAATGTGATAAAAGCCATCATCACTGAGAGAGAGAGGGTGAGTGGGAGTAGAAGGGGAGAGAGAGAGAAAAGAGAGAGAGAGAGAGACAGAGACAGACACAGACAGAGACAGAGAGACAGAGACAGAGAGAGAGAAGGAGGAGGAGAAGAAGAAGAAGGAGAAGAAGAAGGAGAGGAAGAAGAAGAAGAAGAATGCGAAGAAGAAGAATGCGAAGAAGAAAGAATGCGAAGAAGAAGAAGAAGAGAAGAAGAAGAAGAAAGAAGAAGAAGAAGAAGAAAGAAGAAGAAGAAGAAGAAGAAGAAATGAAAGAAGAAGAAGAAGAAGAAGAAGAATGCAAGAAGAATGCGAAGAAGAAGAAGAATGCGAAGAAGAAGAATGCGAAGAAGAAGAATGCGAAGAAGAAGAATGCAAGAAGAAGAAGAAGAATGCGAAGAAGAATGCGAAGAAGAAGAAGAAGATCTGAAGAAGAAGAGAATTGGAAGAATTTGAAGAAGGAATGCGAAGAGAAGAAATGCAAGAATGCGAAGAAGAAGATGCAAAGAAGAATGCGAAAGAAGAAGAAAGAAGAATGCGAGAGAAGAAGAATGCGAAGAAGAAGAAGAGAAGAAGAAGAAGAAGAAGCAAGAAGAAGAGAAGAAGAAGAAGAAGAAGAAGAAGAAGAAGAAGAAGAAGAAGAAGAGAAGAAGAAGAAGAAGAAGAAGAAGAAGAAGAAGAAGAAGAAGAAGAAGAATGCGAAGAAGAAGAGAAGAAGAAGAAGGAAGAAGAAGAAGAAGAAGAATGCGAAGAAGAAGAAGAAGAATGCGAAGAAGAAGAAGAATGCGAAGAATGGAAGAAGAATGCGAAGAAGAAGAAGAATCGAAGAAGAATGCGAAGAAGAATGCGAAGAATGCGAAGAAGAAGAAGAGAAGAATGCGAAGAAGAGGAAGAAGCAAGAAGAATGCGAAGAAGAAGAAGAATGCGAAGAAGAAGAATGCAGAAGAAGAATGCGAAGAATACGAAGAAGAAGAATGCAAGAATAGAAGAATGCGAAAGAAGAAGAAGAAGAGAAGAGAAGAAGAAGAAGAAGAAGAAAGAAGAAGAAGAAAGAAGAAGAAGAAGAAGAAGAAGCGAAGAGAAGAAGAAGAAGAAGAAGAAGAAAAGAAAGAAGAAGAAGAAGAAGAAGAAGAAGAAGAAGAATGCAAAGAATGCAAGAAGAATGCAAAGAAGAATGCAAAGAAGAAGAAGAAGAAGAAGAAGAAGAAGAAGAAGAAGAGATGCAAAGAAGAATGCAAAGAGAAGAAGAAGAAGAAGAAGAAGAAGAAGAAGAAGAAGAAGAAGAAGAAGAATGCGAAGAAGAAGAAGAAGAAGAAAGAAGAAGAATGCGAAGAAGAATGCGAAGAAGAAGCGAAGAAGAAGAAGAAGAGAAGAAGAAGAAGAAGAAGAAGAAGAAGAAGAAGAAGAAGAAGAAGAAGAAGAAGAAGAAGAAGAAGAAGAAGAAGAAGAAGAAGAAGAAGAAGAAGAAGAGAAGAATGCGAAGAAGAAGAAGAAGAAGAAGAAGAAGAATACGAAGAGAATGCGAAGAAGAATGCGAAGAAGAAGAAGAAGAAGAAGAAGAAGAAGAAGAAGAAGAGAAGAAGAAGAAGAAGAAGAAGAAGAAGAAGAAGAAGAAGAAGAAGAAGAAGAAGAAGAAGAAGAAGAAGAAGAAGAAGAAGAAGAATGCAAAGAAGAAGAAGAAGAAGAAGAAGAAGAAGAAGAAGAAGAAGAAGAAGAAGAAGAAGAATGCGAAGAAGAAGAAGAGAAGAAGAAGAAGAAGAAGAAGAAGAAGAAGAAGAAAAAGAAGAAGAAGAAGAAGAAGAAGAAGAAGAAGAAGAAAAAAGAAGAAGAAAAAGAAGAAAGAAGAAAAAGAAGAAAGAAGAAAAAAAAAAAAAAAAGAGAGTGGATATAGTAGGCAACACATATGTCTTGTTTTTATGTAATATAAGATAACCTTGCTGTCTTGGTGACGTAAAACAACATAACGCAAGTTAAATAAGTATCATTCCACACAGCTCATTACACTACATCGCAGCACACATTACGCCACACCACAGTACATTACGTCACACCTCACCACAACAAACATTGCTGTCATGGTGGTATAAAACACAAACATAGGGCAACATCAAACCGTATCATTCCACACACATATCACACCACACCACACCACATCACAAACACCATAGCACACATCACACCACACCACATGAACCAAACCAATTCACACCGGACCACATCACATCGTATAATTATGATATGCAATACAACACATCGCAACACCACACCATACAACAGAATCTAGCTCAACCCAACCAGCACAGTACATCACTTTTTTTGAAGACAGCAGTTACAGCATTCAGATGATTCTAAATGCTAAACACTCCAAAAATGCATTTTGTTATGGAAGGTTCAGGATTTAAAGGTAACCAAAACGGTTGTACCACAACCCTAAGGTCTTTGGGGAGTAAATTGCCTAAACTGTGTTTTTCTGAGGTTGGGTTGGACAGAATTATAAGCGCAGTGGCCATACTGTCTCCCTCTCTGCTTTACCTTCTCCAGTTATAAAAGAATCAGATACCCAATTACAGCTGTGTAGTCTGAATATTGCACGCTCATATAAAATTCATTCCCTAAGTATGAGTCATGAGCCCTTCCCGTACAAACTTATGAGGCAGGTTGGAAGTGCTGCACCTGTGCACCAACCATGTCTCGTCTAATATCACTCACAGTGAAAAGATTTAAATCACAGAACGCACGACAGACAACCATGTCCAGATTTGTAGTAAAGTACCATAACTCCATACGTGGAACTTTAAGGGCTGGCAAGATCATGAGGCTATACCTGACTTAGATACATGTATTGCATTTTTTGTTGTTGTTTAATTTCTGTATGTTTTGTTTTGTTTTTGTTTATCTGTTTGTCATTTTTGTTTTGTTTTCAAAGAAGTGTGTATCCTTATCAATATGTACAGCTGATCGTGTTGTTCAACCTGGTGACGTACCGGCCACTGACTTACAACAAGACCTACGTCTTTCCTGCCTGGGCCAACGGACTGGGATTCCTCCTGACCATCTTCGTCCTGATCTTCATCCCTCTCTACCTCATCATCACCCTTGTCCGCACGCCGGGTGACACACTCAGAGATGTAAGGAGGTTTAACATAGTGATTAAGGACACCCGATAAACCAATCGTACTTCATATTGTGAAGTGGGTAACACTTGACTGTGTGGTTTCAGTCTTGCCACTGAGTCCATAGCATGTTCGACTCTACGTAGGAAGAAGCTGGTGAGCTAATGCAAAACAGATCCCACAAATTTTGACAGACAGGATTCAAATCCACATTTACCCAGTCATTTGTCCATTATGCTAAACACTTCACCACTTTGTTGGTTTCTTCATCCTTTGTAACTTCTTTTTTCCTCCTCCTTCTCGTCTCCGTCCTCATCGTTGCCATCAACATAGTCATCATCATCATCATCATTATTTTAACGCTGTTTTTGCTATGTATATTCTGGAGGTACTGGTACAATCGTTTGTTATAGCTACCTCGACTTCTACTGCTGCTGCTGCTGCTGCTTCTACTGCTAAGACTACTACTGCTAGGCCTACTACTATCACTAGTTCTTTTGACACTAGATCTACCGTCTCCAATTCAAATCGAGTTTAGTGTACGAGAGTTCAAACTGAGTGTAGATTAGTGTACCAATGTTTTCATTTCGATTTATCATTGATTTTTTTTGTTTGTTAGTGAGAGCGAGCCATTTGCGTATGATTGCAGCTCCTGATAATTAATAATTGACTTTTTTTAAAAGAGTGTACCGAAGTCGTAAATAATTGGAAAACGTCATACATTTATCATCTATTATTTCTGTTTCAGCGATTTCGAATTGCAACCAAGTCGAAGGTGGACCACTCCAATCTCAAACGCGATCGACAGGGACTGGAGATGACGAAAAACGAGAACATGACTGAACAAGAAAAATCGTTTCTTTCCTGATTGATGTGATGCAATTATATTAATCGTTGTACTACAGAATACGCGTCACGTTTAAGTTCTTGCCAGCTTCTTTCTTGAGTAATGTGATGCAATTTCATCAATCGTTGTTCTACAGAATATGTCTAAGTTCTTTCCCGCTTTTTTCCTGAATGATTTAATGCGATTACATTACTAGCTGTGCTAAAGAGTACATGTAAGTTCTTTCCTGCTTCTTTCCTGAATGATGTGATGCGATTACATTAATCGTTGTGCTATAGAATATATTATACATATATATATATATATATATATATATATATACATATACATACATATATATATGTTATATATATTTATATACATTTCTATTATCTGTAGGAGCCGCTCATACGTAAAGATATTGTCTTCTGGGGACGTAGGGTCAGCGTGTAGTTTCTTTTTGGCCGCCATATTGAATGTTTACGTTTTCATTCATTTTACTTACAAGTATTAGAATGCCCCATGCAGATGATCTCAGTTCTATGTAACTGTTAAACAATCTGCCTTCCTTTGAATGACAACAGTCGTGTCACCAGTAGAGACTGCTTTTATGTAAAAACACTGTTTTTCTGTGATCAAATGCCTCTTGATATTCAGAACTTTGCCACCATCTCAAAAACGTTTTCATTTCGATTTGTCGTTTTGTTGTTGTTGTTTGTTTGTTTTTCTTAGCGATAAAGAGCCCTTTGCATGTGATTGCAGGTCATCGATGATTGCCTTTTTTGTTTTCGAGATTACAGTCTTATTATCTACACAGGCCTCTCTCTGGTAGAAATACGATCATTTTTAATGTACAGTCAATGTATAGTTTTTTTCCGGCTTCCATATTGAAATTTCATAGAACCGGTTAATCTTATCTATTTTTGCCAATGTTATTTAACTTTTGCCAAGAACAACCTTTACAAGAAGATAATCTTAAGGTGAAATAGTAGGGTGTATTTTAGCCCAAATGATGATTTTTAACGATTTGTGTTTTTTTGTGTTAAATTCGGAACCATAAATACCTATACCATACTGTAGTGACCTTATTTTTGCCTAAAATTATAAAAAATTTGTCAGTTCTGTTGTATATTGAAATCTGTTTTCGCTTATTTTGACTGATATTTGTTGAATAACTCATTTTCTTTCATTTGATTTTGGTCATATTATCTGGTATTAACTGTCCACTTTGAAATATTGCTGAATCTCAGCCATGTGTTTGTCAATGCTGAAAACGTAGCCAAAATGCTGATTACTTACATTTCAATTTATTTTCATTTTTATTTGTGAGTGACAGAGAGCCTGCTACACATGATCTCAACATACCGGTAATGATTCGTTCACTCATTTTTTCCAGTTCGACGGAACATCTCAATTTGTTGATGATTCATTCACTCATTTCTCCATTTCAACAAGACATGAGCAAAGTCCTGTTATTGTTGCTTTGGTCCTAACTTTTGTTTATTTGTTTCTTCCGTGTCTTCCCTGTGTACTTGACAAAAGCCAATCAGCTAACAGTCTGTCGTGTTAAACGCACGTGCTCGTTCTGTTTACGAATGTTTCTGCTTTGTACTGGTAAATGTTATCTGACCTCTCTTTTTTGCTTTATATATTATAGTCTTTTTTCCCCTTCACATACCACTGTCAGGCTAAAATATTCCATTTTTGTGACATATGATCAAGATACAGTTTAGTTTTGTTTCATTGTGTGGTTATGATAAAGAGCACTGTTTGGGCAGATGATCATGCTGATGGATGCTGTTAAGTGACAAAACCTTAAAGGAACTGATTTTAATAGAAATGTCGCGGTTTTTTGTTTTGTTTTTTATTTTGTTTCGTTTTTGACAAAGTAACTGAATCAGTGTTGTTTTTTGGCTGTCATACTGGATGTTGATATTCTGATTTATTTTCATTTACTTTTACAAAACAAGAAAAAGAAAAAATAAGCGCAGAAAATTGGATCCATGGATAAATGCTGGTTAGCTTGTAATTTTGAGTTTGGTTGTGGTTTGTTTATTTGCTGTGATGACTATGTTTAAGAATATGGCTAGTGTTTGACAAAGCATCAGTTAATAGTCCCACTGTACTCTGGATCTAGGCTTTTGATGTTTATGCTTTGGATATAAGTCAGTGTTGATTAATGCCATGTAACAACTGACACGCATGTGGTTGTTTGTCTTAAGAGAATGCGTGTGTGTGTTAACAACTGGATTTATTGTTCACCAAGATTTTACATTTTGACATACATACAGAAAGAGAAAAGAATGACTGACACCTTAAGACTGATTGATGTACATTTCACAAAAGCACAAGTCCATGTTTCTTTTGCCTGTAGGCAAAGATTCAAGTGAAATCACACATGAAGTGATGTACCAGTCTGTGGAATTATTGTCATGCAACATATTGAAAGCAACATAGGACACATGTTCCTTGATTTGATTACAGAAACTGAAATAATTGTAGTTTGAATCGTTAGAACACCATTCACAGAGATCATTACACCCTCCACACTCCCCTGTGCCCTCACCCCTTCAAAAATATTGCAGCTCGCTAACACAAGTGCAACAATGAAACAATCAGCAACAACCGAAAAGGATAGCAATAGCAAATTAATTACTGTACCTAATGATCTATAATACTGTTCAACTCCACAAGCCCTCAGTTCAACACATGACAGGTATCAATCTTTCATCAATTTACAAAATTGCAAACAAAACGTCAAGGACCATTGTTAGCGGGCATGGAAGATCTCACACGTCCTATCTAACACCTCGGTCCCCACAACACATGCAGACGTTGGAAAACATCAGCTGTTGAAGGTCTTACCTCTTGATGGTCCCGGCTGTCGAGGGTCCTACAGCTGTGCTTCTTCATACGAATGATCTATAATTCTGAAACCCTGGTGTCAAACGAAGCCAGTCCCGCGAGGGTAGACATTGGCCAGGTTCCCTCAGTGACCGAAGGTCTCTTGCTCCCAGGACAGGACGAATGCAGCAGGGGATGGATGTTCAGGCCCATAGAGGTACCATGTTCATTGACAAACAAATAAATCACCAAAGAAGTCAAGGCGGATATCTGTTCACGTGACATAACTGGCCACAGCAGTTCTTTTAAAAGAAGAAGTATAGAATTTTGAACGACATTTCTCTAGGTAAACAGGCCAGCTACAAGATATTATTTTCTCTGGAACGGACCACATTTCATTTCCTCCTCATAGCCATTCGCCTGAATCGACAGCCTATAAGTCTTCACTTAAAGACTCCATGCTCAGCTATGAAAATTTCATAAAGAACCACGAACCTGCTACGAGAGATTTATCATACAATGCATAACACACTTGCAGCATACAGTGCATAACACACTTGCAGCACACAAACAACGAAACACACGTTAACACGGGAAAGGTATACTCTGTCTCTGAACTTGAACTCAAACCAGTTTCAGTCACTCCTGATAAAATCCGACAGCATGTACGACCCAAACAATAAACATGAGTTGTGGGAAAATACAAAAACAAAACAAAGCAAAACAAAACAAAACCAAAACATAAAAAAAAGTTTAACCATTGTGCAAACATTCTTTGAAAAAATCTCATTTGCAAATACTTCTCAAGAAAGTAAAAGAGAGAAAGAGAGAGAGAGAGAGAATGTGTGTGTGTGTGTGTGTGTGTGTGTGTGTGTGTGTGTGTGTGTGTGTGTGTGTGTGTGTGTGTGTGTGTGTGTGTGTGTGTGTGTGTGTGAGCTAGTTAGTCTCTGCATGTGTGTGTGTAATGCGCGTTTGTGTTTGTACAAGCTTGTTTCTTTTCATAAAGAGAAACATTATTAGCACTAGCTATTATTTTTATTTTAAATTTTCTGTCTATATTGTAATCGCCATCACAGAGAATCCGACGATAGCGTTGGTATCTCACAATGCAACCAAAACTGTTTTAAGGCTTCTTTGAGGAACATTCTTATAGCTAGTCCTCATATACTCTGTGAGTGCTAAGACTTTAAACTCAACAAAACAGAACAGAACGAAAATATGACATACCACGGGACATAGCCACACAACGCGTACTAACCATGCCCAATCCAGCCACATGACCAAGAAAAAAAAATGGAACAGCCCTTTCTGGATCTTCGTCTTTCTAATGGGCAGCCCATCCATCCACCAGTTCCCACAGCTGCCAGACCTTCTCCTCTCTTTATTGTAGTCTCGACAGTTAGCAGTCGGAAGCTTCCAACGTTGCTTTACCACAGTCACAGGATGTGTGTGAATGGCCACAAAAGTCGCCAGGCTCCAGCTTGGTCAGTTACGTCTGACATGCCTCCAGTGAAATCCCAAGTTTGCCGTCTTTCCGAGATGCCATCACACTGCTGTCATCAGGCCTCATCATCATCATCATCATCAGGTGCCCTGCCGCATGGCGTTGGCGACCATGGACTTCCAACCATCTCTATCTCTCGTTGCCCCCAGCATCTCTCCCACCCTCTTCATCCCCAGCCACCTTGCAAGTCCGTCCAGCATTCTCTCCCTGGGTCTACTCGGTGCTCTATTTCCCTCCAGCTTTCCCGTTGTGACCAGGTGCTCCAAATCCCCCTTCCTCATAAAATGGCCTATAAATGTTGCTTGTCTTTTCCTAATCTTCCTTATCAGTGATCGACTTGTGTCTGCCTCCATCAAGACTGTCTCGTTTGTTTTCTTTGCTGTCCATGGTACTCTCAACATTCTTCTGAGAAACCACATCTCGGTTGCCTCAATCCTGCTCTGGCTTTGCTTGCTGACTGTCCACGCCTCGCATCCGTACAGCAGTATTGGTTCTATATAACATTCAAGGACTCTCTTTCTGATGTTAATTGATAGGCATTTGTTGGTAAGAATGCTTG
This sequence comes from Monoplex corrugatus, assembly GCA_030674185.1. Classification (NCBI taxonomy): domain Eukaryota; kingdom Metazoa; phylum Mollusca; class Gastropoda; order Littorinimorpha; family Ranellidae; genus Monoplex; species Monoplex corrugatus. The sequence goes on from CM060309.1 coordinate 52,386,049, forward strand.
TCATCTTCTTGAATGCTGTTTTGGCTTGGCCGATTCTGCCAGCTATTTCCGATGTGCATCTGCCGTCTGATGAAATGACCGTTCCCAGGTATTTGAACTTATTAACCTGTGTCAAGGTTGTGCCATTTGCTGTTATTTTGCAGGAGGGGATTTCATGTTTTTTACTGATCACCATGACTTCAGTCTTTCTGCTGTTTAGTTCCAACCCCTTACCTTTGCTTTCTGTTTCTAGTATATTCACAAGGTTTTGTAGGTCCCTTTCATTTTCTGCAATTAGCACCGTGTCATCTGCGTACCGAATGTTGTTTATCATTTTCCCTCCAACCTTTAATCCAGGGTCATCTTCTAGGTTTCTCATGATGTTTTCGCTATATAATGAAAACAAATCTGGTGACAAAACACAACCCTGTCTGACTCCTCTTTTGATGTTTTGAAAAGAGCTTATATTGTTTTCTATTCTCATTGCAGCTGTTTGTTCCCAGTACATATTCCTGATTATTCGTAGATCTTTTCCATCGACATTGAGTCTCTCCAGTTGGTTGATCAATTCTTCATGTCGTACCCGATCGAAAGCCTTGGTATAGTCAACAAAGCATAAATACAAGTCCTTATTCATCTCAGTTGACCTCTCTATGATAGTTCTTAGGATGTATATGGCATTAATAGTTCCTTTCCCCTCCACAAATCCACACTGTTCTTCTGCTATTTCTCTTTTGATTCTATTCCTTGTCCTCATCATGATTATTCTTAACAGGATTTTTGTTACATGACTCATCAAACTGTGCGATGGAGTTCGCATTCTATAGCCCCTGTCTTCTTTGGAAGTGCAATGAAAATTTATTTTGACTTATCTTTGGGGATTTTTCCTGTGTCATAAATTTCATTTAGGAGGACTGTTATTTTTTCTATGCCAAATTCCTCCAGGGCTTCAATCATCTCTGTAGTAATGTTGTCTGGTCCTGGGGCTTTTCCTGGTTTCATCTTTTTCAGTGCTGCTCTGACTTCATCTTTCATTATGGGTGGTCCTTCAAAGTTCTTTTTTATAATGTGTTCTTCGTTTCTGTCATCCTCAAAAAGGTCTTTAATGTACTCTCCCCATCTGTCTAATACCTTGTCTTTTTCCATGATAAGCGTGCCATCTTTTGATTTTAAGCAACCAGTTGATGTGCATGTATTTTTCCTGTGAACAATTTCTTCAATTCGTCTGTACATACCCTGAGGATCCATTTTGTGTCGTTCTTCTATCTCTTTGCATTTTGTGTTCAGCCAAGCCTGATTCCCTGAAATCAGCAGCCAAGCCACAAGTCACAGTTAACAAGAAATACCCGAGGATGCTGGATGGGGCCCGGAGCACCAATGCCTCGCCACTATCCAGGCAATCACCTTCCAAGCTCCCAACGCCACATGATACCCATTTTACCAAGCAAAGGGGTGAGGGGGGCTGTCCATGCATTGCATAACCCATTCAGTCCCAGTCATCAGTTACCTTGTTTAAAACTGAATGGCAAGGTGTAGAGATGACAAACCCCTTGTAATAGCCACACAGTGCGCACGAACCAGGCCAGCCCAACCACCGGACCCAGACAGAATGGAAGAGCCCTCTCTTGCCTTACTCTGGGGTTTCATCTCTCTATTGGGCGCCCGCCCAGCCACCAGCTTGCATAGCTGCCAGGTTTTCTCCCCTTGCTATAGTCTCAGCAGTCAATTATAATTATTCTCATTCTTCTTCTTTTTCTTCTTCTTCTTCCTATTGTTATTACTATCACATTCCAACACTACAGGTCTAGCGGAGGCGGATAAAAATCTGCTCAGTCAGTTATCGAACATCCCCATTCTCAGAACTACTCACTACCTAAGAGAAGTACTCTTAACCACCAGGCCACCTTCATCTACATAACTTTACACCCAATCAATAGATTTTGCAGGGTAGCATCAAGGCGATGTATGAAGGCATCAAGCAGGCATTGGGCCCAATGCAAAAGAAAACTGCCCCTTTGAAATCAGCTACAGGGGAGGTGATTCAAGACAGAGAACAACAGATGGAGCGCTGGGTAGAACACTACACTGAGCTATATGCAAGGGAAACTGTAGTCTCAGAAGACGCCCTGAATGCCATAGAGTGCCTACCAGAGCTGGAAGAGCTTGACAGAGAACCAACCATAGATGAGCTCAGCGAAGCCCTGGACTCTCTTGCCTCTGGCAAGGCACCAGGGAAAGACGGTATTCCCGCCGAAGTACTGAAGTGCTGCAAAGAGACACTCATCACCGAGTTGCATGAAATCCTCTGCCTCTGTTGGAGTGAAGGCGAAGTACCACAAGACATGAGGCATGCTAACGTCGTCACACTGTACAAAAACAAAGGTGACAGAAGCGATTGCAATAATTATCGCGGCATATCCCTCCTCAGTATCGTTGGGAAAGTCTTCGCACGAGTAGTACTGAAGAGGCTCCAGGTACTCGCAGAGCAAGTCTACCCTGAATCGCAGTGCGGGTTCCGTGCCAACAGATCCACTATAGACATGATCTTCTCCCTCAAACAACTTCAGGAGAAATGCAGGGAGCAAAGGCAGCCACTCTTCGTTGCCTTCATAGACCTCACAAAGGCCTTCGATCTGGTCAGTAGGGATGGCCTCTTCAAAATCCTTCCCCAAATTGGATGTCCACCCAAACTTCTCAGCATCATCAGATCCTTCCACGAAGACATGAAAGGCACCGTCGTCTTTGACGGCTCAACATCAGCTGCCTTCAACATACGGAGCGGAGTGAAACAGGGTTGCGTCCTGGCTCCCACCCTGTTTGGAATCTTTTTTGCTGTGATGCTGAAACACGCATTCGGTCCTGCAGCTGAAGGCATATACCTCCGAACCAGGACAGACGGTAAGCTCTTCAACCTCTCCAGACTAAGAGCCAAGACCAAAGTCCAGCTGAGGTGCCTGCGTGACTTCATCTTTGCAGACGACGCGGCAGTAACCGCCCACTCAGCTGAGGACCTACAGCAGCTCATGACTCGCTTCAGCGATGCCTGCCAAAACTTTGGGCTTACCATAAGCTTGAAGAAAACACAGGTCATGGGACAGGATGTTGACTCTCCCCCAGCCATCAGCATCAATGACCATGAACTGGATGTCGTCCATGACTTTGTTTATCTGGGCTCAACAATCTCAGACACCCTCTCACTTGACATAGAGCTCAACAGGCGCATCGGCAAGGCAGCTACCACCATGACCAGACTGACGAAGAAAGCATGGAACAACAGCAAGCTGACTGAGCACACAAAAATCCAGATCTACAGAGCCTGCGTCGTGAGCACCCTCCTGTATGGCAGCGAGTCCTGGACTTTGCGTGCCCGACAAGAGCAAAAGCTCAATGCTTTTCACATGCGTAGCCTCCGACGCATTCTAAACATCACCTGGCAGGACAAGGTCCCGAACAACACTGTCCTGGAAAGAGCTGGATGCACCAGCATGTACACGCTGCTGAAACAGAGACGCATGCGCTGGCTTGGCCATGCCGTGCGCATGGACGACGGACGGATCCCCAAAGACCTCCTCTACGGAGAACTGGTGCAGGGAAAACGTCCCACAGGCAGACCACAGCTGCGATTCAAAGACGTGTGCAAGAGGGACCTAAAAGCCTTGAATATCGACAAAGACAACTGGGAAGCAACAGCCCTCGAACGGTCAGCCTGGAGACAGACTGTGCAGAAAGGTCTCTCCAAGTTCGAAGAGACACTCGCTCAGCGGCACGAGGAAAAGAGAACGAGAAGAAAGGCTGCAGCCCAGGCAGACAGACCAGCGTCAGACTTCATCTGTGCCCTCTGCCACAGGGACTGTCATTCCCGCGTCGGACTGGCCAGCCACACCCGGCGCTGCACCAGAATAGGCACCCAGAGCGCAACTCCATAGTCTTCCGAGACTGAAGGACGCCTATGATGATTACATATCTCAACTGATCCACTACTCATCATCATCATCAAGTGCCTTGCCAATGGCGTTGGCGATCATGGCCTTCCATCTGTTTCTATCCCTTGTTGCTGCAAGCACATCTTCCACCCTCTCTGTCTTCAGCTTTTCTGCAAGTCCGTCCAATATTTTTTCCCTGGGTCTACCTGGTGCTCTCTTTCCCTCCAGCTTTTCTGTTGTGAACAGATGCTCCAATTCCCCTGTCCTCATAAAATGGCCTATAAATGTTGCCTGTCTTTTCCTAATCTTTCTTATGAAAGATCTTTTTGTGCCTGCCTCCATCAAGACTGTCTCGTTTGTTTTCTTTGCTGTCCATGGAACTCTCAACATTCTTCTTAGAAACCACATCTCAGCTGCCTCAATCTTGTTCTGGCTTTGCTTGTTGACTGTCCACGCCTCACAACCGTATAACATTATCGGTTCTATATATCATTCAAGAACTCTCTTCCTGATGTTAATTGATAGCCATTTGTTGGTAAGAATGCTTTCGTCTTCTTCAGTGCTGGTTTGGCTTGGCCGATTCTGCTGGCTATTTCTGATGTGCATTTGCCATGTGATCGACTACTACACCACTAGAATGTAAATATGTCAGATTCTCGCCCTTAAGGAGGTCTTCACAATTGCCTAGATCTATGGTACGTCTACACATTATATTCTGATTCCAGTCATCATTGAAAACTTTCCAGATACGTTTAAAATCCCCCATCTTTTGAAGCTTCTCCATCCCCTTCGATCCCACTTTTCAGAACTTCATTTCAAACTTTCTTTAAAAATATTTGTCCAAAAGTCCCGATCTTCCCTTTTAAAGGGATTTTAATCACTCGATTTGTTATACTCTTTTCTTTATCATCCGGAAAAAAATATTCTCTAATCCACCAGTCCAAAATCTCTTTAAGGTTTTGTAGATTTCATCCAACAATGTCCCTGACAAATGATATATATGTATACGTACGTACGTACGTATGTATGTATGTATGTATGTATGTATGTATGCATGTATGTATGTATGTATGCGTGTATATATGCATGTATGTATGCATGTATGCATGTATGTGTTATATACTTCTCCCAACAAAACATACAAATGAAGAACTCCCATCTGTATTCTATATAATAATAATAATAATTACAATATTTATATAGCGCAAAATCTTGATAAAATCAAATCTAAGCGCTGAAACAGACACACACGCACGCACGCACGCACGCACGCACACGCACGCACGCACACACACACACACACACACACACACACACACACACACACACACACACACGCATGGCTATAAATGGGGAGAAAGAATAAAAGCAATAAAAGCAAGAATAAAAGCAATGGAAAATTATAGAGAACATATCATATACAATTATATATTATATATATATTATAACAATGTGATTCCCCTCCGAGCGGAGACAGGCTGCAGAGGGGGGGGGGGGGGTTGAGTGAGGTTATGATTTTATGCAGAGGAGAAAAGGTGAGATTTGAGAGCGGACTTGAAGGAGACAAAAGTAGGTTGCTGACGGACTGAGAGAGGAAGTTTGTTCTAGGAGAGTGGACCAGAAACAGAGAAGGCTCGTGGACCATAGGTATTGAGCTTAGTGCGTGGAAAGCGAAAAGTCAGAGGATCGGAGGCAGAGCGGAGAGTACGTGAGGGAACATAGATCTCAAGTAGGCTTGACAGGTAATCGGGGGGCTGCGTTATTGAGGCTTTTGTAGCACATGGTGTCTAGTTTGTACTGTATGCGCTTTGATACAGGGAGCCAGTGAAGTTGTGCCAGGAGAGGAGATATGTGGTCAGCTTTTTTCTTTTTGAGTACAAGGTTTTTAGCTGAATCAGAAATTGGGACTGATGTGTTACATAATGGGAGAGAAAGAGGAGGCAGCTGAGAAAGTTTCTGACGGGTGCCAATGAGGATAGTTTCTGTCTTATTCTCCAAGTATTTCACCACCAAACTACAAACTCTTCGTGACACTCTATAAAACACCACTTCTATGCTGATGACACCCAACTTCAAGACAGTGACTCACCTGATAATATACAGCGCCTGTTGACTCGCACCACTGAGTGTTACTCGGACATTAAGAACTGGATGACGTTCAACAAACTTCAGCTTAATGACGACAAGACAGAAGCTATCCTCATTGGCACCCGTCAGAAACTTTCTCAGCTGCCTCCTCTTTCTCTCCCATTATGTAACACATCAGTCCCAATTTCTGATTCAGCTAAAAACCTTGGTGTCTGCATTGACTCTACCCTCTCCATGAACAACTTTGTTTCTCAAACTGCCAGATCTTGCTAATATCATCTCCATCGTATAAGCCTGATCAGGAAGTATCTCTCTGTCGAAACAACTGCAAAACTCGTTCTCTCCTTCATAATGTCTCGCATTGACTATTGCAATTCACTCCTGTCTGGTCTTCCTGCCTCCACCATTCACATCCTACAGCGCATTCAAAACAATGCTGTACGTCTTGTACTCAAAAAGAAAAAAGCTGACCACATATCTCCTCTCCTGGCACAACTTCACTGGCTCCCTGTATCAAAGCGCATACAGTACAAACTAGACACCATGTGCTACAAAAGCCTCAATAACGCAGCCCCCGATTACCTGTCAAGCCTACTTGAGATCTATCTTCCCTCACGAACCCTCCGCTCTGCCTCCGATCCTCTGACTTTTCGCTTCCCACGCACTATGCTCAATACCTATGGTCCACGAGCCTTCTCTGTTTCTGGTCCACTCTCCTGGAACAAACTTCCTCTCTTAGTCCGTCAGCAACCTACTTTTGTCTCCTTCAAGTCCGCTCTCAAAACTCACCTTTTCTCCTCCGCATAAAATCCTAACCTCAATCAACCCCCCCCCCCCCCCCTCTGCAGCCTGTCTCCGCTCGGAGGGGAATCACATGGTCATAATATATAATTGTATATGCTATGCTCTCTATAATTTTCCATTGCTTTTATTCTTGCTTTTATTGCTTTTATTCTTTCTCCCCATTTATAGCCATGCGTGTGTGGTGTGTGTGTGTGTGTGTGTGTGTGTGTGTGTGTGTGTGTGTGTGTGTGTGCGTGCGTGCGTGCGTGCGTGTGTGTCTGCTTCAGCGCTTAGATTTGATTTTATCAAGATTTTGCGCTATATAAATATTGTAATATATTATTATTATTATTATTATTATGTATGTATGTATGTATGTATGTATGTATGTGTGCATATGTGTATGTATGCATGTATTTATCTGTGTGTATGTGTGATGTATGTATGTTTGTATGTATGTATGTATGATGTATGTATGTATGTATGTATCTATGTATGTATGTATCTATGTATGTATGTATGAGTGTGTTCACGTCTGTGGTCGTTTGAATGCCGTGATCTGTCGCATATATCCAAACAAATATGACAGTGTATAAAAAGATTAATGCCATCATCAGCATTGTCGTCTTCGTAATGGTGATGGAGGTGATGATGATGTTGTGATGAGGAATGTGGCGTTGGTGATGACAGTGATAATGGGGGTGGTGACGGTGGTAGTGTATATAACTGCTTTTCCGTTTGTCTTTGTCATCGGAATATTCATAACAATCATTATCACATTTCTTTCTCACCCTAACTTGTGTGTGCGTGTGTGTGTAGGGTGGGGTGGGGTTGAGGGTGGGTGGATGGGTATGTGTCTGTCTGTCTATGTGTCTGTATGTTGCGTGTCTGTCTCTCTCTTTCTTTCCGTCTCTGTCTCTCTGTCTCTCTCACGCTCTCTCTCTCTTTTGTTATCTCTCTCGCTCTCTGTCTGTCTGTCTGTCTCTCTTTCTTTGTCTGTATGTGTGTGTGTGCGTGTGTATGTGTTGGTGAGTGAGTACGTGTATGTGAGTGTGTGTGTGTGTGCGTGCGTGCGTGCGTGGTGTGTGTGTGTGTGTGTGTGTGTGTGTGTGTGTGTGTGTGTGTGTGTGTGTGTGTGTGTGTGTGTGTGTGGTGCATGGGTCAATCAAGTAGATGGTTGGCTACACACACACAACACGTATGACATAAACATAGATGCATCAATATTGTCAAAACATTACCATGCAGATGCATACGCTTTACCACAAGTACAGTACATGTACATTTCAAACATAAGATTTTCGCCAAGATAATGGTACTGATGATCAAGTCAAACAGTTTCAGTCAGTGCTTAATAGAGGAACCAGTCAGTTTAAATCTGTTGTAGTTCATATTCATAATTGACACATGTTTTCGATTATTGTACATAATTTGTTTTGCTGGTTATTTTCAAGTAAATGGGAGTAGTAATATTGTTGCCTCGGGGTTTCATCCGGTCTGAGATCATTTGACAGGACGCGCTTTGCATTTTCTATTATGATATATGCTAGAGTAAGCCAAATCAGTAAGCAACTGACGCGTCATGTGTCAGGCAAAATCAGATTGAGTAACACTTTCCATAACGCATCTGTGAAGTGACAGGCTTGCGGTATTTACTGAAAAGAACGTACGACGTTCAATTCAAACGAGTTTATACAAAGCTATAAAGAGAATGCTTATCAGGGACATACCTTCATGCAAAATGTGTAACATGATGCATGTAAAAGCATTGCACACTACATTAATGACGAGGCAGAAGCGTAAACAAACAAAAATCCGGGGAGG
>CM060309.1:52397145-52404645 GCA_030674185.1 Monoplex corrugatus
AAAATGTGTGCATGTATAATGCTATTTCTTTGCTTTTACTTTTTGCGTATCTCTGTCATTCAGTCTCCTTTTATTTTTTTAACACGTGTCTTTCTTCCTTTCTTTCTTTCTTTTTTGTGTGTTTTTCTGTCTTTCATTTTTCCTTTGTTTTTTGAAACTCACTTCATGCTAATGTCTATACATCAAGATGTCGCCACGGGCAATGCAGCCTGTCGATATCTGCATCTGCGGATCGTAAATTCAAACTAATTACTGTTGTGCTATAATGATCCATTTCGCATTCGGTACACGAAATTTCTTTCTTTCTTTCTTTCTTTCTTTCTTTCTTTCTTATTCTTTTTTGTTTCTGTCTCCAGAATAAAGCCTTTTAAGCTATATGATCATGACACGCATTCCTGTTCGTGTGTGTCGTCTAATGAACGGTGGGTTTTCTTTACGTTCTAATATTTTCTTTTATAATTATTATTATCATCATCATCGTCATCATTATTGTTATTATTATTATTATATTATTATTATTATTATATTATAACTAGTAGTAATAGTAGTGGTGGTGATAGTAGTAGTAGTAGTAGTAGTATTATATCATCATCATCATAATAATTGTTATTATTTTTATGGTTATGTTGTTGTTGTTGTTGTCATCGTCGTCATTGTTGTTGTTGCATTCCAGTTGAACAATCAAAAAGGAATATGTCAAGGAAGGAGAGTCAGATGCTGCAACGTACTATTGGTTTTGTAGACTGGTTTTGTTTTGTTTTATTTTCATTTTCATTTATCATTTTATTTTTTTGATTCTGTGTTCTTTATTTGAATTACTTTGATATTTCTGTGCGTGGAAATTCTTGTGGAGTCTGTTCAAATTAATATGGTTTATACGCGGGCCTTGAAATTTTAAACGGAAAACACATCTCGTACAAAAGAAGGTATAAACTGATTTGACGATACCCGCTATCTTCAGTGTCTCATAAATGTACATACAAGGCTAACTAGAATATTCTCATTACGTGTTGGCATCAATATAGTACATTTAGATTTACAGGGATCACGGCAATACTTAAGTGGAATCAATTTCAGTCTGAAACTATGTCATACACGGCAGCAAAGTGAGAAATATAGTTAATCTTCTTTAGCCATATTGTTGCATAAGTAACACTTCAATTCAGTTTTTTTTCCTATGCCACATCTACAACGATGACAAGCAATGTCAGAGACAACAAATCTGAATTTGGTCAACGTGCTTTTAATAAACCTGTTCATTTTGATTTTGAATTAGAATAAAGCCTATACACGATATTAAATTAGACTCTCTTGACTGACTGCTCTCTTGACTGACTCTTGACACCGACTGTTTTTAAACAAAAAAAGATATACGTACGTCAACAAATCCAGAGTACATAATAAGACCAGTGTACATAAGCCAACAAAATCATTGTACATAAGTCATCAAAACCAGTGTAAATAAGTCGACAAACCTAGAATACGTAAGCCAACAAAACCAGAATACATAAGCAAACAAAACCAGTGTACTAAAGTAAACAAATCAGAGTATATAAGTCAACAAAACCAGTGTACATAAGTCAACAAAACCAGTGTACATAAGCCAACAAAACCCAGTGTACATAAGCCAACAAAACTAGTGTACATAAGCCAACAAAACCAGAATACATAAGTCAACAAAACTAGTGTACATAAGCCAACAAACCCAGTGTACATAAGCCAACAAAACCAGAATACATAAGTCAACAAAACTAGTGTACATAAGCCAACAAACCCAGTGTACATAAGCCAACAAAACCAGAATACATAAGTCAACAAAACTAGTGTACATAAGCCAACAAACCCGTGTACATATGCCAACAAAACCAGAATACGTAAGTCAACAAAACCAGTGTATATAAGCCAACAAACCCAGTGTACATAAGCCAACAAAACTAGTGTACAGAAGCCAACAAAACCAGAATACATAAGTCAACAAAACCAGTGTACATAAGCCAACAAACCCAGTGTACATAAGCCAACAAAACCAGAATACGTAAGTCAACAGAATCAGCGTACATAAGCCAACAAAACGAATGTACATAAGTCATCAAAAAAAGAATACATAAGTTAACAAAACCAATGAACATAAGCCAACAAAACCAGTGAACATAAGCCAACAAAACCAGTGAATATAAGTCAACAAGACAGAGTACATAAGTCAATCAAACCAGCGTACTTAAGCCAACAAAACCAGAGTATATAAGTCAACAAAACCATCGTACATAAGCCAACAAAACCAGTGTACATAAGTCAACAAAACCAGTGTACATAAGTCAACAAGACAGAGTACATAAGTCAACCTAACCAGCGTACTTAAGCCAACAAAACAAGAGTATATAAGTCAACAAAACTAGTGTACATAAGCCAACAAAACCAGTGTACATAAGCCAACAAAACCAGTTTACAAAAGTCAAGAAAACCAGTGTACATGAGCCAACAAAACCTGCGTACAGAAGCCAACAAAACCAGAATACATAAGTCAACAAAACCAGTGTACATAAGCCAAGAAAACCAGTGTACACAAGTCAACAAGACAGAGTATATAAGCCAACAAATCCAGCGTACATAAGTCAACAAGGCCAGGGTACATAAGTCAACAAAATCAGTGTACAAAAGCCAACACAACCAACGTACATAAATAAACAAAACCAACGCACGTAAGCCAGCAAATACAGCGTACATAACTCAACAAAACCCAACGTACATCAGACATCAAAACCAGCGGACATAAGTCAACAAAACCAGCTACGTAAATAAGTAAAACTAGTGTGCGTAAAACAATAAAGCCAGTGCACTTAGTCAACAAAACCAAGTCACGTAAACCAATAATGCCAGTGCCATAATCAACAAAATCAGGGCACGTAAATCAATAATGTCAGTGCCATAATCAACAAAATCAGGGCACGTAAACCAATAATGTCAGTGCCATAATCAACAAAATCAGGGCATGTAAACCAACAATGCCAGTGCCATGATCAACAAAACCAGGCCGCGTAAACCAACAATGCCAGTGCCATGATCAACAAAATCAGGGCACGTAAACCAATAATGCCAGTGCCATAATCAACAAAATCAGGGCACGTAAAACCAACAATGCCAGTGCAATAATCAACAAAATCAGGGCACGTAAACCAACAATGCCAGTGCCATGATCAACAAAATCAGGGCACGTAAACCAATAATGTCAGTGCCATAATCAACAAAATCAGGGCACGTAAACCAACAATGCCAGTGCCATGATCAACAAAATCAGGGCACGTAAACCAACAATGCCAGTGCCATAATCAACAAAATCAGGGCACGTAAACCAATAATGTCAGTGCCATAATCAACAAAATCAGGGCACGTAAACCAATAATATCAGTGCCATAATCAACAAAATCAGGGCACGTAAACCAACAATGCCAGTGCCATAATCAACAAAATCAGGGCACGTAAACCAATAATGTCAGTGCCATAATCAACAAAATCAGGGCACGTAAACCAACAATGCCAGTGCCATGATCAACAAAACCAGGCCGCATAAACCAACAATGCCAGTGCTATAATGAACAAAATCAGGGCACGTAAACCAATAATGCCAGTGTCATAATCAACAAAACCAGGTCGCGTAAACCAACAATGCCAGTGCCGTAATCAACAAAACCAGGGCGCATAAACAAACAATGCCAGTGCCCTAATCAACAAAATCAGGTCGCGTAAACCAAGAATGCCAGTGCCATAACCAACAAAACCAGGGTGTGTAAACCAACAATGCCAGTGCCCTCATCCACGAAACCAGGTCGCGTAAACCAAGAATGCCATTGTCGTAAATCAACAAAACCAGGGCGCGTAAACCGACAATGCCATTGCCATGATCAACAAAACCAGGGAATGGAAACCAATAATGCCAGTGCTATAATCAACAAAACCAGGGAACGTAAACCAACAATGCCAGTGCCTTAATCAACAAAACCAGGTCGTGTAAACCAACAATGCCAGTGCCATGATCAACAAAATCAGGGCACGTAAACCAATAATGCCAGTGCCATAATCAACAAAATCAGGGCACGTAAACCAACAATGCCAGTGCAATAATCAACAAAATCAGGGCACGTAAACCAACAATGCCAGTGCCATGATCAACAAAATCAGGGCACGTAAACCAATAATGTCAGTGCCATAATCAACAAAATCAGGGCACGTAAACCAACAATGCCAGTGCCATGATCAACAAAATCAGGGCACGTAAACCAACAATGCCAGTGCCATAATCAACAAAATCAGGGCACGTAAACCAATAATGTCAGTGCCATAATCAACAAAATCAGGGCACGTAAACCAATAATATCAGTGCCATAATCAACAAAATCAGGGCACGTAAACCAACAATGCCAGTGCCATAATCAACAAAATCAGGGCACGTAAACCAATAATGTCAGTGCCATAATCAACAAAATCAGGGCACGTAAACCAACAATGCCAGTGCCATGATCAACAAAACCAGGCCGCATAAACCAACAATGCCAGTGCTATAATGAACAAAATCAGGGCACGTAAACCAATAATGCCAGTGTCATAATCAACAAAACCAGGTCGCGTAAACCAACAATGCCGGTGCCGTAATCAACAAAACCAGGGCGCATAAACAAACAATGCCAGTGCCCTAATCAACAAAATCAGGTCGCGTAAACCAAGAATGCCAGTGCCATAACCAACAAAACCAGGGTGTGTAAACCAACAATGCCAGTGCCCTCATCCACGAAACCAGGTCGCGTAAACCAAGAATGCCATTGTCGTAAATCAACAAAACCAGGGCGCGTAAACCGACAATGCCATTGCCATGATCAACAAAACCAGGGAATGGAAACCAATAATGCCAGTGCTATAATCAACAAAACCAGGGAACGTAAACCAACAATGCCAGTGCCTTAATCAACAAAACCAGGTCGTGTAAACCAACAATGGCAGTGCCATAGTCAACAAAACCAGGGAACGTAAACCAACAATACTAGTGCCATAATCAACAAAACCAGGTCGTGTAAACCAACAATGTCAGTGCCATAGTCAACAAAACCAGGGAACGTAAACCAACAATGTCAGTGCCATAGTCAACAAAACCAGGGAACGTAAATCAACAATGCCAGTGCCTTAATCAACAAAACCAGGGAACGTAAACCAACAATACTAGTGCCATAACCAACAAAACCAGGGCACGTAAACCAACAATGCCAGTGCCGTAACCAACAAAACCAGGGCGCGTAAATCAACAATGCTAGTGCCATACTCAACAAAACCAGGCCGCGTAAATCAACAATGCCAGTGCCGTAACCAACAAAACCAGGGCACTTAAACCAACAATACTAGTGCCATACTCAACAAAACCAGGCCGCGTAAATCAACAATGCCAGTGGCGTAACCAACAAAACCAGGGCACGTAAACAACAATGCCAGTGCCATACTCAACAAAACCAGGCCGCGTAAATCAACAATGCCAGTGGCGTAACCAACAAAACCAGGGCACGTAAACCAACAATGCCAGTGCCATAACCAACAAAAACAGGCCGCGTAAATCAACAATGCTAGTGCCGTAACCAACAAAACCAGGGCACGTAAACCAACAATGCCAGTGCCATACTCAACAAAAGCAGGGCACGGAAATCAACAATGCCAGTGCCTTAATCAACAAAATCAGGGCGCGTAAACCAACAATGCCAATGCCATAACCAACAAAATCAGGGCGCGTAAACCAACAATGCCAATGCCATAACCAACAAAATCAGGGCGCGTAAACCAACAATGCCAGTGCCATAACCAACAAAATCAGGGCGTGTTAACCAACAATGCCAATGCCATAACCAACAAAACCAGGCCGCGTAAACCAACAATGCCAGTGCCGTAACCATCAAAACCAGGCCGCGTAAATCAACAATGCCAGTGCCGTAACCAACAAAACCAGGGCACGTAAACCAACAATGCCAGTGCCATACTCAACAAAAGCAGGGCACGGAAATCAACAATGCCAGTGCCTTAATCAACAAAACCAGGGTGCGTTAAAACAACAATGCTAATGCCTTAATCAACAAACCAGGGTGCGTTAAAACAACAATGCCCTTAATCAACAAAACCATGCCGCGTAAACCAACAATGCCAATGCCATAACCAACAAAACCAGGGCGCGTAAACCAACAATGCCAGTGCCATAACCAACAAAACCAGGGCGCGTAAACCAACAATGCCAGTGCCATAACCAACAAAACCAGGGCGCGTAAACCAACAATGCCAGCGCCATAACCAACAAAACCAGGGCGCGTAAACCAACAATGCCAGTGCCATAACCAACAAAACCAGGGCGCGTAAACCAACAATGCCAATGCCATAACCAACAAAAAGGAAATAGCAGAAGAACAGTGTGGATTTGTCGAAGGGAAAGAAAACAGGAATGCCATATACAGCCTAAGAACTATCATAGAGAGGTCAGTAGAGTTGAATAAGGATTTATATTTATGCTTTGTTGATTACATCAAGGCTTTCGATCGGTTAATACATGAAAAATTGATCATTGATCAACCGACTAGAAAGGTTCAATACTGATGGAAAAGATCTAAGAATAATCAGAAATATGTACTGGGAACAAACAGCAGCAATGAGAATAGAAAACGATATACGCTCTTTCCAAAATATCAAAAGGATTCATCAGGGCTGTGTTATGTTACCAGATTTGTTTTCACTTTATAGCGAAACCATCATGAGAAACCTAGAAGAATGCCCTGGGATAAACGTTGGAGGAAAAATGATAAACAACATTCGTTACGCAGATGACACCATCCTAATTGCAGAAAATGAAAAAAAAACAAAAAAAACCTTGTGAATACGATAGAAAAAGAAAGCAAAAATAAAGGGCTGGAGCTAAATAGCAAAAAGACTGATGTCATGGTAATAAGTTAAAAAAACCCTCATGCAATATAACAGCAATTGGCAAAACATTGAGACAGGCTGATAAGTTTAAATATCTGGGAACGGTCATCTTATCAGACAGCAGATGTACGTCAGAAATAGCCAGCAGAATCTGCCAAGCCAAAACAGCATTCAAGAAGATGAAAAGCGTTCTTACCAACAAATGCTTATCAATTAGCATCAGGAAGAGGGTCCTTGACTGTTATATAGAACTGATAATGTTGTACGGTTGTGAGGCATGGACAGTCAACACGCAAAGTCAGAACAAAATTGAGACAATTGAAATGCGGTGTCTAAGAAGAATGTTGAGAGTTCCATGGACAGCAAAGAAAACAAACGAGACAGTCTTGAAGGAGGTAGACACAAGTAGATCATTGATAACAACAAAAAATTAGGAAAAGACAAGCAACATTTATAGGGCATTTTATGAGAAAAGAGAAATTAGACCACCTGATCACAACAGGAAAGCTCGAGGGAAAGAGAACACCCGATAGACCCAGGGAGGAAACATTAGACGGACTT
>CM060309.1:52407145-52419645 GCA_030674185.1 Monoplex corrugatus
AGAGGAACTAATGAAAATGTCCTGGAAGAACTTGATACCACCAGAAAACTACTAGCAGACATCAACAAGAAAGACTTAAATGCATTGGCCATGTGTCACGCAACAAGAACACGGACCTCATGGTAACCATCTTTCAAGGAAAAACAGCGCAAAGAGGAAGACAGGCAGACCTCCAATCTCATACATCAAGAATATAACCAACATCAGTGGCCTAAATATTCAAGAAATTGTCTATAAAAGTCAAGACAGAGCAGCCTGGAGGGAGGGGTGGTGTCTGGGTGTGCAGCGGCCAACACCGAACTCGGAGACGCCGACTGGTGAGACAGGTGAGACTTCTTGTGCTATTCATTCATGGGCTGGGTTATTCATGAGCATTTGAAAACTGGTCATGTTTTCTTGTTTCTGCACACTAAACTTTTTCATATGTTTATGCATGTGCTTTCTATCTTTATTTTTACTGCCCCACCTTCCTTGCCAGAGTCTGGGACATATTTTGTTTACAATGTTGAGATACATAAGAACAGGGATGATGATGGTGACCTATTTTAGATTGGAACTGTGAGACAGGGCAGTGCTTTACGCATCCTTTGCATATTAAGTTCAGGTGTCAACCAGACCTGAGAGATACAGACATCTGCAGCACCCTCAATGGTGAAGCTATGACATAACTGAAACTCTATTGTGTGGTTTCAGTCTTCCCGCTGATTCATAGCACACTCTACTCTGGATAGGAACCTGCCGGGGCTGATGTATCCCACAGAAACTTTGAGAAGACCGATGGAAATCGAAACCACAATCTTCCAGTCGCTGGCGGTTCGAATTAAACTTTTACGTTGATATTTTACATAGAATTCGCAGAGTTGCTCACGATGGACTTTTTTACTGATGTTATGACCTTTGGCTATTTTCTTTCAGTTCAGTACTCAGGGAAATGGTATCCAAGGGGATTTACTGTTTAATTTTTTAATTGATTTTTCACATTAATAACTATGCAATACACATACATGCTTCATTACAGTCAAACATTTTCTGTGATAATTTGTGTCTCAAAGGGACCATCTGGGTTTTTATTCTATATGAATTGGTTTTGTTTTCTTTTCTTACATGTTTGCCATGTTGCAGGTGCCTTTCTGCTACCTTACGTGTGCTGTGCCGTCATCATTGCCTTTCCCATTTATTTCTTGGAGATAGCACTGGGACAATTCACTCGGATGGGAGCAATAGGATGCTGGGACATTTGTCCTTTGATGAGAGGCAGGACATCTTTAGTAGTTATCCTTCTTCTTCTTTGAATCACGCTGGAATGTGTGTGTGTGTGTGTGCATGTGTGTGTGTGTGTGTGTGTGTGTGTGTGTTGTGTGTGTGTGTGTGTGTGTGTGTGTGTGTGTGTGTGTGTTGTGTGTATGTGTGTGTGTAGTGTGTGTGTGTGGGGTTGTGTTTGTGTGCGTGTATGTTTGTGTGTGTGTATGTGTGCTTGTGCGTGTGTGTATGTATGTGTGTGTATGTTTGTGTGTGTGTGTTTGTGTATGTGTATGTTTGTGTGTGTATGTATGTTTGTTTGGTTTGTGTGTGTGTATGTGTGTGTGTGTGTGTGTGTGTGTGTGTGTGTGTGTGTGTGTGTGTGTGTGTGTGTGTGCGAAATGGATTTTCTTTGTTGAAACCATATGATGTTTCGGGATTGTTTTCTAAGGGAGATCGCACATACCTTTTTTCTGTAAGTGTGTATTTGTGTTAATTCGGAACTTTTCCCTTTTAATTTAGCGAGACCACAAACAGGTCATTCGTTGTCATGAATTCTGTTATGTATGATAGTGTATCCTATACCGTGAAGTTTTCTTTAATCACATATATATATTTTACATAGTAAACATCAGATACACCGATCGTATCACCAATAAACAAGTGCACCGAACCATCAAGCAGCACACATGGCCATATTAACATCTGCTGACATCAGCTATTACTAGCATTAATTCTGACTGTTTAAAACACAACCGACTGTGCGGCGATATCAGGGTTATAAGTCCATCTCAAAACACACACATGTCAGTCATTCGCAAAAGAAAGAAAGAAGCAAACAAACAAATAAACAAACGAACGAACGAATGAACGAAACAAACAAACAAACAAACAAACAAACAAACAAACAAACAAACAAACGAACGAACGAACGAACGAGTAGTCATCAACCTTAGGACGAAGCTGAGGCACAATATTCGCCCAGTACCTTGATAGCTGTTTGAAATAAGAAACAATTTCAATTTTGGTATTCAATATCCGCCTGAAGAAATTGCATTGTATATAATCTGTCCCAAACAGACGAGCAATGAGTGCGTACAAAAACAAAACAAACAAAAAACTCCCCCCTCCAAAAAAAGAAAAGGAAACAGGTGGATAGGGTGAGGGAGTTACGGGTTAACACATTGCCCGTGGACACTTCAGGCTACCCTTGGAAGAAATCCATCGCCGAGGTCAACAAATCAAATGCCAGATGGTACCAACCTCATCAATGCCCGAACTGCTTGTTGGTGACAGATGTGGAGGATCTTGTCTGCTTCCTCATTCTCCTTCAGTTCCTCCTAATAACTATATTGGTAACAGGAATGGATGATGATGATGACTCAATATCTACCATTTCAGAGAAAGCAGCTTTAACTGTCGTATCAAAATGTGACTGCGGCAGCAATTCACTCTATGCTTATTTAAACGTTAAGATTTTTTACAGTTGCTACTCATTCACATGTGTCACGCAACAAGAACACAAAACTCAGGGAAAACAGTGGCAAAAAGGAAGAGAGGCAGACCTCCAGTCTCGTACATTGAAAACATAACCAACATCATTGGCCTAAAGTTTCAAGAAAGTGTCCACAAAAGTCAAGACAGAATGGCCTGGAGGGGTATGGTGGTGTCCAGATGTGCAGCGGCCAACACCAAACCCAGTGACACCAACAGGTGAGACAGGTGAGACTCATTCACATGTGCTGTGTTTATGTTTTCTACAGGTATTGGATATAGCACATCGCTGTTCACTGCCATGTTCGTTGTATACTACAATATCACTCTTACCTGGGTGGGCTACTACTTTGTCGTGTCTTTTTACTCTGAGCTTCCCTGGACACACTGTCACAATGACTGGAACACTGACAAGTGAGTATTTTGAACAGATAGATAACGAACATCGACATGTGACGAATTTTGACAACTATTATGAAAAGTAAGATAACGAACATCGACAACTATTTAGAACTATCAGATGATGAACATCAACAACTATTATGAACTGTTAGATGACATACATCAACAATTATTATGAATTGTCAGTTGTGGAACATCGACAACTATAATACTGTCAGATAATAAACATTGACAACTATTATGAACTGTCAGATGGCAAACATCAACAACTATTATGAACTGTCAGATGGCGAACATTGACAGCTATTATGAACTGTCAGATGACGAACATTGACAACTATTATGAACTGTCAGATGACGAACATCAACAAATATTATGAACTGTCAGATGACGAAATTCAACAACTATTATGAACTGTCAGATGTCGAACATCAACAACTATTATGAACTGTCAGATGTCGAACATCAACAAATATTATGAACTGTCAGATGACGAACATTGACAGCTATTATGAACTGTCAGATGACCAACATTGACAACTATTATGAACTGTCAGATGACGAACATTGACAACTATTATGAAATGTCAGATGACGAACATGGACAACTGTTATGAACTGTCAGATGACGAACATTGACAACTATTATGAACTGTCAGATGATGAACATTGACAACTATTATGAACAGTCTGATGGCAAACATCAACAAATATTATGAACTGTCAGATGATGAACGTTGACAACTATTATGAATTGTCAGATGTCAAAGAATGACAACTATTATGAACAATCAGATGACAAACATCAACAACTATTATGAACTGTCAGATGACGAACGTTGACAACTCCTGTGAACTGTCAGATGATGAACATTGACAACTACTATGAACTGTCAGATGACGAACATTGACAACTATTATGAACTGTCAGATGACAAACATCAACAACGATTATGAACTATCAGATGACAAACGTTGACAACTACTATGAACTGTCAGATGATGAACATTGACAAATATTATGAACTGTGAGATGTCAAAATCAACAAATATTATGAACTGTCAGATGACAAACATCGACGAATGTTATGAAATGTTAGATGTCGAACATCAACAATTATTATGAACTGGTAGATGCCGAACATTGACAACTATTATGAACTGTCAGATGTTGAACATCAACAACTATTATGAACTGTCAGATGTCGAACATTGACAACTATTATGAACTGTCAGATGACAAACATCAACAACTGTTATGAACTGTCAGATGACAAACATCAACAACTATTATGAACTATCAAATAATGAACACTGACAATTACTATTAACTCTCAGATGACAAACATCAACAACTATTATGAACTTTTTGATGTCGAACATCAACAACTATTATGAATTGTCAGATGAATAACATCGACGACTATTATGAACTGTTAGAGGACGAACATCAACAACATTTATGTACTGTAAGATGACGAACATTGACAACTATTATGAACTGTCAGATGACGAACATGGACAACTATTTTGAACTGTCAGATGACGAACATTGACAACTATTATGAACTGTCAGATGACGAACATTGACAACTATTATGAACTGTTAGACGACGATCATTGACAACTATTATGAACTATCAGATGTCGAACATCAACAACTATTATGAACGGTTAGACAACGAACATTGACAACTATTATGAACTATCAGATGTCAAACATCAACAACTATTATGAACTGTCAGATAACGAACATTGACAGCTATTATGAACTATCAGATGTCAA
The DNA here is from genome assembly GCA_030674185.1 of Monoplex corrugatus. Taxonomy (NCBI): domain Eukaryota; kingdom Metazoa; phylum Mollusca; class Gastropoda; order Littorinimorpha; family Ranellidae; genus Monoplex; species Monoplex corrugatus. The sequence continues at coordinate 52,412,069 of CM060309.1, forward strand.
ACATCAACAACTATTATGAACTGTCAGATAACGAACATTGACAGCTATTATGAACTATCAGATGTCAAACATCAACAACTATTATGAACTGTCAGATAACGAACATTGACAGCTATTATGAACTATCAGATGTCAAACATCAACAACTACTATGAACTGTCAGATAACGAACATTGACAACTATTATGAACTATCAGATGTCAAACATCAACAACTATTATGAACTGTCAGCTGTCGAACATCAACAAATATTATGAACTGTCAGATGACGAAATTCAACAACTATTATGAACTGTCAGATGTCGAACATCAACAACTATTATCAACTGTCAGATGTCGAACATCAACAAATATTATGAACTGTCAGATGACGAACATTGACAGCTATTATGAACTGTCAGATGGCGAACATCAACAAATATTATGAACTGTCAGATGACGAACATTGTCAGCTATTATGAACTGTCAGATGACGAACATTGACAGCTATTATGAACTGTCAGATGACGAACATCAACAAAATATTATGAACTGTCAGATGACGAACATTGACAGCTATTATGAACTGTCAGATGACGAACATTGACAGCTATTATGAACTGTCAGATGACGAACATCAACAACTATTGACAACTATTATGAACTACCAGATGTCGAACATCAAGAACTATTATGAATTGTCAGATGACGAACATTGACAATTATTATAACGTCCTTAATCTTGTTCTGGCTTTGCTTGTTGACTGTCCACGCCTCACTAACACTATCGGTTCTATACAACAGTCAAGACCTCTTCCTGATGTTAATTGATTGGCATTTGTTGGTAAGAATGCTTTTCATCTTCCTAAGTGCTGTTTTGGTTTGGCCAATTCTGCTGATTATTTCTGACGCGCATCTGCCGTCTGGTGAGATAACCATTTCCAGATATTTAAACTTATCAACCTGTTTCAAGGTTGTGCCTTTTGCTGTTATTTTGCATGAGGGGATTTCATGGTTGTTTTTTTTTTTTTTTACTGATTACCATGACTTCAGTCTTCTTGCTAATTAGCTCCAACCGTTTAGTGTTTATTTTTGCTTTCTATTTCTATTATATTCACAAGGTTTTCTAGGTCCCTTTCATTTTATGTAATTAGCACGGTGTCATCTTCGTAACGAATATTGTTTATCATTTTTCCTCCAACCTTTAATCCAGTTAACTACCTGATAAAAATATTTTATCTGCAACAACGCAGAACAAGTAACATCCGCCCATTTCTCTCTGCTGATGCCGCAAGAGAGTAGTACTAACAGTCAGATATTGAATATTAGCAAGTGAGTATTATGAATGAATAATGACAAGTATTATGACCAGTCGGATACAGATCACTAAATATAGTATGAACAATCATATGACAAATGCTGAGAGATGAATCTTATGGACAGTCAGATGATCAACACTGACAAAAACATTACACATATTTCAAACAGATGATTTGCACCAGAATAATGATACTGATGATTGAGTGAAACATTTTCAATCGGTGCTTTATAGAAGAACCAGTCAGTCTGATATCTATCGTAGTTCATATTCGTTAGTGACATATGCTTTTCGATATCGTACCCTATTTTCAAATATCTCCAGAACGAAATCATTTGTGAAATACAGTCTTTATGTTTTCATTTATGAATTTAGCACTTAACTTGCAGCAAAGTCAAGTCAAGTATCGGATCAGATTTGAAAAATCACACAATCTTTTCATTAAACATTACTGAAGTAGCATTGTCACAGAGAGTTGATAGCAGCTTAGAGCTGTTGCCAGGATATTTGTGTCTTTCTGCAGTTAAAAAAAGATGACGTTAGCTGTCTTGTTCATTTCTGCAAAAGTAATCAGTTTGTACATTCATGTGTATGAAGGTAACATTTGTTGGCAATATTATTTCAATTAATGTAATTTCTAACCATGTAAGTCTAATTTATCTTATTTTTCGTACTGTTTAAATTATGCCGTTCATGCATAAATAATGTACGCCTAGGGTGGAATCACAAACGCAATCTTGAGAAACTGAACCTAAAACTCAGTCACTATGTATTGCTTCAGTCATTTTCACCTGATGGTTTCACAGTAATACACGTGTGTTAGTGGAAAGAATGTGGCTTCATCAAGATGTGTGTGTGTGTGTGTGTGTGTGGTGTGTGTGTGTGTGTGTGTGTGTGTGTGTGTGTGTGTGTGTGTGTGTGTGTGTGTGTGTGTGTGTGTGTGTGTGTGTATGTGTGTGTGCGCGCGTTTATAGACATTCAAAGGAAACATTGACGGTTTTTACTTCTGTTTTTGCTTTTTGTTTGTTTGTTTTTAGTTTGTTTGGGTTTTGTTTGTTTCATTTATTTGTGTAAATTTTTTCTTTGTTTCTTCATATATAAATCTCATTTTTGAAATATGTTCAGATCCATTTAGTATTTCAAATAGTTCAGCATTTGCTTTTTTAAAATAAGAATACCAGCTGAACACTCAGCTCTGAACTTTTTGTTAATCAGATGACAGTAAAGATATGAAGCAAGTTATATGGTTAGATTTTGATAAGAGTTCACTGACTTTGTTTCAGCTGCGCTGTAAAGCAACCAGTCAACATATCTGGAAGTTTGGGCCAGCAAGAGCTGTTTTATAATGTGAGCAACTCTACCGTAGACCAACATCTTCTAAATGTGAATATCACATCTGACAGTAATGGTACACAGGAATTGTCTAAGAAGGTGCACCCAGCAGAAGAATATTGGTGGTAAGTATTTAAAAGGAAAAAGAGAAAGAAAAACACTTCTGTAAGCTTCTGTTTATCAATCTCAAAAGCGTTCTTTCTTTGATGCATCTCTCCATTCTGTTTCTGTGCCCCTGTCTGTCTGTCTGTCTCTCTATCTGTCAGTGTCTCTGTCTGTCTATCTATCTCTGTCTGTCTCTGTCTGTCTGTCTTCTTATGTCTCTTTCCTCTTCTCTTCTTTTTCTCTCTTTTTCTACTGATTAAATCATCAAGACAAAAATTCACCATTTTTGTCTGCCTTTGCACGACCTTTGTGTTGTGTGTCCAGGCGAGGAGTGCTACAACTGTCTGAAGGCATAGACAAACCAGGAGAGGTGTGTGTTCACTTAGTGGCCAGTCTGGTCGTCTGCTGTGTCGTCGTCTACTTCTGTGTCTTCAAAGGCATACGCTGGAGTGGAAAGGTAAACACGGAAGGATACGGAGTGGCTGTAATACGTGAAAATACGTTGTATACAAGTGAACCATTTTGACAAAGAGGTCAAAAAGTGACAGGGAATAATTTCAACTAGTGGGCTCAATACATCACTTGGGGGCCTATGACCTGCATTTAAGCTTTTATGTTTTCAGTATCTAGAACTCACTATTTCTCCTACATGAATGTTGATGTGAATAAGATAAACTCTGAAGCCCATTGATAAAGATATTCCTTCATTTCCGATTTCCAAACTAAAGCCACGTTTCCTAGAATGGCTACCTTAACAATTTGTGACTCAATGTGTATAAATCACATTGCGAAAAAGCTGCAGTTGTAAATCATTAGTTCATCGCCTATCTGGCAACGTTTCTCTATCATGTAAAGTATGGCTGAATAAAGCATTAGTCCACATTTACATACTTTCTGTTTAATTACTTATGCTGCCCATGTGCAGCGACCCACACCAGTGCAACAGCGAGAGAGACAGAGAGAGAGAGAGAGAGAGAGACAGACAGACAGAGAGAGAGAGACAGAGAGAGAGAGAACATCTAGTTGATGATATTGTATTTCAAATAACAAAAATGTTTACATAATATTGAAGTAGTGATGGTACAGGCAATGAAAAAGTAAACTATTTTCACCCTTTTCTAGTCTTGGCTTAAGTATGACAAAGCAGAACCAAAAATTACGAGGTTAATGTAATGAAGATAGCCGGCATTTTGACTTAATGGATAAGATGAAAGTATTACGTATCTACTTTAACACTTCAAACGCAGTATCAAATATTAAGGAGAATTGGTCAGGTAAGATCAGACAAATGAACAGGCATGTCACCACATGTAGCAAAGGAGATACAAGTATATCAGTATATTGGAGAAACTGTTATCAAAACAGTTCTGCCCAAGTCTAGGGAAAATGTCTTCTAAAAATAAACAGTCCTGAACAACACAAGACAGAAATAAAATCTGCTGTTTTGTAGTGTATGTTGGCTGTGTAACATCATAATGTTTCACTGGAAAATATGTCAAGGAAATGTTTTCTATACGCGCTTGAAGTAAGGCTATTGACCTACAAAGTATTGGTTAGTTTGTGGCTGTTTTTATGATATCAAATCAAAATTGAATGATAACGAAACATTTCTGTAGAAAACTAAAATGAAACCAAGGAGTACACCACATAAATACATGTCAATTCGTATTTTTAGTAAGGTTCCAAGGCTGTATGGGCCCTGGATAGGGGTAGAACTTTTGTTCTCCAGCAGCTGCATGCCACTTATAGGATGGATGGTAATGCTGGTGCTCATCCTTCTTCTAAAATTCTCACAGCTGGCTCCAAGCACCAATGACACACCGGTATACCGCCTCAGCTGGTAGACTAATAAACTGGCGGACGAAGTTCCTCGAAAAAGTCACCGGACACGTATTTACTTACGAGCACGCAGCTACATTTTTCTGTCTTACTGCTTACCCTATAGGATCCATATCAACATTTCTGGAATTTATTTATTTATTTTATTCATGGGTACAGGTTAATTTCTCCGGAAAGAGCAGCTTAAAATTCATATCATTACTCCATAATAAACAATCAAGTAAATAAATAAACGAATTAAAAAAATTATAAACAAACAGGCAGGCAGGCAGACAGACAGACAGACAGACAGATAGAAATGTACATAGATAGATAGATAGATACATACATACATACATACATACATGCATACATACATACATACATACATACATAGACAGATAGATAGATAGGTAGATAGAAAGATAGATAGATAGATAGATAGATAGAAAGATAGATAAATAGATAGGTAGGTTGGTAGGTAGGTAGGTAGGTAGGTAGGTAGACAGAAAACAGATTGATATATACAGAAAGAAAGCAAAAACGTAAGTAAAGTCGAATCATATAGTACCTGTTGTCTGTGTCTGTCTGGCTATTGATTTACATCGAAATACAGCCGGCATTACATATTTTTTATTCATTCTTTTATTTATATTTTTACTTGTGGACAGGTGGTGTATTTCACAGCCACATTTCCCTACGTCCTGTTGATCATTCTACTGATCCAGGCAGTTAGACAGGAAGGGGCGAGCACTGGTATTACCTACTACATCAAGCCTCAATTTGACAGACTGGGTGATGTCAAGGTCGTATCTGTGACTATTTGTTTATGTCCCTTCTCTTCCTTTTTTTCAAGTTATAGAAAGGGGTATTATTTCACATTGGTCAGAGGCAGTGTATTTCAGTTTTGTTGTTGTTGTTGATAGTGTGCGTGTGTATATGTGCGTGTGTATATGTGTGTGTATGTATGTGTGTGTGTGTGTGTGGTGTGTGTGTGTGTGTGTGTGTGTGTGTGTGCGTGCGAGTGTGAGTGAGTGAGTGAGTGAGTGAGTGTGTGTGTGTGTGTGTGTGTGTGTGTGTGTGTGTGTGTGTGTGTGTGTGTGTGTGTGTTGTGTGTTTCGTTTCTGTATTGTAGTCAATGCTGAAAACAGAGAAGGAATCTGATGATGATATTACTTAGGTGTGCATCTATTTTTGTGCTCGTGTCAGTCTTTCTCTTTGTCTGTTTATCTGTCACTCTGTCTCTACATGTGCGCATTCAAGGATGTCAGCAAAATATTCTGAAGTATTCGTAGAAGAATTGCTTTTAAATTTAGTATAGCAGATATGGCTGACTGAAAATTCGAGGTGGATTCAGTGCCTTAAATTCCTTAAGTATAAAATCCTGGTGCAACTGAAGAGAATCACAGTGGTCTAAAATGATGTAATACAGATGTAACATTGTATTTCTCGATTGTTTCATTACAAATTTTTTTGGTATTATTTTATTTCATCATGTCAAGTAATCTATCTGACAAGGATGGCGATTTTCAAACTTTGAAAAAACTTTTGGGATGTGCCTTCTTCCGAAGTTAACCAATTTTGTTGAAAGTGATTTGATGTGATTTATACATAATAGATGTATATCTAAAATACAACATAGTTTCACAATGTTATGCTCATGGTTATTGTCTTTTCTGTAATTGTATTATAATACTGTTCATAATGTTGTTATTGGTGGTGGTGGTGGTGGTGATGATGGCATTGTTGCTCTTGTTGATGTTGTTGTGACTGTTGGTGTTGATGTTATTACAAGTTGCCAACAAACAGATGATATATATTTTCTTGTTCTAGCTACTGAGAGCAGTTTTAAGTTAAATTGAGAACTTCCATAATGGTTGTTGCGGGGCTTTATGAGACAGTGCAAAAGGACAGGTACATTTGACTGCACTGTAATCTAAGTTTATTTTAATGACAGATTGGTACAAGAACAGACTTAGAATCCATAAGTAAGATAGACCTTAACGACCTTGCCTGCACATAGGGTTTATGAGCAAGTGATGGCCTATGCCCCGATCATTTTGAATCTTCTCAAGCATATGGCATTTATGGCGTTAGTGCATATGGAATTTATTCCGAGTGCTGACAGACTTCTGCGAAAATTGAAAACTGAACACAATTTTCTCTCTACATATGCCTTCACACTCATCTCCTTTAACATATGTATTCTTCTTTTTGTGAGTTTCGTTCTGGTATAGGTTTAATTTCAGTCTCTCAAAATGGTGTCTCCACGCTCAGAATGACTTCCATATGCATTGACGCCACTGGTGCCATGTGATGAAGAAAACTCAAAACGATCACGAGTTTTAAGCCCACATATAAGCCTTATGCGCCGGCAGTGGTTTTTTTCAAAGAATCAGAACGCGTATTACAACCAGACAAGACAGGCGCAAATTTTCGGCCAACTTTGTTAAGCGTAAGATCACAAACGAACAAATATCAAATACAAAAATTAAGAGAAAAAGACTGAAATTTCCCAGGGAAGTTTCAGTCTTTTTCTCCTGATTTTTGTATTTGGTGTTTGTTTGTTTGTGATCTTACGCTTGACAAAGGCTAGCTGGCCGAAAATTTGCAACTGTCTTGTCTGGTTGTATAAAATACTCGTTCTGATTCTCTCTCTCTCTCTCTCTCTCTCTCTGTTTATATGTGTGTGTGTGTTATATATATATATATATATATATATATATATATATATATATATATATGTTGTGTGTGTGTGTGTGGTGTGTGTGTTTGTGTGTGTGTGTGTTTTCTGGTTCCTGTTTGCTTGAATGCTGGCAGTAACACTTGTTTTAAATTAAGTGCTTTTTAAGTAAAGGTACGCTACGAGGCTTTGTTGTTGTCAATAGTAGTGGTCTTCAGTGACTGTAATGTATGGCCTTCTTTTTCATTTCCATGCTCTCGATTTATCATTATTTCAATACTATTTAGCTGTACCCCCCAGCACATCTAGGGAGTCAATTATAACACTGCAACCTCTCTGTTT
>CM060309.1:52424645-52439645 GCA_030674185.1 Monoplex corrugatus
CGGATTTGTTTCCCCTGTGGACCAGGCGAAGGACGCTGGTTATGGCCGTATTTTTCGTCGGAACATTTCTGTTGGACATCTCCATGACTACACAGGTGTGTTTGTTACTACGACACCAACTCATTCTGTTACTTATTTAATTGTATATGTATATATATATGTATATATATACATATGTATATATATATATATATATATACATATATATATATATACATATGTATATATGTTTATTGTTTTGTCAGGATTCCAATAGGCTTATAAGACAAAGAATATTCACATGAAAGAATATTCACATGAAATAAATGTCCAAGATCAATAGCTAACCGTTTTACAAAAGTTTTTGTGAAAGGTAATCGGAATATGTAAACAAAACAAACAAACAAAAAAACCCAAACCAAACCAAACCAAACCAAACCAAACCAACCAAACCAAACCAAACTAAACCAAACCAAACCAAGCCAACCCAAGCCAAATCAATCCAATCCAATCCAATCCATACCAAACCAGTCCAAGCCAAGCCAAGCCAAACCAAACCAAGCCAAGCCAAGCCAAGCCATGCCTAGCCAGGCCAGGCCAAGCCAAGCCAAGCCAAGCCAAGCTAAGCTAAGCTAAGCTAAGCTAAGTTAAGCCAAGCCAAGCCAAGTCAAACCAAACCAAACCAAACCAAACCAAACCAAGCCAAGCCAAGCCAAGCCAAGCCAAACCAAACTGAAACAAACCAAAACAAGAAATTACCAGCAACAATGTCAACAACAATATCAATTTGTCAGTACAACATCAGTCTGTCTGACGAGAAATAGTTGTTGACTGATTTGAATATTGACAAAGGGGTGGAATTCGAGTGGGTGTTGAGGGGTTGGGGAGAGGAATAGAGGAGAGGAGAGAAAGAAAGAAAGAAAGAAAAGGGAAGAAAGGAAAACATTAAGAATTCTAATGAATTTCTCGAGTGTCAGCAATCAAGGATATACTCTGTAATATGAATTTGTACATTATCTTCAGTAGGCATGTCGCTTGGCCATAGTTTTTCTGCTGAATTTAACTAAGGAATTATAGAGGATCTAAATATGAAAAAGGAATATAAATGTATTCCCTGAGGTCGTTTTAAGCCTAGCCAATAGATATTTAGGCCTAGTTGACCCAGAGAGAGCTCCGGCATTCTGATTGATTGCACGGACTCGAGAAGAACTTTGTGCATGTGATCTCAAATTCACCCAGTTTTAAATGAGTACCTGACCCTGTTCAGGGTTGGGGAAGATAAAGCAGCGTGGAAGAGAAGATGGGCAGCGCGTAATATCTTCTGCAAATTCTGTGCTAGACTTTTCTTCTTTTCTGTCACTTTCTTTGTTTCTGCTATGCTCCTTTGCTTTCTGTCATCTTTTCCTATCATTTTCTGTCTTACTCGTCTATTTACCAGTACGTGGTTTGGAAAGCCTTCCATATTTTCTCTTAGGATTGGTAATTGAGTTCACGCATTAACAGCATTTTTAGCTCTAAAACAATGTGATTTCAGAAACAAATTTGGTAAGTTTTTCATGTTTTAGTGTGCTCCGATATGTTAACATTTGTATTCAGGTTTGTTTTTATAAACCTTCTGATGATAATTTAGGCAAACTAGTCAAAGCCAGGGTCATGTCCTTAGACTACGTACGCGAATGCGTTGACATATGCACATAATTTTGTTTTCTATGTTGTTGTTTTTTCTCATTAAGGTGTTGTGTACGTTTCGAGGTTGTAGCCCTGATACGGCTCAGCACTATCAATGATGATGATGATGATGATGATGATGATGATGATGATGATGATGATGATGATGATGATAAGGCTAGCTCCGAGAAAAAAGGTCTCTGTCATCACACACCTTTATTATTTCATGGTTGTGGAATAACATTCACATTATTGCTGTATCGTGTTGCAGGGTGGCCTATACGTATTTCAACTGATCGACTACTACGTCTTCGGGGCTTATATTTTGCAGATTCTCTGCTTTTTGGAGGTCATCACGGTCGGCTGGATCTACGGTACTCCATCATCATTTAATTCTACATTTAAAGCTTTTTATTACATTTTCGTTTCAGATAATGAATTGTCTAGATGCACAATGTTTGACACACACACTGTTCAGACGTTATATGTTGCTTCATAAACTGTATTCTTCGTTTTCAGTAAGTGTGGGTTCTGGATATTTTCATGTTTCCACAAGTCACCTAACACTGACACGGTTTACTGGATCTCTAACGTGTGTATGCACACAGAAGAGCATTAAGGCACTGACAGATATGTAACTTAATTATGTTGACCATGGAGACGGAAAACAAACGTGACTGCCCTCGTTCAAGCAAGCAGGAACCAGAAAAAAACACGAAAAAGGAATCAGAACGCGTATTTAAAACAACCAGACAAGACAGGCGCAAATTTTCGGCCAACTGGCCTTTGTCAATCGTAAGATCACAAACAAGCAAACACCAAATACAAAAATTAAGAGAAAAAGACTGAAACTTCCCTGCTGCTTCGTCCAGTGTGAGAAAAGGGATCTTACGCTTGGCAAAGGCCAGTTGGCCGAAAATTTGCGCCTGTCTTGTCTGGTTGTATGAAATAGGCGTTCTGTTTCTTTTCTCGTGTGTTTTTCTGGGTTCTTGGAGATCGGAAGAATGTTCGCAAATTAAATCTCTAGGAGCTGGTCTGGCAGGTTCAAACACAGACCTGATTGAAAGTGGTCTGGCAGGTTCAAACACAGACCTTCTGATTGAAAATCCAACGTTTTAACCACTTGCTGATTGCAGCCGCCAAACCTGCTTTTCATCTCCCGTTACGAATAGTTATGTTAAGTCCAATTCTACCTTTGAAAATTATCTTTCGAACACAATAAAGTCACTTTTAAAAAAGATGTTTTTCCAAGCCCTCTTGATGTTCCACAATGCTTTTAAAATTATGTTTTCTGATTTCTTGTCCGTTTTCATAGCCCTACCCCTTTCCAATTCTTCCATTGCAAAAGCTGGTTCTTTTGACTCTTTTCTGAAGGCTTTCCTCTTGAATCCATTTAAAAACGTTTTTATACTTTTTTTTTCTCAAAAATCGTTTTGCCAGTTTCTTTTCAAATTTAAAAAAAAAAATCCATTTTACTTACCTGTGCAGTATGTGCGTGAGCACACTTGCGATATTATGGGAGAAGGAAGTAGTACCGTATAGGGACATTTAATAATGATAATAAAAATGATAATGATGGTGATGATGAAAGTGATGTTAATGGTTACAGTAATATGATAACGATAATACTAATGATACAAGTAATGATGATGATGATGATGATGATGATGACGACGACGACGACGACGACGACGACAACGACGATGATGATGATGATGACGGTGATATTGATGATGACTATTTTTACAATGCTTTATCATACAAGAGCCATTAACGTTTCACATAAGCATGTGAGACAAAGGCATACACACAAAAGCAAATACTGTTCACCCCTTTCTGATATGATAAAAACAGATTCAATACAATAAGAAAATGTTAAAGAAGGAATTAAAAAAAATAACAAAACACATCCACTTCCACAATGTATATGTCAGTCAGCTATGCAACAGATGAGAAAGACCCATAATGAATACATGTCTTCATCTCACGGGGCCCAGCAGATAGGCTAGACAAAGTATGATTAAAGCATCTGGATTGCTAGTTAAAGCAGGAATTGTGGAGTCATTACACCTGATATATATATAATGAAATATGTGGCGGTACATTTTAAGTGTTTAAGGACTGGTGTTCTTTGAAAGGATATTATTACACTTTCATCCCTAATGCTGTTGTGAAAGCAAATACCTCTAATAGTGGTAGACAGTAGAATGTTAGAAAAAACACTTATCTTTCAGTGTGTGTGTATGTGTGTGTGTGTGTGTGTGTGTGTGTTGTGTGTGTGTGTGTGTGTGTGGTGTGTGTGCGTGTGTGTGTGTGTGTGTGAGATTTGCAGGGGCCAATCGTTTTTATGACAACATCGAGTCGATGATTGGCTACAGAATCAACGTGTCGATGAAGATCTGCTGGAAATTCTTAACTCCAGCTGCCTTGACGGTCTGTCTCCGTGTTTTTGTCTGTCTGTCTCATGTCAGTCTATCTGTCTCCGTGTGTTTGTCTGTCTGTCTACATGTCAGTCTATCAGTCTCCGTGTGTTTGTCTGTCTGTCTACATGTCAGTCTATCTGTCTCCATGTGTTTGTCGTTGTCTACATGTCAGTCTATCTGTCTCCGTGTGTTTGTCTGTCTACATGTCAGTCTATCTGTCTCCGTGTGTTTGTCTGTCTGTCTACATGTCAGTCTATCTGTCTCCGTGTGTTAGTCTGTCTGTCCATATGTCAGTCTATCTGTCTCCGTGTGTTTGTCTACATGTCAGTCTGTCTGTCTCCGTGTGTTTGTCTGTCTACATGTCAGTCTATCTGTCTCCGTGTGTTTGTCTGTCTGTCTACATGTCAGTCTATCTGTCTCCGTGTGTTTGTCTGTCCATATGTCAGTCTATCTATTTGCCTCTCTGTATACCCGGGATACCGCCGTAGTGTTTTCTGAATTACTTTGTCGTGGTCAGTTGGCCTTTCAACTGGACATTTCCTCCACACTGTTTGAAAAAGACTGAGAAACTATTCCACATCATCATCATCATCATCATCATCATCATCATCATCATCATCATCATGATCATCATCATCATCAGGTGCCTTGCCATGGTGATTATGGACCTCCATCTGTCTCTATCACTTGTTGCCTCGAGCATCTCTTCCACCCTCCTTGTCCACATCATAAATAAATAAATAAATAATAGGTATAGGGCGCTAAATATAGGCGAATAAATCAAATCAAAGCGCACGCTCTCGCTTTGATTCAAGCATTGACTCAAAGTGATAAAAAAAAATGACATCAGGGTCAAGCACATGTGTACGAGCAGGGAGTGGGAAGACAAGACAAGAATAGGATGGGGGAGAGAGGTAAGGAAGGAGAGCGGGGGTCGCTGCTGGACAGAAAGGTATTTTATTTAAAGTTAGACTAGAAGGAAGAAACAGTTTGTAACCGTCAAAGAGACAGGTGAAGCCACCAGTTCCAAACGTATGAGCCAGACACCAAAAGCGTTTCGGTGACAGACTGTGTGACATCTGTGTCGAGGAATTTGTACACAAATGGTACTTGAAACAGAACGGAGACGTCGGATAAAGCTGTACATTCGGAGGTGATTGCAGAGATAAGTAGGTGTGAAACCTTTTAATACACTGTGAAACCATTAAACTAAGCGAAGTACGCAGGAATCAGCCTACGAACGGTGATATGATACTGTCATATACATGCACGCAGGTGTGTGTGTGTGTGTGTGTGTGTGTGTGTGTGTGTGTGTGGTGTGTGTGTGCGTGTGTGTGCGCGCGTGTGTGTGTGTGTGTGTGTGTGTGTGTGTGTGTGTGTGTGTGTGTGTATGTGTGTGAGTCAGTGTGTGTGTGTGTGTGTCAGTGTGTGTGTGTGTGTGTGTGTGTGTTGTGTGTGTGTGTGTGTTGTGTGTGTGTGTGTGTGTGTGTGTGTGTGTGAATAACTGATGACTTTGGTGACTCAGGTGTGGTATTATGTATGTGTGAGATGTCTCTGAATATGAATGATCAATATATTGACTTTAACTAATGATTAGTGTTAATAATTTTTTCCACGCCAAAATATTATTATTATTATTATTAAGGGCATTTAGAGCGCCTAATCTTTCTGGAAAGCCCTAAGCGCTTACAAACTGTACAATACACATTACATCGAACATAGAAACATAGGCCTAATATAATTTTCATCATACATGGCGGACCTCTGTCACTCCATCCCACAAGCACATACACACCGTTAATAATATCAAATATTAGTACCTACTCTCTGGCACACACACACATATCCTCCTCCCACCCCGAGACATATCTATAGGCGCACAGCAATAACATACACAGAAGCACGCTAGCGCGCAGACAGCATAGCTCTTTTAGGTTAATAAATTTCAGAGAGGAAAGAGATGCGTTTTCAATCCAGATTTAAATGACTGAAGACTTGTTTTGTGCCTCAGCGGGTAGGGAAGTGAATTCCATGAGGAAGGGGCTTGAAAAGAAAAGGATCGCTCACCATATGATTTTGTTCGAAAAGTTGGGATTCGAAATAAGCGGGTATCGGCTGAGGTACGAAGATGACGAGATGGAACGTATAGTTGAAGATATTCAGACAGGTAAGAGGGAATAGAATTGTCGAAGTATCTGAAGCACTGAACAGCAATTTTATGTTGGATCCTTTTCAACACAGGTAACCAATGCAAGTCTTGGAGAAGAGGAGAGACATGCTGAAATTTGGAAGACCGAAATACTAGCCGAGCGGCATGGTTCTGTACTTTCTGAAGTTTGTCAAGGAGCTGTTTTGGGGAACCAGACAGAAGGGAATTACAATAGTCAAGACGAGAAAGAACGAAAGCACAAACTAATATTTTAGTAGCTTCGAGAGTAAGGAGATGACGGATGGAACCTATTCTACGAAGTTCAAGGTAACAGACACGACAGATGTTTGAGACATGCTGCTGAAAGTTAAGAGTGTTGTCGATGGTGACACCTAGATTCTTAACTTTTTGGAGAGGGGTGATGTCTGTCCCATTCAGTGATATGGAAGATGGAATTAAGTCACAGTTGAGAAGTTTTTTAGGAGTAATGAAAATCATTTCAGTTTTGTCTTGGTTTAGTTGTAATTTGTTGCAAGTCATCCAGTCTTTCACGTCGGAAATGCAGGCTTTAGTGGTTTGTACGATGTTGTTTACATTAGAGATGGGACCAGAATTGTAAATTTGATTGTCATCTGAGAAGCTATGATGTGATACAGAATGGCGGAGAATAATATTTGCGAGAGGCTGCGTGTACAAAACAAAGAGAACTGGACCCAGGACGGATCCTTGAGGAACGCCATATCTGAGGGCTGAGGGAGGTGAGGGCAAGCCATTTACAGATACAGTCTGTGTGCGGTCAGAGAGATATGACTGAAACCAGGAGAGAGCGGAGCCAGAAATTCCGTAGCAGTTGTGGAGGCGCCAAAGCAGTATCTCATGGTCTATAGTGTCGAAGGCAGCAGACAAATCTAAGAGAGAGAGAAGAGAAATGTCACCATCATCAAGGGATGTCAGAAGATCGTTCACAATTTTCAATAAAGCAGTTTCAGTGCTATGTCCTGATCTATATGCTGACTGATTGGGATATAATAAATGGTTTGATTCAAGATGTTCTAGAAGTTGGTGTAAAATAATTTTTTCAGTTACCTTGGAAAGAAAGGGGAGATTGGAGACAGGCCGGTAGTTTTTGAGAATATCTGGATCAAGAGAAGGTTTCTTTAGGAGAGGTTTGACAATAGCTGATTTGAATGAGCTTGGGAAGATGCCTGACACCAGTGAATGATTGATGACAGATGTAAAGAATGGGAGTAGAGTATCCAAACATTGTGTCAAAACAGAAGCCGGGAGGGGGTCTAATTCACTGGTTTTGATAGCAGAGTCCTTGATAGTTTTCTTCACAAAAGACTCAGAGACAGGCTGAAAGGATGTCAGTGGACAGCCAGAGAAGGTTGGTTCAGGCATTGAAAGAGGAGGGGTATTTTGCGAATCAGGAGGGGTGAAACAGGGAGGAAAAGAAAGGAGTGTGTTGATATGTGTGTGCTTATGTGTGCATGTGTGAGTGTATGCCTGTGTAATAGAAAGGGATGTGGAGGTACATAATTCCCCGCAAAACATACGATTATATTCAAATTATGAACTATTAGCAGAGAATGTGGAGTCGTGATAATTTTACTGCAATCAAAGTCCCATGAGGATGATCGGAATGGTCCAAAATACTGGAAAAGAGAAAACAAAAAGTGTGTTCCTTTTTTCCCATTTTTGATTGCGCGCCAAAGATTTGTATACATTCAACAAAAGAACATAACTACAAAAACAAAACCACCACCACCACCAACAACAAAAAACAACAAGAGACAACCACAACAATCAGCCCACTGCAACCACAGCCACTAACACCACCAACACAACCAACACCACCGCCATCATGAAAACAACAACAATAACAGCAACAGCAACAACAACACAACAACAACAACAACAGCAACAACAAGAAGACAAGAAAGGTTCGTGAAACACAAATGTGTTATTCCTGTCTGCAGCTGATCGTGTTTTTTAACCTGATGACGTACCGGCCACTGACTTACAACAAGACCTACGTCTTTCCTGCCTGGGCCAACGGACTGGGATTCCTCCTGACCGTCGTCGTCCTGATCTTCATCCCTCTCTACCTCATCATCACCCTTGTCCGCACGCCGGGTGACACACTCAGAGAGGTATGGAGGTTTAACATAGTGATTAAGGACACCCAATAAATCAGTCACACTTCCTACTGTGAAGTGGGTAACACTAGACTGTGTGGTTTCAGTCTTGCCACTGAGTCCATAGCATGTTTGATTCTGGGTAGGAAGAAGCTGGTGAGCTAACGCAAAACAGATCCCACAAATTTTGACAGACAGGATTCAAATCCACTTTTACCCAGTCATTTGTCCATTATGATAAACGCTTCACTACTTTGCTGGTTTCTAAATCCTTTGTAGCTGCTTTTTTCCTCCTCCTTCTCGTTTCCGTCCTCATCGTTGCTATCAAAATAGTCGTCATCATCACCGTGACGTTCATTTTTTACGCTATTGTTGCTGTGTACTCTCTGGAAGTCTGGTACAATCGTTTGTTATGGCTACTGCGACTTTTACTGCTGCTGCTGCTTTTGCTGCCAAGACTTCTGCTACTAGGCCTTCTAGTATCACTAGTTCTTTTGGCACTAGATGTACCGTCTCAATTCAATCGATTTAGTGTACCAGAGTTCAATCGAGTGTAGATTAGTGTACAATGTTTTCATTTCGATTTATTTGATTGTTTTATTCTAGTGAGAGAGAGCCCTTTGCATATGATTGCAGCTCCTGGTAATTGATAACTGACTTTTTTTTCGAAATGAATTTACGGAAGTCGCACATTTTTGGAAAACGTCATACTTTTATCACCTACTATTTCTGTTTCAGCGATTTCGAATTGCAACCAAGTCGAAGGTGGACCACTCCAATCTCAAACGTGATCGGCAAGGGCGGGAGATGACGAAAAACGAGAACATAACTGAACAAGAAAATTTGGTTTTTTTCTGATTGATGTGGTGCAATTATGTTAATCGTTGTACTACAGAATACACGTTTAAGTTCTTGCCAGCTTCTACTTTTAATAATGTGATGCAATTTCATCAATCGTTGTTCTACAGAATATATCCATGTTCTTTTCCGCTTCTTTCCTGAATGATTTGATGCGAATATATTACTAGTTGTGCTACAAAATACATGTAAGTTCTTTCCTGCTTCTTTCCTGAATGATGTGATGCGATTACATTAATCGTTGTGCTATAGACTATCTTATATATTTTATATATATATATATATAAAAATATATATATATATAGATATATACACTTACAGTTCTATTATGTGTAGGAGCCGCTCATACGTGAAAATACCTCTTCTGGGGAACCTAGGGTCAGCGTGTAGTTTCTTTTTGGCCGCCATATTGAATGTTTATGTTTTCATTCATTTTACTTACAGGTATTAGAATGCCCCATGCAGATGATCTCAGTTCTGTGTAACTGTTAAACAATCTGCCTTCCTTTGAATGACAACAGTCGTGTCACCAGTAGAGACTGCTTTTATGTAAAAACACCGCTTTTCTGTGATCAAATGCCTGTTGATATTCAGAACTTCGCCACCATCTCAAAAACGTTTTCATTTCGATTTGTCGTTTTTTTTTCTTAGCGATAGAGAGCCCTTTGCATGTGATTGCAGGTCATTGATAATTGCTTTTTTTCGAGATTACAGTCTTATTATATACACAGGCCTCTCTCCGGTAGAAATACGATCATTTTTAAAGTAGAGTCAGTGTATAGTTCTCTCCGGCCGCCATATTGAAATTTCATAGAACCGGTTAATCTTATCTATTTTTGCCAATGTTATTTAACATTTGCCAAGAACAACCTTTACAAGAAGGTAATCTTAAGGTGCAACGGTAGGGTGTATTTTAGACAAAATCATGATTTTTAATGATTTGGGTTTTTTGTTAAATTCAGAACCATAAATACCTATACCATACTATAGTAACCATATTTTTGCCTACAATTATCTAAATTTGTCAGTTCTGTTGTATGTTGAAATCTGTTTTCGCTTATTTTGACTGACATTTGTTGAATAACTCATTTTCTTTCATTTGATTTTGGTCACATTATCTGGTATTAACTGTCCACCTTGAAATATTGCTGAATCCCAGCCATGTGTTTGTCAACGCTGAAAACGTAGCCAAAATACTGATTATTTGCATTTCAGTTTATTTTCATTTTTATTTGTGAATGACAGAGAGCTTGCTACACATGATCTCAACCTACCGGTAATGATTCGTTCACTCATTTTTTCCAGTTCGACGGAGCATCTCAATTTGTTGATGATTCATTCACTCATTTCTCCATTTCAACAAGACATCAGCAAAGTCCTGTTATTGTTGCTTTGGTCCTAACTTTTGTTTATTTGTTTCGTCCTTATCTTCTCTGTGTACTTGACAAAGGCCAATCAGCTAACTGTCTTGTCATGTTAAGGGCACGTTCTCGTTCTATTTACGAGTGTTTCTGATTTGTATTGATAAATGTTTACTGACTTCTCATTTTTGTTGTTGTTGCTTTATATGTTATAGTCTTTTCTTCCACTTCACATACCACTGTCAGGCTAAAATATTCCATTTTTGTGACATATGATCAGGGTACAGTTTAATTTCGTTTCATTGTGTGTTTATGATAAAGAGCACTGTTGGGGCAGATGATCATGCTGATGGATGGTTATTAAAATTACTGAAGTTCTCTTTAAAGCGTAATTAAACTCTTAATATCTTAATAGAAATATTGCTGTTAAGTGACAAAACCTTAAAGGAACTGATTTTAATAGAAATATCGCTGTTTTTTTTGTTTTGTTTTGTTTTGTTTTTGACAAAGTAACTGAATTAGTGTTGTTTTGGGCTATCATACTTTTACAAAAAAAAAAAAAAAAAAAAGAAAAAGAAAAAAAAAGTGCAGAACATTGGATCTATGGATAAATGCTGGTTAGCTTGTAATTTTGAGTTTGGTTGTGGTTTGTTTAGTTGCTGTGATGACTATATTTTTAAGAATATGGCTAGCATCAGTTAATAGTCCCACTGTACTCTGGATCTAGGCTTTTGATGCTTATGCTTTGAATGTAAGTCAGTATTGATTAATGCCATGTAACAACTTACACGCATGTGGTTGGTTGTCTTAAGAGAATGCGTGTGTGTGTTAACAGCTGGATTTATTGTTCACCAAGATTTCATATTTTGACATACATACAGAAAGAGAAAAGAATGACTGACACCTTAAGATTGATTGATGTACATTTCACAAAAAAACAAGTCCATGTTTCTTTCGCCTGTAGGCAAAGATTCAAGTGAAATCACACATGAAGTGATGTACCAGTCTGTGGAATTATTGTCATGCAACATATTGAAAGCAGCATAGGACACATGTTCCTTGATTTGATAACAGAAACAGAAATAACTGTAGTTTGAATCGTTAGAACACCATTCACAGAGATCATTATACAAGTGCAACACAAGTGCAACAATGAAACAATCAGCAACAACCAAACACGATAGCAATAACAAATTAATACGATGCTTGTGTGAGCCAACGATGTTTTTGTCGAATTATCACTGCAGTGTGTAGTTTTCGCCAATAAATGGCATCCCCAGGATCATATCAATATTCTCAAAATAGAAACAAAACACCTTTTGTTAAGGAAATAGTAAACATGAAATGGGGACAAGCATAAGCGGTCAAGGAAAAGCCAGACTGCAACTGAATGGTCAGTTTTACGCCTATACTCATCCTTTACGTTTATCCCCGGGTCGATATCTGTGATCCACAGTGCCTCCAGAGTCATACGATAATTCTTGCCCCTTGTGGTTGAAGCCAAAATCTCAACATCTCCTGACCCCATTGTAGCCTTACATTGTGCAAGATGCTTTTTTACAGGCCCACTGTTGTTGATATGCTCACGGAAACGAATTAATAACCGTACCTAAAGATCTATAACACTGTTCAACTCCACAAGCCATCGGTTCAACACACGACAGGTATCAATCTTTCATCAATTTACAAAACTGCACACAAAACGTCAAGGACCACTATTAGCGGGCGTAGAAGATCTCACACGTCCTACGTAACACCTCGGTCCCCACAACACATGCAGACGTTGGAAAACATCAGCTGTTGAAGGTCTTACCTCTCGATGATCCCGGCTGTCGAGGGTCCTACAGCCGTGCTTCTTCATACGAATGATCTATAATACTGAAACCCTTGTGTCAAACGAAGCCAGTACCGCGAGGGTAGGCATTGCCCAGGTTCCCTCAGTGACCGAAGGTCTCTTGCTCCCAGGACAGGACGAATGCAGCAGGGGATGGATGTTCAGGCCCGTAGAGGTACCATGTTCATTGACAAACAAACAAAACACCTAATCAAGTCAAGGTGGATATCTGTTCAGGTGATTTAACTGGCCACAGCAGTTCTTTTAAAAGAAGAAGTATAGAATTTTGAACATTTCTCTAGGTAAACAGGCCAGCTACAAGATATTATTTTCTCTGGAACGGACCACATTTCATTTCCTCCTCATGGCCATTCGCCTGAATCGACAGCCTATAAGTCTTTACGTAAAGACTCCATGCTCAGCTATGAAATTTTCATAAAGAACCACGAACCTGCTACGAGAGATTTATTATACAATGCATAACACACTTGCAGCAGACAAACAACGAAACATACGTTAACACGGGAAAGGTATACTCTGTCTTTGAACTTGAACTCAAGCCAGTTTCAATCATCCCTGACAAATCTGACAACACACACAACTCAAACAACAAATATGAGCTGTTGGGCAATAGGGAATAAAAGAGGTTTAGCCATTGTGTCAATATCCATTGTTTTCTTTAGAGAAAATGTCTTCTGCAAATACTTCTCAAGAAAGTAAGAGAGTGAGAGAGAGAGGGGGGGGGGGAGGGGATAGACACAGAACGGTAGGCTTTGTTTGTTTTCGTGGTTACGTCAGATATAGACACAAAATAAAGCATTGGTTAGCATATGCAGCTGTCTCATTAGAGGAAAATACTGTTACTTAACGTAAGAGTTTCATAAACAGTTTGGTCTTACAGAACTTCAAACAGTTATACGGTGCAATGAATCCTCAAAACAACGTTACTTTGTGATTCGTCTTCTCACTTTCAAAATGATGACCTAAGATAGCCGCCATATTTATACGCATACTGAAGTATTATTTACGTCACGTGTCACGTACTGCTCCACCTGGGTCTCCAGGAATAGACTTTCACATCAGAGACAATGAAGATTTTTTTTTCTGAGCATGGAATACATTCATTAAAAATTGTAGACAGCACATGGTAATACACATGTAAGAACAAAAATAATTCGGGACCATAACACCAAACGTCTTCCTTCTACATGTATATGTATTCATCAGTTGGTAAAGTTCAGTTTCCGTTGGAAGCGGAAGTTGCTCAAAATGCCACGTTATTATGTTACTATGATTCTCTCTATACCATTGAGGCCAAATAATTGCACATCAATAGCCACATATTGAAGAAGTAAAGGACATATAATTAAAATGAATAATCACATAGAACAACGTTTGTTGTTAAACCTACATAGAAGATTAATTACAGCGAACACCTTCTGTTCTTAAACCTACACAGAAAATCAACTCCTCGATGTTTTGACAAATTTCGTTTCGGAGAGAGTAATCAGGAATCATAAGTGATACTATAATTTTGAAGAGTATTTATTCACAATGAAATCTGGCATGCATCTAAGACAATGGTAGATTATCACAACAGTACAAAACAGGTTTGACTTATAGTTACAAGATCCTGAGAAAGTTGCTGATCACTCATCTCCCTCAAAAAAATGCTGATTTTAGACACGTTGGTCCATGTGATACAAGTGATACTCACGGTAACTGTAACTTTAAAGAGGATTTATTTATAATGAATATGAATAATTCTTGACCACAATTTGGTAAAGACCCATTCAAAAACAGCTGAGAAAATATTGCTAACGCATGTTGGTGACAGACAGATACAGAGACATACAAACAGAGACACAAAAACACTCAAAACTTGACCTCGACACCATGTACTCCAAACGTTTGCATTTGAGACTACTTAACAGTCCATATCCCTGACCACAATTTGGCAAAGACCCATTCAGAAACAGCTGAGAAAATAGTACTAACAGACGAACGCGCACACACACAGGCACACACACACACGCACACACACACTCACACACACACACACACACACACACACACACACACACACACACACACACATCCCCCTCCCCCCCCCCCCCCGGTAATTTGAAATAATCTCACTTTGTTGTAAAAAAAAAAAGAAGAAGAATGAAAATATGGGACATACACACAGGCACACGCATACTTACACACACACACACACACATACGCGCGCGCGTACGCATGTACGTGCGCAAGCACACCACACCCTCCAAGGTAATTTGAAATAATCTCATTTTGTTCTAAAAATGATTATGAATATGGGATACACACACACGCACACGCGCACACAAGCGCATACGCACACACATACACAAACACGCACGCACACACGCACACACCCCTTCCAAGGTCATTTGAAATAATCTCGTTTTGTTCTACAAAACAGGAAATAATTACTAACAAATATGGGACACACACACACACACACACACACACACGCAAACACACACACACTAACACACACACACACACATACACACGCAAACACACACACACTAACACACACACATACACACACACACACGCACGC
>CM060309.1:52444645-52452145 GCA_030674185.1 Monoplex corrugatus
GGATTTGATTTTGTCGAGATTTGCGCTATATAAATATTGTAATTATTATGTATGCATGTGCGTACGTATGTATGTATGATATGTATGTATGTATACGCTTAGATTTATGTATGTATGTATGTATGCATGTATACGCTCAGCTTAGATTTATGTATGTAAGTATGTAAGCATGTATGTATGCATGTATACGCTCATATGTATGTAGGTATGTATGTATGTATACGCTCAGCGCTTAGATTTGATTTTATCAAGATTTTGCGCTATATAAATAAAATATATTATTATTATTATTATAGAACCGTTTGTAGGTCCATTGACTCTAGGACTGTGTGTTGACCCATTGGTACTAAAACTGTTTGTAGACTATTGGTACTAAAACTAGTTAACTGTAAACTATTGGTACTAGTACTGTCTGTAGACCATTGGTACTAAAACTGTCTGTAGACTATTGGTACAAGAACTAGTTAACTGTCTGTAGACTATTGGTACTGTAACTGTCTGTAGACCATTGGTGCTAGAACTGTCTGTAGACCATTGGTGCTAGAACTGTCTGTAGACCATTGGTACTAGAATTGTTTGTAGACCATTGGTACTAGAACTGTCTGTAGACCATTGGTGCTAGAACTGTCTGTAGACCATTGGTACTAGAACTGTCTGTAGACCATTGGTACTAGAATTGTTTGTAGACCATTGGTACTAGAACTGTCTGTAGACCATTGGTACTAGAACTGTTTGTAGACCATTGGTACTAGAACTGTCTGTAGACCATTGGTGCTAGAATTGTTTGTAGACCATTGGTACTAGAACTGTCTGTAGACCATTGGTACTAGAATTGTTTGTAGACCATTGGTACTAGAACTGTCTGTAGACCATTGGTACTAAAACTGTTTGTAGACCATTGGTACTAGAACTGTCTGTAGACCATTGGTACTAGAACTGTTTGTAGACCATTGGTACTAGATCTGTCTGTAGACCATTGGTGCTAGAACTGTCTGTAGACCATTGGTACTAAAACTGTCTGTAGACCATTGGTACTAGAACTGTCTGTAGACCATTGGTACTAAAACTGTTTGTAGACTATTGGTACTAAAACTGTCTGTAGACTATTGGTACTAAAACTGTCTGTAGACTATTGGTACTAAAACTGTCTGTAGCTATTGGTACTAGAACTGTCTGTAGACCATTGGTACTAGATCTGTCTGTAGCTATTGGTACTAGAACTGTCTGTAGACCATTGGTACTAGATCTGTCTGTAGACCATTGGCACTAGAACTGTCTGTAGACATCTTGACACCAGGAACTGTCTCTAGACCCCTTAACACTAGGGACTTTCTGTGGGCCCATTTGACTGTACACCACTGCCACCAGAACTGTCTGTAGACCAGTGACATTAGGACTGTCTGTAGACCATTGACACTGGGACTGTCTGTAGACCATTGACACTAGGACTGTCTGTAGACCATTGACACTAGGACTGTCTGTAGACCATTGACACTAGGACTGTCTGTAGACCATTGACACTAGGACTGTCTGTAGACGATTGACACCAGGACTGTCTGTAGACCATTGACACCAGGACTGTCTGTAGACGATTGACACCAGGACTGTATGTAGACCATTGATACCAGGACTGTCTGTAGACCATTGACACCAGGACTGTCTGTAGACCATTGACACTGGGACTGTCTGTAGACCATTGACACACTGTGTCTTGTAGGATAATTAGTGCAAGAACTCTTTTGTGACAGGCTTTTAACAGGACCTGGGTAGGGGGTTCTGGCAGGACCTCATTTCAACAGCTTGGATTCTATTCTGCTGTTCTACTGTGACAGTATACGTTTCACAGGCCTGCAAGAAGACTGACATGACAGTGGTGAGCATCACTCTCAATCCGGAGTTCATGTTTGGAGGTTACTGTTTTTTCAGTAAGATTCATTGCACTCAGACAATTCCATATGTGCTCCACCCTAATCTGCCGACAATTATCTCGCAGACTCATTACGACTGCCCCAAACCCTATGCGCTGGCAAGGTCTTGAAATTGGGAAGGTGCGGGTGGGTGTGATGGACTTTTGAAACATTCAGCTCACACCACCAGAATGATGGAAATATTAAGAAGGACAGCAACAGACAAGTTATTCATGTTGCAAACCGGAGTTGAACTGGAGATATCAGATCTTGAGTCCACAGCTGTATCATAAGAACCAACCAGCCCACGTGAAAATTGAATGGCCCATATGGGAGTTGAACCCACGACCCCCGCATAATCAGCACGGTGCTCTGACCAGATGTGCTAACAGGCCTCACAAAAAGCTAAAGAAAACCACTTTGTCATCCCGGAATCATGGAAAATAGTTAATATTATCGTCATTCCATGCCATAAGCTCTTGAGGCGATATCCAAGTTTTCACCCAAGCTGATACGTTCTGTCTGTCTGTCTGTTTCTCTGTCTGTCTGTCTGTTTCTCTGTCTGTCTGTTTCTCTGTCTGTCTGTCTGTCTCTCTCTCTCTGTCTGTCTCTCTCTCTGTTTCTCTCTGTCTCTTTTAGTCTCTCTTTGTATCTCTCTGTCTGTCTGTCTGTCCGTCTGTCTGAAAAGTTGTTAAAGGAATGATGTATGTGTGTGTGTGTGTGTGTGTGTTGTGTGTGTGTGTGTGTGTGTGTGTGTGTGTGTCTGTGTGTGTGTCTGTGTCTCTGTGTGTCTGTGTCTCTGTGTGTGTCTGTGTGCCTGTGTCTGTTTCTGTGTGTGTTTACCATAAAAAGGGAGATTATTAAAGCTGCTCGATCGACTTTTATTTCTTTTTCTCTCTTTCTTTCTTTCTCTCTTTCTTTCTTTCTTTCTTTCTTTTCCTTCCGCCGTTCGTGTCACATGCAAAATGCCAAACGGAAATGAGGCTGTTGAAAGCATCGCTGTAAAATAGTCACATCCTGACGCAAGTTACACCTGCAGTATATAACGCAGCATACTTCCCATCACGTTATCCATCATTTTGTGCAGCCAGGTTGATGGAACACCACTGAATCTGTCTTAGAGATAATCCTTGCTATTATACACATGTATATGACTTAAGTTTGTTTTCTTTTCTTTCAAAACAAACGAGACAGTCTCGACGGAGGCAGACACAAGAAGATCATTGAGCAAGAAGATTAGGAAAAGACAAGCAACATTTACAGGCCATTTTATGAGGAAAGGGGAATTACAGCACCTGATCACAACAGGAAAGCTGGAGGGAAAGAGAACACCAGGTAGACCCAGGGAGAAAATATTGGAAGGACTTGCAGGGTGGCTGAGGACAGAGGTGGAAGAGGTATTTGCGGCGACAAGGGATAGATACATATGGAGGGCCATGACCGACAACGCCATGCGGCAGGGCGCATGATGATGATGATATGATTTAGTATGCTATGCCATAGTTTATTGAAGAAAATTTGCAGTGCCGAATAGATCTATAATTACTTACATTTGGGAGAAAAAATACAAGACTCAATTATTCCTACGCTGATATTGCCATTGATGCTGATGATGACGATAGAGCACATGTGAAATGAATAATTGTTAACCATATCATATCATATCATATCATATCATACATATCATATCATATCATATCATACATATCATATCATATCATATCATATCATATCATATATCATATCATATCATATCATATCATATATCATATCATATCATATCATATATCATATCATATCATATCATATATCATATCATATCACATCATATCATATCATATCATGTCATATCATGTCATATCATATCTTATCATATCATGTCATATCATATCTTATCATATATAATTCAAGCAACCTGTGACGTTAAAACATTGAGTACGAAGAACATTTCTTTTAAAATCATTATTATAAAATACACAAGTATTATTCTAATACATATCCACACACGCATACACATGTCCACACATACAAGATAAATTTTTACTGTACACAACACCCGAACACCTTGTGGAGCGGTCAAATTTTCGACTTTAAAGTCTTTCTCAAGAAACTCAGAATGTCGACTAACAAAGTATAGCTATTACGAAGTTATGTACAAATATTGTGCGTCATTTTGATTGTGCGTCATTTTTATGATGTCATGCTGTGTGCCATACACCCACCCACACACACACACACACACACACACACACAGAGTCGCACACACCTCCGCACACTCATACACACATTCATTCACATACCCCCAAACACACACACACATTCACATACCCACAAACACACACACACACACACACACACACACACACACACACACATACTCTCACACACGCACCCACACACACACATACACACACGCGCACCCACACTCACACTCATGCTAAAGTGAAGGGTGTGCTAACAGGTAAAATTGTCCTTCCTTCCCTCATCGCGTCGAGCGGGATTTCATTTGGGCACTGTACAGTCGCAGCTCATGCAGATTGGACCATGGGAAGGGTTGGAGTCAGTCCCACACATTCAGTCCTTGAGGGTAGTTGGTGCGCAGTTTGTGTCTCCAAAACCTTTCTCTTTCTTTCCTCCTGTTTGAATCTTCTGTTAGGATATGTTCTATGGCTGTGACTCTCAGGTGTTCAATGGAGTGTCCAGGGGTCTGGAAGTGACGAGCCACCAGCGTTTCCCTTCTTTCCTCCACCCCTTTCTTGTTGTAGTCAGGTTTTGTTGTTCTTGTGCTCTTCTGTTCGTCTGAGTTTTTGATGTTCGATCTGTGTCCATAGAATCTGTGTTGTAGAGTCTGTCCCGTCTCTCCTACATATTGCACATCTTTGCATTTGGCACAGTCAATGAGGTAGATGAGGTTTCTGCTTTTGCATGTCATAGAGTCCTTGATGGTGAAATTCTGTTCTGATCGGACACTTTTGAACATTGTAGTCTCTCTGAGGTGTTTGAGGCACAAGACGCATCTCCTTGCAGTGCACTTTTTGCAGCCCGCTTCTGTATTCCCCTGAATCTTGGCAAATGGGGGACAGGAGGGCATGAGTATATTTCTGAGGCTTTTGCTGGCTCGTTCTCCTACCATGGGTGGAGCAGGCATCGCTTTCATTCTGCGGCTGGTGTGGAGCGTGGCTATGCCTTCTTTCAGCCACATAGCCAGTGGAGGGTGGCTGGGGTTATGGGTCACGATGAATGGAACTCTGTTGGCATTCTCTTTGGGCTTGGTGGCGTACTTGAGGATGGATTCTCGGGGGATGGAGGACACCCTGTCAATGGCAGCCTGTATCATGTTGTTGGGGTAGCCACGTGCTCTCAGGCGATCCTTCATTTCAGTGCATCTCTTCTTAAACGTTGCATCTTCTGAACAGATCCGTCTGATTCTTAGGCACTGTCCATGAGGTATTGCTCGGACACAGTGGCGGGGATGACTGGATCTGAAGGGAAGGTACATGTTAGCGTCACTTGGTTTCCTGTGAAGATCTGTGATAAGATGTCCATCTTTGATGCTGACTGATGTGTCCAGAAAAGGGATGTTGCTACGACCATAGTGAGCGGTGAATTTTATGGTGGGATGCTGTTTGTTCAGCCAGTCCAGGAAATGTTTGAATTTTGTTTCTCCATGGGTCCACAGCATGATCACATCGTCGATGAATCGACGCCACAGGTCTGTGCTAATGTGGTGAGGGGATGATGGCAGCAGGCGTTCTTCGATCCACCCCATAAAGAGGTTTGCAATCGCTGGCGCCAAGATAAATTTACTTAGAAATACATACACACATTCATCATCATAACACATTTATTGTCAGGTTAACATTAAAAAAATTATTGTCAACACACACACACACACACACACAAACACACACACACACACCGCGCGCGCGCGCGCGCGTGCACGCACACACACACACATACACACATACACATACCCCCACCCACGTATACACACACTCCCTCACTGTTTCACTTACTCGTAAACAAAAGTTGAAATCAGATGCACACTTTCGAACATATGCGTAGACAAAATCTTGTGCTATGCTTGCTTGAATTTTCATTTGTATTCAGAAAATTGAATAGAATTTCAGATGAAGTAATGATGACAACGAAAGCAAAAACAAGGGTAGAAATTAATAAAGAATGACAAAATGGCTGCCTGTATGAATAGCTCACCTAAAACAGTTTATTCGTAGAAAGAGATTTGCATACAGTGGTACAAAGAGATGTTTGCCTTTGTACAATGAGTTTAAGAGAAGAAATAAAAAACTATATAAAAAAACAAAGAAAGAAAGAGCGAGAGCGAAACAGAGATAGAGATGCAGGGAAAAAGAGAGACAGAGTAACAGAGAGACAGACAGACAGAGAGACAGAGAGAGAGAGTCAGAGACAGAGAGACAGAAAGAGAGAGAGAGAGAGAACTAAAAAAGGAAAACACACTTATTTGCCATGTAACTCATGACAGGTGCTATAAAACAATGATTGGTTGTATTAAATGGACTTAACACTCATTGTGTTTTAGCAGTTATTGACTCCATATTAAGTAACCAAGATCGCGTGTGTGCATGTGTGCATCTTTGTGTGTGTGTGTGTGTGTGTGTGTGTGTGTGTGTGTGTGTGTGTGCGTGCGTGCGTGTGTGTGTGTGTGTGCGCGCGCGCGCGCGCGAGCTTGCAAGCGTTCATGTATACATATATGTATATCTATGTATATGTATATATACATAATTATATATATATATATATATATATACGTGTGTGTGTGTGTGTGTGTGTGTGTGTGTGTGTGTGTGTGTGTTGTTGTGTTGTGTGTGTGTGTGTGTGTGTGTGTGTGTGTGTGTGTGTGTGTGTGTGTGTGTGTATGTGTGTGTGTGTTGATAACTGTTATTAAAGTATTTAGTTTTCTAAGAAGATATACATTCTTGGAGTTTTGCTGGGTGATTAGAACAGGCTTCCCATTTAAACTTCGCGTCCAGGAGAAAAAGACGTGTAACCCACTGTATGGCACACTATGTGCGTGTTCACTGCGCCATCAGTAACACTCCAGGGGGCTTTGAACCACGCGAACAGCTGACACACGCAAAGTCTGCACGCAGATTGGTTCTTTGGCTTCAGGCAAGCCAGCCTGTGATCACCAGTGACATCATGCATTGGCCAATCTCTCTCGACATACGTTTCTAGTAACACCTCACCCTGCCCCCGTTGTGGCTACCCCACTACCTCTCCAGTATACCCCTCCCTACGTTATTCCTCCCTGACACAGACAGCCAGGCCAGCTTACTCTCCCACCTTATAAATACCAGGTTATATGATCATAATTGGCGCGGCAGAGCAGGCCAGATAATCTCAGTTGTCAGCTTTTTTGTGACAGGGACAGAGGAATACTGTCATACACAGGTTAAATCAGGTGTGACTATTTACAGATAGGATAGTTATGTGAATGTACACGTGTCCATGATCTGTGTGATTTTTTTTAAAGTTCAAACATAAGAGTGTTTTAAGGTATGAGAGTTGTGAAAATGTGTACAGCGTGCCCTTGAGTTCAGATGTGAGTATT
>CM060309.1:52457145-52469645 GCA_030674185.1 Monoplex corrugatus
GGCGATTGTAGTGTAGGACTTTGACTAGTAGGAGAAAGAGGCCTGGAGACAACTCAACAAAGCTGAACACTATGAAGTACTTCACAAGGATCCAACCAAGGAGATAGCTGCAACATCCAATGCTTTCATGGAAACGCTTCTGAAAGAACAGTTAGTGGACCAGAAATGCTACGAATGGGGGAAGGTCGATGAACAAACTGTGAGAACTCACACATTTCACCATCCCCAAAAGATACACAAAGATAACCAGACACCTCCAGGTTGACCCATCATCTCAGCATTAATGGACCTACGGAACGGCTTTCCAAGCTCGTGGATCATTGGCTTCAGCCTATCGGGCAATCACTGCCATCGAACCTGAGGGATACAACGCACTTCTTGCAAGTGGTGGAGGCCTGGAAAGAAAAAAATGGAACCCATACACGAGGACGTACTTATCGTCACAGTCGACGTTGTTGCACTCTACCCGAGCATACCGCATGAGGAGGTTTCAGAGTCACTTCAACATACGCTCAAGAACAACAGACATCTGAGCAAAGACGCTCCAAGTACTCCTCTGCTGCTGGACATCGTGAAACATGTCCTCCAGAACAACGCCTTCGACTTCGACGGCCACTTCTTCCGCCAGGTTCACGGAACGGCCATGGGCACACCCATGGCGCCAGCGATTGCAAACCTCTTTATGGGGTGGATC
This sequence comes from Monoplex corrugatus, assembly GCA_030674185.1. NCBI lineage: Eukaryota > Metazoa > Mollusca > Gastropoda > Littorinimorpha > Ranellidae > Monoplex > Monoplex corrugatus. The sequence continues at coordinate 52,457,840 of CM060309.1, forward strand.
GAAGAACGCCTGCTGCCATCATCCCCTCACCACATCAGCACAGACCTGTGGCGTCGATTCATCGACGATGTGATCATGCTGTGGACCCATGGAGAAACAAAATTCAAACATTTCCTGGACTGGCTAAACAAACAGCATCCCACATAAAGTTCACCGTTCACTATTGTCGTAGCAACATCCCTTTTCTGGACACATCAGTCAGCATCAAAGATGGACATCTTGTAACGGATCTTCACAGGAAACCGAGTGACGCTAACATGTACCTTCCCTTCAGACCCAGTCATCCCCGCCACTGTGTCCGAGCAATACCTCATGGACAGTGCCTGAGAATCAGACGGATCTGTTCAGAAGATGCAACATTCAAGAAGAGATGCACTGAACTGAAGGATCGCTTGAGAGCATATGGCTACCCCAACAGCCTAATACGGGCTGCCATTGACAGGGTGTCCTCCATCCCCCGAGAATCCACCCTCAAGTACGCCACCAAGCCCAAAGAGAATGCCAACAGAGTATCACTCATTGTGACCCGTAACCCCAGCCACCCTCCACCTGCTATGTTGCTACAGGAAGGCACAGCCACGCTCCATACCAGCTGCAGACTGAAGAAAGCGATGCCTGCTCCACCCATGGTAGGAGAACGAGCTAGCAAAAGCCTCAGAAATCTACTCATGCCCTCCTGTCCCCCAGTTACCAAGGTTCAGGGGGATACAGAAGCGGGCTGCAAAATGTGCACTGCAAGGAGATGCGTCTTGTGCCTCAAACACCTCAGAGAGACTACAGTGTTCAAAAGTGTCCGATCAGAACAGAATTTGATCATCAGGGACTCTGAAATGCAAAAGCAGAAACCTTATCTACCTCACTGACTGTGCCAAATGCGAAGATGTGCAATATGTAGGAGAGACGGGACACACCCTACAACGCAGATTCTATGAACACAGGTCGAACATCAAAAGCTCAGACGAACAGAAGAGCACAAGAACAACAAAACCTGACTACAACAAGAAAGGGGTGGAGGAAAGAAGGGAAACGCTGGTGACTCGTCACTTCCAAACCCCTGGACATCTCATTGAAGACCTGACAGTCACAGCTATAGAACAAATCCAAACAGAGGATCTAAACAGAAGGAAAGAAAGAGAAAGGTTTTGGAGACACAAATTGCGCACCAACTACCCTCAAGGATTGAATGTGTGGGACTGACTCTAGTCCTTCTCAAGAAAGGTTGGAAAGGTCTCCTTAAAAGTACGGTCTACCAGTGACCGGACAATTATGGTACAATCTGCATGGGCTGCGACTGTACAGTGCTAGGCAGGACAGGACTTCGATTGGGATCCCCTTCACCATTCAAGATACTGTGGAGCGTGGGATGGCGATGACCCTACAATTCCAACTTTTGTGTATGTGCCCAAAGGAAATCCTGCTCGACGTAATGAGGGAAGGAAGGGCAATTTTACCTGCTAGCACACCCTTCACTTTAGCATGAGTGTGTGCGTGCGTGCGTGCGTGCGTGCGTGTGTGTGTGTGTGTGTGTGTGTGTGTGTGTGTGTGTGTGTGTGTGTGTGTGTGTGTGTGTGTGTGAGTGTATGTGTGTATGTGTGTGTTTGTGGGTGTGTGTATGTGTGTGTGTATGAGTGTGTGGATGCGTGCGCGACTGTGTGTGTGTGTGTGTGTATGTGTGTGTGTGTATGTGTGTGTGTATGCGTGTGTGTGTGTGTGTGTGTGTGTGTGTGTGTGTGTGTTTGTGAATGTGTATGTGTATGAGTGTGCAGATGCGTATGCGACTCTGGGTGTGTGTGTGTTGTGTGTGTGTGTTGTGTGTGTGTGTGTCCATGAGCCTAAACATGTATGTTAGAAAAAATCATGAAAAATGTGAACATGTTGGATTGTGACAGGCAAAAGACATTTAGATTTAATACTAATCACTTTATCACCTTTATCATTGATATGAACTTTAATCACAAATTCTATGTTTTAATAGCTATGCTTTGTTGTTAGTCGACATTCTGGTTTTACTTGAGAAAGACATTAAAGTCGAAAATGTAACCCCTCTACAACAAGGTGTTTGGCTGTTGTGCACAGTAAGAAACAAAATGTAATATATAACGAAGTGGAGCACAGTCAATAGCATACAATAACCCCTACCCAAACACCCAATCCAAATTCATACCATTGACGTTTCGGTATGAAACTTGATACAAAACTCAGCATCAAATTGTTTGGGGTAAGGCAAGTCAAGTATGCGTCAATAGAAACACAGCAAAAAACGTAATATCATAACAATCATAACTCCACAATAATAACTCCCAAATGACAAATGCTTATAAGGTCAGAGACATTTCAGCTTAAGAGATAGAGTTGGGAGGAGGGGGAGAGGCGAGTGAGCACAGAGAGAGAGAGAGAGAAAGAGAGAGAGAGAGAGGAGAGAGAGAGAAAATGATTACGTAATGTTTGTGTCACCCTTCTTTTTATCTCTGCCCCCACCCCTTTTCCCTGCAACCTTCCCTATTTAACGCTCTATTTTAGGTACAATGATATTGTGTGAACTTTTCAAGAACACATCCCTCTTTCTCACACACTCATACACACACACACACACACACACACACACACACACACACACACACACACACACACACACCACACACACACACACACACACACACACACACACACACACACACACACACACACACACACACACACACATACATACATACAAATCTATATAGTCATACATTGTCTATATTTTCTACTGGTATTGTATCAGCCTATCATTGGAATTATCTTGGTTACATGAAAATGACATATGTATCTGTGTATCGTATCTTCAAAAAAAAGGAACATATACATAAGGTAAATAAATAAACAATTAAAGGTCTGAATTAAGGATTTGAAAGACTGTGATATAACCAATTTCCATGAAAGTTTTCAGAAATTACTTGTAAAGCACTGTATAGAGCATGGATCAAGAGACAAATTACACCACTTGGAAGAAGGACATTACTAAATGAATTTATATTATCCAAGATTATTCATCAGTGAATGTAGTGTCCAAACCCATCTGAGAGAGATGTTGCAAAATTCAGTATATGTATATGTATTAAACAACAAAAAGAAATAATGTAATGGAAAAAAACAGCACCAAATGAGTTGAAAATGGAGCTTTTGGAATTCCTGATTTAAGGAATATACAAACTTATTAAAACTGATATCGATGAAAAATATTGCAACATTCGAATCATAAATGGAAATATATCGTTACGACTTTATGTAACAAAGCTGTTTTGTTGGAAATCGAGAATACGGAGCCTAGCCTCCGTATAATTTCATCTGTATATCGAACATCTTCTAGAAAGAAATGTCCGACATGCCTTTAATTAAAGAGTTCAGAAAGAAAATACGATCAACCGTTGGAGAAATTTTTTTTTACAGATTCTCCAGTTTACACCGAAAATATAAAACTCAACAAAATAAAATTGTTTCTATTAGAACTGGGCAAATAAGAACATACATTAGATCATAGGGTACTTTTATGTCTTTTAAAGTTTTCAAAATTAGATACAAAATAAGAACAGACATTGTCACATACAATGGTGTTATGCAAACGGTGAAGGGTAAGTTATGAAAAAGAGAAGGACTGATATTGCTCTGTAAAAAAAAAAGGAAGCACAAATAATTTAAAAAGTAATAATTGAAAATGAAACTAGACTGAATGTCGTAATAAACAGAAGGCAGAACTCAACCATAGAATTAATAAATGGAGTATAATCTTCCAGAAAATAGAGGAGATAAAAGAGATAAGCTTATGGGGTTTCATATCAAATAAACACAATGCACAAAGCAACAAATATGTTGCTTTGAAGGAAACAAACGTTGGCGCCGATAACTGGTTCGTGTTGTAGAACCAAACGGATCAGTTTGCAACAGGTTTTAGGAGTATAAAATCATGCAAACCTGACAAGTCTAAAGATTATGAATAATGTTTTCCGCAATATTATGTCTATAAAATTCATAGAAACAATTGTATTGTTTGGACATTACATCAAGTTTAGATCAGATAATATATTGGATTTACTGATGCTCCTTGTGAAATTCTCTGTGTTAATTAATGGCACTATAAAGATTATATACCACAGATGAACACACACTCAGAAAGTATTTCAGAAATGAAGACTGTTCATAACAGTGAAAAACATAAACACGCAGCATTAATCAGCATTTCATATTAAAATGATGATAATAATAATTATGATGATGATGATGATGACGACGACGGTGATGACGATGACGACGACGACGATGGTGACGACCACGACGATGATGATGGTAATGATAATAACAATAATTATAAAATAATATTATTATTATCATTATTATTTTATTATTGTTATTATTACTATTATTATTGTTGTTTTTGTTGTTATTAATAATAAAAGTAAAAATGATAGTAATAACAAAAAAGAATAATAACAATTGTTAATAATAATAGCAATAATGAACTTTGTACGGTGCCTCGTCTGACAAGAATATTAAGCGTGTCACAAAAACATGAGAGACAAAGGCAGACAGCCATGAAGCAAACAAACCGATGAAATGTGATAATACGGTAGTAAATTAGCAATACTTCAATTGTACATCTGCCGCAAGATGTGTATGTAATGTATGTGATCGTGTCTATGATGGAACATTCTTGTAATTGTCTATTGTCATCTCATCTGTAGTATACAATGCAGCCGTAGTATGTATGAAATGAATATGAATATGATATACTTGTAATTCATTCATCTGCGTTTGTTTTATCGTGCAAGTTTGTTCTGTTTTATTCATAATAAAATAAATAAATCATTAAAAAATAGGTAAAAAGAAAAGAACAAAAAAGAAAAAAGAATGAAACATAACTAAGTGCCAGAAATATGAATTGTCACCTTATGCAGATATATGCACTCCTCAGTTTCCACTTTCAGTTGTGTTCAACAGTATCCAGTCAAGTAAATTTAACTGAGTCATTGTAGTATTGGCATCTGTTGATTGGTCTTGAGACTCGAGCAGGATATCATTTGAAATTGGTAAAATGATCTGCCAAGAGGAAAAACACAGAATAGCTTACCTAGACGTGTATTTCACCATTACAAACTGGACACTTTGGAGTTTGGAGTTTGTTCAAGAGGGATTCATCACACTGGGACAATTCCATATGTGCTCCACCCAAATCTGCCAGCGATTATCTGGCAGACTCCCTAAGCCTGCGCAAAACCCTATGCGCCGGCAAGGTCCTAAAACTGGGGACAGAGGGGGTGGAGGGATTTTTGAAACACTAAGCTGACACCACCTGAATGATGGAGACATTAAGATGGGCAGCGAACAGGCCAGTTTTTAATGTTATGGGCTGGGGTTCAACTCGAGATATCAGATCTTGAGTTCATGGCTCTATCATGAGAACCAACCAGCCTTCTGGTGCCGGAACCTGGGTTGGAAATGGTGAAAAGAGATCGATGAAAAGCCTCCCATTTCCCACCTCCGTACTCCTCCTTTCATCCAACGAAATGGCATACGCACCAATAGGACAAAGATCAGAATCACTAATTGTGCAAGAATGCAGGAGTGGGGCTTTTGATAATTCTACTCAGGGGAGATGGAGGGAGCTTTTAGTATGGAGGAGTTCTGCAGCAGGTGTAACACACAATTCTCTCATCATTGTGTATACAGTCTTTGCAGTTAGTGAATATGTTGCGTGTCTCCCTATGTTAAAAAACCAACAACAAGAAAGCAAAAAAAACCAACAACAACAAAAAACAAACAAACAAACAAACAAACAAAAACAAAAAAACAGTCACATGAAAGCTATGTGTTGAGGATTTATTTGGATCTAAATTGTCATAGGAAACTTCTTGAAAGTGTTTGTCCCGACATATTTGTCCACCTGTATGATAAATAATGGTTTCAAGATCAGAACAGGTAGTTATCTCTCGTCTGACAACTGGCTGAATAAGGATATATCAATCGATCATATATGTACATGACAGGTTAAGGGTCTGTTTACCCAGTATGTTACTTTCTTTTGTATCTTCAGGCAGTGATATTCCACAACTGGTGTTTGATTTTTTTCAACTCATTATGAAAAGCCCCATCGGTTCATTATTATAGTTTATTGCACTGACACGTTTTTTTGTCAGAAATATGTGTTCATGCACAAACATTATTATTTATGAGAAATCCAGTGAAACTAGAAGGTTTTGGTTTTGGTTTTGTAAGATAACAATGTTAATTTAGATTTTATTTTCAATTTCTTGTTACGTTGTCAGTTATACTTTGATAATTTTCCTAATTTCATGTACGCAATAGGTCTTATTTCTCCAACCGTTTCCCTCTCCTCTTTCCATCATCGTCTGATATCACATTATGTGGATAGACATTAAATGAAATTGAACTGGCCGATTAAACATCTTTTTAAAAATGAGTTATGCCCTCCCCTGTGTGTCCTTGTGGACGGGCAGAGCAGGACATGAAGCACATGCTACAGGTCTACAGGAATCTCCAGGTGCTGAGGGAGGATATGTGGCCATAGCAGATTACCATTGAGGACAAACTGTTGGAGCCTATGATGTTTTGAGTACGACAACCAACTTTTTATTTCCAGAGCTGTTATTCAAGTGTAACGGCAACGAGAAGAAGATGATGATGATTAATGGTTGTGTGTGTGTTTGTGTGTGTGTGTGTGTGTGTGTGTGTGTGTGTGTGTGCGCGCGCGCGTGTGTGTTTTGTGTGTGTGTGTGTGCGTGTGTGTGTTGTATATTATATATATATATATTATAGTGTGTGTGTGTGTGTGTGTGTGTGTGTGTGTGTGTGTGTGTGTGTGTGTGTGTGTGTGTGTGTTCGTTCGTTTTTTGATTTAACGTCTTTTCACTGTAAGTGATATTAGACGTGTGTGTGTGATACTAGAATGTGTGTGTGTGTGGTGGTGGTGGTCTTTGATTTAATGTCTATTCACTAAAGTGATTTTAGACAAAAAAACAAAACAAAAACAAACAAAAAAACAAAAAAACAACAACAACAAAAACCCTAAGGAGAAAAGAGGAACTTGAAAATGGTTAATCTTCAGGAAGAAGAAATGAACAAACAAAACAAACAAACAAACAAACAAAAAACTGTGCCGAAGACGAGAAAGAAAATTCGCAAATGACATTATCATAGTTAACGATTGAAACAGTAAAATTAGCTAACCATAACATTGAACATGAGAAATAACGGCGCATTAAAGATAATTCGCTATAGGACTTTTTGACAGGCTAACAAAAAATTCATATGTTAAGGATGGTGAGGCAAATATGTCAGAAACTGTCTTCGTTGATAGCGTAGGTATATGTCGTTTTACCTGAACGCATGAAAGAATATGACTATGAGTGTGTGTGTGTGTGTGTGTGTGTGTGTGTGTGTGTGTGTGTGTGTGTGTGTGTGTGTGTGTGTGTGTGTGTGTGTGTGTGTGTGTGAGTGTGTATGCGTGTGTGTGTGTGTTACGTAAAGACAGGTCAGAATGCCCAACAGTGAAAAACGAGAGACCTGGGCGTCCAGGATAGACTTCCTGCTGTCGTGTGTTGGCTGTTGTGTGGGTTTTGGCAACGTTTGGAGATTCTCCTACCTCTGTTACAAAAATGGAGGAGGTAAGCCTACAAACATAACACTGAGACACACTTTTTATTGTGGGTTATACTGCGCGGTCTGATTCTTATGTTAGAACTACTTTGCAGGTTCATTTGACCAGTTCCGGAAATGATTGACTGTGTTGATTACTGAAAGTAATGGTTTGCTTTCAATGTTGCCACGATGGATGTTAAAATGCCTTTTACGCTATGTACGGGTGAAGGGATAGCTAAGTGGTTACAGCACTCACTCTGGAAAGCCAGATGTAAATACAGCTATGCACTGTTGTCAAATGGATGGGCGAGCAGGTTCGAGCCATCACTGAACACACATGCCTCAGTCTACCCACCAGTAACCAGATAGGGAGAAGAGTGGCAGAATGGTTCAGACGTTCTCCTGCCAGTAATTAAGATCAAGGTTGCAGGGTTCGCTCTCCGTCGAGGTCTCGACTTTTCTCCTCAGTTTGACTGGAAAATCGAACTGAACGTCTCGTTCTTCGGAAGGGGACGAAAAAGAAGTCGGACCTGTGTGCCTTCAGTCTGCACACGATAAATATTCCACAGCAGTTGAAAATCGTGAAGAGCACGGCATTGCCCGGCTACTTTGGTAAAAAAAAACATTGGAGATATAGGTCCCACCGCTAGAAGACCAATTAGCCTTCTTGCCGTTCTGAAGTCTTGATAATAAAAAAAAAAAACGTGAACATGAATACAATACAATACAATATTTTATTTATATAGCAGAAAATCTTGATAAAATCAAATCTAAGCGCTAAAACAGACACACACGCACGCACGCACACACACGCACGCACACACACACACACACACACACACACACACACACACACACACACACACACACACACACACACGCACACACACACGCACACGGCTATAAATGGGGAGAAAGAATAAAAGCAATGGAAAATTATAGAGAGCATATTATATACAATTATATATTACAATGCGATTCCCCTCCGAGCGGAGACAGGCTGCAGAGGGGATTGAGTGAGGTCAGGATTTTATGCAGAGGAGAAAAGGTGAGTTTTGAGAGCGGACTTGAAGGAGACAAAATTAGGTTGCTGATGGACTGAGAGAGGAAGTTTGTTCCAGGAAAGTGGACCAGAAACAGAGAAGGCTCGTGGACCATAGGTATTGAGCTTAGTGCGTTGAAAGCGAAAAAGTCAGAGGATCGGAGGCAGAGCGGAGGGTACGTGAGGGAACATAGATCTCAAGTAGGCTTGACAGGTAATCGGGGGCTGCGTTATTGAGGCTTTTGTAGCACATGGTGTCTAGTTTGTACTGTATGCGCTTTGATACAGGGAGCCAGTGAAGTTGTGCCAGGAGAGGAGATATGTGGTCAGCTTTTTTCTTTTTGAGTACAAGGCGTGCAGCATTGTTTTGAATGCGCTGTAGGATGTGAATGGTGGAGGCAGGAAGACCAGACAGGAGTGAATTGCAATAGTCAATGCGAGACATTATGAAGGAGAGAACGAGTTTTGCAGTTGTTTCGACAGAGAGATACTTCCTGATCAGGCTTATACGATGGAGGTGATAGTAGCAAGATCTGGCAGTTTGAGAAACAAAGTTGTTCATGGAGAGGATAGAGTCAATGCAGACACCAAGGTTTTTAGCTGAATCAGAAATTGGGACTGATGTGTTACATAATGGGAGAGAAAGAGGAGGCAGCTGAGAAAGTTTCTGACGGGTGCCAATGAAGATAGCTTCTGTCTTGTCGTCATTAAGCTGAAGTTTATTATATGTCATCCAGTTCTTAATGTCCGAGTAACACTCAGTGGTGCGAGTCAAGAGGCGCTGTATATTGTCAGGTGAGTCACTGTCTTGAAGTTGGGTGTCATCAGCATAGAAGTGGTGTTTTATAGAGTGGGAATTGATGATGGTGGACAGGGGGGAGGTGTAAAGAGTGAAAAGAACAGGGCCAAGGACAGATTCTTGTGGAACACCACAGGTCAGGTATGCAGGTTGAGAGTAAGTGCCATTAATGAGAACAGTTTGTTTTCTGTTTGATAGATATGAAGTGAACCAGGAGAGAGCAATGTCAGAGATGCCAAAAGTATGATGAAGTCTAGAAAGGAGAATACCATGATCAATGGTATCAAAGGCTGCAGACAGATCAAGGAGTGTGAGGGAGAGAGACTTTGCCAGTATCAGTTGCAAGGAGGAGATTGTTGAGAATGTGTAGCAGGGCAGTTTCAGTGCTATGGCATTGGCGGTAGGCTGACTGGAAAGGATTGAGGAGATTGTTGGCAGACAGGTGAGAGTTCAGCTGGTTGAGAACAACTTTTGCGATGAGTTTTGACAAGAAAGAGAGATTAGAGATAGGCCGGTAATTTTTCAGTTCATTTGGGTCTAAATTGTATTTCTTGAGGAGTGGGTGAACAATAGCAGACTTGAAAGAATCTGGGACAGTTCCAGTTTGAAGAGAAGTGTTGATGATGTCGGTGATGAATGGGAGGAGAGTAGGGAGACAGTCAGAGTAGAGAGAACCTGGAAGAGGATCCAGTTCGCAGGTTTTGAACGACATGGATCTGATTGTGTCGAGAATGAATATGAATTTGAAACGAGGGAGAGGGAATGGGCACCGCCCTCGTGGTGTTGGCCGGGAACAGTTGAGGTATCTGCCACCTCACTCCCCTACGACCTCAGGATTATGGAACTATCTAGTTAAGACCTCAGGACCTGGCCAGTTCATGGGTTTATGTGCTTTAAGGCTTGTGCCGTCATCATTCTGAATCTTCTCCATTACATGACATCTGTGGTGTTGTCGCATATGGAATTCATTCCGAGTGCGCAGACGTCATCTTCAAAAACTGAAACTGAAATGAAACTGAAACTGTAACCAGATATCTGTCACTCTTTAGGAACAGGAAAGCCAGAGCAGGGAGGGACAGGAAATGCCTAGCAATCCCATGATGCTGATTCCGAAAAGTTGAGGTTGATAATACCTAACATCCTCAGGGCCGCTTAAGTTGAGAAAACATCTCTTTTTACTGAAAGGTTTGCTCAGTGTGTCAGTTCAACCTGGCCAAGTATCATCTATACTTGCTGCTGTGGGACTGTTTATGAATACAAACTTTTTGTTTTGTTTACCATATGTCTCTGACTGCCAGGGTTCATTGCTTTAATATCGTGCAACTTTACGGTCATGTTGCAGGCGCTTTCGTGTTACCTTACCTTTGCTGTATCATCATCATCGGCTTCCCCATTCTCTTCCTGGAAGTGGCCATAGGACAGTACACTCAGAAAGGAGCGGTTGGCATCTGGGACATTTGTCCTCTGATGAGAGGTAACCATCTTCCACGAGTATGCCTCCTTATCTTTGGTATGTGTGTGTGGTGGTCTTTGATTTAATGTCTATTCACTAAAGTGATTTTAGACAAAAAAACAACAAAAAAACAACAACAACAAAACTTGGAAATGGTTAATCTTCAGGAAAAAGAAATGAACAAGAAAAATAAGACAAGAAAGAAAAATTCACAAATGACGTTATCATAATTAACGATTGAAACAGTAAACTTAGCTAACCATAACACTGAACATGAGAAGTAATGGCGCGTTAAAGATAATTCGCTATAGGACTTTTTGACAGGCTAACAAAAAATTCATATGTTAAGGATGGTGAGGCAAATATGTCAGAAACTGTCTTCGTTGATAACGTGGGTATATGTCGTTTTACTCGAACGCATGAAAGAATATGACTATGTGTTATCTTCTTTCCACACAGGCACACTACATTCCTGGTGTATTTTGTTTTGAAAGCATCAAGTTTCCACCTATACATAAGGGATTGTATACTTCTACTGGCAGGGAACCGCTTAGGTGTTTTGCTAATTTCAAAATTCATGTAACATTTTTCATACTTTTTCTGTTTATCTTGAAACTGTTTCCATACGTAGGCGTCCACTAAGGTATAACACTCATGCAATGAGAGGGAAAGTTGTATATGTTTTGAATCTGGTGAGCTCTTTGCCCCTGTTTGGCAGCCCTATCAACCATATCATTGTAATGAAAAGAACTATGAGATGGTATCCAGCAGAAAGTAATATCAGTGCCTCTTAAGGATAAACTATTAATCAAGTGAGTAATTTCCAATATCATTTCAGATCTTGTTTGTAATTTTGATAATTCAAGAGCTTGAAGTACAG
>CM060309.1:52474645-52499645 GCA_030674185.1 Monoplex corrugatus
AGCTAAGGGTAACATCACTGAGTTTAGATTCTCTAAGACCAAATACATGTAAACGTTAATCCCCTTGAGTGCTGGCGTTTTTTGACATCCAGTGTTTTCCATGTGCCAGGGAAAAAAAATGTTGCATCGCTACCATGTACATTAAAACAACTGTTGCTTCCATATTTATGGGAATTTATGTATGAAATTACACAGAATGGTGCATTAGGCATGACTAAATGTATTTTCAGATGATTTATGTGGTAGTTTCTTGAAATCATTACATATTTGTAATATTTTGTGGAAATTCCCGGAAAAAACTCATAACTATCGCGATGGAAACCAGAAAAATAAAGGAAAAAATAGAAGATATGACCCTCATGATGAAATCTAAAAGTATTCAGACTTAGGAAGACTTCCTACTAAGAGATCACTGACAGCTGACGAGTTACAAAGAGCCACAGTGTGCTAATGCACTGAGTGGCTTGACGGGTCAAGTCGTCCGCTGTGACACGCCCCCCACCCCCACCCCACTGCATCCCCTAGTCTTCCCCTTGCCACTTCTAATACTACTCACTGACAGTGTGGCCTATATAATTCTACCATGTGGTCATCTGTCTCAACTGTGCAAAGTGTTGGCTAGCTGCCAGTATTGCCTGTAGCCACAAACCCTTCGTATCAAGTGCTCGAAAAATCAATACTTTTCGTGTTGGGCCTGTCTGCTGCACATTTCATACCAACAGCCAGTAACTACTGCTGTTTTCAACCTCTTCTTGTGTCAGATTTGTCTTCTGAATCATCCTACAGTCATTTACAAGTTCTTGACTCAACTCACATGCTTTCAAAGGCTAAAAACATGCAGCATTGCGAGACAGTTCTGGTGTCAACATTTTTGCTGAAAACCAGTTTCTCTTTTCAGATAAATAAAACCAATCTGGTGAAGGTTGCATAGGTCAAAAAGCCATGTAAAGGAAGCCAGTCCCTTTTACGAACCCTCTCTGAGACTGACAACATCAGTCATGCTTATCTCCCATTTACATTAGCCTGAAACTACCTCCGTAAATTTCACATATGTACGCACTAGAGAAGGCTTCGACAGCTCTGTAAATTTTATGGATGCGGCACTCAAGAGGTTTTAACCTGTATTGTATAGTTTGGATAAGACTTCAGTTATTTGTTCTAAATATCGTTGAGAGTGAGAAACAGATCTAGAGAAGCTTCAGTTCATCAACATGGACAGTCATGACACCACTGCCAAAATACATGTATCAGTCACTGGTATCATCTTTCATCATGTGTATATGTTCTTTTCCAGGTGTGGTTTGATGCTGCATCTCAAGTGCTGTTTTCATATGCTGTGTCAATAGGCGTTTTGCCAGCTTATGGGAGCTACTGCCCTTTCAATGGCAACTGCCTCAGGTAAAGATTTTCTGACGAAAAAATTGTATGACTCCTTTTAACTCGTATCTTTTTTTTCCTGGACCCTTCTTTGAAAAAGGAAAGTGATTCATATAGACTGATTTGATGTGATCTCTCTTATATGTCTGCCTCTCTGTTTCTCTGTCTCTGTCTCTGTCTCTGTTCTCTCTCTTTCTCTCTCTCTCTCTCTGTTTCTCTTCTGTCTGTCTGTCTGTCTGTCTGTCTCTCTCTCTCTCGATCTGATGTGATCTGTCTTATTTGTCTGCTTGTCTGTCTCTCTTTCTGTCTCTCTCTCTTTCTCTCTGTTTGTCTGTCTGTCTGTCTGTCTCTCTCTCTCTCTCTCTCTCTCTCTTTCTTTCTTTCTTTCTTTCTATCTGTAGGAGGAGTGGCAGGGTGGAGAGACATCTTTCATGTAACGAAATATATCAGAAATAATTTCCTGGAAAAATAATAAAGAAATGTTCTCCTGCAAGGTCGAGATCATATGGGTAGCTACTAATTTTCAACCACCTCTCAAGGTTTTGATTCGTTGGAATATGTGATTTTCTGTTGCATCCAGGCCTGTTTCACGTGGTCAATGCAGGTTAACAATCATGAGCAAAGCCTATATTTGAACATGGACGTTGGATGCAAACTTCCAATATATGCTGTCATTGTTGTTTCCTGCTTGGTCTGGTCCTTGGTCACCTGATCAATGGCAAGAAGCTTGTTCTGGACAAGAATGGCAATATGTTTGTTGCTGGCACAGGAAACTGGTTACCTTGGAGATGATATCAGCCTCAGTACAAAATGCCTATCAGCTCTGTTTTTATGTGGTAACAGTCAAAAGAAAACACCGGGTGTACTTTGCGGTCCCAGCAACGTGCCAGCTGGTGATCGTCCAGCAAGCATCTCTGTGGGCTATGCTCCTGAAAATGATAAAGTGAACCAGTCGCCGTGGTATAGTGGTTAGTGCAATGGATTACCAACTGCAAGGTTGTGGGTTCAAATCCCCATCAGTCCCTCTCAAAAACCATCGTGGGATTTTTCAGCTCTAACCGGCTCCTACCCAGACTTGGGCGAGCTACGAGCTCATTCAGAAGGCTTGGGGCCACACTATTGAGTCTCATCCACTTCACGGATGCGTCATTGAGGGTGTTGCTCAAATCTTTTGACCAGCACCGCAGATGTCTGTATCCCTTGGGCCTGGTTGACGTTAGGATATATTATGATAGTAAGCGTAGAGTCACACAGTCTAAATACTAGAAGGAAATCCATAGTATCATAATTATCATCGACATCATCATCATCACACTGTAAAAACTGTGCCAGCTTCTGTGGCCATTAAGGTGGCGTAGAACAAGGGACGAAAATGTGAGCACAAAGGTAACCTCCCTGAGTGCGATGATCTTCTCAAAAAAGGAGAAAAAAAATCATAAAGTGTACAGACTTATGACAATATGGAGGTAATGTAAGTATGGTCTTTGTAACCAGTCACCGTGGTGTAATGGTTAGCACAAAGGACTACCATTTAGAAGTTGTGGCTTCGAATACCCATCAGTCTTTTCAAAATCCTTGTGGGATCTTTTTCCGCCCCATACCGCCTCCTACCCGGAGTTAAGCATGCTAAGGGCTCACTGGGAAGATTGGGACCATGCACTCAGGTCTCTTCTACTTCACAGATGCGTCATTAAGGGTGTGGCTCAACTCTTCTGACCAACACTGCAGGTCTCTATATATCTCAGGTCTTGTCTACTCCAGGATATATTACGACAGTATGCGTAGAATAGAACCCTGTGACGGAGTCTCAATTCCAGATGGAACTTTATAGTATTATGATAATCACCTTCATCGATATCATCATCCTTGCATTGTAAAATTACCCCAGCATCTGCGGCCATTAAGTTACAGAGAAAATAAAACCAAGCAAAAAATAACCGAAAGGTGAGCACAAAGGAAGCTGTCTAAGTGCGATCATCAAAAAACAAAACAAAAAAAACAAAAAAAAGAGAGGGGGGGGGGGTATGGTCTTGGGGGCAGACACGTACTTGACACGGTTCACTTGAAGATGATGATAAAGTTATACTGTATATGGAAGTGTTCTGATGGTTGATATGTTTTCTATGGACTAGCCAATTGAAAAACAACAATGTGGATATAAAAAATACCCATGCATAAGAATATGATTAGAAATGATGTTCCTTAAAATGTATCCTTCTGAAGTGACAGTAAGAACAATAAAGAAACACAAACACAACAAAGCGAGACAGAAAATTACAGAAATATTTCTTTAAGATTAGAAGTAAATAGTTTAGTTTCCAGATTAAATGAGAGGGAGAGATAATCACATCATATAAATCAATGCACAAACACAGTCAAATAAACTGTGTATATGGCGTGTGATAAGACATGAGTAAATTAAAAACACGTCCCACACAACAAAAAAATTACACACACACACACACACACACACACACACACACACACACACACACACACACACACACACACACACACACACACACACACACACACACAAACCACTTCTACTCAGAATTGATATGCAAAAGAAAAGACCTTATTCAACTGATAATCACACAACACACACACACACACACACACACACACACACACACACACACACCACACACACACCACACACGTACGCACGCACGCACGCACACTATCTGTATGTATGTATGTATGTGTGTGTGTGTGTACATATATATACATACATATAACAGTATCAGTCTTCATAACAATAAACAAAAAAACGAATGGTGTTGATGTGACTGTGGCTGTGATTCATGTCTAAACAAATGAGTCCATAATTCTGCCACTTGACATCGAGAGAGAGAAGAGAGAGAGAGAGAGAGAGAGAGAGGAGAGAGAGAGAGAAGAAAGAGAAAGAGAGAGAGAGAGAGAGAGAGAACGCTTTATTACTCTACAATAGTGGCATTTGTCACATGAGACCTGTTTTATAGCTAACCATTGCTATTCTACACACACAATATAAGCATAAAAACAAAACAACACAAACCATAAGAAAACAAAAAAGAACGAGGGGAGAGAAACAGACAGAGAAAGAGAGAAAGTTTTTGTTCAGTTTAGACAATTTGACGTCTACATGCTATTGAAAGTAATTGTATGTATGTTTTAACAGAGATTCCATCCTTGTGGCAATCGCTAACTCAGCGACCAGTTTTCTTGTTGGCTTTGTGGTTTTTGCCACATTGGGCCATATGGCACATGTGCAGAATGAAACAATTGCAGATGTTGCTACATCAGGTAGGTTATATATTACACTTTGATAACAACCTTTTGTTTCTTTTTTTCTACGTCCCAGCATGGTGATTGCTGAGAATGTCATTATTATTGTCTTATCTTTCAAGTCAGTTCTCTCCTAAACAGTACACATTTTCTTGAAATGGTCTTCTAGAAATTCAGAACCAGTCACTTTATGGGCTGTCTCACTTATAGAAAGTGTTTTGCTCGCTTGATAATGTAACTCTTCCAAGAGATTACTTGTTGAAATTGCAGATATGGTCACCAGCCTATTGTCTCGGACAAACAAAAGTATATTTCATTCTGAAACTTCTTTCTCAGTAAATTTTGTCTGAGAGGGAAGGAAGCTGTCATGTGACTTCTATTTCTAGGCACAGTTTTGCTGACTCACACAGTTAGTAGGCAGACTGTTCGTTTGAATGGATAAGGCATGTAATATTCCTTTATCTTGCTGTGTGGTGTTGTGTCACCTGTTTTGTTATGGTTTGCATCAGGTGTCGCAGGTAATTTCTTTGAGTGAACTAGGTTTAGCTCTGAAGGCGTATAACTCCGCCGCCTATATTGTTTTTTTTTAGCAGCTGAGGAGTCCCCTGGAACCCAATTATCTCCGATACATTCATCTCCTAGAACCCAATACCCTATACTTTCAGTCAGCCTATCGTAAAGCCCAAAATGCAGAAACTCTTTGGTATGCTGCCAGTAATGAAAAAATGTCCATTCTATCATTACTAGATCTTTCAGCAGCATTTAATACCACTGATCATGGCATCATGATGTCAAGACTGTCATGGACATTTGTCTGCATTGAAACTCTTCTTGAATGGTTCAAGTCATACATTTCTTGTCGAACTCATTCTGTTGTCACCGATGACATTAGGTGATCTCTATCTTTGTTGAAATATGGTATCCCAGTGGGATCTGTTCTTGGCCCTGTTCTTGTCACAATGTATTCACAAACAATTAGTTCTGTTAGTAAAACAATCAGGAGCACTTTGCCATTTTTTTGGATAATTCAGTAATGCCAAATCTGAACAGGATTAAAACATTTAAATGTATGCATCTATGTCTATAGAAAAGTGACATTCCTGGAATTTGTTTAATCTAAATGTCCTATAAAATTCAAATGATTTGCTTGAGTTTAAACTGACACGCCACTTTGCCTTTGGCTGTTTTATCAGTTCATGTTTAAATATCATACTTTCAACACTGTGATTTCCCTAGACACATCCAGAATCAGATGTAAACATCATTCATCTACTTATGATTTCCATATTTCTGTGCTGCTACAAAATGTATGAAGTGTACATACTTTCCTTTTTAGATGACAAAACAGCCTGGATTTCTTGAAGTCATTATCTCTGATGCAGTACTTACAATGTTTATGATCTGTGATCTTTCATTCACTGAGGAACGGTAATTTACGTAATTATTTTAATTATAGCATAATTTTCTTTACAGATATTTTTCATAAACTAACTGAGATCGGCATGGGGATCCACAGGACAAAGAAGCGTATGAAGACTCGATGAGTGAGCAGAAGCGCACTCCGCCAGTAGAGAAGACGTCAGAAATCTAAGACCAGGAGTCAAACCACAGTGCCAAGGACATCCACTCTGATGATTCAGATGACAAATTTGTGCAGGCTGTTGATGCCATGAGGCAGAAATTTATTTTGCTGCCTGCGATGTGAAATAGAAATGGAAGAGCCTGGATGAAGAAATAGCCCACAAACTGAATTTGCTGACAGGAAAGAGTATTCCGGAACACGAAACTAGGCACATTCGGAGATACTGTACATGCAACCAGTTTGGACACCTATGGAGTAAAACGATCCGAGGTGAAAAATCTCCGTAGAAATTCAGACGTCAGCGAGAGATGGATAACACCAGTAGAGAAAAAAGGAATCTCAAGAAACAAATGCAGGCTACATTGCAATTTGATAAGCAAGGGTTAGAGAAACTGTGAAAAGAATTAAAAGCAAAATACAGTGCCCTTACCAAAACAGAATCAGTGATGGAGAGAGGAAGCAACAACAACAACAACAACAAAGAATACCCAGGATTGCTTCTTCAGATATCATTTCCAGTTTGCCCGGAAATTGTTCCAGCAGCCAAATTCTGGGATACTCACAGTGAACAAACACGCTTTGGAGCCGCATCTCAGAAAAACATATTTTGACTCTTAGAGCAACACATCACTTGAAATACAGGATGTGCAGCCTGCAGCACCAGGGAGAAAGTTAAACGACAAGCCATCAGCACTGGATGAGGTAACGAAAGTGGTTAAGAAAGTCGCAGCCAAATCATTATCTGGACTTAAGAAATATCCTACCTGCTGTAAAAGAAATGTCTCAGTGTGCTTGAGTACTCCACAAACTGACAGGATTAGCATAGATGAACTTGAAAATCAGCAACCAGTGGGTAATAGTTGATGGAATGTATATTTCAGAAGAACAGAATTCGAGTGATATCAACCAGTTTAGGCCAATATCACTTCTAAACGTGGACGGGAAAATCTTATCTGCCGTAGCAGCAAGGCCAACTAAATGCCTTATAGAAAACGAAATCGCTGATTTCCCCATTTATAGCCATGCGTGTTTTGTGTGTGTGTGTGTGTGTGTGTGTGTGTGTGTGTGTGTGTGTGTGTGTGTGTGCGGTGTGTGTGTGCGCGTGTGTGTGTGCGTGCGTGCGTGTGTGTCTGTTTCAGCGCTTAGATTTGATTTTATCAAGATTTTGCGCTATATAAATATTGTAATTATTATTATTGTTTTATCACTAAAAAAATCTCTCTCTCTCACTGGTGGTGTGTGTGTGTGTGTGTGTGTGTTGTGTGTGTGTGTGTGTGTGTGTGTGTGTGTGTGTGTGTGTGTGTGTGTGTGTGTGTGTGTGTGTGTGTGTGTGTGTGTGTGTGTGTGTGTGTGAGCAGGTCCAGGACTCGCGTTCATTGTGTACCCCCAGGCGTTGAGTTTGTTGCCGGCTCCCCAGGTGTGGTCTGTGCTCTTCTTCTTTATGATGATTCTCGTGGGCTTGGACAGTCAGGTATCTTCTTATCTTCACCGTTATACCTTTATCTTTAATGTTTCGTTTTCATGTTATTTTCATCCTGGTATCCTCATTGGTGCTTGTATGGTCATGTCCACCTTCAAAGTCTTTGAGTAATTATGTGATCGATTGCAAACCTGGTGTGCCCATCGTAGCTCCTGTGAATATTTTGAGTTTTGACCGTCCAGCTCTCTGCTGACCGTCAGCATGATGGTACAAGCAGACACATAGAAGAAAGAAAAGTAAAAGGGTTAAAGTGTTGAAGCCATTCTAACGGTCTGAAATCTAGATTAATAATTATCTTTTGATTGGGCCTGTTTTAATGTATGGTTCCGAAGCTTGGACACTGAGAAAAGACGAAGAAAATAAAATCAATACAGCAAAAATGTGAATCTATAGATGACTTTTCAAAGTCAAATGGACGGACTGAAGAAGTGTGTTAAAGGAACTGAATGTCAGGCACCAACTGCTGACAGAGATCAACAAAAGAAAGCTGAAATACGTAGGCCGTGCGATCAGAAACACAAGAACAGATCTGATATCAACGGTCCTGCAGGGGAAGGTTGAGGCGAGGAGAGGAAACGGACGACCGCACACCTCCTATTTCAACAACATTGCTGAAGTCTGTGGTCTGGAGATCCAGGATGTCGCCCACAGATGTGTTAATCGTGTTACCTGGAGAAAACTTGAGACATAGAGCGTGGCTCCTACCGCCGATCCGGCTTGGGAGAGAGATGAGATCAGATAAATATTTTTCAAGGTCATTGTGATCTTCAAGAAGTCTCGGTTAAAATAAGACTTGACGTGAAGCGAGAACAATGGTAAACTGTCTCCATAGTGAAAATCGATTTCAAATATTGTCAGAACTTTCTGACAAAGTAATGTCAGCGAGGTAAGCCTTAAAGGTACGGGGGTGGAGGTGGGGGACGGCGACTGATCTAACTTCTAAGCTATCAACTTTCTGCATTTTCTTTTATTTTCGTCTTGATCTTCAGCGTGTATTCCTATGTAATCCATGCAGTTTCCATTTACATACAGACAATGGCATGTTGTTATTGTCCCCAGTTTGCCAACGTGGAAGGAGTGATGGCAGCGCTGTGGGACGTGTTTCCCCGATGGTACAGGCACAGGATGCTGGTTCTGTTAGTCTTTTCTGTGACAGCATTTCTACTGGGCATCACCATGATAACACAGGTTTGTGTATGTGTGTGGATCTGTCTTGTATGATGACTCCAGACTTGTAGAATAAAAGTAGCTGCTACCACAGCTACTAGTGTTACTACTACTACAGTGAACGGATGCGAAGCTTGGACAATCAACAAGCAAAGTCAGAACAAAATTGAGGCAGCTAAAATGTGGTTTCTAAGAAGAATGTTAAGAGTTTCACGGACAGCAAAGAAAACAAAGACAGTCTTGAAAGACGCAAACAAAAAAGAGTATTAATGAAGAAGATTACGAAAAGACAAGCAACATTTATAGGACAGTTTTGAGACGGGAGAAGTTTGAGCACCTAGTCACAACAGGAAAGCTGGAGGGGAAAAGAGCACTGTGTAGACTCAAGGAGAAAATATAAGACAGTTTTGCAGAATGGATGACGGTGGAAAGGGGGGGGGGGGAGAGATGTACATGCAGCGACAAAAGGTAGATTTGTATGGAGGGCCATGATCGTCAACACCATGCGGCATGGCACATGGTGAGGATGATGATGATGACGGCGCACTATTACTGCTGCTGCTGCTATAACTTCTTCTCCTCCTTATACTATTTACAGTAAAAAATAATTATTAGCATTGATACTAATAGTAGTATTAGTATTATTGTTGTTATTACCATCTTCGTCGTTGTGGTTACAAGAATGGGAAAATAGATAGATGTGGGAATCAGACAAAAACAGCATTCTAACTGATGTATCAAAAACCAGAAAGAAAATGGGAAAGAAGTGGCTATCTCGCTAGTTTATAGATATTATAATAGGCTATAGTTGGTCTTCACTCTTTACACGGATGCATGAACATGTATCTGCATACATATCGTCAGTATCTGATGCGTGCTTACAACAAATTTCTGACCCGAAGTCAATTAACCAGTGAAGCAAACAAGCGACCACACACACTCACACCACACACACACACACACACACAACACACACACACACACACACACCACACACACACACACACATACACACACACACACACACACACACAAATCATGTCCATCCCGATGACTTTGCCGTATATGTGCATAAATGCTTCATTGACTTTGACCGGAACTGTTGTCAATGCTGCTTCGAGATAGTCGAAAGCAATCACCGCTCTTATCTGAATGGAAAGTGTATAAGCATGCGGCATAGCGTCAGGAAAGGAATGAAAATATCACGGACATGCGAATCGGGCAATACGACATTTTGGCTATTTTTCAACTTCTAAGTAGCTAACGTCACATACGTAGATAGCATGGTTTTGTACTCCTAAATAACTAGTAATACGTATGTAAACAATTGTGATTTTTCAGCTCATAGATAAACTATCTCTTGTGGTCACTGTTTTTCTTCTTATCCACTCTTGTAACTAGTCAAGTCTTTGTGGGGACTGATGCGACACAGCAGCAGACAGGATGCTCACATCCTGGTCTTTGAGGTTTAGCAACAAGCATTTGGGGCTTGCTGAGGCTGGTCCATTTTTTCGTCAATTGCCTTCCAGTTAGCCTGCCTCAGTGATGGTCCTCTTGAAAACTGATGTTGGAAAGAATGTTGCAGTGAGTGATGTGACCAAACTAAGCAAACTTGTGTACTGATGTCTGTCTACCAAAAGCAAATGTTCACTCGTCATCTACAGAAGACAGGAATAGTCTCACTCATTGAGGTCCCTTGTGCGTGGAGTACATCGGGTCCTGCACCTCAACAGGGCAGCTGGCGGAATCGAGAAAATATGACCACATTCATGGCCATATGTGTCCGAACTATTTAGACGACGAACGGAAGAAGAAAACGAAAAAATCTGTCCATCAAATCCTTTCAATGGGTTTAGAGCAAAACTTGTAATGCCCGTTTCCTCTCCAAGTACTGTAAACTAGTTCCCTGATCCGAAAGTCCAATGGAAGGGGCAAAAATTAATCCAGTTGGTTTTTCAACTTTTGCATGCTCATAAATTCTTGCTTCTTAGGCGAAGGCTTTTAGACATTCCTTCACCTAGATTTACAACAGATCGATAAATATTGCAGGGAGGCATGTACGTATTTCAACTAATCGACTACTACGTCTGTGGGGCCTACACATGGCAGATTTTAACCCTTCTGGAGGTCATCACAGTCGCCTGGATCTATGGTATACTCATTGTTTTGTTTTTTTCATATTATTCTAATCATTGTTTTTAAAAAATGTTTGTTTCTGATAATGTTTCAATTTCCTCCATCTTTCGTCATGTTTTTCCCTAGTCCCAGTTTACAATATATTCTATCTTCAGCTCTCATGGAAAAAAAAATCTTTTCCCATCCTTCCTATCTTCTCTTTACAGTTTTTTTTCCCTCAGATCCCTGTTCATACTCTTTTTGTTCTCTCTCTTGGAAAGATTTCTCAAATCCAATTAGGAAGATACTTTTAATACCCGTTTAGTTCCTCTGTATTTTTGAATCTGTTTTAGGCATACCATTTTCAGTCTCCTTACATATGTAATAGTAGTAATTAAGCTCATCCTACTCCCTCTCTCTCTCCCTCCCTTCTCTCTCTGTCTCTCCCTCTCTTTTCCTCTGTCTGTCTGCCTCTGTCTGTATGTCTGTATGTCTGTGTGTGTGTCTCTCTCTCTTTCTCTTTCTCTCTCTCCTCTCCCTCTCTCCCCCTCTCCTCTTTCCCTCTCTTTGTGCATATGCGTGTGTGTGTGTATTCATGTGTGTACGTATGTGTGTCTGTGTATGTGTGTGCATTCATACTTACGTAAACATGTTTTATAGTTTCAACGTAATGACTTGTCAAATATATGTGAATAAAGAATAGCAGTCTTTTCAGAACGTAAATGTCATTATCATCTTCATGGGCATCTTTGCTGTCCTCCTCATGATAACAATGATGATGTGATGATAATGGTAATGGTGCGGTAGTAGTAATAGTGGTTATATTCCTCATTGTTGTTGTAAACGTTTTTATCGTCACATTTATAACATTGTTCTGTGTGTGCGTACGTGTGTGTGTGGTGTGTGGTGTGTGTGTGTGTGTGTGTGTTGTGTGTGTGTGTGTGTGTGTGTGGTGTGTGTGTGTGTGTGTGTGTGTGTGTGTGAGTGCGGGTGTGTGCATGTGCGTGTACGCATGCGTGTGCATGCATGCGTGTGTATATCTGTGTGTGCGCACGCGTTCGCGCCTGTGTGTGTATATGTTACAGGTGTGAACCGTTTCTACGATAACATCGAGACGATGATTGGCTATAGAATCAGTGTGTGGATGAAGATCTGTTGGAAATTTTTTACTCCGGCATCCCTGATGGTTTGTCTGTCTGTCTATTTGTCTGTCTGTCTGTCTGTCTGCCTGCCTGCCTGCCTGCCTGCCTGTCTGCCTGTCTCTCTATCTGTCTGTCTATGTATCTGCCTCTCTGTGTCTCTGTCTGTCTTTCTTCACAGTTTTCTTGTCCGTCCGTCCAGATAAATATCGTTGTGCTCCTCTGTCTTTTTTTCAGTAGTCCGTCGGCTGATTAGTCGCTCTATGATGCAGGTGTCAATCTGAAAAGTAAATGCAGTCAGGCTGCACATCCTCACTCCCCTGACAGGGAAAGCATCATTGTCTGCCTTGCAATGGTAGAAGACAAAGAAATAAAATGAAGACAAACAAATAAAAGACACTCTTTTCTACATAGAGTCACCTGCATGATCTCTACATGAGATTTTTATTTTTCAATTCTCCGTTGAGCTAATTGTCATCGTCATCATGTGCCCTGTTGGCGACCATGGCCTTCCATACAATTAGCTAATTGTCATCGTCATCATGTGCCCTTTTGGCGATCATGGCCTTCCCATACAAATCTATCTTTTGTCGCTGCAAGTATATCTCCTGCCCTTTCTTTCTTCATCCAGTCCGCAAATCCGTCCGATGTTTTCTCCCTTGGTCTACCTGGTGCCCTCTTTCCCTCCAGCTTTCCTGTTGTGACTAGGCGCTCTAATTTTTCTTGCTCATAAAATGTCCTATAAATATTGCTTGTCTTTTCCTAATCTTCATTAATGTTCTTTTTATGTTTGCCTCTTTCTTGACTGTCTAGTTTGTTTTCTTTGCTGTCTATGGAGCTATTAACCCTTTGACTCCTGCACCCTATCCATCATCATCAAAAATGTAACCCTTTGACTTCCTCATGCTATCCAACAGCTTCCTGCAGGAGGCTGGCGGACAGAGTGAGGAAGCTGGTGGACAGGGTGAGGGATTCCAAGGATTACATTTTTGCTGTGCTGTCATGGTTGACAAAACAGGATTCTATTGGATGGGCTGAGGGAGTCAAAGGGTTAACGTTCTTAGAATTCTGAAACCCAGTCAACACAACCCAAACGACAACAGCTTTACAGGGAAAAGTTTAGGCCAAAAGGAATTCGAGCAGACCACTCATCTCCGGTATGAACAATATCAAACATCAGAGGTTTGAAGGTCTATGAAGTAGTGGAGAAAAGTAAATACATGAGAAAATGATGATGATGACGAGTGACTGGTAAATCTCAAATAAAATAAACCAACAAATTCTGTGACAGGAGGTCCAGGATTAGGTAGTAGCCGAACGGTTGTTGTCTCATAACCCTGAGGTGGTAATGGAGTGAAAAGGAAAAATCCTCAACGTTATTCATGGCCAGCGTCGTACAAGACAGCGTGATGCCTGTTCCTCTCTGGTTTATCTTTGCTAACTTTGAAGAAAATCGGGAACTCATTCACAGATGGGTAGATTCGAGGCTAAACCCTTTGACTCCCGCACCCTGTCCACCAGCATCCTGCACTATCCACCAGCAACCATACTAGCAAGTTAAAACTTCACCTTTTGATTCTCTCACCCTATCCATTAGCTTCCTGCAGAAAACTGTTGGGTAGGGTGAGGGGTCAAAGGGTTAAGTTTTTTTCAGTTGATGAATAGGGTGCCCGGGTCAAAGGTTTAATGCGCGTTTGAAATTCACCTGTCGTGATTTGCACCTGTTGCTGCCAGATTGGAAGGCGAGTATTCGGAGTTTTCTTTTTTGTGTGCCTGTGTTTGCTTTCGTTTTTTTTTCTCTACAAACTGTTGTTATTGTTGTTGCTCTTGCTGTTGCTGCTGCTGCTGTTGTTGTTGTTCTTCTTCTTCTTTTCTTCTATGTTGCAGCGTCGTTTGCTGTGTAACAACGAAAACACATAAAAATCGAAAGATTCTTCGTTTTTTGTTTGTTTGTAGTTATTGCTTTGATTTAATGATATTGTGCAGTCAATATCGACCTATAGAAAAGCTGTCTAACCACTGTCTGCAGCTAATCGTGTTGTTCAACCTGGCGACGTACCGGCCACTGACATACAACAAGACCTACGTCTTTCCTGCCTGGGCCAACGGACTGGGATTCCTCCTGACAATCTTCGTCCTGATGTTCATCCCTCTCTACCTCATCATTACCCTTGTCCGCACGCCGGCTGACACACTCAGAGAGGTATGGAGAATGTAGCTTAAAGACTATAAGATACCAACAAATTATACTTTTACTGGGGCTTCATAATAATGGCAGGCCTACTTTTTTAGGTCCTTTGGGGAAATAGAAAGGCGTGTTGTGTGTGTTTAGAAAGCGAGCTAGACGTGTAGGTGGAGTTGGAAACAGGCTATAAAATGTCAGCAGTGCACCCAACCGTCAGATCTTATCTGCTCTCAACATTTGTCAGATTTTATTTGTTATCTCGATCAGCATCTGCCAGATTTTACTGCTCTCTTCATTAGTCAGATTTTACGTTCTATCTATGGTTCTCAAATTGTATTCTGCTATCTACATCTTCTGACATATGTGCAGAAACAAAAAATGCAGTCTCATGAAAGATGTCATCCAAGGAAAAGTTGAGGAAGTGGAAGACTACTAACATCAAGGAATGGTTAGGTCGTAACAGTCCAGAGATTTTCCACCTGGTTGTGGAAAGACAGATGTGGAGGACAGAGACCCAGAGAGCAATGCGGGCAGTCAACATTCCAAGGAGTGATGCTGTAGAATGAAGTGAAGTGAATCTACATCTGTCAGATTTTATCTGCAATCCAAGGTTGTCAGATTTTATCTGCTATCCAAGTTTGTCAGATTTTATCTGCTATCTATATCTGTCAGATTTTATCGCTATCCAGGTTTGTCAGATTTTATCTGCTATCCAAGTTTGTCAGATCTTATCTACTATCTATATCTGTTAGACTTTATCACTATCCAAGTTTGTCAGATTTTATCTGCTATCCAGGTTTGTCAGATTTTATCTGCTATATCCGTTTCTGTCAGATTTTATCTACTATCCAAGTTTATCAGATTTTATCAACTGTCCAAGTTAGTCAGATTATGTCTGCTATCCACATCTGTCAGACTTATCTGCTATCGACATCTGTCAAATTTTATCTATTATCTACATATGTCAGATTTTATCTACTATCCAAGTTTGTCAGATTTTATCTGCTATCTACTTCTGTCAGATTTTATCTGCTATCTACAACTGTCAGATTTTATCTACTCTCTAAGTTTGCTCTTTTCATCCATCAGATTTTCATAATGATAATAACATTTGTAAAGTGTCGAATCTAGGTGTACAACTGAAATCAAAGTGCACACTCTCATAATTTATTAAAGCATTGACTCACAAGGACAAAAACTCAAGGGCACAAAGTGTACGCACACTGCAGGCCGAGGACGGGAAGACCGTGGGATAAAGGGATGGGTACGAAAAAGGGGAAATCACTGTTGGACAAAAGCATATGTCTTCATGTTAAATTTGAAGGAATACAGAATATGTGACTGTTAAAGAGACTTCTTTTAAAAAAAATTTCTATCATTATTAGTGTTGTTGTTGTTGTTGTTCCTGTTGTTGCTATTGTTGTTGTTGTTGTTGTTGTTGTTGTTGCCCCTGCTGTTGCTGCCGCCGCATTTCTATTCCTCCTTTCTCCTGATCATTACCGATAACATCGTCAACGTCATCACCGTAATGTTTATAATTTTCATGCTAATATATTGCTGCATATATTCTGAGGTTAAAATCGTTTAATGTATTACTACTTCTTCTACTGCTGCTTCTCTTGCTTCTGCTGTTGCGACTACTTCTTCTACTTTTCCGTTTTGTACCCTTACTGGTTCGAGAGTGAATACAGATCTACTACTTCTGCTACTACAATCACGATTATTATTCCTGCTGTTGTTACTACTACTGCTACTATTACTGTTGCTACTACTACATGTACTACTACTGCTACAGTTACTTCATATCTGCTAGTACTATCAACCACCACCAATTCAAGAGCGAATATAGATCTACTACTACTACTGCTGCTACTACTACGACTACTACTGCTGCTGCTGCAATTACTACTACTATTACTACTACTATTACCAATACTGCGCTGCTGCTGCTGCTGCTGCTGTTCCTGCTGCTCCTCCTTCTCCTCCTCCTACTACCGCCACCACACTTTCACTATTACTGCTGTAGCCACTTCATTTTCTTCTTATTCTAGTACTATTACCACCACCAGTTCAAGAGCGACCTTAGATCTACTACTACTACTACTACCACCGCTGCTGCTGCTGCTGCTACTGCTGCTGCTGCTATACTACTACTGCTGCTGCTGCTGTTGCTATCACTACCACTACTACTGCCATAACTACTATTACTTCTTCTACCACTACTACTGCTGCAGCTCTTCCTACTCCTTATCCTCTTACTAATACTACCGATGCCACCGCCACACTTCTACTATTACTGCTGGAGCCACTTCATTTTCTTCTTATTCTTGTTCTATTACTACCACCAGTTCAAGAGCGAGCTTAGATCTACTACTACTACTACTACTATTATTGTGACTACTGCTACTACTACGATGATGATGACTATGACTACTACTACTATTGCTACTGCTGCTACTATTACTACTGCTGTTACTGCTGCTGCTGCTACTACTACTACTGCTGCTAATGCTGCTGCTGCTGCTGCTTCTGCTGCTACTGCTGCTACCAGATTCTGTCCCCCTTTACCTCCTCACCATTTCAAGACCTTACCACGCATTGGACTTTTGCACAGGATCAAGGAGTTTAACAGATGCTGGCAAATTTGGATGAAGCTCATTTGGAACAGTCCAAGTGCGATGTAATCCTCTTGAACAAACTCGAAACTCTACCTACCTAAAATGAAAAGCAACTGTCTTCTTTTTCTTGTATAACCATCATCACCAATTCAAGACCGGGTTGGACATACTGCAACTTACTACAACAACAACTACTACTTCTACTACTACTACTACGGCTTTTTCTTCCTCTTTTTCTAATATTACATACTGCACCGGTTCATATCGAGTTTATATATCATTGTCGAAAATCATCACAAATGTCCAACGTTCGTTTCCCATTGTTTCTGTTTTAGCGATTTCGGATTGCAACCAAGTCAAAGGTAGACCACTCCAGTTTCAAACGCGACCGACAGGAAGTGGAGATGGAGAACAATGGGATGATGACTGAACAGGAAAAGGTGTTTCTCTCCTGAATGGTGCGATATGTGTAAATGAATATATTTCCTAATCTATTCACGAAATTCAGTCTAGCCTGTCGACACTTGTTTTAGATAAAACTCGAAATTGTGATGTTTTAAATGGGTATCTTGGTTTACATTTGAACTTGATCCATACAATCTCCTCAACCATCGTAACAAATTGGCTTTCCAATCTTGTTGTCTTACATTTTAATTCTTGTTATTATTTCACTGAAAATAAAGACGTAAACAGTGCAGATTTTGTCAATACCACTTCAATTATCTTTTGGCGAATATTTCTGTGTCAGTATGTGCGCGCATGTGTGTGTGTGTGTGTGTGTGTGTGTGTGTGTGTGTGTGTGTGTGTGTGTGTGTGGTGTGTGTGTGTGTGTGTGTGTGTGTGTGTGTGAATAAAATTGTTTCTCATAAGACATCCGAGATGCTTATAGAACGAGTACTAAGCAGATGTGTAAATCATAATCTGTGGCCGAACAGGAAGACGAAGTTGCGATGGAGAAATTTCAGTAGACATGAGCATTACCACCACCATCACCACTATCACCGATGAAAGATCTTTTTCTTCTCGTCTCGTAACCAAGAAGAAGAAGAAGAAAAAGAATGAGAAGAATTATAATCGACTGCCAAGACTAAAGCAAGGGGAGAAAACCTGGCAGCTATGCAAGCTGGTGGCTGGGCGGGCACCCAATAGAGAGATGAAACCCCAGAGTAAGGCAAGAGAGGGCTCTTCCATTCTGTCTGGGTCCAGTGGCTGGGCTGGGTCTGGTTGGTGCGCATTGTGTGGCTATTACACGGGGTTTGTCATCTCTCCAACTTGCCATTCAGTTTTAAACAAGGTAACTGATGACTGGGACCAAATGGATTATGCAGCGCATGGACAGCCCCCCACCCCCACCCCCACCCCACTCTTTGCATGGTGAAATGAATATCATGTGGCCTCGGGAGCTTGAAAGGTGATACTCTGGATAGCGGTAAGACATTGGTGCTCTGGGCCTCATCCAGCATCCTCGGGTGTTTCTTGTTAACTTTGACCTGTGGTTTGGCCGCTGACTTCAGTCAATCAAACCTGATGACCGCAGGGAAAGTCCTGCTGGCTGCTCGGGAAGACGGCAAACTTGGGATCCCACTGGAGGCATGTCAGACGTAGCTGACCAGGCTGAAGCCTGGCCACTTTTGCGGCCATTCGCACACACACTGCGATTGTGGTAAAGCAACGTTGGAAGCTTCCGACTGCTGACTGTCGAAACTATGGTAAGGAGAGGAGAAGATCTGGCAGCAGTGCGAACTGGTGGTTGGGTGGGCTGCCCAATAGAATGACGAAGATCCAGAGTAATGCCAGAAAGGGTTGTTTCATTTTTGTCCCTTGGTCCAGTGGCTGGATTGGACATGGTTAATACGC
The DNA here is from genome assembly GCA_030674185.1 of Monoplex corrugatus. NCBI lineage: Eukaryota > Metazoa > Mollusca > Gastropoda > Littorinimorpha > Ranellidae > Monoplex > Monoplex corrugatus. Next base: position 52,493,436 of record CM060309.1, read on the forward strand.
GTTGTGCGGCTATGTCCCGTGGTATGTCATATCTCTGTTCTGTTCTGTTCTGTTTTGTTGAGTTTAAAGTCCTACCACTCTATGACTACATGAGGACTAGCTATAAGAATGGTGCTCAAAGAAGCCTTAAAACATTTTTGGTTGCATTGTGAGATACCGACGCTATCGTTGGATTCTCTGTGATGGAGATTACAATATAGACAGACTAATCTAAAATATAGCTAGTGCTAATAATGTTTCTTTTTATGAAAAGAAACAAGCTTGTACAAACACAAACGCGCATTCCACACACACATGCAGAGACAAACTAGCTCAAGGACACACACACGCGCGCACAGATAGACAGACACACACATTCTTTCCGTCTCTCTGTCTCTCTGTATCTCTCTCTCTCTCTCTCTCACTCTCTCCCTCTCCCTTTTTTTCTTGAAAAGTATTTGCAAATGAGATACTATTTCAAAGAATGTTTGCACAAAGGCTAAACCTTTTTATGTTTTGGTTTTGGTTTTGTTTTGTTTTGTCCCACAACTCATATCTGTTGGGTTGTACGTGCCGTCGGATTTTGTCAGGGGTGACTGAAACTGGTTTGAATTCAAGTTCAAAACCGGAGAATATCTTACCCGTGTTAACGTCTGTTTCGTTGTTTTGTATGCTGCAAGTGTGTTATAAATCGTATGATAAATCTCTCATAGCAGGTTTGTGATTCTTTATGAAATTTTCATAGCTGAGCATGGATTCTTTAAGTAAAGACTTATAGGCTGTCGATTCGGGTGAATGGCCATGAGGATAAAATGAAATGTGGTCCGTTCCAGAGGAAAAAATATCTTGTAGCTGGCCTGTTTACCTAGAGAAATGTCGTTCAAAATTCTATACTTCTTCTTTTAAAAGAACTGCTGTGGCCAGTTATGTCACCTGAACAGATATCCACCTTGACTTGATTAGGTGTTTTGTTTGTCAATGAACATGGTACCTCTATGGGCCTGAACATCCATCCCCTGCTGCATTCGTCCTGTCCTGGGAGCAAGAGACCTTCGGTCACTGAGGGAACCTGGCCAATGTCTACCCTCGCGGTACTGGCTTCGTTTGACACCAGGGTTTCAGTATTATAGATCATTCGTATGTAGAAGCACGGCTGTAGGACCCTCGACAGCCGGGACCATCAAGAGGTAAGACCTTCAACAGCTGATGTTTTCCAACGTCTGCGTGTGTTGTGGGGACCGAGGTCTTAGATAGGACGTGTGAGATCTTCCATGCCCGCTAACAGTGGTCCTTGACGTTTTGTGTGCAATTTTGTAAATTGATGAAAGATTGATACCTGTCATGTGTTGAACTGAGGGCTTGTGGAGTTGAACAGTGTTATAGATCATTAGGTACAGTTATTAATTTGTTATTGCTATCCTTTTCGGTTGTTGCTGATTGTTTCATTGTTGCACTTGTGTTAGCGCGCTGCAATATTTTTGAAGGGGCGAGGGCACAGGGGAGTGTGGAGAGTGTAATGATCTCTGTGAATGGTGTTCTAACGATTCAAACTACAGTTATTTCAGTTTCTGTAATCAAATCAAGGAACATGTGTCCTATGTTGCTTTCAATATGTTGCATGACAATAATTCCACAGACTGGTACATCACTTCATGTGTGTTTTCACTTGAATCTTTGCCTACAGGCAAAAGAAACATGGACTTGTGCTTTTGTGAAATGTACATAAATCAGTCTTAAGGTGTCAGTCATTCTTGTGCTTTTGTGAAATGTACATAAATCAGTCTTAAGGTGTCAGTCATTCTTTTCTCTTTCTGTATGTATGTCAAAATGTAAAACCTTGGTGAACAATACATCCAGTTGTTAACACACACACGCATTCTCTTAAGACAAACAACCACATGCGTGTCAGTTTTAATGGCATTAATCAACACTGACCTATATTCAAAGCATAAACATCAAAACCCTAGACCCAGAGCACAGTGGGACTATTAACTGATGCTTTAGCAACCGGTAGCCATATTCTTAAACATAGTCATCACAGCAAATAAACAAACCACAACCAAACTCAAAATTACAAGCTAACCAGCATTTATCCATAGATCCAATTTTCTGCACTTATTTTTTCTTTTTCTTGTTTTGTAAAAGTAAATGAAAATAAATCAGAATATCAACATCCAGTATGATAGCCAAAAACAACACTGATTCAGTTACGAAAAAAAAACAAAAAAACCCAGTGATATTTCTATTAAAATCAATTCCTTTAAGGTTTTGTCATTTAACAGCAATATTTCTATTAAGATATTAAGAGTTTAATTATGGTTTAAAGAGAACTTCAGTAATTTCAATAACCATCCATCAGCATGATCATCTGCCCCAACAGTGCTGTTTATCATAAACACACAATAAAACAAAACTAAACTGTACTCTGATCATATGTCACAAAAATGGAATATTTTAGCCTGATAGTGGTACGTAAAGGGGGAAAAAGACTATAACAAACAAAGCAACAACAACAAAAAAGAGAGGTCAGATAACATTTACCAGTACAAAGCAGTAACACTCGTAAACAGAACGAGCACGTGCGTTTAACACGACAGACTGTTAGCTGATTGGCTTTGTCAAATATACAAGGAAGACAAGGAAGAAACAAATAAACAAAAGTTAGGACCAAAGCAACAATAATAGAACTTTGCTGATGTCTTGTTCAAATGGAGAAATGAGTGAATGAATCATCAACAAATTGAGATGTTCCGTCGAACTGGAAAAAATGAGTGAATGAATCATTACCGGTATGTTGAGATCATGTGTAGCAGGCTCTCTGTCACTCACAGATAAAAATGAAAATAAATTGAAATGTAAGTAATCAGTATTTTGGCTACGTTTTCACACATTGACAAACACATAGCTAAGATTCAGCAATATTTCAAGGTGGACAGTTAATACCAGATAAGGTGACCAAAATAAAATGAAAGAAAATGAATTATTCAACAAATGTCAGTTAAAATAAATGAAAACAGATTTCAACGTACAACAGAACTTGATAATTTTAGGCAAAAATAATGTTACTATAGTATGGTATAGGTATTTATGGTTCCAATTTTAAACAAAAAACAAAAAACAAATCGTTAAAATTCATCTTCTTGTAAAGGTGTTCCTGGCAAAACTTAAATAACATTGGCAAAAATTAGATAAGATTAACCAGATCTATGAAATTTCAATACGGCGGCCAGAGAGGAACTATACACGACTCTACATTAAAAATGATCGTATTTCTACCGGAGAGAGGCCTGTGTAGATAATAAGACTGGAATCTCGAAAAAAGGCAATCATCAATGACCTGCAATCACATGAAAAGGGCTCTCTATTACTAAGAAAAAAAGAAGCACAAATCTAAATGAAAACGTTTTTGAGATGGTGGCGAAGTTCTGAATATCAAGAGGCATTTGATCACAGAAAAGCAGTGTTTTTACATAAAAGCAGTCTCTACTGGTGACACGACTGTTGTCATTCAAAGGAAGGCAGACTGTTTAACAGTTACACAGAACTGAGATCATCTGCATGGGGCATTCTAATACTTGTCAGTAAAATGAATGAAAACATAAACATTCAGTATGGCGGCCAAAAAGAAACTACACGCTGACCCTAGGTCCCCAGAAGAGGTATTTTTACGTATGAGCGGCTCCTACAGATAATAGAACTGTAAGTGTGTGTACATGATATATATATATATATATATATATATATATATATATATATATATATAATATATATATATATATATATATACGTATAAGATATTCTACAGCACAACGATTAATGTAATCGCATCACATCGTTCAGGAAAGAAGCAGGAAAGAACTTACATGTACTCTTTAGCACAGCTAGTAATGTAATCGCATCAAATCATTCAGAAAAGAAGCGGAAAAGAACATAGACATATTCTGTAGAACAACGATTGATGAAATTGCATCACATTATTCAAGAAAGAAGCTGGCAAGAACTTAAACGTGTATTCTGTAGTACAACGATTAATATAATTGCATCACATCAATCAGGAAAGAAACGATTTTTTTTGTTCAGTCATGTTCTCGTTTTTCGTCATCTCCAGTCCCTGTCGATCGCGTTTGAGATTGGAGTGGTCCACCTTCGACTTGGTTGCAATTCGAAATCGCTGAAACAGAAATAGTAGGTGATAAAAGTATGACGTTTTCCAAAAATTTACGACTTCGGTACATTCATTTCGAAAAAAAAAAGTCAGTTATCAATTACCAGGAGCTGCAATCATAGGCAAAGGGCTCTCTCTCACTAAGAAATAAAAGAAAATCAAAAATAAATCGAAATGAAAACATTGGTACACTAATCTACACTCGATTTGAACTCTGGTACACTAAACTCGATTTGAATTGGAGACGGTACATCTAGTGCCAGAAGAACTAGTGATACTAGAAGGCCTAGTACAGTAGTAGAAGTCTTGGCAGCAAAAGCAGCAGCAGCAGTAAAAGTCGCAGTAGCCATAACAAACGATTGTACCAGTACTTCCAGAGAGTACACAGCAACAATAGCGTAAAAAATGAACACGGTCACGGTGATGATAATGACTATTTTGATGGTAACGATTAGGACGGAGACGAGGAGGAGGAGGAAAAAAGCAGCTACAAATGATTTAGAAATCAACAGAGTGGTGAAGTGTTTAGCATAATGGACAAATGACTGGGTAAATGTGGATTCGAATCCTGTCTGTCAAAATTTGTGGGATCTGTTTTGCGTTAGCTCACCAGCTTCTTCCTACGTAGAGTCGAACATGCTATGGACTCTGGCAAGACTGAAACCACACAGTCAATTGTTACCCACTTCACAGTAGGAAGTGTGACTGGTTTATTGGGTGTCCTTAATCACTATGTTAAACCTCCATACCTCTCTGAGTGTGTCAGCCGGCGTGCGGACAAGGGTGATGATGAGGTAGAGAGGGATGAAGATCAGGACGAAGACGGTCAGGAGGAATCCCAGTCCGTTGGCCCAGGCAGGAAAGACGTAGGTCTTGTTGTAAGTCAGTGGCCGGTACGTCACCAGGTTGAACAGCACGATTAGCTGTACATATTGATAAGGATACACACTGCTTTGAAAACAAAACAAAAATGAAAAACAGATAAACAAAAACAAAAACAAAACATACAGAAATTAAACAAAACAAAACAAATGCAATACATAAGTCAGGTATAGCCTCAAGATCTTGCCAGCCCTTAACGTTCCACACACAGAGTTATGGTACTTTACTACAGTTATCCTGGACATGGTTGTCTTTCGTGCGTTCTGTGATTTAATGTCTTTTCACTGTGAGTGATATTAGACGAGACATGGTTGGTGCACAGGTGCAGCACTTCCAACCTGCCTGCATGAGTTTGTACGGGAAGGGCTCATGACTCATACTTAGGGAATGAATTTAATATGAGCGTGCAATCTTCAGACTACATAGCTGTAATTGGGTATCTGATTCTTTTACAACTGGAGAAGGTAAAGCAGAGAATGAGATAGTATGGACACTGCGCTTATAATTATGTCCAATCCCAGAAAAACAAAGTTCAGGCATCTTACTCCCCAAAGACCTTAGGGTTGTGGTACAACCGTTTTGGTTACCTTTAAACCCTGAACCTTCCATAACAAAATGCATTTTTGAAGTGTTTAGCATATAGAATCATGAGTGTTGTAACTGCTGTCTTCAAAAAAAGTGATATACTGTGCTGGTTGGGTTGAGCTAGATTCTGTTGTATGGTGTGGTGTTGCGATGTGTTGTATTGCATATCATAATTATACGATGTGATGTGGTCCGGTGTGAATTGGTTTGGTTCATGTGGTGTGGTGTGATGTGTGTTATGGCGTTTGTGATGTGGTGTGGTGTGGTGTGATATGTGTGTGGAATGATACGGCTTGATGTTGCCCTATGTTTGTGTTTTATACCACCATGACAGCAATGTTTGTTGTGGTGAGGTGTGACGTAATGTACTGTGGTGTGGCGTAATGTGTGTTGCGATGTAGTGTAATGAGATGTGTGGAACGATATTTAGGTTGCGTTATGTTGTTTTACATCACCAAGACAGCAAGGTTATCTTATATTACATAAAAACAAGACATATGTGTTGCCTACTATATCCACTCTCTTTTTCTTTTCTTCTTTTGCTTCTTTCTTCTTTTTCTTTTTTTCTTCTTCTTCTTCTTCTTTTTCTTTTTCTTTTT
>CM060309.1:52507145-52567145 GCA_030674185.1 Monoplex corrugatus
GTGTGTGTGTGTGTGTGTGTGTGTGTGTGTGTGTGTGTGTGTGTGTGTGTGTGTGTGTGTGTGTGTGTGTGTGTGTGTGTGTGTGTGTGTGTGTGTGTCAAAGCAGAATTTTGTGGTGATAAAATTGCGGGTTGTTCTCTACGGGGTAAAGCATTTCGCCATAGTACGGTGCCATCTAATGGTTTTTTTCTTTCTTTTTTCCTGTATGCGAGCATTTTTGTTTGGAATTTTCATTACAGAAACTTTGCCCTGAATAACTCTGTTGCTTTGGCATATTTTACATGCTTTAAATGCATGTTGCATACAGGACCTCTTTTAACAGTCTTATCCCACAGACTAGCATCAGCCCATCTGTTAAGGTGTAGCTGAGGGAGCAGGAGGAACAAATAACTCTGTCCAGCCATGGATTGAATGCAGGACCTTTCGTGTCTTAGATTTGTCAATTAACCATAAAGCCACCACTCCTCTAGAAGATGAACACAACCACATAGGCAAATGATTATACTCAAGTGAAAAATAGCCTCGCCAGATATGACAGTCGAATGGTTAGGACACTAGTCTTTCAATTAGAAGGTCTAGGTTCGAACCTGTTTGGCTAAAGGGTGGATACTGTTCCAGTCTCCCGTGTCAAAATAACATGATGACCACAGACGTCTTAGTACCTGAACTCCTTTCGTGTGTACACTCACACAGACCACCAACTATGCACGTTAAAGATCTCTGAAATCATTGTCAGTATTCGGTGGCTTATAGAAACACGAAAACACTCAGCATGCACACCACCGAAAATGGGGTATGACTCGACTGCCGTGATGTTGGAGTTAAAGGGAGGGCGATAACCGTAAAGACCCGCTCGGTCTTTTTCCGAGTTATGAAGGAGTTGTCGCCCATGAACAAGAAAGGCAACCAACAAACCAGCTAATCAGTAAATGAACAAAACCAAGCAACCAGCCAAACAAAGACTCAGAAAAAAAAAGACAATAAAGCTGAATTTCTATTTTTCAATCTGCCTTTGTTTATCCACAAAAAGTGTAGGGGGGGGGGGGGGGCGAGAGATTGAAAAAACAGAAGGTTGGTGTTAAGTCATTATCGGGTTTTTGTCTGGTTGATTACTTGGTTGTTGCTGTTGTTGTTTTTTCTAAGAAAAATAAATGAAGTTTCATATGTCGGAGATGCGCGCGTGTGTGTGTGTGTGTGTGTGTGTGTGTGTGTGTGTGTGTGTGTGTGTGTGTGTGTGTGTGTGTGTTTGTGAAACAAAGTGTGTGTGTGTGTGTGTGTGTGTGGTGTGTGTGTGTGTGTGTGTGTGTGTGTGTGTGTGTGTGTGTGTGTGTGTGTGTGTGTGTAACATGTGTGTGTGAAACAAAGTGTGTGTTTGTGTGTGTTGTGTGTGTGTGTGTGTGTGTGTGTGTGTGTGTGTCTGTGTGTGTGTGAGTATGAGAGAGTAACAAAGTGTGAACAAAATTTCCTCAAGTCATGCTGGATGGGTCTTTACCAAAGTTTGGTCAAACCTGTAGGCTGTTGAGGACTTGCAACAGCATCAGTATGGATGGCAACTTTCTAAAGCCATAATCACAGACCAAAACATGTCTAAAGTCAGAACTTTTTGAGGAAGGTGCGTGGAAAGCCTTCTCGGTTTTTTTTCTGACAAAAAGCTGTTTTCACTATTGTTACAATCCAGTATGATCTCAACAGATGTTTTCTTAAAATCACAATGACTGACCTTGAAAATCATCAGATTTTCTGTTAGTATAAAATAGACGACTCCTAGAATGGCTCAACTATGCCAGAGTCTTTGAGGGATTAGTTTCCAGTCGGCTCCTGCCCAGTGTGAAACGTGTAATAGACTCGTTGCCAAGATTGGCTCCGTGAGTCTCATCTAATTTACGAATGCGTCGTTGAAGGTTTTGCTCAATTTTTCTTACCAACACTACAGGTGTTAGTATCTCTCTGGCCTGGTTTATGCCAGATGAAAGGAAGCGTAGATTACAGCCCTGTCACGTACTGCCAATCTAGAATGGAAGTCTATAGCATCATGAGTATCAATCTCACCGTCAAATCTGTCACATGAAAGGGGCTTAGAAAATGGGACAGAAAAAAAGTATAAAAGGTGAGCGCACATGAAAGTCCCTGCTATGATCCTTTAAGAATTCCTTGACCATTTCGCTTTTCTTTTCTTTCTCTGTCTGTTTTGCCGTGGGTGTCGCCCGAAGAGAGAGGTGACGGTCAGCAGTGAGCTGGGAGGTAAAATATTTGCATATAGTCACGATGGGCGTGGCAAGCTGACAGACAGCGGATCGTAACATCACTCGGGACTTTGAAGGTGGACATGAACAAAAACGTACCTATGAAATAAAATGTCAAGATAAAAAGAAATACGAAGATAAACACGAAGACAAAAGCATAATAGTGACGGTAAGGCACCTGACTGTCCAAGCCCACGAGAATCATCATAAAGAAGAAGAGCACAGACCACACCTGGGGAGCCGGCAACAAACTCAACGCCTGGGGGTACACAATGAACGCCAGTCCTGGACCTGCTCACATAGAGAGAGGAAGAGAGAGAGAGAGAGAGAGAGGGGAGGGAGGGAGGGACAGAGACAGAGACAGAGGGAGACAGAGACACAAAGAGAGAAAAGAAAGAAAGAAAGAGAGAGAGAGAGAAAAGAGAGAGAGAGGATTATATACACACATATTCATATACATATATGTAAATTTGCAGAAGTTCAACTAAGAATCCTGGAAATTTTGAAATGTACCTGGCTAAAATAAGATTTCCGATTTGAATTGGACGGGATCAGATTTCCGATACCAACTGAACAAATGAGAATATTTGCTCATTAAATACTGATTCTAATTTCACCTTTTATGGATCTTAATTACAGCTTTAGTCAGTAGTCTGCTGGTTCGAGCTAGAATGCTAATTTGAACCATTAGGTTTTAATTCTTATCTTAAGCAGCCTAAACTATTTGAAATCAAACTTCTAATATTACCCACAGAGAGAGAGAGAGGCAAGAGGAGTAGGAGAACGACAGAAAGCCAGATGGAGAGGTAGAGAGAGAGAGGTGGGGGAGAAACATACATAGAGAGAATGAGAAAGAGGGAGAGAGAGACAGGGAGAGAGAGATAGGGACAAAGAGAGAGAGGGGAGGGAAAGGGGAGAGAGAGAGAGAAGAAGAAGAAGGAGAAGAAACACAGAGGGAGAGAGAGGGAGAGAGAGAGGAAGAGAGAGAGAGGGGGGAGAGGGAAAAAGAGAGAGACTTTTTTTTTAATGTTTAAATTCACTTCCTATGGCCAGTGCCATTTTATTAATGTGTCTCTTGTAAGGCAATCACACGTCCAATGGTAATTTCATTGTCTAGTATCAGAGACAGCATGTGTGTATTTGTGCGAGCGTGCGTGCGTGCGTGTGTGTGTGTACGTGTGTGCGTGCTGTGTGTGTGTTTGTGCGTGTCAGCGTGTGTGTGTGAGTGAGTGAGTGAGTGAGTGAGTGTGTGTGTGTGTGTGTGTGTGTGTGTGTGTGTGTGTGTGTGTGGTGTGTGTGTGTGTGTGTGTGTGTGTGTGTAGGTGTGTTTTTGAGATCATATCATTATATAGTGTTACAATCATCGTCATCATCGTCACGTGCCCTGCCGCATGACGTTGGCGATCATGGCCCTCCACACGAATCTATCTTTTGTAGCTGCAAGTACATCTCCCACCCTCTCTGTATTCATCTACTCCGCAAGTCCGTCTAATATTTTCTCCCTAGGTTTACCTGGTGCTCTTTTTTCCTTCCAGCTTTCCTATTGTGATAGGTGCTCTAATTTCTCTTGCCCAATTAAATGTCCTATAAATCTTGCTTGTCTTTTCCTAATCTTCTTCATTAATGTTCTTTTCGTGTTTGCCTCTTTCAATACTGTCTCGTTTGTTTTCTTTGCTGTTCATGAAACCTTAACTTTCTTCTTAGAAACCACATTTCAGCTGCCTCAAACTTATCCTGATTTTGAGTGTTGACTGTCCACGCTTTACATCCGTACAACAGTATCGGTTCTATATAACACTGAAGAACTCTCTTCCTGATGTTAATTGATAGGCATGTGTTAGTATGAACGTTTTTCATTTTCTTGAATGCTGTTTTATCTTGGAGTTTTGCAGTACACCATCGTACAAAGATTTGTTGTATAGCTCGGTAATGACTTTTCTTACATCTTGTATTGTGCATTCGTATTTCAGTTTTCGAAAAATACTTTTATTGACACTAATGCCATTGATATTAACTGCTCTGTGTACAGTCAAAAGTTATGTTTGTTGTCAAGTGCAGTTCAACATATCTGATTCCTTTATATGTATGTTAATATTACTGTAACTGTGTAAATAGCTTGAGGTGGTATTTGTGATGGAAACAACAAAAGTCTTGAAGTATGTGTGTAGCTGTAGATTGAAAACTAGCATTTTTCATATTTAAAATGTTGTCATTTTCCAAAGCAAAACATAATAATATGACAGTCGTATTATGTCAGTATTCCATAAGAACAAATATTACAAAATTAAGCTATACTCGAAATAATCAGATTGATTACCAGTACTTTAGTGAATGAAGAATCACAAACCATAAACAGTGTGTGCAACTATCACATCAAAGATAATGACCTCAAAGAAATTTAAACTTTATCCTGTAACCTAAACAAGAAATGATAAACATTCCATAAATTTTGCTGCAGCATAGGAATGTAGGAAACATGACTGGGTGAATATATAAATCTGGCCCTGGATATGCCTGGGAAAGTCAAGGTGTTGAATATGTCATATCTACTTAATAATTAATGGGCTGTCAGTGGGAACAGTGGTATGTCAATACAAATTCAAGTATATCAACTGAATTTCATGGAACATTTAAATTGTAAAACATTCAGAAAAAGGTACATTATTTTTCTCATAAATCAGTATACATAACTGTTTTGGTCCAGTTCAGATCTCGCATAACTGGTTGCCTCTGTGTTAACGTTAATCTCTTCAAGGTTTGGCTTTGTCATTTGTGTACGACTTTATTATAAGTGACAGACATGTTTGTCTTGACAATAGTTTATATTGCCAGAAAAGAGCTCAAAGTTTGACGGCTGGTAGTTTAAAAGTTCTGGATTCGAATTTTCATCACTACAAGAAATTGTAGGACTTTTTGTTTTATCCCTAACTGGATATTAATGACAAGTGAGTGTGTTATGGGATCAGTAGAAAAGCTGGAGCCACACAGTCGAGTTTAAGTCACTCCACAGGTGAGGAGTTGGCAACATTGCTCAAATATTCTCACTGACACTGCAATTATCTGCACCTGTCTGTGGTAACATGATACGAAGCAGAGACACAGCCTGTCTAGAATACTCAATCCACAATGGAATTCAACAACATCTTTATCATCGTTCTCATTTCATAATCATCGCATTATTCTGAAATGTCTCTCAGCAGCTATTCTAATCAAGTTATCATGGTGACGTCAGTCTCTCTTCTTTTTTCATTGTCTGCATTCCTGGAATATTTTTTATATAGAAAGTTATTGGCTTCTTTTGCTCCTGGTGGCTCTCACACGAAGAACGTGTTATTGGAATTCTCTTCACAAGAGGTACGTTTACTCATTTGACACCTTAAATCTGATGATTGTCAAAAGATTGAGGCTTAGTCTGTGGTGTTCTAAGTGTGTTGAATCAGAATTTATGCAACTGATCTCAGTGAAACAAATTGGCAGCTGTGCAGTCTCATCTCTGGTGGGTTACCCCATTACAAATCGATGATTATCGCTTACATAGTCTCTGGCATTGAAACTTGTAGAATGAACATGGATTTCGTGGTATGTATGGAACCTGTAATTAGCAGTGTAATGTTGCTGGGGTAGTACAACAAATAGTGCAACACAAACTATGGTCAGTCATCGATCAAAAATGATGGTAATAATAGATTTGTACGTATAAATGCAATATCAATCAGTCATTTCTGGGATGTGTTAGATACTGAGCAGTGGAAACACTTTCAGCAAATGGTACAACCAGTTAACGTAACTGATCCTACATTTCTATCAGACCCTGTCAAGAAGACGTGTACTGCGGAGGATAGAAACGACTTGCAAGATATTGACAATATTGGTGGCATTCTAAGCATTCATGGAGAAGGGCGGGGGAAAGAATGTAACGAAGGATCGTTAACACAAAGTGTCGTGTATCTCTGATAACGTAGGCCTATTCTTACCTGCTGTTGCAACATTTTCGATGGTTTCATTCTGCACATGTGCCATATTCCCCAAAGTGGCAAAAATCACAAAGCCAACAAGAAAACTGGTCCCCGAGTTGGCGGCCGCCACAAGCATAGAATCTCTGTTGAAACACAGACAAACATACAACACCTTCAGTAGCGGGTAGACATCAACCTGACTGAACTGAACAACTCTCTCTCTCTCTCTGTTTCTGTCTGTCTGTCTGTCTATTTGTCTATCTATCTGTCTGCTGTCTGTCTGTCTGTCTGTCTGTCTCTCTCTCTCTCTCTCTCTCTCTCTCTCTCTCTCTTCTCTCTCTCTCTCTCTCTCTTGCTTCATCGTTTCCAGGAATTCGCTTATAATACACTTTATTAACTAAGATTTCTTCCCGAATGCCGCCCACATTCCCAGTTAGAGAGAGAGAGAGAGAGAAAGAGAGAGAGAGAGCAAGAGAGAGAGAGATAGACAGACAGACAGACGGACGGACAGACAGACAGACAGACAGACAGAAGGTTGAAAAACACGCGAGTTAGAATAGATACGTCATTATCATCCCAAAGTATCTACCTCAGGCAGTTGCCATTAAAAGGGCAGTAACTCCCATACGCTGGCAAAACGCCTATTGACACAGCATACGAGAAGAGAGCCTGAGATGCCGCATCGAACCATACCTGAAATGTAAATTAAGCAGACGGTAAAAAAATGAAATCGGTAAATGATACAGTTATGACTAGTTGTCTAGAAGAACGAAAGCCCTCGCCCTTCCTGCCCCCATTTCTCACAACAGTTTCATGGTGCTTCAAATATAAGTGACTTTTTATAAAAAATTTAAAAAATGCTGATTTATGAGAAGCTATTCATTTGTAACTAGTCTGTAGTTATAGAAGCCAGACACTATGGTGCAGTGGTCTGCTCAATGGACTACTGACAGAAGGTTTGGATTTGGATCCCATTAGTTCTATCAAAATTATTGTGGTTTTTTTTTTTCAGAGCTGAGTGTGCCGTGGATTAGTTGAGAAGACTGGACCACACAACCGAGTCTCATCCATTTTGCAGATGCGTCATTGAGGTTGTAGCTTAAATTTTCATGAGAAACACTGCAGGTGTCTGTATCTTTTGGGCCTGGTTAATGCAAGGACATATTATAAAAGGAAGCGTACGATACAGCCAGAATGGAACTCCGTAGCATCACAATTATAATGATAATAATAATAATGAGTAGCCTACATATCTATAATGATGGCGCCAAATCTTGACAATTCATATCAAGGCGCACCCACTCACCAGACATACGCATGCGATCAAAGCAGGCCACCTTACAACACGCGAAACACACAAACACACACACACACACACACACACACACACACACACACACACACACACACACACACACACACACACACACACACACACACACACACACACACACACACACACACACACACACACACACACACACACACACACACACACACACACACACAAAATGATGGAAAGAGGCAGTTGCAGAGTCTGGAAAAGAGATGGGTCTTCAAATTTGATTTAAAAGCAGAAAGGGTAGATGACTGACGAAAGGAGAATGGAAGTTTATTCCAGGCAGATGGTCCCGAAACAGCAAAAGAACGCTGGCCGACACTTGGTAGTTTAAATCTAGGAACTTGAAGGGAAAAAGCATCTGAAGCTGACCGCAAGGTGTGAGTTGACGTCTAAATATTGATAATGTCACAAAGGTATGATGGGGCAGACTGGTGAATAGATTTGTATCACGGGGTATACAGCTTATATTCAGTTCTGTTCAAAACAGGCAACCAGTGCAAAGAGCGAAGGACACGACTGATACGATCAATTTTTTTCTTTTGGGGGACAAGATGAGCAGCTGCGTTTAGTTGCAGACAAAACATTGAGCAAAAAAATCCCATCTGTTGTGGCCATTAAAGTGGCATAGAAAATGGGACACATAAAAAAAGCAAACAAGCAGACAGACAAACAAACTAAACAAAAATAAAACAAAGAAAAAATAATTTTAAAAAAGGCAAGCGCAAATGAAGTGCAATTACCCTTCACTTTTTATTTGAAAAATAAATACACAGCAGTTACTATAGTTTCAGACTTCAACTGTGGCAACAAAGAAACAAGTAAAACACCAACAAAACAGCCACAATGTAACCACCAGTAACAACAGCAGTGGATATGAAAAACATTTATGAGTATTGTCATACACGCAGATAGGTTTCGACTTGAAACTTGTCCCCGTCAGCCAAGTCTTGGCACGTATGTAGTTTATACTGAGCAGTGTGAGTGTGTGTGTGTGTGAGTGTGTGTTGTGTGTGTGTGTGTGTGTGTGTGTTGTGTGTGTGTGTGTGTGTGTGTGTGTGTGTGTGTGTGTGTGTGTGTGTGTGAGTGTGTGTTGTGTGTGTGTGTGTGTGTGTGTGTGTATGTGTTTGTGTGAGTGTATGTGTGTGTTTGTGTGTGTTTGTGTGTGTGTATGTGTGTGCGTGTGTATGTGTGTGTGTGTGTGTGTGCGCGCGCGCGCGCGCGCGTGCGTGTGTCATGTTTATCCATTCGTGCTAATCGTCGATCAAATGTATCAGGCGTAGTAGGTATTGTGGTTAGTTGAACAACTTCAGCTATAGAGGCCTATAACTTTTCCTATGAGCAACTTCAGCTCTACAGGCCTCTAACTTTTGCTATGAGCAACTTCAGCTCTACAGGCCTCTAACTTTTGCTATGAGCAACTTCAGCTCTACAGGCCTCTAACTTTTCCTATGAGCAACTTCAGCTCTACAGGCCTCTAACTTTTCCTGTGAGCAACTTCAGCTCTACAGGCCTCTAACTTTTCCTATGAGCAACTTCAGCTCTACAGGCCTCTAACTTTTGCTATGAGCAACTTCAGCTCTACAGGCCTGTAACTTTTCCTATGAGCAACTTCAGCTCTACAGGCCTGTAACTTTTCCTATGAGCAACTTCAGCTCTACAGGCCTCTAACTTTTCCTATGAGCAACTTCAGCTCTAGAGGCCTATAACTTACTATGAGCAACTTCAGCTCTACAGGCCTATAACTTTTCCTATGAGCAACTTTAGCTCTCATCATCATCATAATCAGGTGCCCTGCCGCATGGCGTCGGCGACCATGGACTTCCAACCATCTCTATCTCTCGCTGCCCCCAGCATCTCCCCCACCCTCTTCATCCTCAGCCACCTTGCAAGTCCGTCCAGCATTCTCTCCCTGGGTCTACCCGGTGCTCTCTTTCCCTCCAGCTTTCCCGTTGTGACCAGGTGCTCCAAATCCCCCTTCCTCATAAAATGGCCTATAAATGTTGCTTGTCTTTTCCTAATCTTCCTTATCAGTGATCGACTTGTGTCTGCCTCCATCAAGACTGTCTCGTTTGTTTTCTTTGCTGTCCATGGTACTCTCAACATTCTTCTGAGAAACCACATCTCGGCTGCCTCAATCCTGCTCTGACTTTGCTTGCTGACTGTCCACGCCTCGTATCCGTACAACAGTATTGGTTCTATATAACATTCAAGAACTCTCTTTCTGATGTTAATTGATAGGCATTTGTTGGTAAGAATGCTTGTCATCTTCTTGAATGCTGTTTTGGCTTGGCCGATTCTGCCAGCTATTTCCGATGTGCATCTGCCGTCTGATGAAATGATCGTTCCCAGGTATTTGAACTTATTACCCTGTGTCAAGGTTGTGCCATTTGCTGTTATTTTGCATGAGGGGATTTCATGTTTTTTACTGATCACCATGACTTCAGTCTTCCTGCTGTTTAGTTCCAACCCCTTACCTTTGCTTTCTGTTTCTAGTATATTCACAAGGTTTTGTAGGTCCCTTTCATTTTCTGCAATTAGCACGGTGTCATCTGCGTACCGAATGTTGTTTATCATTTTCCCTCCAACCTTTAATCCAGGGTCTTCTTCTAGGTTTCTCATAATGTTTTCGCTATATAGTGAAAACAGATCTGGTGACAAAACACAACCCTGTCTGACTCCTCTTTTGATGTTTTGAAAAGAACTTATATTGTTTTCTATTCTCATTGCAACTGTTTGTTCCCAGTACATATTCCTGATTATTCGTAGATCTTTTCCATCGACATTGAGTCTCTCCAGTTGGTTGATCAATTCTTCATGTCGTACCCGATCGAAAGCCTTGGTATAGTCAACAAAGCATAAATACAAATCCTTATTCATCTCAACTGACCTCTCTATGATAGTTCTTAAGATGTATATGGCATTAATAGTTCCTTTCCCTTCCACAAATCCACACTGTTCTTCTGCTATTTCTCTTTTGATTCTATTCCTTGTCCTCATCATGATTATTCTTAACAGGATTTTTGTTACATGACTCATCAAACTGATTGTGCGATGGAGTTCGCATTCTATAGCCCCTGTCTTCTTTGGAAGTGCAATGAAAATTGATTTTGACATATCTTTGGGGATTTTTCCTGTGTCATAAATTTCATTTAGGAGGACTGTTATTTTTCCTATGCCAAATTCCTCCAGGGCTTCAATCATCTCTGTAGTAATGTTGTCTGGTCCTGGGGCTTTTCCTGGTTTCATCTTTTTCAGTGCTGCTCTGACTTCATCTTTCATTATGGGTGGTCCTATGTCATATTGGCAGATGTGATGCGTCTAGTGTGTCGGCTTCGGCCTGCACCGCTGGCTAGCACTGCTGTGCAAAAAGAAGAGCAATGCGTAAGTCTCTTCCTGTCAGTACATAGCCTCTCCATCAGCAAGCCCTACGCTGTGCCTCCTCGTGGCGACAGGCGGTAACTGAGCACCTCACGGACTCAGGCTGAATCTCGTAGGACTCGGAGGAGGTCTGGCCCCCAGACGTGAGGCATGCAGGCCCATCGGCGTGTGGACACGCCCTGGTGCCCACGAACCAGATCCCCAAGCTATGGTAAATAGCTCCACTGCCTTGTGGACATCTCGGGAGAGAGTAAGGCTAAGGGAGTCAACCCTAAAATAAAAAACCGATGGAAGGCAAGGGGAAACCACCATCGTACTTTTCCCCAGGAAATCCATGGACAGAGGAAGAATAAAGAAGAAAGTTAACGACGTCAATAGGTGCTCCTGTGGAGCACCTTCGTCCGGTAGGGACTGTCATGCGGCGCAGGTGACACCAGACCGTCAGCCAGCTACTGCGACCAAAACCAAGATTAAATTCAACACCAAGGTGGCAACATGGAATGTAAGAACAATGCTGCAGAAAGGTAAATTAGACTTCAGCTCTACAGGCCTATAACTTTTCCTATGAGCAACTTCAGCTCTAGAGGCCTATAACTTTTCCTATGAGCAACTTCAGCTCTACAGGCCTATAACTCTTGCTAGCCATATTGAACTGTCTTTTGATAGAAAGTCTTCCTGGGCTGAGGTGGAGCCCCACGAATACATACAACAATGTAAAAAATGTATCTACTGTACTGTTCCCTGTGTATAGTTTGAATGATATCTAATTACTCAATTGTTTTCTTTTCTATGTTTATGTATATAAAAGAATATGAAAATTAAATCTGCTCCATTGTTCTGTGTTTTATCAATGTGTCTATACTTTTTCTAATTCTCTCTCCTCCCCCCCCCTCTCTCTCTCTCTGTCTCTCTCTCTCCCTCTCTCTCTCTCTCTCTCTCTCTCTGTGCGTGCATATGTGTGTGTGTGTGTGTGTGTGTGTGTGTGTGTGTGTGTGTTGTGTTGTGTGTGTGTGTGTGTGTGTGTGTACGTGTGTACTCTGTTGAAAACCAAAAGGTCGAAACCGGTCCGTTCTGTTTATGTTAATACTGTTTGAGTCTGAAGGTGAATACAGTACATTTCCTTTTTATTCCATGCACCTGCAGTCGCTCTTCTTTTTCATCTACATGTATGTCTTATATGTGTCATAATCAACATATCGGCGTGTTGTGTGTACTGCTTAATTGTAATGAAAAGCTGCAGCCTTGAACATGATGTGGCTTTTAAGTTTGATTTACCATTGATGTAATACTTCGTTCTCTGTTCAGTTAATGTTGAATGAAAAGCAGTGAAATCTATCTTTTCTTCACAAGCGGATATACCAACATGAATAACAAAAAGAGATAACAGAAGACAAGGTCGTCGAGCCATTCTAAAAAAATCTTTCTTTTCATGCAAAAATTGTACCAGGAAATCTGGATTTTGTGCTTCTCAAGGTCACTGTGACCTCGAAAAATCTTCAGCTGGAACAAAACTGAATGAGCATAGAGGAGAATGGTAGACTAGAATGGTAGATTGGAATGGTAGACTGGAATGGTAGACTGGAATGGTGGACTGGAATGGTAGACTGGAATGGTAGACTGGAATGGTAAACTGGAATGGTAAACTGGAATGGTAGACTGGAATGGTAGACTGGAATGGTAGACTGGAATGGTAGACTGGAATGGTGGACTGGAATGGTAGACTGGAATGGTAAACTGGAATGGTAGACTGGAATGGTAGACTGGAATAGTAGACTGAGATAGTATTGCTTAGTGAACAAGAAACACCCGAGGGTGCAGGATGGGATCCAGAACACCAATGTCCCGTCACTCTCCAGGCAATCACTTCCCAGCTCCACACGCCACATGACAGCCATTTCACTAAGCAAAAGGGGGTCTGTCCATGCGCTGTGTGACCCATTCGGACCCAGTCATCATTTACCTTATGAACAAACCGAACGGCAAGATGGGGAGATGGCAAACCCCTGGTCATAGCCACACAGGGTGCACCAACCAGATCCAGCCCAGCTAATAGACCAAAAGAGAATGGAAGAGCCCTCTCTGGCCTTACTCTGGGCCTTCGTCTCTCTATTGAACAGCTACCAAGCCGCCAACTCGCATAACTACTTGCTCTTCTCCCCTTACCATACACATTCAGCAGTCGGAAGCTCTCAAGGTTGGTTTACTTCAACCACAAGGGATATGCGAACGGCCACAAGAGTGGCCAGGCATGATGCTCTAAACGCAGCCCATTATGCTTTTGAGCAAGATCTAACGTGCCCCTAAAAGAATCCGTAAGTTTGCCGCCAAGGAAGACAAGATCAGCGAACCATTCTGACAAACTCGTTTTTCATGCAAAAATAATAACAGAAACTCTCGAGTTTGTGCTTCTCAAGGTCACTATGATCTTGAAGAGAAGCTTTAGTTGAAACGTAACTTAATAAACACAGAAGAGAATAGTAGATTGTCACAACAGTGAAAAAATATAGTAAATATTATCAGAACAATAATGAGATAGTGTTGCTTACACATCACCTTCATCAAAAAAAATGTTAGTTTTAGGCATTTATTTGATCCTGTGTGATCTGTATGATCTTGACCTTGCAGCCTTATTTCCGATACTTATAGTTTCGCGTGTCCTTAGCAGATCCCACTTTTGATCAAAATTAGGTAAAGATCCATCCATCAAGAACTGGAGAAATTCTGTTTTCATACGTCTGTCACACACACACACACACACACACACACACACACACACACACACACACACACACACACACACACAACACACACACACACACACACACACACACACACCACGATATGAGAGAAAGAGAGAGAGACAGACAGACAGAAAGACAGAGCAGAGACAGACAGACAGAGAGAGAGAGAGACACAGAGAGAGAGAGAGACAGAGTGAGAGAAACAGACAGACATACAGACAGACAGAAAGAGACACAGAGAGAGACAGAGACAGAGAGACAGAGAGACAGAGAGACAGAGAGAGAAACAGACAGACAGACAGAAACAAGACAAGTTTACGACCTTGACATCGCCCAGTCTGTCAAACTGAGGCTTGATGTAGTAGGTAATACCAGTGGTCGCCCCTTCCTGTCTAACTGCCAGGATCAGCAGAGTGATGATCAGGACGTAAGGAAATGTGGCTGTGAAGTACACAACCTGAATGAAATGAAAAACAGAACAATAAATTATAGAATGCCTAAAGAATTTAAAGTGAATTAAAAGTGAAGTTTGCAATGACTTCATTTTTTTCCAAAACAAAAACCCATATTATGGGTTTAAAACATCAGTTTAGTATTGATCCTTCATAGATTACATATTCATATTGAGGGAGCTGATGGTATTTCTGCAGATTACAAAAGTTCCATTCCACATTTTCCCATTATGACTGACATATAGCCCAAATCTGGCGATGTCTCATCTGTAAACTATTCAGAATCTTTGCGGTATATTTTTAGACAGAAGGAAGACACATAACCTTGTCTGGTCAGTATAAAACAATCTTCCTCTCCAAGAAGCTGGTAGCACAAATTAAATACAATGAATTGAATCATTTTAAAAACTGTCATATGTTTGTTCTAATCTCATTTGACTGTATCCATTCTGATGCAGTTAAAAATCATGTAGGCGAAGAGACGTTTTGCAACTGTAGATGGGGTGTCACTTTCGTGGTTGATTACACAGAGGTGCTTACCTCAAAATATAGAAATATACATGTCCTAATGCTGTACGCCCATTTTGTATCCTCTTTCTGTGTGTTTCTTTGTCAGTTTTTTACCTTTCCGCTCCAGCGTATGCCCTTGAAGACACAGAAGTATATGACAACCCAGCAGACGGCCAGACTGGCCACCAAGTGAACACACACCTCTCCTGGTTTGTCTATGCCTTCAGACAGCTGTAGCACCCCTCGCCTGGACACACAACAAAAAGTCCGGTTCTATAATGTTAGCTGTTTTGGAGATGGACTATAAGTCTACTTTTCCTGTCAAAGATTTCACGATAAAAAAAAAAGAGAATGGGCAGACACAGGTATAAACAGAGAGAAACAGCTTGGAGGGGGAGGGGGAGAATCGAAGGAGCGTAATGATTATGACAGATAGACACGTACGAAGTTCTCTTCCCTATTCTTTGAAACCCACCACCAATATTCTTCTGCGGGAGATGCTGCCTCATGCAACACCTGTGTTCCATTGCCATCAGCTGTGAAGTTCACAACAGGAAGATATTGGCCTGTGGTAGAGTTGCTCACATTGTGAAACAGCTCTTGTTGACCCTGATGTCCAGATATGTTGACTGCTTGCTTTAGAGTACAGCTGGAACAAACAAAAACATAAGCATATAAACTATTGACTAAGCACATAAATGAAAAATAAGCCATGATAAACCAGTGACTATGTATATAAATAAATAAATAAGCCATCATCATCATCATCATCACCCTCGCCCACAACTTGAGTAAGTAAACTGATTCATGAATTTCATCATCGAAGTATACTCCTGTAATCTGCATGTTGGTGAGAGGGAACAACGGGAAGCAGCAGCAGACAAGGTCTTCTATCTCTGTCATAGACTGTGGCAGCAAGCAAATCAGACATCAGATCTTTGACATTGGGCTACCGGCTCTTCCTCTGTTGACACCAGCAAAGCTTCCTTTTAGGATACTCTGAAAAAATCTTAATGCCCATATTACATTACATAACCAAACTAAGCAAGCTTTTGGGTTTTGTGGTGGGATCTTGATGTTCATTTTTAAACTTCCAATGTAAAAAATATCATAATGTATGTTCTGTATGCTATACAGAGTTCATACGTCCACAATGTCTTCATATGTGTATTTTTTTTTGCCATTTGTCGTTACCACATTGTGTGTTAGATGTCAATTTGTTGTGAAGCAAAAGATAATTAAACAATGTTTTTAAAAAAGTTCGCATGTTAACTTTAAATGAACTTTGCTGCGGTCTTTCTTTTTTTCAATTTTTTTTATCATTACGGACTTCCACGTGTGGGTGTAATTATTGTTTTGCTGTTGTTTGGAAACAGGTGAAAACGAAGAATTTTAATGTTCGTAATTTGTCAGCTCTTTATTATGCCCACGCCACACACACACACACACACACACACACACACACACACACACACACACACACACACACACACACACACACACACACACACACACACAACACACACACACACACACACACACACACACAGAGTGTTCATAGTTTGACTGTTCATAACACTCACCTGTCAGTGGTCATCGTCTGACTTTTCATACTATTCGTCTGTAAGTGTTCATGATCTGAATATCCATAATATTTGTCAGCATTCATCATTTGATCGTTCATAATACCCACCTGTCAGTGTTCATCGTCTGACTGTTCATAATACTCACCTGTTGGAGTTCGTCATCTGATTGTCCATAATATTTGGCAGTGTTCATTATTTGATCGTTCATAATACTCACCAGTCAGAGTTCAACATTTGACTGTTCATAATACTCATTTGGGGTGTAGGGGGCTCTGGATAGAGGTAGTACCTTTGATGTCTGGCTGCTGCACTCTACCTGGTAGGGTGGACGGGCATCACTGGTCCTCAACCATCCTCTAAATCTCTCACGTGCTGGCTCCAAGCGCCACACCCCGGGACCTCGCCTCAGCAGGCGTGCCAAACCATGTGAGGGGGTGATGTTAACACTGCATCACTGGGCGAATAACCTCCACGATGCAGGTTACCGGCCAAGGCGGACGAAGTTCCGCAAGGAACTCAACGGCTATGTGTTCAAGACCAAGGCGAACCACCTAGATGGAGGACGTCGGCTGTGGTCTGGCATGGAGAGGGATGGGCTCCGCCATGCGACATTGCCCAAGACACACTAAATGAAGATTACAACCGCAACTCAATCCATACCGGCCCGGTCGTCGCCCGGAACAAGGACCGCGCCTTCCGTCGCTGGCCATTAGGGCGGAGGTGAAAAGTATGTGACTGGTGGACCAAAATCCCTACGTACAAGAAAAAATGTTACTATCGGCACCTGGAATGTGAGATCGCTGAGAGCAGCAGGAAAAGTTGCAGAACTAACGCATGAAATGAAGAGATACCGATGGAACGTCCTTGGGCTCTGTGAGGTACGATGGAAAAACCTCGGAGAAACGTCTACCCCAGAAGGCCACAAACTCTACTTCAGTGGCAGTGAAGACAAACATGAACATGGAGTTGGATTCCTCATTCACAAAGACACTGTGAATGCCATCATGGGATGCCGACCAGTCTCTAGCAGACTCATTACTATTCGGCTTAAGGCTTCACCTTTTAACATCACCGTCATCCAAGCTTATGCTCCAACAACTGACTATGATGACGAGGCTGTCGAAGATTTCTATGATCAACTGCAGGAAATCGTAGATCAGACGCCAAAGAAAGACATCATTATAGTGCAGGGCGACTGGAATGCGAAGATTGGAGAGGATGAACACAATAACTGGAAAGGGATATGTGGCTAATACTGCAACCCTGAGACCAACGAAAGAGGTTTGAGGCTCCTAGAATTTGCCAGTTACAACGACCTGAAGGTGGTGAACACGTTCGGTCCACACAAACCATCTAGACGCTGGACATGGCACAGCCCAGGAGAAAAATACCACAGTCAGATCGACTACATCATGGTTAAAAGACGCTTCCAGTCAAGTGTTAACATCGCAAAGACCAGGAGCTTTCCAGGAGTCGACATTGGAAGCGATCATGAGCTTGTAATGATGACCTTCAAACTCCGCCTCCAGAGGATGAAGAAACAGGGCAACATAAGAATTAAGTTCAATCTTGAGAAGCTCAAAGACCCCAACATAGTTGAAAACTTCCAAGCAACGATAGGAGGGAAGTTTGCTCCTCTCCTCGTCCTTGACAATGTGGACACCGAAGTAGACACTCTGATCAATAACTTCAACACTGCCGTGACCGAAGCAGCCAACGACATCCATGGAAAACACCGACCAACAAAGATGCCCTGGGTCACGGAAGAAGTACTAAAGCTGAGCGACAAACGCAGAGAACTAAAGCAAAAGAAGAGTACGGATGAAGGTGCTAAACTATACAGAAAAGCCAACCAACAAGTTAAAGAAGGCATGAGGAAAGCAAAGAAAATATGGATTGAAGAACAATGCCAAGATATCGAAGCAAACCTGCAGAAAAATAACAGCAAAAAAGCCTACCAGCTTGTGAAAGGACTAACAAGCTCAAAACAAGGCAGAACCACTACCATACAGAACAAAGCAGGGAAATGTCTCATAGAAGATCAAGAGATTCTGCAGAGGTGGACAGAGTACTGCTCCGAATTATACACACACACAACAACAGGAGATCCCAAGGTGCTAGACGTTCCTCCACCAACCAACAACGACAGCTACCCCATCGTGCGAGAAGAAGTTGAAGCTGCAGTAAAATCATTGAAGAAAGGTAAGTCGGCAGGAATGGACAACATTCCCTCAGAACTGGTCCAGGCAGGAGGAGAGGCCATGATAGATATGTTACTCATCATCTGCAATAAGATCTGGCGGACAGGTGAGTGGCCAACACCTTGGACCCAGTCCCTGATCATCACTCTCCCGAAGAAAGGCAACCTACAACTATGCCAAAACTACCGTACCATCAGCCTGATCAGCCATCCAAGTAAGGTCATGCTAAAAATCCTTCTGAGTAGACTGAAGCCACAAGCTGAGGAGATAATAAAAGAAGAGCAGGCAGGTTTCAGACCAGGAAGAAGTACCACAGAGCAAATTTTCAACCTCAAATTGCTCTGTGAGAAATACCTGCAACACCAGCAAGGCCTTTACCACGTCTTCGTGGACTTCAAGAAGGCATTCGACAGAGTTTGGCACGCAGCCTTGTGGGCAACCATGAGGCTGTACAACATCAATGCCAACCTGATCAGAACCATAGAATGCCTCTACGAAAAGGCGACCAGTGCAGTCTACCATGACAACAACATAGGCGAATGGTTCCGAACCACAGTTGGAGTACGCCAAGGATGCCTGCTCTCCCCCACTCTCTTCAACATCTTCTTAGAGAGAATAATGGCTGACGCACTTGAAGACCACGAGGGAACAGTCAACATCGGAGGTAGAACAATCACAAACTTGCGTTTTGCCGACGACATTGACGGACTAGCTGGGCAAGAGCAAGAGCTAGTCAGCTTGATAAAACATCTTGATGAGGCCTCCACAGCATTTGGCATGCAGATCAGTGCAGAGAAAACCCAGTTGATGACAAATAATACCAATGGCATCAGCACTGACATTACCATAGATAACAAGAAACTTGAGACCGTCCATAGATTTAAATATCTGGGAGCTATAGTATCAGATGAAGGATCAAAGCCCGAGGTACTTTCCAGGATTGCCCAGACCACAGCTGCAATGACCAAGCTAAAAGTCATCTGGAACAACAAGAATATCGCAATCGGCTCCAAGATCAGACTGATGCGTTCCGTGGTCATGTCAATATTTTTGTATGCATGCGAAACATGGACCATAACAGCAGACATTGAAAGAAGGATACAGGCAATGGAGATGAGATACTTCCGCAAACTCCTTGGTATCTCGTACAAAGATCATATAACCAATAAGGAATTGAAAACCCGAATCGAAAACGCCATCGGGCCGTATGAAGACCTCCTGACCTCAGTGAAAAGACGCAAACTGAGGTGGTACGGGCACGTCACACGATCATCTGGACTGGCCAAGACCGTCTTGCAGGGAACAGTTCAGGGAGGGAGACGAAGAGGCAGACAGAGAAAAAGATGGGAAGACAATATCAGAGAGTGGACTGGCCTTGAATGGAATATCATTCTGCGGAAAGCTGAGGACCGTGAGGAGTGGAGGAAGTTGGTTGCAAAATCTTCAGTGGTGCCCCAACGGTCAACCAGACTACGGGACTGATGATGATGATGATGAATACTCATTTGTCAGTGTTCATCATCTGACCGTTCGCAGTGCTCACATAGCAGTGTTCATCATCTGACTGGTCATAATACTCACCTGTCAGTGTTCATCGGACTGGTCATAATACTCACATGTCAGTATTCATAATTTGAATGTTCATAATGCTCACCTGTCAGTGATCTAAATCTGAATGTTCATAATACTCACCTGTCAGTGTTCAACATCTAAATGTTCATAATACTCACCTGTCAGTGTTCATCATCTGAATGTTCATAAAACTCACCTGGCAGTTTTCGTAATACTCACCTGTCGGGTTTTATCACCTGACTGCTCATGATAATTGTGTGTGTGTGTGTGTGTGTGTGTGTGTGTGTGTGTGTGTGTGTGTGTGTGTGTGTGTGTGTGTGTGTGTGTGTGTGTGTGTGTGTGTGTGTGTGTGTGTGTGGGTGTGTGGGTGTGGTGTGTGTGTGTGTTTGTATGTGTGTGTTTGTATGTGTGTGTGTATGTGTGTCATTTAATGGTATATAATACTTGTCATTGTTCATTACCACTGCTTATAATACATATCAGCGTTTATCATCTGACTGTTCATGATACTGACCTGTAAGTGTTCATCGTCTCACTTTATAATAACCATCTGTAAGTGCTCATCATGTGACCATTCATAATACCCACTTGTCAGTGTTCCAGTCATTGTTGCAGTTTGTCCAGGGAAGCTCAGAGGTAAAGGAGACGACAAAGTAGTGTCCCACCCAGGCCAGAATGATGTTGTAGTATGTACATTGCAAGCACCCAAACACCAGTGTACTATATCCGATACCTGTAACAAACAGGATCGTTTAACACAAGCGTGCATCAAGCAGGGAAAAGGTATGACACTGTACGGTGACACTGCGATATCTCTGTCTCTCTCTGTCTCTCTCTCTTTCTCCCTCCCTCTTTCTCTCTCTCTCTATCTCTCCATATCTCTCTATCTGTCTATCTATCTTTCTATCTATCTATCTATCTATCTATCTGTCTGTCTGTCTGTCTATCTATCCATCTATCTATCTATCTCTATCTCTATCTCTCTCACATAAACACACAGAAACACACAGACACACACACGCAGACACACACACACACATATATATATATATATATATATATATATATATATATATATATATATATATATATATATATATATATATATATATATATATACCAAAGATGAGGAGGGATGCTCGTGGAAGATGGTTACCTTTCATCAGAGGACAAATGTCCCAGATACCAACCGCTCCTTTCTGAGTGTACTGTCCTATGGCCACTTCCAGGAAGAGAATGGGGAAGCCGATGATGATGATACAGCAAAGGTAAGGAAACACAAAAGCACCTGCAACATGGCATTAAATGCAATAACACTGAAGCAATGCAGGTGGGCAGTGCATGAAGGTAATTTGCCTTTAGAGCTAATGTATAGAACTATAACACTAGGTTCTTCCATTCTCTCTTGGCCTAGATAAAACATAGGCTAGGTAGGGCTTCAGGACCTGGCCAGCTCATGGGTTTATGTGAAGGCTTAAGGCTTGTGCCATGATCATCAATACACATGGCACCTGTGACGTTAGTGCATATGGAATTTGTTCCGAGCACGGAGACGTCATTTTGAGAAACCTAGACTGAAACTGAAACTTAGTCTGGTGGCTGGGCTGGACCCGGTTGGTGCGCGTTGTGTGGCTATGTCTCAGTGGTTTGTCATCTCCACAACATGCCATTCAGTTTGTAAACAAGGTAACTGGTGACTGGATTCGAATGGGTCAAGCAACGTATGGACAGCCCCCCCCCCCCCTCCCTTTGTTTGATGAAATGGCTATAAAGTGGCGTCGGGAGCTTGGGAGGTGATTGTCTGGAGAATGGCGAGGCATTACAGCTCTGGATCCCATCCGCACCCTCGAGGTGTTTCTTGTTAACTGAATGGTGTTAGTGTAATACATATGAAGAACAACACGCTAGGCCGAATTAAAACAAAGAATAAGTTCAACAGTTAAATGGTATAGATTGTATAGATGTTTTCTGTCATCCAATGTGTGAACTGCTTCGTCACGTAAGAAACATTCTTCCCAAACCTCTCGTTCCAGCTCCTCAGCACACGGTTAATCCCAAGATCATTCAGTCCAACTCCCAGTGGCATGCAGCCCATGGTAACTAAAGATGACGAGCCTCTATAAGGACCACTCACCAGAGGAGACCCTGCACATCTGCTGCGTCTTTCAGTGGAGATATGTGGAATTACAAACCTCGGTGTCTTTTGGGATAGTTTCAGTTTCAAATCAGTAACAATTTCTCAAGATGACGTCTTCGCCCTTGGAATGAATTCTATATGCACTATCGTCACAGGTGCCATGTGATGGAGAAGATCCAGAATGATCATGGCACAAGCCTTAAGCCTGCACATAAACCTTCGAGCTAGCCGGGACCTGAGGTCCTATCCAGATAGTTCCATAACCCTGGGGTCAACAAGCAAAGCCAGAACAAGATTGAGGCAGCCGAAATGTGGTTTCAAAGAAGAATGTTGAGAGTTCCATGGACAGCAAAGAAAACAAACGAGACAGTCTTGATGGAGGCAGACACAAGAAGATCATTCATAAGAAAGATTAGGAAAAGACAGGCAACATTTGTAGGCCATTTTATGAGGAGGGGGGAATTGGAGCACCTGGTCACGACGGGAAAGCTGGAGTGGAAGAGAGCACCAGGTAGACCCAGGGAGAAGATACTAGACAGACTTGCAGAGTGGCTGAGGACAAAGAGGGTGGAAAAGATGCTTGAGACAGCAAGAGATAGAGACAGATGGAAGTCTATGATCGCCAATGCCATGCGGCAAGGCACCTGATGATGATGATGATGGATTCATAGTGGAGTGAGGTGGAAGAGACCTCAACTTTTCCCGGGGCCAGCACCACAAAGGCAACGCCCATCGCCCCCCCCCCCCTCGATTCAAATTCATATTCATATGCCTTGTTCCTATCGCCTCTAGCTCTCTATGATTTACTTTCCCTGTCCCTAAAGACAAACAGGTACCTATTCATAGTTGGGTGGACTTGGGCAGTGTGTTCAAGTATGAGTATAAGCCTGGTCAGCCACCCATTCAGCAACCACGCTCGATCGTGTGTGAACCAGATATTTAGGAATGAGTGCAGTAATCACTATGTTCATCCCATTCCCAGCTTTTCAGTAAATGGAGTGATAGTGATCCGACTGCTCAACGTCAAAACATGACACAAGTGAATTATCAATAAAACAACATGGTCAGTCATTTCAGGAATTGACTAAATGAACAAGTAAAGTAGTTCTATAAACAAACAAACAAAAACAGAAAAAAACGCGTAATACGTAGTATTTCTTTCTTTCTTTCATCTGGTGGCATTTACTGGGAAGGTGTTGCGGGGAGATGAAGTTGGCGATCTGCAGCAAGACGGGAAGCCTGGATAAACATCATGTTGTGGCAGCAAAGTGTGTCGAAACTCCATCAGTCCACTGCCTGCCTGGTCTGGTCTTCCACTGGCTCTGAATCTGTGTATTTGACGTTGCAGATATTGCAGGGCTGGCTGGTGTTTTGGTATTTCTTTCAGATAACCAAACTACTTTATGGGTTGCTGTTTTGGGTACTGGTTGATAGGTGTAGCATCAATCATCTTGTTGCTCACTGGGGACATCTCGTCTCACAACTTGTGAATTTTCGCTCCAAAGCTTTATTCAGAGTCTAGGTCTGTCACTGATAGGTGAGGATGGGAACGAAGATTGCGCTGATCGTTCTCCTTTGGATTATAAAGATATCTTTCGGTTCTTCAAGAAGGGTGCTATTTGATAGTTAATTGAGTTTGCTTTCTGAACTCTAGTCTATTTTTCCGTTCAACTTTCCATCCATGCAAAGATACTCCGCAATTATTTAAATCTTGTAGTTTGCTTATCCAGCTTTTCAGGAATGCGCCCTACTGAAACGACCTGTCTTACCTATGCTGATCTTCACTCCATAGTGCAGCTGTCCTTTAAGTTGTTTGTATGTCTTTGCAGTTGTTCCTTGTTTTTGTTCAAGATGATCTGGTCACCACGAAACAGCAGTTCCTTTACGGCCTGTGGGTCTGGATTGGCGTCTTTGGTGATTTTGTCCAGGTGTACAATGAACAGTAACGGTGACAGTGTACAACCCTGTCTCACACCGAATTTCACTTGGAACCATTTCAAAAGCTTTCCTGCGGTTTGTACTGCACTATGACTGTTGATGTAAATCACCCTGATGTTGTCGAGAAGTTGCCCCATCATGCCCTACATGTATAGTTCAATTACCCCCAAACCATTAACCCTGCCGACCCTGTCAAAAGCTTTTTCTTGGTCTATGTCGCCAACACAGAATAAAAACATGTTTAAATATCGTGTTTTGTATATACTTACCTCCGCCATTTTTGTAACACAGGTAGGAGAACCTCCATATGTTGCCAAAACCTACACAGAAGCCAATGCAAGACAGCAAGAAATCTATTCTGGATGCCCACGTCTCTCGTTTTTCGCTGCTGGGCATTGTGACCTGCATTTACATACACACACACACACACACACACACACACACACACACACACACACACACACACACACACACACACACACACACACACACACACACACACACACACACACACACACACACACACACACACACACCATTAATTATGTATACAAAAGTACAAAAGTCTCAAAGACACTTTCGAGACATTTTCATCGACGAATTAGATCCAAATAAATGTTCAAAAGAGCTTGCCGTTGGCTATTATGTTTTTACGTATGGAAAAATGCAAGATGTTTGCTGATTGCAAAGACCGTGCTTATGAAAGTGAGAGAGTTGTCAAATACACTGCCACACAGACAAACCTTCTGTACAAGAGTATGAAAAATCACACAGGCCTTGGACAACATCAACCCCCAACAGTCGTATTGGTGTGAAGATCTTTCGTTGTAAGCCTTTCGTCTCTTCTTTTCATTTTTTTCAAGTCTTTGCTGAAGAAATATGGACCTGGATAGTCTACATCTGTCTCCTTTGTAGACCATATCTATTTTTCCATTTCAAGAGATACAGTGGAGCAACCATCAGTTTACTATAGTCAGCCATTTCACAATGCCCGATCGAATACAATTGAGCAAAAGCAAAGTGGATATCAAGGAACAGGATAAGTCCGTACATACTATACCTGTCTGCAAATTGAACCTTATGAATTTCACAGGAATAGGGAAAGTCCGTACATACTGTACTTGTTTGCAAATTGGACCTTTTGAATTTCAGAGACACTGTTGTATGAAACTTTTTGATTGGTCAGCATTTCAAACCTTGCTTTCTTATGATCATTTTGACGAAACATGGTGGCGTCGTAGACTCAAAGAGGAAGCCGCTGAGTATTTTAATTTTTTTACCGTCATAGCTATTACAATAGGGTGATAAACAAAGCATTTTTCTGGTTATTTGATAGAAAGCAGCTAGATACTGGCAGCTTATCGTTTGCTTTATCAATGCGATCTTCCCCTCCCCCCCTAAAAAAAGTTTAGAAGAAGGCTAGCCACAAATCCACTGTCATTTAAAGGTCATAATTTGTATTTGTTTCTTTGATAAATAAAAGTGAACTTGAGGTGGTATGCTGTTCATTCCGTCGTTCCATTTAGTGAGTTTACATTGTGTTCTTATAAAGACGTTCATCACGGTAGCTGCATCGAAAAGACAGTATGCACATTATCAGACACAAATAGCTAATTTGATAGTGGGCCATGTGATTTAAGTGAATAACAAATCTTGCAGTTTCTAAGTCACAAATGTCAGTTTATTCGCGTGTAAATGAAGGTTAAACGTGAACTTCTTTCTTGTGTTTATATTTTTCGTAAATCTTTTACAAACTTGAAAATAATCATTTTCCCCTCAACAATAGTATTTCTGATTCTGACCTACCATTTTTTTTATTGTGTTTGTAACTTTTTAAGGGTTTGTATAAAAACTCGTCTTTCAATAGTGGACCAGGTGGTACGAAATCCTTAAGCGTGTGGTACAATGTAATTAACAAGATTTTGTTACTGGACCAATTACAGATTTTCTTTTTGCTCTCTCTCCAAAAATTGAAAAGATACAATAATATACTTTTAGTAACAATACTTTGATGTATAGTCTGATGATGCAATTTTGTTAACGATACCATCCTTGTCTTAGTAGAAAATTATGGCCAGTTTTCTGTTGGGGGAACAGTATTAACGGACCTACCCTATGTATGTGCCTGTCCAACGTCCATTGAACGTTTCTGGCCGTTACCATGTTATTTTGTTTTTTAAACTTAACCCCTATTGAAAAGTTTAAACTAATTCCAAGCACGTCAGATGCTACGTTTCAAAATGCTTAACACTTCTACGATACTTTCACGGCGAATGATAAATTGTTCAAAACAAATCAATGAGATACAGTTTAACATCACCACACAAATAAACCGCCAAGTCAGACTTGTTTCAACGCTGCAACATTGCTTGTTGTGCTCATTTCTGTTTGCAGGAAAAAACGTTAAATACACATTTTCAGTCTTACGAAAACTATACTTACTGCACTCGTTTAATGATGTATGCCATCTTTTTGGGAATGTAGTAAAGCCAAGAACTGTCAGTTTTATACCTTAATTGATAATGCTATCGAAATGAAAGAGTTCTGTAAAAATGTAAAAATTATTATCACCTGAGTACATTCAAAATAGTTTGTAAGAGAACAGTTCTCAAGCAGTGTCTTTGATTGCCAATAAAGAGAATGCAAATGTACCTGCCTTGAAAAACAAACAAATAAACAAACAAAATAGTCAAACAAAGAAAACAAACGAGACCTTAAAGAGAGAAACCAACCAACTGGTCTACACAAAAAAACAAATCAAAAGGCATTTGAGGCAGATATTGTAGCGAACTCCTTGGTGTCTCGTACAAAGATCATATAACCAATAAGGAAGTGAAAACCAGAACTGAAAACGCCATCGGGCCGTATGAAGACCTCCTGACTTCAGTGAAAAGATGCAAACTTAGGTGATACGGGCACGTCACACGATCATCTGGACTGGCCAAGACCGTCTTGCAGGGAACAATATAGGGAGGGAGACGAAGGGGCAGACAGAGAAAAAGATGGGAAGACAATATCAGAGAGTGGACTGGCCTTGAATGGAACATCATTCTGCGGAAAGCTGAGGACCGTGAGGAGTGGAGGAAGTTGGTTGCAAGATGTTCGGTAGTGCCCCAACGGTCAACTAGACTACGGGATCTGGGCAAGGAGGAACGAAAAAAGTGAACTTCATAAGGATTAAATTCCCTACAGATGATGTGTGCCCCGTTAGCACATTGGTAAAACCGCGTACCGCAGTTCTGAAGCGCAGAATCGCCCAGGTTCGATCCCCGGCGTGGGAAAAAAAAAAAAAAAAAAAAAAAAATAGACAACAGCAGAAGGGCATCCAGGAGTCATGACCTGGATGTGGCCCGGCCCCCCGAGAGTGTAAGGAATTCAGGGCAGAAACACTTGTCTAAAGGGGGTTACTTCTCTGAAGACCTTCTGTTGTCTAGCTCTCCCTAGAGTTTCTTTCTACCTGCACATGGTCAGTCCATTGACTTCCGGGAATAGTTCGGAGGACATTCGGGAAAGACCGAAGGACACTGGGAAAGACTAGATCTGCGGGCTTTGTGGGTTGGCTTCCCACCTTGCCTTTGATAACATGCCACGAGTTTTTCAAATGAAAGATGCTCCCAGGATTCACCGAAAGGGGGAGAGAATGATGAATCCATCGGCACTGACTCCATCACGACTGGAAACGCACAACGGACCATGATTAATGACCAGTTGGAATTTCCGTGTGCGTGTGGAAGGAGATTCACCACCAAACGCGGCATGAAGATCCACAGGACAAAAATGGGCTGTTTGAAGACACATACGAACCAGCAGCAGCGCACTGCGATAGCAGGTGAGACGTTGGATGACCAAGGCCAGGAATTAAACCATAGTGCCAAGGACATCCACGCTGACGGTTCTGATGCGGATTTTGCACAAGCTCTTAACGCCAAACGTGGAAAACTCAATTTGCCGCCTGCCGGTGCAAAAGAACAATGGGAGAAATTAGATGAGGAACTTGTCCTTAAGCTGAATGCGCTAATAGGGAACAGTACGCTGGAACACAAACTTGACACATACGGAGACATCATATACTCTATCTGCAGGGACACTTATGGAGTGAAGCAGCCAAAGACAAAAACGCCTCCCCAGAAATCCAGAAGACAGCAACAGATGAGCATCCGGAGGGAGAAAAGGAAGCTTAAAAAGCGAATGAAAACTGCCTCAGAATTCGAGAAGCAAGGGCTCCTGGAACTCTGGAAAGATCTGAAGGCCAAACACAATGCTCTCAGCAAAGTGGAATCAGCAAGGCGAAGAAAGAGCAAAAAGAAGAAGACTCAAGATCGTTTCTTCAAAGATCCCTTTGACTTTTCAAGAAAGCTGTTTGAACAACCCAAATCAGGGACTCTCACAGTGGGCAAGGAAACCCTAGAGCAGCATCTCAGGGAAACATATTCCGATTCTCAGCGCGAGGCACCACTTGAAATCCAGAATCTGGTTTGGCCTGCAGCGCCAGAAGGAAAATTCAATAACAAACCACCAACACTGGATGAAGTGAAGAACGTAGTAAAGAAAGCCAGAGCCAAGTCAGCACCTGGACCAAACGGAATACCATACCTGCTCTACAAGAAATGCCCAAAAGTGCTCGAGTGGCTCCACAAGATGATTCGATCAGCATGGAGGAACCAGAAGATCAGCGACCAATGGATGAGAGCTGAAGGAGTGTACATTCCGAAGGAGCAGAACTCCAGCAGCATCAATCAGTTCAGGCCAATATCACTTCTGAACGTCGAGGGGAAAATCTTCTTCTCTGTTATGGCAGCAAGATTGACAAAATACCTGACTGAAAACAAGTATCTGGATATGTCAGTCCAAAAGGGAGGCATACCAGGAATGCCTGGATGCTTGGAACATGCCACGTTGATTTGGGATGCCATCCAAAAAGCAAGAACAGAGAAGAGAGACATTGACGTAGTTTGGCTTGATCTGGCGAATGCATATGGATCAGTTCCACACGATATGATCCAGCTGGCTCTTGAAATGTATCACATCCCAGAAAACATCCGAACAATGCTGAGGAAGTATTTCCAAGGGTTCTCAATGCGGTTCTCTACCAAAGAATACACCACGGACTGGATAGACCTAGAGGTGGGCATTGCAATGGGCTGTGCAATCTCTCCCATACTGTTCGTGTTGGCAATGGAAGTCATCTTGAAAGCTGCAATGAAGAGTTCAGGTCCAGTGAATCTGGGAGATGGATACCAGATGCCTCCTCTGAAAGCTTTCATGGATGACACAACAGTCTTGTCCACGGATGAGGAAGAGACACACCAAATCTTAAAGCAGCTGGATGAGCTGGTGGCCTCTTCAAGAATGAGGTTCAAACCTAAGAAATCCCGAAGTCTCTCACTGCGAAAAGGAAAAGTGGCAGATTCAGTCAAATTCATGGTAGCCAACCAAGCCATCCCCACTGTCACAGAAGAGCCAGTAAAAAGTCTCGGAAGATGGTATGATGACTCCCTGAAAGACACACAAAGGGGATGTGAAACCAAGCAAACAGCAGAAGAAGGCCTGAAGAAAATAGATAACTGCGGACTGCCAGGCAAATACAAAGTCTGGTGTCTACAGTTCATGCTGATACCAAAGCTGCTGTGGCCACTGCTAATCTATGACATTTGCACCAGCACAGTCGAAGCAATGGAAGCCAAAATCAACAAATACACAAGAAAATGGCTCGGTGTCCCACCTGGTCTCACTGATGTTGCATTCTACTGTCGTCAAGCAATGCTGAAGCTACCTCTCAAATCCATATTGGAGGAATACAAAGTTGGAAAAGCAAGACTGTTGAGCATGCTGGAGGAATCGGAAGACAATATCGTGAGATCAGTTCATCCAAAGCTGAGAACTGGCAGAAAGTGGAAAGTCCAAGAGGCTGTAAACAATGCCAAGAGAAACCTCAGCATCAAAGAAATAATTGGACACACGCAAACCAACAGACAGGGACTGGGAGCAACAAAAATGCAGTGGTGGTCCAAAGCCAAAGGGAAGGAAAAAAGAGACATGATCATACAGGAGTTGAAGGAAGAAGAAGATGTCAAAAGAGTGCAGAAGGCAGTCCAGCAAGGTCAACAGGGGCAATGGACAACATGGGACAGTGCACTCCAAAGAAGTCTCAGCTGGAACGATATGTGGCACATGGCTCCTCTAAGGATAAGCTTCCTCCTCAGATCTGTATATGACCTGCTCCCCTCGAATGCAAACTTAGTGAAATGGGGGAAAGCAGACGACCCAGCATGTCCGCTCTGTCAGAAGAAACAAACAGTGGAACATGTCCTAAGCTCTTGCAAAGTAGCGCTAGCCCAAGGAAGGTATACATGGAGGCACAACCAAGTTCTGAAAGTGATCACAGATGTGGTTAGCGAAAAAACCATGACCCCAAACGCACCAATTGCTATGACAACGTTCTACAAAGCAGGAGGGAAACAGGTCTGGCCCGAAAGTGCTATGACAACCAGCACATTGCCAAAGGGTCTTCTGGATGGAGCAGTCGACTGGGAGTGTACAGCAGACCTCCCAGAGTGGAGAAATTACCCAGATGTCATCAGCCAGACAGGCATGAGACCAGACATCGCTCTCCACTCTGACTCCTCGAAACAAGTGATTCTGATAGAACTCACTGTGCCATACGAAAGCAGAATGGAAGAAGCACATATCTACAAGACCGAAAAATACGCCGGTCTTGCCAGCACCCTGAAGAAAGCAGGTCTGCGGGTCAAAATCTTCGCCATAGAGGTCGGGGCAAGAGGGTTTGTGGGCACCTCCGCTTATGATCTCATGAAACAACTCGCCATTTCTGGGAAGAAGAGGACTAGAGCCCTTAAAGCGATGGCAGAGGCAGCAGAAAGGAGCTCAAGCTGGATCTGGGCAAGGAGGAACGAAAAAAGTGAACTTCATAAGGATTAAATTCCCTACAGATGATGTGTGCCCCGTTAGCACATTGGTAAAACCGCGTACCGCAGTTCTGAAGCGCAGAATCGCCCAGGTTCGATCCCGGGCGTGGGAAAATAAAAAAAAAAAAATAAATAAAAAAAAAATTAAAAAATAGACAACAGCAGAAGGGCATCCAGGAGTCATGACCTGGATGTGGCCGGCCCCGGGGGAGAG
This sequence comes from Monoplex corrugatus, assembly GCA_030674185.1. Classification (NCBI taxonomy): domain Eukaryota; kingdom Metazoa; phylum Mollusca; class Gastropoda; order Littorinimorpha; family Ranellidae; genus Monoplex; species Monoplex corrugatus. The sequence continues at coordinate 52,538,342 of CM060309.1, forward strand.
TGTAAGGAATTCAGGGCAGAAACACTTGTCTAAAGGGGGTTACTTCTCTGAAGACCTTCTGTTGTCTAGCTCTCCCTAGAGTTTCTTTCTACGGGGATTTGAATTGAATTAAATTGAATGTAGCGAGACACAGCAGGGGGAAGTGGAGATCGAATGATACAATCGACCCTATCAGGATCTCTATTAGCACGGAAGGCGCACAAATCCGAGATTCTCTAGTTGGCCCACTTTTTGGTTCTGCCCTGCTTGTTATCAATAGCGTGCACCTTTCCCCTTCCCTTCCTCTCTCCATACCCCTTTTAGCCAACCATAGCGAGGCACAGGCGCGCATGGAAGTAGGCCTACTCGTTTAGACCTACAGATTGACCTAGATTCCAGTACTTGGTGCTGATCTCAATCATTTTCTACATTCAGTCCCTCTAAAAATCTTGAAAGAACGCAGCAGTCACACACACACACACACACACACACACACACACACACACACACACACACACACACAATGCATGCAATAGTGGAAGGGGAGAGAGAAAGAGAGAGAGAGAGAGATAGAGAGAGAAAGATGCGTTCCTCGCGCGAACACACACACACACACACAGACACGCACACACACACACACGCACACACACACACACGCACACACACACACCACATACACCACACACACACAGACACCACACACACACACACACACAACACACACACATACACACACACACACACACACACCACACACATACACACACACACACACATGACACACACACACACCAACACACACACACACACACACACACACACACACACACAAGTGCAGCGCGCCCATGCACATGGCCTAGTTCACCCACAGCCGGTGGCGTGCTTCGGCCTGGCAACAGCTAACACCCGATTTTAGCCAAATTCAAGCCTACAGAAAAGAGTGAAAACAGAGAACGAACTGCGATTTTTCAGAAATTTGAGAAAGTTAAAGCACTGAAGATCACGAATCTGACCATGCCAAAATGGACAAAAACATGTGAAGATTGTAACTTGCACTATACTTACGCCACTACTACGAAAATAATCTCACTTTATACTGAACAAACAACAACCACCTGGAGATATGAGTCAATCATCACATTAGTAATTTCTACTAAAACTCAAAGACAAGGTGATGCATCAAAGTAATGATCACTTCTTCAGAACAATGAGTATTCACAGCACTGAATGCATCCAGGTAAAGTGATGAAAAATTCTCGATCAGTACACAAATTCACAAAACATACAGAAAACCGCACTCAGATTCCTTCTTTGTCAGTATTGCTGTAGCACAAGACGCGCTTCACAGATGGATTTTGGTCAAACCTGCCTGGCTAAAAATACCATTTCCAAGCGATGCTGGCTGACAGAAAGGTACCAACTAAAGGGTGTCAGAATGGCTGGGAAAATGCAGCCGTGACCCCAGACAAAGAAGGTCCAGCATTTTCCTTTAAAACAGGTGACAGTCACTCATCCTGTGTAGGATTCTTCAGACTTGTTGCCTGGGCCTGGGGTGGAACATCAGCACATATGCAAAATGCGTTACCTACCTTCCAGTACTCTTCATTTCAACTTACAAACCGTACTGTATTATCTCACGTTCTTATAACTTACAGTACTTTAAAATATTCCCGCATCTGAGCTCACCTGTCAAGGACTGTGTCCGTCTGTCCACGACCACAAAACAAAGTCTTTTTCAACAGAGGTTCGCGGTTTGCGTTGCCAAGACTTAGTCAGTGTACCAGTGTTCTCTGTACAACACACCGAGTTTTGTTGAGCGGGAGGGGAGGAGGCGCCGTGTTATGAGGAAAGCAGAGGTGACGGGTGGGAAATAAGGGGAAGGGGAGTGGAGTTCGGCTGGACGGATATAGTTGGAGGGTGTTGCTACCAGAGACATGTACAGAAAGATTGGCATTATTAACACGATTTTGCAGCGATTGCAAACTCGGGGGGGGGGGGGGGGGGGTTTCTTGTTTTTTTTCTTCAAGTCAACAATCAGTCAGTATGTGTTTCCAAATGTATCCAAATTTCATGACCTGGGTGGCATATCTGGCAAAACAGAGTGTAGACGTATGCCTTATTGCGTAAGCAGGAGGGGGTAAACGGGGGAAAAGAGGGGGGTGGAGCTCTGCTGGGGCTCATGAACTAAGCTCTGTGATATGGGGACTGGACAGATGGAGTGAGGGAAGAAGTGGGAGTGGAGAGAAGCACAGTTCTGCTGGAAGGATTTGATACTGGTATCGTTCTCCACAAGTGCTAAAGACGAAAGGAGTGGGGTGGAGGTTACCAGAAATATGAACAGAGAGATTGGCAATTACACTATTTTGCTGATGATCGTGCACATGGTTTTTGCTCTCATAAGCCAACAGGCATTGTGCACGCGTTTCCGCAGCATTGAGACATATATATTGCGCCACAGAATGGGTTGCATATCCAGGGCGTGCGAATCATCTTAAAACCAAACGATCAGTATAAGCTTTCCATCTCAGTTAAACTCTCTCTAAAACTGGTTTCTTATCAAAAGATAGTGCCATCAACATTGAATAGCACATAACATATACACCACATTTATTGTCATTTCCAAAATGCGTAATTTCTAGGAATATGCTTACATTCTATTAAATGAACACAATGCACAAAGCAACAAATATGTTGCTTTGAAGGAAACGAACGTTGGCGCCGATAACTGGTTCGTGTTGTAGAACCAAATGGATCAGTTTGCAACAGAAGTTTTAGGAGTATAGAATCATGCAAACCTGACAAGTCTAAAGATTATGAATAATGTTTTCCGCAATATTATGTCTATAAAATTCATAGAAACAATTGTATTGTTTGGACATTACATCAAGTTTAGATCAGATAATATGTTGGATTTACTGATACTCCTGGTGAAATTCTCTGTGTTTATTAATGGCACTATAAAGATTATATACCACAGATGAACACAATCAGAAAGAATTTCAGAAATGAAGACTGTTTATAACAGTGAAAAACATAAACACGCATCATTAATCAGTATTTCACTTTAAAATGATGATGATGATGATGATGATGATGATGATGACGGCGGCGACGACGACGACGACGACGATGATGATGACGATGACGACGATGATGACGACCACGATGATGATGATGATGATAATAATGATAATAATATAATAATAATAATAACAATATTAATATTGTTATTATTATTATTATATTATTATTATCATCATCATTATCATTATTGTTATTACTATTATTGTTGTTGTTATTATTAATAACAAAAATAAAAATAATAGTAATAACAATAATGATAATAACAATTATTAATAATAATAGCAGTAATGAATTTTGTATGGTGCCTCAACTGACAAGAATATTAAGCGTGTCACAAAAACATGAGAGACAAAGGCAGACAGCGATGAAGTAAACACATACCACTCTTCCTACAGGTATGGTGGAAATAGATGAAATGTGTTAGGTAGTAAATTAGCAATACTTCAATAGTACATCTGCCGCAAGATGTGTATGTAATGAATGTGATCATGTCTATGATGGTACATTCTTGTAATTATCTGTTGTCATCTCATCTGTAGCATACAATGCAGCCGTAGTATGTATGAAATTAATGTGAATGTGATATACTTGTAGTTTATTCACCTGCGTTCGTTTTATCGTGCAAGTTTGTTCTGTTTTGTTCATAAAAAATATATGAATCATAAAAGATATGTAAAATGAGATCGATGAAAAGCCTCCCATTTCACACCCCCATACTCCTTTCGTCCAACGAAATGACATACGCACCAATAAGACAAAGATCAGAATCATTAATTTGCAAGAATGCAGGGGTGGGGCTTTTGAAATTTCTACTCAGGGGAGAGGGAGGGGGGCTTTTAGCCCTTCACGAATGTATATAGCTGTTTGTATACGGTCACCGTCATTTACAGAGTCACATATTGGTGGATAATAAAAACCGGATATTTTAGGTAATTAGGTTTTGATGGTATTCAGCGACTGTAGAAGCATACATGTATGTTTTTTAGAAGAGAGATAGTTGCTCAAATATGAGATGTTTTTATTAATGGAACGTGTGTTCCACTGAAAAATGTTGATATCACTTACTACACACGTCTTCATGAGGAACGATTGGATAAGTTTGGAGCAATATGGTACGTTTAGATAATTAAATATTCATCTAACTTTGAATCAAAAGCTATAAAACAAAAATAACGATGTATGTAAACAAGTAAATAATTAAGTAAAACAATATAGCTGAGACCTGAACGAAGAGGAACTGAAACTGGGCTGAATCTAAAATGACCAGGGAGGGAAGAAAAACGGAGAGTGAAAGCCGGGTCTTTGTTGATGGCGTTGTCAGGTTGATCTCCTTCTCTGTTTTTCCCAGAAAAGCTGATGGATTTGCCTCCCTAAGTTTCTGGCCAGGATGCTCGCCCCTCTGGTGGTTGGATGTACGTCGTCCTGGCTGACTTGAGTGTAACTGATAGTTTGAAGATTATCATTGTTGATGTAGTTGACACTTGCTGCTTTTAGGAGTCGCGCTTTTGTTAGGGCATTAAGAAGCTCTCTTTTAACGTTTAGGTGTTTGTCCCTCACAGGAGCGACCTAACTGACCACTACCTTAGCTTTCGGAAATTGTGTGTTGATGGTTTTCACACAGATTTCTAGATTTGTGCTACATTCAGTAGGTTCCTTTGTTTTCAGATCTGTTATCCCCACATGTAGAACAACACAGTCAGGTTCTGGTGTCAGCTCTTCTTTTGATTTTTTTACAGTCGTCGATGGTACGGATTTTTCTCGTCGCCACCTGAAAACCGTAAGAAGAGCCCAGTCTCTTTCCATCCACTTTATTTAGGACGGAATCGTGAATGATAAGGACACCTGGAAGGATATTAGACTTTAATCTGGAATGTGCAGATGATACCGCAGTTTTGACGTCGCGCTGAGGTTTTGTAGAGACATCTGGTCTTTGTTTGACGTCATTTTTCCTTCCATTGTGTGTTTTTTCCCGATCTTCTAGTTTTGGGGGTCGAGCCACGCATTCCGCATAGCTGGTGAATTTGCCCATCGGTGACATGGTGGAAAAGTCACCGTGGACTGCGGAATCAGTTTGGCAAGCAATGGTGGTCGTAAGTATTGGGCACTTATTGACATTGCGCAGCTCCTTTAACGTTGTGTTGTTTTCTAATAAGATTTTTCTGTCTATCTGTTTGTAGCATGGCTGTGAGGCTGTTGATCTGTTTTGACATTTCTTGAATGGTATTTTTCAAATTGTCGATTTCCCTTACCGCCTCATGACATCTACAGCCACATGATTTTATTGATCGTAGCTGTGGGATGTTTGACTGACTCCTGGATGGTGAAAGGGTCCGACTGGAGGTCTGTTCTTCTTGATGATCAAAGGCTTCTGGGGTCTCTGAAGGTGGTGGTGTCTCTGCCCTGGTGTTGTCTGTCCCACGGGTGGTCTTCTTTGCTTTTTCTTTGTTGAGACAACGTTTCGGCCGTGTCATTTTTAGCCTAGTTGATTCCTCTTTGTAAACGTTCAGTTATAATGCCGCCATTATGGCATAGGCTTCGTTCGTTCTTTGATTTAAGTGATATTAGACGGTAGGCATGTGTGTGTGTGTGTGTGTGTGTGGTGTGTGGTGTGTGTGTGTGTGTGTGTGTGTGTGTGTGTGTGTTTTGTGTGTGTGTGTGTATGTGTGTGAGTGAGTGAGTGCGGGTGTGTGCATGTGCGTGTGCATGCATGCGTGTGTATATCTGTGTTTGCGCACGCGCGCGCGCGCGCACGTGTGTGCGTATGTGTTACAGGTGTGAACCGTTTCTACGGTGACATCGAGACGATGATTGGCTACAGAATCAGTGTGTGGATGAAGATCTGTTGGAAATTTTTGACTCCAGCATCCCTGATGGTTTGTTTGTCAGTCAGTCTGTCTGTCTGTCTGTCTGTCTGTCTGTCTGTCTTCTATCTGTCTGTTGGTCAGTCTGTCTGTCGGTATGTATCTATGTATGTTTGGCTGTCTGTCTGTTTGTCTGCCTATCTGTCTGTTTTTTTGTCTGTCTTTGTCTGTCTGTTGGTCTGTCTGTCTGTTTGTCTGCCTGTCTATTTGTCAGTCTGTATGTACGTCGGTCTGTCTGCCTGTCTGTCTGTCTGTCTGCCTGCCTGCCTGCCTGCCTGCCTGTCTCTCCACTCGTCTGTCTGTCTGTCTGCCTCTCTGTCTGTGTGTCTTTCTTCATTATTTTTTGTCTGTCTGCCATCCATCATAGTTGTGCTGCTGTGTCTGTTTTTGTTCAGTAGTTGGTCAGCTGATTAGTTGCTGTATGTTGCTAGTGTCAGTCTGAAGAGTAAATGCAGTCAGGCTACATATCCTCAGTCCGCTGACAGGAAAAGCATCATTGTCTGCCTTGCAAAGGTAGAAAACAAAGAAACAAATGAAGACAAACAAATAAAAGAAACCATTTTCTGTACAGAATCGACTGCCTGGTTTCTACATGAGATTTTTATTTTTCAATTCTCCGTTGAGCTAACTGTCATCGTCATCAAGTGCCCTGTTGGCTATCATGGCCTTCCATACAATTAGCTAATTGTCATCGTCATCATGTGCCCTTTTGGCGATCATGGCCTTCCATACAAATCTATCTTTTGTCGCTGCAAGTATATCTCCTGCCCTTTCTTTCTTCATCCTGTTCGCAAATCCGTCCGATGTTTTCTCCCTTGGTCTACCTGGTGCTCACTTTCCCTCCAGCTTTCCTGTTGTGACTAGGCGTTCTAATTTTTCTTGCCTCATAAAATGTCCTATAAATGTTGCTTGTCTTTTCCTAATCTTCATTAATGTTCTTTTTATGTTTGCCTCTTTCTAGACTGTCTAGTTTGTTTTTCTTTGCTGTCTATGGAGCTATTAACCCTTTGACTCCTGTACCCTATCCACCATCATGAAACATTTAACCCTTTGACTTCTTCATCCTATCCAATACCTTCCTGCAGGATGCTGGCAGACAGAGTGAGGAAGCCTGTGGACAGGGTGAGGGATTCCAAGGGTTAAATTTTTGCTGTGCTGTCATGGTTGACAAAACAGGATTCTTGTGGATGGGCTGAGGGAGTCAAAGAGTTAACATTCTTCTTAGAATTCTGCAGCCCAGTCAACACAACCCAAACGACAACAGCTTTACAGGGAAAAGTTTAGGCCTAAAGGATTTCGAGCAGACCACTCATCTCCTGTATGAACAACATCACAACATCAGAGGTTTGAAGATCAATGAAGTAGTGGAGAAAAGTAAATACATGAGAAAATGATGATCATGACGAGTGACGGATGAATCTCAAATAAGATAAACCAACAAATTCTGTGACAGAAGGTCCAGGATTAGGTCGTAGCCAAACGGTTGTTGTCTCATAACCTTGAGGTGGTAATGGAGTGAAAATGGAGTGGCCAGCGTCGTACAAGACAGCGTGATGCCTGTTCCTCTCTGATTATCTTTGCTAACTTTGAAAAAAATCGGGAACTCATTCACAGATGGGTTGATTCGAGCTAAACCCTTTGACTCCCGCACCCTGTCCACCAGCATCCTGCACTATATCCACCAGCAACCATACTAGCAAGTTAAAACTTCACCTTTTGATTCTCTCACCCTATCCACTAGCTTCCTGCAGAAAGCTGTTGGGTAGAGTGAGGGAGTCAAAGAGTTACGTTTTTTCAGTTGATGGATAGGGTGTGGGGGTCAAAGGTTAAAGGTTTAACACCCATCGTGATTTGCACCCGTTGCTGCCAGATTGGAAGGCGAGTATTCGGAACATAAAACATTGAGTATTCGGAGTTTTCTTTTTGTGTGCCTGTGTTTGCTCTCGTTTTTTTCTACAAACTGTTGTTATTGTAGTTGCTCTTGCTGTTGTTGTTGTTCTTGTTGTTCTTGTTGTTGCTGCTGTTGTTTGCTGTGTAACAACGAAAACATAAAAATCGAAAGATTCTTCGTTTTTGTTTGTTTGTAGCCATTGCTTTGTTTTAATGATATTGTGTAGTCAATATCGACCTATAGAAAAGCTGTCTTACCACTGTCTGCAGCTAATCGTGTTGTTCAACCTGGTGACGTACCGGCCACTGACTTACAACAAGACCTACGTCTTTCCTGTCTGGGCCAATGGACTGGGATGCCTCCTGACCGTCCTCGTGCTGATCTTCATCCCTCTCTACGTCATCATCACCCTTGTCCTCACGCCGGCTGACACACTCAGAGAGGTATGGAGAATGTAGCTTAAAGACTATAAGATACCAACAAATTATACTTTTACTGGAGCTTGATAATAATGGCAGGCCTATTTTTTAGGTGACTCTTCTGCGTAACTCTGGAGGAATCATCGCAGCTGTGTTCATAAGCCATTACTCCGACCAGATTTTTAAGTCAGTAATATTGCTGTGTTTTACAGACGCATCATGTCCTTTGGGGAAATAGAAGGGCGTGTTGTGTGTGTTTAAAAAGCGAGCTAGACGTGTAGGTGGAGTTGGAAACAGGCTATAAAATGTCAGCAGTACATCAACCGTCAGATCTTATCCTCTCTCAACATTTGTCAGATTTTATTTGTTATTTCGATCAGCATCTGCCAGATTTTAACTGCTCTCTTCATTAGTCAGATTTTACGTTCTATCTATGGTTCTCAAATTGTATTCTGCTATCTACATCTTCTGACATATGTGCAGAAACAAAAAATGCAGTCTCATGAAAGATGTCATCCAAGGAAAAGTTGAGGAAGTGGAAGATCACTAACATCAAGGAATGGATAGATCGTAACAGTCTAGAGATTTTCCACCTGGTTGTGGAAAGACAGACGTGGAGGACAGAGACCCGGAGAGCAATGCGGGCAGCCAACATTCCAAGGAGTGATGCTGTAGAATGAAGTGAAGTGAATCTACATCTGTCAGATTTTATCTGCAATCCAAGTTTGTCAGATTTTATCTGCTATCCATATCTGTCAGATTTTATCGCTATCCAAGTTTGTCAGATTTTATCTGCTGTCCAGGTTTGTCAGATTTTATCTGCTATCTATATCTGTCAGATTTTATCGCTATCCAAGTTTGTCAGATTTTATCTGCTATCTATATCTGTCAGATTTTATCTGCAATCCAAGTTTGTCAGATTTTATCTGCTATCTATATCTGTCAGATTTTATCGCTATCCAAGTTTGTCAGATTTTATCTGCTGTCCATGTTGTCAGATTTTATCTACTATCTATATCTGTTAGACTTTATCACTATCCAAGTTTGTCAGATTTTATCTGCTATCCAGGTTTGTCAGATTTTATCTGCTATCAGTATCTGTCAGATTCTATCTACTATCCAAGTTTATCAGATTTTATCAACTGTCCAAGTTAGTCAAATTTTATCTGCTATCCACATTTGCCAGACTTATCTGCTATCGACATCTGTCAGATTTTATCTACTATCCAAGTTTGTCAGATTTTATCTGCTATCTACTTCTGTCAGATTTTATCTGCTATCTACAACTGTCAGATTTTATCTACTATCTAAGTTTGCTCTTTTTATCCATCAGATTTTCATAATGATAATAACATTAGTAAAGTGTCGAATCTAGATGTACAACTGAAATCAAATTGCACACTCTCATAATTCATTAAAGCACTGACTCACAAGGACAAAAACTCAAGGGCACAAAGTGTACGCACACCGCAGGCCGAGGACGGGAAGACCGTGGGATAAAGGGATGGGTACAAAAAAAGGGAAATCACTGTTGGACAAAAGCATATGTCTTCATTTTAATTTGAAGGAATACAGAATATGTGACTGTTAAACAGACTTCTTTATTTTTTTTCCATTTCTATTATTATTAGTGTTGTTGTTGTTGTTGTTGTTGTTGTTGTTGCTGTTGTTGTTATTGTTTTTGTTGTTCCTGCTGTTGCCGCCGCTGCATTTCTATTCCTCCTTTCTCCTGATCATTACCGATAACGACGTCAACATCATCACCGTAATGTTAATAATTTTCATGCTAATATTGCTTCATATATTCTGAAGTTAAGATTGTTTAATGTATTACTGTTTCTTCTACTGCTGCTTCTCTTGCTGCTGCTGTTGCTACTACTACTTCTACTGTTCCGTTTTGTACCCTTACTGGTTCAAGAGTGAATACAGATCTACTACTTCTGCTACTACTATCACGATTATTATTTCTGCTGTTGTTACTACTACCGCTACTATTACTGCTGCTACTGCTACATGTACTACTGCTGCTACAGTTACTTCATTTTTTTCTAGTACTATCAACCACCACCAATTCAAGAGCGAATATAGATCTACTACTACTACTGCTGCTACTACTATTACTGCTGCTGCTGCTACTACTACTACTACTACTGTTGCTGCTGCTGCTGCTGCAATTACTACTACTACTACTACTATTACTAATACTGTGCTGCTGCTGTTCCTGCTGCTCTTCCTTCTCCTCCTCCTACTACCGCCACCACATTTTCACTATTACTGCTGTAGCCACTTCATTTTCTTCTTATTCTAATACTATTACCACCACCAGTTCAAGAGCGACCTTAGATCTACTACTACTACTACTACTACTATTGTGACTACTGTTACTACTACGATGACGATGACTACTACTACTATTGCTGCTGCTGCTACTACTGCTGCTGCTACTACTGCTGATACTGCTGCTGCTGCTGCTACTGCTGCTGCTACTACTACTGCTGCTACAGCTGCTGCTGCTGCTGCTGCTGCTACTACTACTACTACTGCTGCTGCTGCTGCTACTACTGCTGCTACTGCTGCTACTGCTGCTACCAGATTCCGTCCCCCTTTACCTCCTAACCATTTCAAGACCTTACCACGCATTGGACTTTTGCACAGGATCAAGGAGTTTATCAGATACTGGCAGATTTGGATGAAGCTCGTTTGGAACTGTCCGAGTGCGATGTAACCCTCTCGAACAAACTCGAAACTCTAACTACCTAAACTTAAAAGCAACTGTCTTCTTTTTCTTGTATAACCATCATCACCAATTCAAGACCGGGTTGGACATACTGCAACTTACTACAACTACTACTTCTACTACTACTACTATGGCTTTTTCTACCTCTTTTTCTAGTATTACATACTGCACCGGTTCATATCGAGTTTATATATGTCATTGTCGAAAATCATCACAAATGTCGTGCGTTCATTTCCCATTGTTTCTGTTTCAGCGATTTCGGATTGCAACCAAGTCAAAGGTAGACCACTCCAGTTTCAAACGCGACCGACAGGAAGTGGAGATGGAGAACAATGGGATGATGACTGAACAGGAAAAGGTGTTTCTCTCCTGAATGGTGCGATATGTGTAAATGAATACATTTCCTAATCTACTCACGACATTTAGATCTAGCCTCTCAACACTTGTTTTAGATAAAACTCGAAATTGTGATATGTTTTAAATGGGTATCTTGGTTTACATTTGAACTTGATCCATACAATCTCCTCAACCATCGTAACAAATTGGCTTTCCAATCTTGTTGTCTTTCGCTTTAATTCTTGTTATTATTTCAGTGCAGATATTATCAATACACTTCAATTATCTTTTGGCGAGTATTTCTGCGTTCGTATGTGCGCGCATGTGTGTGTGTGTGTGTGTGTGTGTGTGTGTGTGTGTGTGTGTGTGTGTGTGTGTGTGTGTGTGTGTGTGTGTGTGTGTGTGTGTGTGTGTGTGTGTGTGAATGAAAATGTTTCTCATAAGACATCCGAGCTGCTTATAGAACAAGTGAAAAGCAGATGTGTAAATCACAATCTGTGGCCGAACACGAAGCCAAAGTTGTGGTGGAGAATTTTCAGTAGACATGAGCATTACCACCACCATCGCCACTATCACTGATGAAAGATCTTCTTTTTCTTCTCGTCTCGTAACCAAAATGGTCCTGAGAGAGAGAAAGGGACTGAAGGGAAAGCAACAACAGATAAAATCCTCTGTCTCGGTCTCTGAAGAATAGCACAAGCAGTTCAGGCATACTGAGACAGGTCTACTCTTTTGTTATTAGCCACCCAGCTCTTCCTCCATCGGCTTCAGCAACGGCCTATTTCCAGAGTCCTTAGTAGGTGTTATCTCATGGAAAGTGTAGGGACCTAACCATGAAAGTTTGTGTCGTTTCACACTTGTCAGAAGCTGTTCTTGTCGGCCATGGCCCATTAAGATGATCATAATCTTGTGCCGTATTCGTTAGTATTATGTTCGAGATAGGATATGCGAAGCGATTTCTTCAGGCACTCGGTGTCAACTGCCAGAGTTCTCTTCTCTTAAGTTAGCAAACAATGTCCATAGCTATAGAGTGACACGGAGATAGCGTAAATTGAACGGTATGTACTTGCTGGTAAAACTTATGGTGCTCTCTCTCTCTCTCTCTCTCTCTCTCTCTCTCTCTCTCTCTCTCTCTCTCTCTCTCTCTCTCTCTCTTCTCTCCTTCTCTGTATCTCCCTCTCTTTCTCTGCAAATACAGTATGTGCGTTACAGATCCCTTAAGTCATGTTGATGCATTATGGGCAAGTTTGAAAAATGGCTTTTAGCCAATAAGTTCTACTGCAGGAAATATAATATCATTATCATTACCTATCTGTGTATGTGTGTGTGTGTGTGTGTGTGTGTGTGTGTGTGTGTGTGTGTGTGTGTGTGTTCGTTCGTTGCTTGATTTAACGTCTTTTCACTATAAGTGATATTAGACGGGGAAAAATGGCATGGAGGATGAAATAAGGGGGGGGGGGGGGGTGTGGAGGAGAGAGGGGAACAGAGTAAGGGACGTAAAAAAAAAAAAAAAAAAAAAATTAAAAGGAAGCGGCAAGGTCTTAAGAAAAAGGATATGGATGAACAGAGAAATGAAACTAGAACAACGCTAACATCAATAATGTAAAAGAAAAATCGTCATAAAAACAAAACAAAACAAAAATAATCATAATTATAATAATAATCTTAAAGTAACGCATTAACAGGACTGTGAACCAATGATTCTGAAATTTTAACTAACAAAACTTGATCCGATACTACTTCTTTAAAATGCGTTTCAAGATAGTTTCCTTGTGTAAACGTCTTTGGTAAAAAGGAACGAAGCTTTCTGCAGTAAAACAAACAGTGATACAATGTGAATTGTTCGCCACAAATACATAAAACGTTGTTACAATATTTTGTTTTCAAAGCGTTCAGTTGAATGCGAAAATATGTCATAACAATTAATCTCAAATGATATAACGAGGAATACTGCAAATTTTTACAGATATTTTGAACTGAAAGTTTGATTCTTTTTTGAGACACAAATTTTTCATTTAAATGTTCATGAAATCGAATCCATGATGCTAATTCTAGCGAGTTGTAAGCTTCTTTTACCGAGGTGTTAACATGTAATTCTATGGAATTTTCAGAATGGAGGGCACCGGATTTAGCTGCTCTGTCAACTACGTTGTTGCCATGAAGACCAACATGAGAAGGCACCCAGCATAAATTGATTTCCGAACCATTTATCTTTAAACAATGTATTAGATGATTTGCCTCAATAATTAAGTCAGGTCTTGTGTCTGTATCAAAAGACTGTAAGGCATATAATACAGATTTTGAATCAACAAAGAGAACTACTTTGAATGACACAGGCCGAAGGCTTATTAAATAATGCAACGCTTGAACAACAGCGACCAATTCTGCTGTATATATAGATACATTTGCCCCAATGAAAAAAGACTTTTTAATGTTAAATTTTGGAACATAAAAGGCTGCTCCAGCGCTCTGGTTTGCTAAGACTGACCCATCGGTAAAAATGTGGAGGTGGGTACTGTACTTTTCATCGATGTGTTCACAAGCTGTGGATAGCGTAATGTTGACATTATCATCTTTTTTAACTTTTGCATAATCGAGATCAAATGTGGCATTTAGCATTTCCCATGTAGGGATAGGCGTTATCGTTGGTTTCTCAGCAATTTCATCCATTGTTATGTTGGACTGTTTGATCAGGCCAGATATGTAAGTTGCGGCTGTAATTTGTGATGAAATGTTTATTGCTCGTTTTGGAAAGTCAGTATCAGACCTGATCTTAATTTCTTTGCTCACAAAATTATCCACTTGTGAAGTAGTTCTAATTGCAAACTTTGCTGTAGCTAACTCACGATGGTTGTTTAAAGGTAGAATTCCAGCAACTTTGTACGTTTCCAGAGTAGAAGCATGAGTTGGTACACCTAATGCAATTTTAAGACTTTTGCAGTCCAAGCTCTGAATCTTTTTTAGTAAATATTTGGGTGCATTGAAGAAAACTTCTTGCGCGTAGGATAATTTAGACCTGACCAGCGCTGTTGACAGATGAATCAGTACATTTGTATCCATTCCCCAGGGTAATTTGCTTATTATCTTTAGAAAATTTAAGGTTTTTCGCGCTTTTGTTAAAATATAATCAAAATGGACATTCCAGCTTAATTTGGACGTGATGTAAACTCCCAGGAATTTTACGACCTGTTTGTAATTTAACACTTCACCAAGCAATTTGAAAATAGGCAAGTTATTTGAGTTACCACCAGGATCAAACAGCATCATGTTAGTTTTTTCTGCTGACAACGACAGCCCATTTTCTAACATATAGTTTCCAAGATTATCAAGATCAATTTGATACAACTTCCTGATGTAATTTCGCGTTCTCTGTGGAGTTGTCTTTTTTAAAGTGATATTCATCCAAGTGCATATATCATCAGCGTACTGTACTAAAACAACACGATTTGAAAGAGCTTTAGGAAGATCCTGTATAAGGATATTAAATAAAATAGGTGCTATCACTGAACCTTGTGGAATCCCCATGTCGAGGCATCGTGACGAAGAATAACTAGCTCCCACTCTTGCCTGAATTGTTCTATTAGCTAAAAAAGATTTAATGTAATTGAACATATTGCCCGATAAACCAACAGATTTTAGCTTGAACAATAAACGTTTATGCCAAACTTGATCGTAAGCTTTTTTCACATCAAAGAAAGTAGCTAAAACACTTTTTCTGCGGGCAAACTGTTGTTTGATCTGAGTTGTAAGTTTAACTAGGTGCTCAACTGCGGATCTTCCTTTTCTAAAACCTGCCTGGTTTACCGGAATAACGTTATTTTTATCACAGTAGTGTGAAAGTCTGTTTAAGACCAATCTTTCCATTAGTTTGCTTGTGTGGGACGTTAAAGCAATAGGTCTGTAACTGTTTTTATTGGTTTTCGATTTTCCTGTTTTTAAGATTGGTATAACTATAGATTTTTGCCAGATTTGTGGCACAGTTCCAGTAACCCAGCATTTCTGCAAAATTTTGTGTAGGAAAATAAGGTAGTTTTCAGGGAGATGTTTAATCATTTCAGTCGAAACTGCATCAACACCTACCGAACTCTTTTTGTTGTGTAGAGACAGTACTGTGTTTTTTAGCTCTTCTAAGGTGATTGGAGAATTAAACCAGAGATCATTCTGTGGTACTGGATCAGTGTAGATTGGGTTGTAATCTTCCATTTCTCTGTGATGTTTGCAGTCAGGAGATAAACCTTCAACTTTACTGTTTTTGGCGAACAGATCCACAAAAGTTTCTGCTTTGTCCATGTCTGAAGGAAATGTGTTACATGTTTCAATCATTATCGGACACCTAGGTAAGTTGGTTCCATCCTTCATTTGTTTCATTTTCGTCCAGACTTTATGGAAATCTTTGAAATCTGAAATTTCTTTTGTGCAGAATGATGCCCAATAATCTTTCTTTGCTTCAGCAATGATTTTGTTACATTGGATGTTAGCTTTTTTCATTTCGACATGATCCTCAGGTTTCCGGCTTTTGATGTAGATTTTGAATTTCTCCCTTTTATATTGAACTGCTTTCTCACATGCCTCTGTCCACCAAACATTACCCAATCGATTATTTGATCTAGAAGATTTGAGTTTCGGAATCGATAGGTCTGCAGCGGCTAAAATTGACTCTTGGAATTTAGAAAACATAATGTCTACATTTTCACTTTCATAATGTCTGTAATCTTGATTAGCTAGAGCAGTTCGAAATAAGGACCAGTCAGAACGCTTGTAATTATATTTTGGAATAATTTCAGGAGAGCTGTCTTTCATCCTGATGTTTTTGTCAGTTGTGGTTATGATGATAGGTAGGTGATCGCTTCCCAAAGTGTCTCTGTGAGTCTCCCAGGTACAGGATGGTGCTAATTCTGGTGAGATTAGAGACAAATCGATGGCTGTCGCCCTGTGTTTGGAAACATCAGGGATCCTAGTGACACTACCATCATTTAGAAGGTAAAGCGAACTATCAACGATATTTTCTACCAAACGATTGCTCGTAACAGTAGAACAGTTCTTTTCCCAAAATGGGGAGTGGGAATTAAAGTCTCCACCTATTAGCCATTTACCACGCTGCTGATCTTGGATAGTGCGCAGCCATTCTGTGTTGTGGTCATTTGGACCTGTTGGTAGGTAGACTGACAAAACGTTAATGTTTAGAGAATTGCTTAATTGGACAGTGGCAGCACAAGCATGCAAATCTTCGCTTGATTTCAAAACTGGGGAAGTAAGTAAGCAGTATTGTAACTCTTTGAGTATATAAATCGCGGTGGATACCTTCTTCCCGTGATTCCCACATTCATAGACTGGAGGATAATAATAATTGGGGAAATTGGGAAGCTTGGTAGCGACAACATTCATCGACTGTAGAATCAAAATTTCACACCTATTTGATGCTAGGAAATGCTCCAAGTAAGCCGAATTGGTGGAAAGGGATCTACAATTCCATTGCAAAAACTTGACTTGGGATTGTTTTCGCATTGCTGATATTGGTTAATCTCCAACTTTCTATTAACTGTTATTTATGGTCGATAATAATGAATACTTTGATTTTCTGTGTCCAGGAGAACTGGACAGAAAGAAAATTACATAATTACTTAGACTACGAAGTAAAGAAAACAAAATTGTAGCAAAATCAATAAAAAGAAAATTACATAGTCCAACGTACGAATAACTTATAAAGGTGATAATAGATTACAAGGGATAACAAATAACCAAAAATCAAAATAATGGCATTCACGTCTTCAAATGTACAGAGTGTATAGTCTGACCGAGTCTTGATAGTCGGACTAAAACCTAGTTATTGTTTATTTTCAGCAGAAGAAATGTCAGAGATGACGAGGAAAAAGTCCTGTGACATGAACATTAAGTATTGTATATGTAATACTGTTATTTCAAAACATATTATACGGCCACCATGGTGTGTAGTTGTCAAAAGGGTGGTACTGTCCTCTGGAGAATCTGGAAGGGTGTAGCTGTGATGATCTTGATCTTGATGTTCTCCTTGGAGTCTCCCAAAATAGGTCTCGAATGTGTCTTCCAAGATTTCCTGCAATGATGCTACTTCCTCTGGTGGTGGGGTGAATGTCGTCTTTTAGAAATTGTTGAGTGGTACGAAGGTTCTCATGTGATACAAAAGAAATATTTTTCATATCAACAAGTTCAGCAGATAGAAAAGCGTTGAACAGATTTCGTTGAACCTCCATTCGGGCCTGCCGTACAGGGGCAACCTTACTAACGACTAGTTTAGATTTTGGATGTTCTTGTGCTATTTGTTTTATGCCTGAAGCGAGATGTTTAGTTGTTGCAGGGAGATCTTTGCTGTTCAATTCATGCACACCACAGTGAAAAACAATACAGTCTGCTGAATCATCAAATTTGGAAAAGGCCATATCTAATGAGCTTTTAATGTTATGAGGGTCGTTCACAGGGCACGAGTCTCCTTCAAAACCGTAAGATCGTCCCAGTCTTCTTGAGTTGACACCTTTCAACACAGAGTCGTGGACAGTGAGAACGTACGGAAGATCGTGGGTCTTTTTATGTTGTTTTGAAATATTTTCAGAACGGGATGGTGTAGGCCTATGTTTGGGAAGCGAAATGACGTCTTTAGTTGGTATGACGTCATGACGTTGTTCTTTCTTGTTTTTTATTTTATTTTCAGGCACTTTTGTTGCTTGCTGTTTAGTTTTGCTGCTGGGTTTTGGTGCCTTGAGGTTTCGGGTCTGTTTGTCGTCCTGCTTGCTTGTGTGGTTTTGTTTCAGTGCCTCAGCGTAGGTGGGATGTGTGTCATGTAGATCCGTCTGTGTGTGACAGTTACGGGTTGTCATGGTGATGTTCTTTTTTTGCTGGTTAGTGAGTAGAGTAAGGACCGTCTTTTCCAGAGAATTGACTTGGTGTGTGTGTGTGTGTGTGTGCGTGTGTGTGTGTGCGTGTGTGAGTGTATATATATATATATATATATATATATATATATGTGTGTGTGTGTGTGTGTGTGTGTGTGTGTGTGTATGTGTGTGTGTGTGTGTACATGGAAACACAGCTGCTTTCCGTAGTAAAAATCTGTGAGGATATCCAGGACAAACAGACAGTCTTGCCATAGTAGTAATGGACACGGAAGATGCATGCAGTAGTCTTGTTTTGTCTCAAGTGGTATTGATGTTGTACTGGAGTGATCCCACACTTGATCAGTATTTTCTAACTTCTTTCCAGCCTTGCTGAGACTGATCTTGATGTCATTGCCTGCTCTTCTGTCGTGTTTTAAATGATGTTTAAATAGGTGAATTCTTTAGTCATGGGTAGATTTGTTTTCATATTTGGATTAGTGAGGGATTTGGGATGTTCAGTGCCATCACCCTATGCTTTCTTCTGGTAAATCCTTAGGCCTTCCTAGTGTGCAGAATGCTGAGACAGGACATTTTGTACAGCATGTGCTGTGTTGAGGGTGGAAGATCAATGTTAGGTCTCCTACAAAGTTAAGATCTTCCAATGTTGAAAAGAGTTTCCATCCGATGCTTCTTGGTTGGCCCTCAGTCGTCTGTCTCATCATTCAGTCTATGACCATGTTGAAAAGTAATGCTGAAATTGCATATCCTTGCCTTACTCTTGTCTGCAATTCGAAAATATGTCCATTGTTTCCAGCTTTTACATAAATTTAGTATAAAAACTCTTGATGATGATGAGAAGGGCGATCTACTGTGGAAACCGATAAGCGAGGAGCAAACGTCAATAGGCTGTCCATGTGTATACTGTCAAAAGCTTTCTCCAGGTCTGCAAAGTTCATGTTGTTCTGTCTCTGTCTATGTGTGCACAGTTCGAAAATGTGTGCCAGAGTGAATATTTGGTCAGTACATCCTCTTTCTTTCCGGATACTACCTGCACATTTTTCGATTGTCTATCTTCTGCATCTGAGTTTTGTTGGATGAATAAAAACATTTTCCAAGGAATTTCCTTGCAACTGATAAAAGGGTGATTCCACGCCATTACAGTTACTATGCCATTCTTCTTCTTCTATGCTCGATCTTCCTTCTGAAATGGCACAGTCTCTCACTCCCCCCTCTCTCTCTCTTTCTCTCTCTCTCTCTCTCTGTCTCTCTCTCTCTCTCTCAAACTATTGATATCCTAAATCTACATCAAAGCATCTGCCAGCGTTCAAACAAACCAGAAAACACACGAGAACTCAAATGATACTGTGTATTTAATTAACAAAATAAGACAGGCGCAAATATTTGGTCAATTGGCCGAGTTCAAATGTACACAAAAAATAACAAGGAAGCAAATTAATCAAATTTAGGATAAAGACAAAACTACAAACAGAACAGCTGAGCTGAGCTGGAGAATATGATTCTTTCCCAGAGTCTACAAGGTATGTCATATATTACGAAAACAAGAAGATGTCTCCTATTTTCCCTTTACAATGCAGTTTCCTTTTTCCCAAATATCACATATACTTTATATCTGTACAGAATGCAAAAGCAATTGTTATAAGTGTAAACAAGGATGCAAGAGGTATTCTCCATTACAGAGTCCTCGTCGTATGGACTAAATGATACTTCTACTACTACTACTACTACTGCTACTACTGCTACTACTACTACTACTTCTACTACTATTAATGATAATAATGACGATGATAATAATAACAATAGTAATAGCAACAATAATAATAATAATAGGCATTATAGGCATAATAGCAATAACATCAATAATGATACCAATAATAATAATGACAACAACAACAATGAGGATGAGGATGATGACGACGATGACAACGGCGACGACGACGATGATGATGATGATGATGAAAGTAATATCGTTATTATTTTTACATAATTATAAGGCACAAATGAATAAGTAGGACTCAACGGACAAAAAAACCTAATGTGATTATTTTAGTTGATGTGTAAAATTTGCTTACAACTAGTATGCAAGGATGAATTCAAATAGACGAAAAAATGTTGACATGTTAATACAACTGTAAAGCCATAATTACATTACATGAGCTCGAGGTATTCGGAATGTATCATATAAATGTAGCTTTGGCATATTTTAGTAAAGCGCAAGGTGTTAGACTAGACACCTTAGGCTGATTCTTTCTGTCTTTATACAAAGGTTTATGACACTTTTATAAAGCAGTGGCATGCTGCATTGCATTCAATACTCATGACTTATACAACAACTTATGGTTATTCCGGCCGGCTGTAATCAGACAGTAGACCTACATCTGAAAAGATATTCATGTCAGATGTGTAACATCAGAGTGTGAAATAGTCTAGCTAGAAGTTCAATATAAATAACTCCTTTGAAGCAGTGATTTGTACTGCAGACTCCACTTTAATGTCAGTGTTGGACAGTGTCCTTTTTGTTACACCATTCTTGAAACCGATATCCTCTTTTTGTTTGTGAATGTATTTGTTTTGTTTATATTCCCAAAACGTAATGATTTACGAAGTAAATAATACCAGGTCAGGTCAGAGCTAAGTCTCTGCTACAGTATGACAGTAGGCTGTACGACCTGCCGCTCTCTCCACTGCCTTGTGGGTTATCCCTTGGGTGGGGAAAGGCTATGGGAGAAAACCCAGACAGAAAATCCTGCAGCCGCATACTGCATAAATGGCTGAGGCTCTGCACAAACAACGGTAACTATCCCATGCGCATGGCACCTAGCGCCAACCCCCCTCACAAACATGACCAGAAGCTTATGAAAATGAAAGGCGAAGCAGCCAATAGGAAAAGCGTGCAGCAATAAAGGCCAGAACCAACTCTGCAGAGCGTTCCACTGAGTGTCCAGTATATGGCCGTCTGTGTGCATCAGACTTTGGCCCGAGATCCCACATGATGGTTCACAAATAAATAAAGTGCTAGGTTGGACTTTATCGACCACGATAGTCGACCGTATTTATACAATACCATTAAAATTTCATAGACATCCATCGACGTTCAAACTTTTATTTTTTTCTTTCTTTCTTTTTTTTTTTTTTTTCACTTTGCCAACATAAGTGTGAATATAATTACAAATATGTATGTCCATTGATGGCGCATTTAGCATGAGAAAACGGTATTTGAACACGTATTGTTATTCGTTTATTATCTCTGTCCGTGTACGTAAAATATTGACTCCCATTGTCACGGGCATGGAGCCTAACAATAATATAACATTTTTGCTTTGATTCTATGTGTGCTTGTGAACGCGTGCGTGAGTGTATGTGTGTGTGTGCGCACGCGCACGCGCGTGTGTGCGTGTGTGTGTGTATGTGTGTGTGTGTGTGTGTCTGTCTGTCTGTCTGTCTGTCTGTGTGTCTGTCTGTGTATATATATGTGTGTGTTTGTGTATGTGTGTTGTGGTTGTGTGAGTTTCATGGAAATTGTCTCTGTATTTGTGTACTCAAGCTCTCTCTCCCTCCTACAAATCGAGCACATGAACACTCCGCCTAACTTAATTAGTTCTGACAACAGTTACGCTGATTTAATCGTAACTCTAAACCCCCTCCTACCCCCACCCGTCACTTTCTGGGCTGGCAATCTATTTACGGAGATAACTCATTTCAAGGGGTCAGAGTATATGGTACGGCTAGGGTTAGAACTCTGACCGATTACACTGTATCCCTAGGCAAAATCCAAGAGAGAGCTGATCAAACCAGGAGGGGATGATTTGGTCTTAATCTATGGTAAGCACCAGTGCTAAATCACAACGGTTTTTCAATGATCAGTATTATGGTCGAGCGATGACAGCAACACGGGTACACTTACTGTTCTGGACAGTTCCTGTCTTTGTCATTTTTAGCATGCACAGTTAAATCGCCGGCATAAACAGACCATTACAACGGATATGGCAAAACTTCAAAACTTCAAAAACAAAAACAAAAAAAATTTACAACTCAAGGATAGTAACATCAGGGTTCCATAGGATCTGTATTACTAGTCGTTGTTGTTCTATACATAGAAGTATATATATATATAAAAAAAAAAGTAACAGATGCATCAAAAGCAAGCAAGGAAGGGGTAAAACACATCAACTCTAATACCATGATGAAAACAGATCAATCACAATGAATACAATGTCAAAGTAGTAATAAAATCGGTTACGATAAAACATTGATTTCCAAACGTCAACTGGTTAGACGCTCTGTAAACAAAGTATGACAGACAAAGGCAGACACATGCAGATAAGCTAATAATGCGTTATTAGGCATTGTTAGATTTAGTTATGATACAAGACGGCTTAGGACATTTTGGTGAGATATCACCCTCAAACTAATCATGTTCTCGACCCATATAATGGCTTCAGAGCAGCTAAGAATCAAAGAGTTTTTCTAGCTGAGTGATGTCCCGACCGTTCTCCAACTCCTGTCCCTGTGTGTCCCGTTTCAGATTGGAGTGGTCCACCTTTGACTGACTTGCCATGCGAAATCGCTGAAACACAAACACTATGAAATTCACATAATTCTGAACTCTTAAATTTCTAAGTCAAAGTGACTGCCAGTGTTCATGCACGTAGGAACCATTATTACACAAAAATGAATTAGAACGCGTATTTGATGCAACAAGACAAGACAAGACAATAGAAAAATAAAACAACACAACAAAACAAAGTCAGTGCTCAGTATCTATGTCGTTACACTGAGCAGAGCTAAAACTCAACTTGGAAGTTGAATACTGTTTTTGTTTGTTTGTTTGTATGTTTGTTTTTTGTTTTCGCTTTTCTATTAAGTTTTCTGTATTCATTCGTTGGCATCTTTTGTATATGCTCGATAATGCCAAATGGCTGAAAATTTGTGCATCTCTTTTCTTGTCTTGTCTTTCTTCTCTTGTGTTGTGCTGTTTTATCTTGTCTTGTTATATCAAATACGCGTTCTCATTCATTTTAGTGTGTGTTTGGTTCCTATTACTTTCCAGTAACATAATTTAAGGGCATGGATAAAGTGTTCTATAAGAATCTTGGACGAGCGTTATCATCATGATTGTTAGTACTGCTATTATCATTATAATTCTTGTTGTTAATATTATACGATTATAACTGTCATTATTATTATCATTCACTATGATTATAAACTGTTCTTGTATAGCGCTACTCTACCAACTCATTTGGACACAGTGCGTATTTCAGATATTCAGCCTGCCTGATGGACAATAGAGAACTCTAAAACCTGTAAGGCGAGCTGACCACATTCCGCAGTGTTGTTGAACAGTCTGCATCTTAGGTGGGCTTGCGTACTCGGTGTTTCCAAGTTTCCATAAGATGGGTGTTTCCATGTCTCCATAAACTTGCCATTGATATAGCTTGCGGGATTTTGAGTGTACATGTCTGATGTCCTGCATACGTGTACACACTAAATCGGTTTTAGACACTGGCAGGCCTGCACACATGCTGCCGAACTGGGATGTCGGTAAAAATCAAAACTTCACTCTCTTCCCCACCAGGCGGAGGGGTCCGGGCGGATGGAACTCAGAACCTTCTAAATCGATACCGCACCCCGCAGCTCTTGAATAGAGAAACAGAGACAGTAGCAACAGTGTGACTACGGTGATCGCCATGACGTTGATAATGATGACGATAATGACTTGTGTTAACCACAGTCATGACGATAAAGAAGATGATGACTGTGATGTAATGATCGTGATGATTGTAATGATGATGACGGCAACACAAAAAACAAAAAACAACAACAAACAGAAAAAAAAAACCCAAGAGACAACCACAACCACCAACCTATTGCAACTACTACCACCACCACCACCAACAACAACAACAACAATAACAACAGCAACAATAACACACCAACAACAGTGGGGAAACAAAACCTCCATACCTCTCTGAGTGTGTCAGCCGGCCTGCGGACAAGGGTGATGATGAGGTAGAGAGGGATGAAGATCAGGACAAAGACGGTCAAGAGGAATCCCAGTCCGTTAGCCCAGACAGGAAAGACGTAGGTCTTGTTGTAAGTCAGTGGCCGGTACGTCACCAGATTGAACAGCACGAGCAGCTGCAGACAGGAATAACACATTTGTGTTTTTGTTGTAGTGTTTAGCATTGAGCGGTAAATGTTTCAAGCTGGTTGTATTTGTAGAGTCACGAACGTTTCGTGTTGTTGCTGTTGTTTTTGCTGTTGTTGTTGTTGTTTCTGTCGTCGTCGTCGTTATTGTTGTTGTTGTTTTTGCTGTTGTTGTTGTTTCTGCCGTCGTCGTCGTTGTTGTTGTTGTTGTTGTTGATGGTGGTGGTGGTGGTGGCCGTCGTCGTGGAGATGGTGGTGGTGGTGGTGGTGGTAGAGGTTGCAATAGGCTGATGGTTGTGGTTGTCTCTTCTTGTTGTTGTAAATGCTGTTGATGTTGTTGTTGCTGTTGTTGTTGTTCTTCTTCTTCTTCTTCTTTTAATGAATGTATACATACATACAGTTTGCACACAATCGAAAAAGAAAACAACGAACATAATTTTTCTTTTCTCTTTTCCGCTATTTCGACCACTCGGGTCTTCCTCCCAGCACACAAATGCTTGAACCATATAGTAATTTTGTATCACTTTGAGTGAATGCTTGAATCAAAGACGAGAGCATGTGCTTTGATTTGATTTATCCATCCAGATTTAGCGCCTAATACTTATCCTTTTTTTTTATGATGTGGATTAGTTTCTCAAGCAGTGTGAACGAACTGACCAGTTGAAAGGCCAACTGAGCACGAGAAAGTGGCTCAGAAAACACTACCGCGGTATACTAGGCACACAGAGCGACGAACAGATAGATTGACATATAGACAGACAGACAAACACACGGAGACAGACCGTCAAAACAGCCGGAGTCAAAAATTTCCAGCAGATCTTCATCAACACGTTGATTCTGTAACCAATCATCGACTCGATGTCGTCATAAAAACGATTGGCCCCTGCAAAATACACAGGCACACACACACACACACACACACACACACACACACACACACACACACACACACACACACACACACACACACACACACACACACACACACACACACACACACACACACATGACAACGTTGTGATAATGATAATAACAATATAGGCTTGATGATGATGATGATGACGACGACGATGACGACGATGATGATAATGATGACGACAACGATATATCAAGGGTTGACTGCCAGAATGAAGTTTGGAATTTGTTCAAGAAAGCTTCATGGCACTCGAACAATTCCATACGCGCCCCACCCAAATCTGCTAGGAAATATCTGTCAGACATCTTAAGCCTACGCAAAATCCTACGTGCTGGCAAGACCTTGAAATGGGGAATGGAAGTTGGAGAGTATCACAAGAGGAATAAAGAAGCTAGATACACTATTCTGGCAGGTAATCCTCGATAGCTTGCTCATATCATTAGTGAGTCCTTGTCCATCAGTATTTCCCCAAACACTACAAAATAGCCGTTGTGTCCTTTGCTTAATAAAACCTCACGTAACCCCAGTCAGCTTAAAACATAAAGAACTACCGTCCAGTTTCAAATCTCTCCTGTATTTGAAAGATATGTCCTCTCTCAGCTTCTTGATCATCTTAGTTCCCGTGATTATGATCCACACCAGTCTGCAAATAGAACTACGCGCAGCACAGAAACAATATAATAGAATTCTTCAGTGATCTCCAGACTGCTCTTAACAATAACAACATTTCAGTTTTGTTTTGTTTTGTTGTTTTTGTTTGTTTGTTTGTTTATTTGTTTTTTGTTTGTTTGTGTTGTGTTGTTTTTGTTTGTTAGTTTGTTTTTTGGTTTGTTCTTTGTTTCTTGTTTTGTTTTGTTTTGTTTTGTTTTGTTTTTGTTCTTTTGTCTCCTTGATCTGTCAGCTGCTTTTGATAAACAGACAGTGGCATTCTTCCTACTTACGTCGAGTCATGTGGAATCTGCAATACTGTGCTTAATGGTTTAATCTTATCTTAGTGGGCGCATTCAGAAAGACTCGATCGGCGGTCTTGTATTCTCATAAAACATCTCTGAATTATGGCGTCGCACGAGGCTCAGTTTTCGGAGCTGTACTGCTTGTTCTCTATACTAAATCAGTATTTAGTTTCTTCGCCTCTCAGTTTCTGTCACATCAAAGTATTTCATATCGTAGTTTTTTACGGTACAAATTTGACAGACGCTAATGAGATGATTTCTTATCCAAACATTGTGTATCTGGACAATTCATTACTTGAAACGAAATTTCTTTTAAAGAAAACTTTAAAAAGCTTTAAAAGTAGAATTAAATGACGATGGGGATACCATAGATCCAGCCGACTGTGATGACCTCCAAAAGGCAGAGAATCTGCAAAATATAAGCCCCGAAGACGTAGTAGTCGATCAGTTGAAATACGTATAGGCCACCCTGCAACACGATACAGCAATAATGTGAACGTTGTTCCACAACCATGAAATAATAAAGGTGTGTGATGACAGAGACCTTTTTTCTCGGAAGCTAGCTTAATTTATTATTATTATTATTATTATTATTTATCTATTAGTACTATTATCATCATCATCATCATCATCATTATCATCATCATCGATAGTGCTGGGCCGTATTATGGCTAAAACCTCGAAACATACACAACATCTCAATGAAGAAAAACAAATATCGAAAACAAAATTATGTGCATATGTCAACGCATTCGCGTACGTAGTCTAAGGACATCCCCCTGGCTTTGACCATTTCGCCTAAGTTATCATCAGAAGGTTTATAAAAACAAATCTGAACACAAATATTAACATATCTGAGCACACTAAAACATGAAAAAATTACCCAAATTTGTTTCTGCAAATCACGTTTCTTTAGAGCTAAAATGCAGTTAATGCATGAACTAAGAAAAAAATATGAAGGCTTTCCAAAACACGTACTGGTGAATGGACCAGTAATATAGAAAATGATAGGAAAAGATGACAGAAAGCAAAGGAGCATGGCAGAAACAAAGAAAGTGACAGAAAAGAAGAAAAGTCTAGTACAGAATTTGCAGAAGATATTACGCGCTGCCCAGCTTCTCTTCTATACTTTTTTATCTTCCCCAACCCTGAACAGGGTCAGGTACTTATTTAAAGCAGGGTGAATTTGAGATCACATCAATCAGAATGTGAGAGCTCTGTCTGGGTCAACTAGGCCTGAATATCTATTGGCTAGGCATAAAACGACCTCAGGGAACACATTTATATTCCTTTTTTCATGTATAGATACTCTATAATTCCTTAGTTAAATTCAGTACAATAGCCATGCCCAAGTGACATGCCTACTGAAGACAATTACAAATATATGTTACAGAGTATATCCTTGATTGCTGACACTCGAGAAATTCATTAGAATTTTTACTGTTTTCCTTTCTTCCCTTTTCTTTCTTTCTTTCTTTTTTTTCTTTTTTTTTTCGCTCCTCTCCTCTATGCCTCCCCACCCCCAATCCACACCCAAACCCGAACTCCATCCCCTCGTTGATATTCAATTTAAAAAACAACTATTTATCGTCAGATAGACTGATGTTGTACTGATAGATTGATATTCTTGTTGAAATTTTTGCTGGTAATTTTTTGGTTTGGTTTGGTTTGGTTTGGTTTGGTTTGGTTTGGTTTGGTTTGGTTTGGTTCGGTTTGGTTTGTTTGCGGTTTGTTTTGTTTGGTTTTGTTTGGTTTGGTTCGGTTAGGTTCGGTTCGGCTCGGTTCGGTTTGGCTTGGCTTGGTTTGGCTTGGCTTGGCTTGGCTAAGTTTGGTTTAGTTTGATTTTGTTTGGTTTAGTTTGGTTTGATTTGGTTTGGCTTGGTTTGGTTTGGGTCGGTTTGACTTGGCTTGGCCTGGTTTGGCTTGGCCTGGCCTGGCCTGGTTTGGTTTGGGTTGGCTTGGCTTGGCTTGGTTTAGTTTGGTTTGGTTTGGTTTGGTTTGGTTTGGTTTGGTTTGGTTTGGTTTGGTTTGGTTTGGTTTGGTTTGGTTTGGTTTGGGTTGGGTTGGGTTGGTTTGGGTTGGCTTGGGTTGGCTTGGCTTGGTTTGGCTAAATTTGGTTTAGTTTGATTTTGTTTGGTTAGGTTTGGTTTGATTTGGTTTGGCTTGGTTTGGTTTGGGTTGGTTTGACTTGGCTTGGCCTGGCTTGGCTTGGCCTGGCCTGGTTTGGCTTGGCTTGGCTTGGTTTGGTTTGGCCTGGCCTGACCTGGCTTGGCTTGGCTTGGCTTGGTTTGGCTTGGCTTTGATTGGATTGATTTGGGTTGGTTTGGTTTGGTTTGGTCTGGTCTGGTCTGGTCTGGTCTGGTCTGGTCTGGTCTGGTTCGGTTCGGTTCGGTTCGGTTCGGTTTGGTTTGGTTTGGTTTGGCTTGGCTTGGTTTGGCTTGGTTTGGTTTGGTTTGGTTTGGTTTGGTTTGGTTTGGTTTGGTTTGGTTTGGTTTAGTTTGGTTTGGTTTGTGTTTGGTTTGGAGTTTCTTGGTTTATTATGTTTGCATATATTCATTACCTTTCACGATAACTTTTGATCTTGGACATTTATTCCATGTGATTATTCTTTGTCT
>CM060309.1:52572145-52609645 GCA_030674185.1 Monoplex corrugatus
CATTGCAGCACCAGTCCATCTTTTTTTTTTTTTTTTCACCAAGACCTCAGAACCGCAAGAAGGCAATTGGTCTTCGCGAGGAGAGACCAGGGAAATCAAACTATCTCTCTAATGTTTTATACCAAGGCAGCCGGGCAATTCCCTGTTCTTCACGATTTTCAGCTGCCGTGGGCACATGGGTCCGACTCGTTTTTCGTCCCTTTCCAAAGGACTACACGTTCATATCCGGTCAAACTAAAGAGAAAAGTCAAGGCCTCTACGGGGAACGAACCCTGGAACCTCGAGTTTAGTTACTGGCAGGCGAACATCTGAACCATTCTGCTGCCCTTTTCATGCCTCAAAGACCCCCTCAAGGTCTAGAAAATAACTGTTCGATCGGTGACCAAACCTAGGACTGTTTTGTTTCCCAAGCGGATGTTTAGAGGGGGGAAGGGCCACCACTCCAATCAAAGGTAAAATAATGTGAGTTAGACACAAAAGTAAAAGAGGTACAACAGTGACGATAAGGCACCTGACTGTCCAAGCCCACGAGAATCATCATAAAGAAGAAGAGCACAGACCACACCTGGGGAGCCGGCAACAAACTCAACGCCTGGGGGTACACAATGAACGCCAGTCCTGGACCTGCTCACACACACACACACACACACACACACACACACACACACACACACACACACACACACACACACACACACACACACACACACACACACACACGAACACACACACACACATGCACACATACACACACACTCACAAACACATAACAAAAACACAAACACAAATGCTCACACAGCACACATATATAACAAAAACAGAAACACACAAACACACACACACACAACCACACTTGCATACACACGCACACATACACTCACAGACACACAAATGTATGTGCGCACACACACAGACGGACCCAAATACATGTACACACACATCTGTTTTAAATTTGCAATGGTATTCATAGTTACTTTGATGTTATTTATGACAATTAATTTTCAAAAAGTATCAGTAACACAAGCACGCATATAGTATTTTACGTTGCTAGAAAAGTGTTCAACGTGTCATACATAGAGCAAATGATACACTGATAGGCCTCTGGCTTTGGATGCAGATTTTTGTGGGTTCTCTAAGATAATTAAGATGCTTAATAGCAAAGACAATGTACAGAACTGAACAGTTCTACTGAACAGTTCTATTGAGCAAACTGACACTGAATACCTTTCCAGACCCTTCAACGAAGATGTGTACAGCTATAATATGTTTGACTTGGAAGAAAGTTTATACGATAGATATATTCTCCCACCATGACACACTGTCCGAAACCAACCATCAGGGCACCATGAAAGGAGGCTATTACCGACTCGACAGAGAAAGAGCTCAATGGCAAATATCAAAGGTTGGACCAATATGCCCTGATCAGTTTATTGCCACTCCTCAGAGACAGAAATGAAGAATCCTGTCCGCTGATACTTTTCATGAGTCCCACCACGACCACTCCGTTTATGGGATTAGAAGAACAAGAAATAACATTCACGTATCAAAGAAGAAAAGGGACATAACAACAAAAAGTAGTAATCAACATACAATAAAATACTTTTTGCCTGAAAAAAAATAGACAAAACAAAACAATATCTGTTTACCTGAAGAAGCAACGTTTTCAATGGTTTCATTCTGTATGTGTGCCATATGTCCCAACATGGCAAAGATCACAAAGCCAGCAAGGAAACTGGTCCCTGAGTTAATGGCCACCACAAGTATAGAATCTCTGGTGAAACAAACACAGATTATATTCTTTTTACTGTCTGAAATGAAATCGCTCTCTCTCTCTCTCTCTCTCTCTCTCTCTCTCTCTCTCTCTCTCTTTCTCTCTCTCTCTCTCTCTTACTCTCTCTCTCTCTCTCTCTCTCTCTCTCTCTCTCTCTCTCTCTCCTCTTTCTGGTAAACGAGTGAACATCCACTTTATACACATTTATGTCTCATACATGTGATCATTACTGATTAAAAGTGACAAGAATGGAAGAATGTTAAGTGTGAACGACTCTGATCTAAGGGACAGCTCTGGCCTTGATAGTCTTTTATATTACAAAAAAGGTCCAACAAGTCTGTTCTTTGACTTTGGAGTACCAGACAAAGGAAACTTGGCCTCATATATTCATTATAAACGGAACAATTGCGGTTTGGGGTACATCCGAGGAAATCATACGTCTGAGGAAACCAAAGTGCTGAAGAAATCAAACTAGTTTTGTGTGTTTTCAAAGAAAGATTGATTGTATGCAGAGGGCAGGAATAGAATATTTGTGTTAAAATACTGGCAGACGAGATGTGTGCTGGACATTTTGTATTGCACATGATGTTTAACTATACTTTTACTTCAACTCAAATAGCTAAACAGATATCTGAACTACAATAAATTGAAGGAATGTGTAGAGACAAACAAATAGACATGTTCATATTTTTGTTCATAGATCACTTTTTTTTTACAACAGAAGATGACGAAAAACATGACTTATGATAAACGATGCGAAACTGTCTTTGAATGCCGCTTTACCTGAAACAGTTGTTGTTGAAAGGGCAGTAACTCCCATAAGCTGGCAAAATCGACATGGACACAGCACATGATAACAGCACCTGAGATGCTGCGTCAAACCATACCTAAAATAGAAAATAAACACTTGAAACGTGATCCCAGTGAATGATACATTTATGTTGGTTGCGGTGTTATTATTGACTTTCTAGGTGTATTGGGGATTGAAGCTAAATAGTATTGAAATAATGATGAATCGAGAGCATGGAAATGAAAAAGAAGGCCAAACATCACAGTCACTTAAGACCACTACTATTGACAACAATAATAGCCTCGTAGCATACCATGACTTTAAAAACACTGTCAACGCATAGAACTTGTATGTGGGCTTAAGACTCATAACATGATCGTTTTGAGTTTTCTCCATCACATGGCACCAGTGGCGTCAATGCATATGAAATTCGTTCTGAGCGTGGAGACGCCATTTTGAGAGACTGAAATTAAAACTATACCAGAACGAAACTCACAAAAAGAAGAATACATCTGTAAAAGGAGATGAGTGTGAAGGCATATGTAGAGAGGAAATTGTGTTCAGTTTTCAATTTTCACAGAAGTCTGTCAGCGCTCGGAATAATTTCCATATGTACTAACGCCATAAATGCCATGTGATTGAGAAGATTCAAAATGATCGGGGCATAGGCCATACACTTCCTCATAAACCCTATGTGCCGGCAAGGTCGTTAAGGTCTATCTAACATGGATTTCAAGTCTGTTCTTGTATCAATCTGTCATTGAAATCAACTTAGGCTACAGTACAGTCAACTGTACCTGTCCTTTTGCACTGTCCCATAAAGCCCCATAACAACCATGTTGGAAGTTCTCAATTTAACTTAAAACTGCTCTCAGTTGCTAGAACAAGAGGATGTGTATCATCTGTTTGCCGAGTATGTTATGTTTTAAATACAAATCTGTTATGTATATTTCACATCAAATTACTTTCAATAAACTGGTTGTGACTTCAGAGGAAGGATATATCCCAAAGTTATTCAAAGTTTGAAAATCACAATCCTTGTCAGATCTATTATTTGACGTAATGAAATAAAGTAATACCAAAAAAAAATATGTTGCAATAATCGAGAAATACAACTTTACATCTGCTTTTACATCATTTTAGACCACTTTGACTCTCCTCAGTTGCACCATGATTTTACACGTAAGGAATTTAAGGCACTTAATCCGTCTCGAATTTTCAGTGAGCCACATCTACTATACTAAATTTTGAAGCAATTCATCTACAAATAGTTGAGAAAAATTTTGCTGACGTCATTGAATGCGCACATGTAGAGACAGAGCGACAGACAGACAGACAGACAGGGAGACTGACACGAGGATAAAGATAGATGTATGTCCAAGCCCTCGGCCACACTACGAGCGGTGCTTTGGGTCGGGCTGCAGGGTAGCGGTAGGCGAGCTTTAAGCTGTGAGCGGTGGGTGGCCACACCAAAAGCGGTGACAGCTTGTGGTTAGCTAGCGTACTGCTGGCTACTAGCTCGGTGACCGCTGAGGCGGCCACACTACAAGCTGCTAGGGGCTGGTTGTGTACGTGTGCTAGCGTGTTGCTAGCTGTCGTTCACACAGTTGGTTTCAGAATGTTGGTGAGTAGGAGGTATCTTCTACTTCGTGATCTGTGAGAACTATCGCCATTTCTGCGAGAAGCAGTTCTTTTTGATGAAAGACAGTACTGGGTCAATCCCATTAATGAACAAAGAAGTGTGTATGGTGAATGTCATCATTTGGTGCCAGACCTCAAACAGAAGGGAGAAAGATTTCACTCCTGTTTTCAGGATGCTTCCAAACACTTTATCTCGAGCCTACTTGATCTTGTTCAAATTGAATTTACAAAACAAAAAACTGCCTTCAGACGACAAATATCAGGAGAGGAATGTTTTGTATGAACGCTGCTTAAGAACCTCTGACAATATTCAGACTTTGTTTTCACTTTTGTGACAGTCCTCCATTTTCCTCGCTTCACGTCAGGTCTTACTTCATCGATTTTTTTTTCAATGTCACAATGAGTTTGAGAGGTACAAAATCTGACTTTTCAGAAGGGGCAGAATTTTTTTTTTAAATTGCTTCTTCTCAACTGTTTTAGTCTGATTGAATTTGTTTTTTGTTTGTTTTGTTTTGTTTTTTGTTTTTTGTTTTGTATTGTTTTGTTTTGTTTGTTTTATTGTTTTTTAGCAACGTTATCGCGCGTGCATAAGAAATTGAAGACGTGATGACAAAAATGGTGAGGCCACATGAATGAATGTCTCGTTTTTCATTTTGTGGGTTATGATATATTTGTTTGGTAAACAATAACTCTGTCACAGAAATGAAGAAGAACTTCAGTGGTTTTATCATTTTAATAGTCTCCTGAGTCAGACTTGGAAATGGCGAAAGCATGGACACTTTACCTTCATCTCTAGGTCATAACCACAACATTGTTGAAATGTATGTTTTGTGTTATAGTCCTCACACTTTTCACAGAATGTAATATTGCTTGGACGTTTTAATCAAACAACAACTTCCTATAAAACAAATGCCTTTGGCTGACCTTGGCTCATTTTCAATGTCATCTGTACATTTGTCATCACATTGTACAAAACCGAAACCGTTAACAGTTCCAGTAATTGATTTTTCCGTATTCCCTCCATAACAAAACCTGTTAGCTGTAATCAACACGAGCAACGGTTCGCCTCAGCGGCCAAGACAACAGCATCACAGTGTATAAAAAAAGCTAAGGTTTTGATTATCTTCCGTTATCTATAAAAGCTTAACTTTAACATAAATAGATAGACACTGGAAACATAGTTGCATAACGCTGTCCCAAAAACCTTAAGTTCTTACATCTTTATGAAAATATGCTTCTTCGCCAGTTTAAATTTATTCCAGTTTCTGCAAAATTCACATGCCTTGAAATACAAAGGAACAGAACCTAGTGTCTTAAAACGGGGCATGTCTATAAAAGCATTCTGGAAGAAATGTTACATCAGGCGCTTACAAGTATATTTTGTTTAAAGTCTTAAATCATATTTTGGCTTCACCGAACTTCTACAAATGTAATCGATCATTCCATTATTACGAAAGTTCATGTAGTTCTATAGAAAAAGACACACGCTCCATTTAGAAACTTGAAGTGTTACGATCCTCAGTTAGTCGCAATGTCCAAATCACAGCGTAAAATTGTCAATGGTCATGTTTGTCGCACATATCTGCCTTTCCCATATAGTTTTTCCTGCTTCCTAGCTCCAGGGGTAGAGTAAAGAACAAGGTTAGTAGTTCTGCATAATGTTTCTAAACCTCACCAAGGCTTTGGACATTGCCAGCAGAAGAAACACATGTGAGCTCAGGAGGACCGACTGTCCTCCAAAACTTTGCAGCATAACGATCTCATTCCAGACTCCTTCCCGATCAGCCGTGGAGTCAGGCAAGGCTTTGTGCAAACGCTGACCTTATTCGGGATTTTCTTTTCCCTCCTCCTGACATATGTCTTTGACTTGTCCACTGACGGCGTCTATCTGCACACCAGCTCTGACGGGAAGTTGTTAAGCATGGCATGACTGCGCTTGAAGACCAAGGTCAGGACGGTATTCATCAGGAAGATGCTCTCTTCGCCAATGAGGCAGCTCTCGTGACCCACACCGAAGACGCGCTTCAGAGACTGGGCAACCGCTTTGCCGACGCGTGCAAACAGTTTAGGCTCACTATCAGCCTGAGGAAGACGAATGTCAGAGCACAAGATGTCACCACTCTTCCTTCCATCATTATCGACAGAGTCACTCTTGAAGCCGTAGACAGCTTTACCTACCTGGGGTCCACCATCAGCAATATCCTCTCACTCGATGTCGAACTCGACTGACGGCTCGAGAAGGCAAACATCATCATGGTCAGACTGACGAAGAGGGTTTGTGAAAATAGATCGTTGATAGAACACACCAAGACCCGAGTGTATCAGGCCTGTGTCCTCAACACCTTATTGTATGGAAACGAAACCTGGACCACTTACATGAGGCAAGAACATCGGCTCAACTGGTTCCATATACGTTTTTACCTAAAACGCTTCCTCGGAATCAGCTGGCAGGACCCGCATCCCACACAAAGACTTCCTGGAGCATGCCAAGATCCCCAGCAAGTAGTCTCTCCTGAGCCAATGCCACCTGCGATGGCTGGGGCATATCTTTTGCATGAAAGATTGCAGATTGCCAAAAGACATTCGGTATGGGCCTCTGCGATGTCCCCTCCTCATGTCTGTCTCTGTGATGTCCCCTCCTCATGTCTGCCTCTATCATGTCCCCTCTTCATGTCAGCCTCTGCGATGTCCCCTACTCATGTCTGTCCAGGGCACAGGAGAGTCGGCTTGCCCCTCAGTCCGTTTCAAAGACGCCTGCAAAGAGACCTGAAGGTCTGCAACATATCCACAAACAACTGAGAAACTCAGACAATGCATGGTGCAGCCTGGCGTCATACTGTCTACACTAGAGCATCACAGAGGTAGACATGAGGAGGGGACATCGCAGAGGCAGACATGAGGAGGGAACATCGCAGAGGCAGACATGAGCACGAGACATCGCAGAGGCTGACATGAGGAGGAAACATCACAGAGGCAGACATAAGGAGGGGACATCACAGAGGCAAACATGAGCAGGGGACATCACAGAGGCTGACATGAGGAGGGGACATCGCAGAGGCAGACATGAGGAGTGGACATCGCAGAGGCAGACATGAGGTTACATCGCAGAGGCAGACATGAGGAGGGGACATCACAGAGGCAGACATGAGGAGGGGACATCGCAGAGGCAGACATGAGGAGGGGACATCACAGAGGCACACATGAGGAGGGGACATCACAGAGGCACACATGAGGAGGGGACATCGCAGAGGCAGACATGAGGAGTGGACATCGCAGAGGCAGACATGAGGTTACATCGCAGAGGCAGACATGAGGAGGGGACATCGCAGAGGCTGACATGAAGTTACATTACAGAGGCAGACATGAGGAGGGGACATCGCAGAGGCTGACATGAAGAGGGGACATGATAGAGGCAGACATGAGGAGGGGACATCACAGAGACAGACATGAGGAGGGGACATCGCAGAGGCTGACATGAGGTTACATCGCAGAGGCAGACATGAGGAGGGGACATCGCAGAGGCAGACATGAAGTTACATCACAGAGACAGACATGAGGAGGGGACATCGCAGAGGCAGACATGAGGTTACATCGCAGAGGAAGACATGAGGAGGGGACATCGCAGAGGTAGACATGAGGTTACATCGCAGAGGCAGACATAAGGAGGGGACATCACAGAGGCAGACATGAGGTTACATCGCAGAGGCAGACATGAGGAGGGGACATCGCAGAGGCAGACATGAGGAGGGGACATCGCAGAGGCAGACATGAGGAGGGGACATCGCAGAGGCAGACATGAGGAGGGGACATCGCAAGGCAGACATGAGGAGTGGACATCGCAGAGGCAGACATGAGGTTACATCGCAGAGGCAGACATGAGGAGGGGACATCGCAGGGGCAGACATGTAGTTACATCACAGAGGCAGACATGAAGAGGGAACATCGCAGAGGCAGACATGAGGTTACATCGCAGAGGCAGACATGAGGAGGGGACATCGCAGAGGCTAAAATGAAGTTACATCACAGAGGCAGACATGAGGAGGGGACATCGCAGAGGCAGACATGAGGTTACATCACAGAGGCAGACATGAGGAGGGGACATCACAGAGACAGACATGAGGAGGGGACATCACAGACACAGACATGAGGAGGGGACATCGCAGAGGCTGACCTGAAGAGGGGACATCATAGAGGCAGACATGAGGAGGGGACATCACAGAGGCAGACATGAGGAGTGGACATCGCAGAGGCAGACATGAGGAGTGGACATCGCAGAGGCAGACATGAGGTTACATCACAGAGGCAGACAAGAGGTTACATCACAGAGGTAGACATGAGGAGGGGACATCGCAGAGATAGACATGAGGTTACATCACATAGGCAGACAAGAGGTTCCATCACAGAGGTAGACATGAGGAGGGGACATCGCAGTGGCAGACATGAGGTTACATCGCAGAGGCTGACATGAAGAGGGGACATCATAGAGGCAGACATTAGGGGACATCACAGAGGCAGACGTATGGAGGGGACATCGCAGAGGCAGACATGAGGAGGGGACATCACAGAGGCAGACATGAGCACGGGACATCGCAGAGGCAGACATGAGGAGGGGACATCACAGAGGCAGATATAAGGAGGGGACATCACAGAGGCAGACACGAAGAGGGAACATCACAGAGACAGACAAGAGAAGGGGACATCACAGAGGCAGACATGAAGAGGGGACATCGCAGAGGCAGACATGAAGAGGGGACATCACAGAGGCAAACATGAGGAAGGGACATCACAGAGGCAGACATGAGGGGGGACATCGCAAAGACAGACATGAGGAGGGGACATCACAGAGGCAGACATAAGGAGGACATCACAGAGGCAGACATGAGGAGGGACATCTCAGAGCAGACATGAGGGGGGACATCGCAAAGACAGACATGAGGAGGGGACATCACAGAGGCAGACATAAGGAGGGGACATCACAGAGGCAGACATAAGGAGGGGACATCACAGAGGCAGACATTAGGAGGGGACATAACAGAGGCAGACATGAAGAGGGGACATCACAGAGGCAGACATTAGGAGGGGACATCACAGAGGCAAACATAAGGAGGGGACATCACAGAGGCAGACATAAGGAGGGGACATCACAGAGGCAGACATGAGGAGGGGACATCACAGAGGCAAACATAAGGAGGGGACATCACAGAGCAGACATAAGGAGGGGACATCACAGAGGCAGACACGAAGAGGGGACATCACAGAGGCAGACATTAGGAGGGGGACATCACAGAGGCAGACATGAGGAGGGGACATCGCAAAGCAGACATGAAGAGGGGACATCGCAGAGGCAGACATCGGAGGGGACATCACTGAGGCAGGCATGAAGAGGGGACATCACAGAGGCAGACATTAGGAGGGGACATCACAGAGGCAGACATAAGGAAGGGACATCATAGAGGCAGACATGAAGAGGGGACATTGCAGAGGCAGACATGAAGAGGGGAAATCACAGGGGCAGACATGAGGAGAGGTCAGCTCGCAACGGGAAGAACGGATCGGAGCGAGCATGATGCAGCAACCCCTTCAACCCCGGCCTCCCAGTTTATCTGTACCAACTGCAGTAGGGACTGCCACTCACAGCCATAGATCTAGCAGATGGTGCTAAGACCCAAACAAACGACGATAGTCCAGGGGCGCATTCAGCACGGTCTCCCGAGACTGAGATGCCAGTGAAAGAACGAATGATCAGTGACAGTCGTCTATTGTCCCCGCCTCACGTAGTTTTATATCATCTGACGATTTTTAACGGTCGCCGTGACCTTGACAAGTAACCAAATCTAGCCTGCTCGTGAGTTGTAAGGAGATGAGCGTGTGTAACAAATGTAGAATGCTTTTTGTTTTTTTTATCTTTTTTTATGATAAACATCGATGAGATCTAGGCAGTTATG
Source organism: Monoplex corrugatus (assembly GCA_030674185.1). NCBI lineage: Eukaryota > Metazoa > Mollusca > Gastropoda > Littorinimorpha > Ranellidae > Monoplex > Monoplex corrugatus. Next base: position 52,582,293 of record CM060309.1, read on the forward strand.
TTGGACAGGAGCAAGTGGAACAGAGGCTCGATCGGGAGATCGGCCAAACTAACTAACTAATGATAAAGGATATCGTTAGAATGGCATGACTAAGTTGTTTTGTATGAGAATCGTGAGTTCAGTACAAAACCCGAAGATAGCCGAAGAAGCCTACGTTTCATGCCGAAGGACAATGCAAGGATTTGAAATGCGTGCAGTTCGTGCAACTTTGTCACGGGGCGACTTGTATGACGTCATGTCGTCTGCCAAATTTTCGCTGTGGCCGTCAGTGTGGAAAATGACTACGTGTCTGGTTCGTGATTGATTGTATTTTTGACTTAATGAAGGTGTTGTGAGCATTTACAGTGAAAGATATTGTGCAAGAAATCTACTAATGTTCAAAGGCTATGGAATGGTAGTAGCAACAAAGTTTTGAACTGTGTGAAACTAGTATGTATGTGATAACAAAATCTTGCCTGCTACGTTTGACATCAGCAGACACTCAATGAATTCACTGAAGTTTGATTATTTAGAAAGTGCTAGATGGCATCGATACTAGCACATTTTCAGTTTTAATCTGAAGATGAAAATTTTATAGTAGTAATGACATTGACAGCGTTTTTGAAGACAGAATTCTCGTATTCATAATTTTATACAAAAATTTATCCAAAGAAGTGATTACATACCAAAGTGCAGGCATAAGAAAATGGCGGTAGTAGGTTGCAGTGTGCACGAAATGATTGAAACAGTTAGTGCGAAATAGTGCACTATATGAACGTAAAGACTGAACATGGTGATATGATGTATTTAACAAAATCTGCAAGTTTGGAGACTACATGTACAGTAGAATTACACTTGATTACGATTTTCGTCCATCATTGTGCTTCACGAGTGATTGGTTTAGTGTTTATTGTCATCAGGCAATTTTTCTAATGTTCTCAGCCGTTGGATTGTTTAGTGTGTGAGTGCGCACCATATTGCTTAGGGTTGTGCTGATTTTTTCCCCCGATCTCCCATCAACCATGAGACAATTTTAGAAGAAAACGTATAAATATATCTTTTCTCCCTGCAGGTTTCGGGACCATGCCATACATGGTAAAATAAATTGGTATCAGTTGTATTATAAACGGGATGGAAAAGAAGACAAAATTCCGCAGTTCTAATTCAGTGTTGTGTCTTTGCGTGAAGCCTGTTTCATCGTTGTGACATAAGACCAGGTGGATAATCAACCTATTTAACTATTCAGTTTTCAAACTTACATGTAATCGCTGCATTAGAAGCAGATTCTGAATCAGGGAAGAGAAGGTGTATACTGCATTCAAGAGAGAGTTCCTGAAAGATCTTTTAATCCATGTTCTCTGTGGAACAACCTGCTTTGATTGCGTTGTCAGTTTTCTATCAGTCAATGCATTGAATGATTACCTTGGTGGGTCCTGGTAAGACTTCTCACCACGACATGTCTTCCAAACGTTTGACAGCCATACAAAGGTGATGAATTGTGAACTGTTTTGAGAGAGAATTCATCAGAGAAGGATTTTAGGTTGTGTTGTAAATGCTCTGTAGATCGGATAATTTAATGATCGTCTTGGTCGATTCTGATAGGACCTCTCCTTACAGTCCTTCTGCCAAACATTTGACATTTGTTCAATAATGATCAACTGATTTGTCACTGTTCAAACTGTGGTCGCTGCAACTTTGAAGCATTCTATGTAAATCGTTTTGGATTGTGTGTTCCCCTTTTTCGAGTGTTATATGAAAGTGTTCTGAAGCCGAAAATGGATTACTTATGTTCCCTTTTTTGGAGTAGTATGTGAAAGTGTTCGGAAGCCGACAATGGATTACTTGTGTTCCCCTTTTGGAGTATTATGTGAAAGTGTTTTGAAGCCAAAAATGGATACTATGAATTATCCTTTCTGGAAAATTATGTGAAGGTGTTCTGAAGCCGACAATGGATTACTTGTGTTCTCCTTTTTAAGTATTATGTGAAAGTGTTCTGAAGCCGACAATGGATACCTGTGTTCTCCTTTTTAAGTATTATGTGAAAGTGTTCTGAAGCCGACAATGGATTACCTGTGTTCTCCTTTTTAAGTATTATGTGAAAGTGTTCTGAAGCTGACAATGGATTACTTGTGTTCACCTTTTTGGAGTATCATGTGAAAGTGTTCTCAGCTGGTAATGAATTACTTGTGTTCCCCTTTTGGAGTATTATGTTAAAGAGTTCAGAAGCTGACGATGGATTACTTGCATTCTCCTTTTGAGGTATTTTGTGAAAGTGTTGTGAAGCCGACAATGGATTACTCGTGTTCCCTTTTTGGAGCATTATGTGAAAGTGTTCTGAAGCCGACAATGGATTACTTGTGTTCTCCTTTTGGGGTATTATGTGAAAGTGCTCTAAAGCCAACAACTGATTACTTGTGTTTCCCTTCTTCTGGTATTCTGTGAAAGTGTTCGGAAGCTGACAGTGGATTACTTGTGTGTTCCTTTTTGGAGTATAATGTGAAATTGTTCTGAAGCCCACAATGGATTTTTGTGTTCATCTTTCTGGAGTATATATGAAAGTGTTCTGAAGCTGTCAATAGATTATTTGGTTCTCCTTTTTGGAGTATTATGTAAAAGCGTTCTTAAGTGCACAATGGATTACTTGTGTTACCATTTTTGGAGTATTATGTGAAAGTGTTCTGAAACTCACAATGGATTACTTGTTTTTTTCCTTTTTGGGGTATTATGTGAAAATGTTCTGAAGCCGAAAATGGATTACTTGTGTTTTCCTATTGGAGTATTATTGAAAGAGTTGTGAAGACAACAATGGATTACTTGTGTTTTACCTATTGGAGTATTATGTGAAAGTGTTTGAAGCCAACAAAGGATTACTGGTGTTCTTCTTATTGGAGTATTATGTGAAAGTTTTGTGAAGCCAAAAATGGATTACTTCTGCTCTTTTTCTTGGAGTATTATTTGAAAGGTTGTGAAGCCAACAATGGATTACTTGTGTTCTTCTTATTCGAACATTAAGTGAAAGTGTTGTGAAGCCAACAATGGATTACTTGTGCTCTTTTTATTGGAGTATTATGTGAAAGTGTTGTGAAGCCAACAATGGATTACTTGTGTTCTTCTCATTGCAGTATTATGTGAAAGTGTTTGAAGCCAACAATGGATTACTGGTGTTCTTCTTATTGGAGTATTATGTGAAAGTGTTGTGAAGCCAACAATGGCTTACTTGTGTTCTTCTTATTGGAGTATTGCGTGAAAGTGTTGTGAAGCCAACAATGGATTTCTTGTGTTTTTCCTGTTGGAGTATTATGTAAAACTGTTGTGAAGCCAACAACGGATTACTTGTGTTCTTCTTATTGGAATATTATGTGAAAGTGTTGTGAAGCCAACAATGGATTACTTGTGTTTTCCTATTGGAGTATTATTTGAAAGTGTTCTAAAGACAACAATGGATTACTTGTGTTTTTTCCTATTGGAGTATTATGTGAAAGTGTTGTGAAGGCAACAATGGATTACTTGTGTTCTTCTTATTGGAGTATTATGTGAAAGTGTTCTGAAGCCAACAATGGATTACTGCTGTTCTTCTTATTGGAGTATTTCGTGAAAGTGTTGTGAAGGCAAATAAAGGATTACTTCTGTTCTTCTTATTGGAGTATTATGTGAAAGTGTTGTGATGCCAGCAATGGATTACTTGTGTTCTTCTTATTGGAGTATTATGTGAAAGGTTGTGAAGCCAACAGTGGATACTTGTGTTCTTCTTATTGGACTATTATGTGAAAGTGTTGTGAAGCCAACATAGGATTACTGGTGTCTTTTATTGGAGTATTATGTGAAAGTGTTGTGAAGCAACAATGGATTACTGTGTTCTCTTATTGAGTATTATGTGAAGTGTTGTAAGCCGTTCTTCTTATTGGAGTATTATGTGAAAGTGTTGTGAAGCCAACAATGGATTACTTGTGCTCTTCTTTTTTTTTGAGTATGATTAGAAAGTGTTGTGAAGCCAACAATGGATTACTTGTGTTCTTCTTATTGGAGTATTACGTGAAAGTGTTGTGAAGCCAACAATGGATTACTTGTGTGCTTCTTATTGGAGTATTGGGTGAAAGTGTTGTGATGCCAACAATGGATTACTTGTGTTTTTCCTATTGGAGTATTATTTTAAAGTGATGTGAAGCCAACAATGGATTGCTTGTGTTCTTCTCAATGGAGTATTATGTGAAAGTGTTGTGAAGCCAACAATGGATTACTTGTGTTCTTTTTATTGGAGTATTATGTGAAAGTGTTGTGAAGTCAACAACGGCTTACTTGTGATCTTCTTATCTGAGTATTGGGTAAAAGTGTTGTGAAGCCAACAATGGATTACTTGTGTTTTTCCTATTGGAGTATTATGTGAAACTGTTGTGAAGCCAACAACGGATTACTTGTGTTCTTCTTATTGGAGTATTATGTGAAAGTGTTGTGAAGCCAGCAATGGATTACTTGTATTTTTCCTATTGGAGTATTATTTGAAAATGTTCTGAAGACAACAATGGATTACTTGTGTTTTTCCTATTGGAGTATTATGTGAATGTTTTGTGAAGCCAACAATGGATTACTTGTGTTTTTCCTATTGGAGTATTATTTGAAAGTGTTGTGAAGTCAAAAATGAATTACTTGTGTTCTTCTTATTGGAGTATTATGTGAAAGTGTTCTGAAGCCAACAATGGATTACTGGTGTTCTTCTTATTGGAGTATTTCGTAAAAGTGTTGTGAAGGCAATAAAGGATTACTTCTGTTCTTCTTATTGGAGTATTATGTGAAAGTGTTGTGAAGCCAAGAATGGATTACTTGTGTTCTTCTTATTGGAGTATTATGTGAAAGGGTTGTGAAGCGAACAATGGATAACTTGTGTTCTTCTTATTGGAGTATTATGTGAAAGTGTTGTGAAACCAACAAAGGATTACTGGTGTTCTTCTTATTGGAGTATTATGTCAAAGTGTTGTGAACCTAACAATGGATTACTGGTGTACCTCTTATTGGAGTATTATGTGAATGTGTTGTGAAGCCCACAATGGATTACTGGTGTACTTATTGGAATATTATGTGAAGGTGTTCTGAAGTCAACAATGGATTACTTGTGTTCTTCTTATTGGAGTATTACGTGAAAGTGTTGTGAAGCCAAAAATGGATTACTTGTGCTCTTTTTATTGGAGTATTATGTGAAAGTGTTGTGAAGCCAACAATGGATTACTTGTGTTCTTCTCATTGGAATATTATTTGAAAGTGTTGTGAAGCCAAGAATGGATTACTTGTGTTTTTGCTATTGGAGTATTATGTGAAACTGTTGTGAAGCCAACAACGGTTACTCGTTTTCTTTTATTGGATTATTGGGTGAAAGTGTTGTAAAGTTAACAATGGATTACTTGTGTTTTTACTATTGGAGTATTATTTGAAAGTGTTGTGAAGCCAACAATGGATTGCTACTTGTGTTCTTCTTATTGGTGTATTATGTGAAAGTGTTGTGAAACCAACAATGGATTACTGGTGTTCTTCTTATTGGAGTATTACGTGAAAGGGTTTTGAAGCCAACAATGGATTACTTGTGTTCTTCTTATTGGAGTATTACGTGAAAGTTTTGTGAAGCCAACAATGGATTACTTGTGTTCTTTTTCTTGGAGTATTATGTGAAAGGGTTTTGAAGCCAACAATGGATTACTTGTGTTCTTCTTATTGGAGTATTACGTGAAAGTTTTGTGAAGCCAACAATGGATTACTTGTGCGCTTTTTATTGGAGTATTATTTGAAATTGTTGTGAAGACAACAAAGGCTTACATGTGTTCTTCTTATTGGAATATTGAGTGAAAGTGTTGTAAAGCCAACAATGGATTACTTGTGTTTTTCCTATTGGAGTATTATTTGAAAGTGTTGTTTAGCCAACAATGGATTACTTGTGTTCTTCTTATTGGAGTATTATGTGAAAGTGTTCTGAAGCCAACAATGGATTACTGGTGTTCTTCTTATTGGAGTATTTCGTAAAAGTGTTGTGAAGCCAACAATGGATTACTTGTGTTCTTCTCATTGAAGTATTATGTGAAAGTGTTGAGAAGCCAACAATGGATTACTTGTGTTCCCCTTTTTGGAGTATTATGTGAAATTGTTCTGAAGCCGACAATGGATTACTTGTGTTATCCTTTCTGGAGTATTATGTGAAAGTGTTCGGAAGCCGAGAATGGATCACGTTCCCTTTTCTGGAGTATCATGTGGAAGTGTTCTGAAGCTGACATTGGATTGTGTTCCCTTTTTTGGAGTATTTTATGAACCTGTTCTAAAGCTGACAATGGATTACAGAAATGCCGAAAGGCTCCAGCTCACAAGAAACAAAACGTCAATAGAAAAGGTCAGCCAGAATTTTCCAAAAAGGTTTTCTTTCTTTCTTCCTGAAATCTCCAGTTCTATATGTAAATGGTAACAACAACAACAACAATAATAATAACAAAATGATAATGGTTATCACAAATAACAATGATAACAACAATAGCAGTTGTGATAATGATGATAAGATGGAAAGAAACACCTTATTAAACTGATTAACCGAGAGTGTTCCAAAAATTGCCTCTAAAATTCGTATTTTGCCAAAATTGAAACACCAAGTAAACAATTAATTGTTTGAATCTCCTTTTTTCATCATTTATTTTTTATTTCTTAACAGTATGGTGTTAAGCAGTGACTGAATTCCCTTATTATTGTTTATTTATTTCTAACATGTAATGATTTGAGTTCCCCCATCACTTATTTAGTCATTCACCCATTTAGTCATTATTTTAACTAATTTAAACGAAAGTGTAACAAATAAAAACAAATTATAAAACAAAACGGTGGAGTTGCATACTTGCATCTTCACATTAATGGTTAAACCAAAACTGCGTAGTAATAGAAGTCACAAAATTGGATGCTGCTTCTCGGTACCAAATCTCATTAGTGGGATTATGGGAATAATCTTTCGTTTTACTTCAAACAAGCTATTCAGCTTTTTTGACAAAATCATAGATACTTTTGTATCAGATATAAACTCAATAAACACACTCAAGAATACGTATACTCTTGTATCAGAAATAAACTCAATAAACACACTCACGGATTACGTGTAGAGAACTCGTTTTTTCTTCCCACTCTCATGTCAGGGTGATTGCAACAGAACAAAAGAAGTTCCTTCGTGTGGTTACAGACCAGACAGTTCATTTGGTGTAAGAAAAAATCAGTTTTGTTCGCTTGTTTCTTTGTTTTCTGCTTTTGTCTTATTTTCCTTACCATTGTAATGCAGACAATCCTGCTTTCTGTCTCTTGGGGCTTAGGACTATCTAATTAGATTTACTCTTCAAAGCAAAAAAACTTAACAATCAGTTATATATATATTTATGCAAGATTTATATATAACTTGCACGACTAACATCAGAAAAATTTCTTTATCAAAGAGTATAACAATGAAAGCATTGAAACTTCTTCCACCCAGTATTTAGAAAACAGAATTTGGAGCAGTTCCAAAGCGCATTAGATATTCCAAAATTTAACGAATTCAAGCATGTGTTTGATAGATAAAGGAAAGAGTAAAATATTATATTCAATAATCTATCACTTGCCCATACATAACAACAAAATTTTCAGTCTGATTTATTTAAAAGTTAATCAGTCCAATTTATGTAAGGGTTAACGCAAACGTAAAGCATACATCACAGAACAAAAGTTCCAATCTTATTTATTTAAGGGTTAATCAATGTAATATATCTAAGGGTTATACGCTAACATAACATACATAATAGAACAAAAATTTCAATCTGATTTATTTAAGGATTAATCAATCTAATTTATTTGAGGGTTAAACGCAAACCTAAAGCATACATAACAACAAAATTTTCAGTCTGATTTATTTAAGGGTTAATCAATCAAATTTATTAAATTTAAGGGTTAAACGTTAACATACGAAAGGCACATGACAAGCCACAAGTCTTTGTGCGTTCAGCTTAGACTTAGATCGATTTCATTTAGAAGTGATTTAGATCTATTTCGTTTATAAATATTTTAATTAATGTATCGTTGTATGCAAAGACTGGAGCTAGTTAATGTGAAGAGAGAGAGAAAATCTTCTGTCTTTTCCTGTTGAAAGTTTCTTTTGCTTTTGGACGGTTGTGGTTATTTTGATTGCTTGTGAGCAGGCGGTTGGGAGGTGGGTTGGCTGTTCAGCTAGTTATTTGTTTAGTAGCTTGCTGGGTTGGTAGTTGATTTTTTAATTAGTTGATGGGTGGTACGTTGGTTGTTTTCTTTTTCCGATTTGTTGGTCAGTTGGTCTTGTTCATCAACATGTCTGCAATTGTGTGTTTCGTTTCTCTGTACCGTTTGGTCAGTCAGTTTGCCTGTCTGTGGATTTTATCTGTCAGTCTGCCAGTCTGTATCTTTATGTCGGCGCTCTTTCCTCTGTCTGTCTCACAGCCCATGTATCCGTCTGTGTTTGCGTCTGCATATGTTTCTTTCCCTGTCTCTGTCCTGTTTCAGTTCTTCTTTTCCCTCCCAGTCTGGCGCTTTCCTTCACTCTGTGTCTGTCTGTCTGTTTGTCTGTCTGTCTGTCTCTCTCTCTCTGTCTGTCCTCTCTCTCTGCATCCCTCTTTGCCTCTCTCTGTCTCTGTGTCTTTGTCTCTCTCTCTCTCTCTCTCTCTCTCTCTCTCTCTCTCTCCTCTCTCTCTCTGCCTCTCTCTCTCTCTTGTAAACATTGAAAAACTTTTGTGTATGTATTTCATGCTTTTGAAACCAAAGATTATGTAACAAAGATAAAAATAACATGTTCATGACACCTGCACAAAGCAAGACGAGCATTATGGAAACTACCATTGTTGACATTCTCTATTCAAACCCCTGGTTTGTGTGTGGGTCGGTGGCCTTCAACTAAACATGTATCATTCTCGATGTCAGGTCTCTCTCCGGGATATTTAACTACATTTAGGATTGGAACGTTATTCCAGATATGTAATGTTTTACATTACGATAAACACAAAAAGACAAGGATTATTCTTCCTTCTTTCTGTGACAGCATACTGGAAACAAAGCTACGTTTATTGCTGAAGTGTGTTAAGTACTGTGTAAATATAGAAAAGAATGAATACGTGCGACATTTTTAGCTTAACATATATGTTTGAAGTGAATTTGCTGATGGCCACAGAAAGCAAAATATTTTTGATGAAAATTGCTTATTTGCGCATTAAGCATTTAAAATTATAATTTGGAGTTGAGAGTCTATTCAAGAGGAATACTCCACACGGACAATTCCATATGCACTGCTCCCAATCTGCTATCTATTACCTGGCAGTTTCCTTGAGTGTGCCCAAAATCTATGTACTAGTAAGGTCTTAAAATGGGGAGGGAGAAAGATATATGAAATATTAAGTTGACGCCAGCAGAATGATTAAAGCATTCAGGCGGGCAGCAAACGAAGGACTGAACTCGGGAAATCGACTCTTGAGTCCTCGACTCAATTACAAGAGCCAGCCAACCTTTTAACAAAATTAAGGCTCTTTCAAGGGTTGAACCCACAATCACTGCGTTGTCATCATGATGTTCTAACCATCAGAGCAAACGGGCTACTTAGAGAACGATGTTTACATATTATGAAATAATGTTACAATGATACTCGGTAACCGGTCATTATCCTGACTCTCTCACAGGTTTTATTAATGCTTGAGAATCTTCAAAAAGCTTTTTAAACAGTTTTCTCACGATTCCAAACTGCCTTGCTCGTTTTTATTAATCTGTTTATGTCTGTTTGTTATTTTTCTGTCTGTCTGTCTGTCTTCTGTCTGTCTGTCTGAGTATCTCTACTCCTTTATCTATGTGTGCCTTAGCTGTAATAGATGTTCCATGCGTGTTACTGATTGTGTGAATGAGTGTGTTGTAGCTGAAGAGGAAAGATTGAAAAACCAGGAGTTAACTTAAAATCTTGATCCACGAATAAGCTGACACGTTCGACCCCGTGTCTTTTTTGTTTGCAAACTCTCTCTCTCTCTCTCTCTCTCTCTCTCTCTCTCTCTCTCTCTCTCTCTCTCTCTCTCTCTCTTTGCTCTGTCTTTCTCTCTCTCTCTGCTCTCTCTCTCTCTCTCTCTCTCTCTCTCTACTCTGTCTCTGTCTCTCTCTCTCTCTCTCTCCCCCTGTCTCTCTCTGTCTCTTCTCTGTCTTTGTCTCTCTCTCTTTCTCTGCTGTCTCTGACTGTCGTTTCTCTCTCTCTCTCTCTCTGCTCTGTCTCTGTCTCTCTCTCTCTCTCCCTGTCTGTCTCTGTCTCTGTCTCTCTCTGTCTCTCCCTGCCTGTCTGTCTGCTCTGTCTCTGTCTGTCTGTCTGTCTCTCTCTCTCTCTCCCTCCCTGTCTGTCTCTCTGCTCTGTCTGTCTGTCTTCTCTTCTCTGTCTCTGTCTCTCTCTCTCTCTCTCTCTCTCTCCCCCTAGGCCCTTATATACACAAGAAACCGTGGAAGACGAGGGCTTTATGACGTGTTGATTTCAGTAAAACGAGAGGAGAGGAGTGGAGAGGACAGAGAGAGAGAGAGAGAATGAGAGAGAGAGAGAGAGAGAGAGAGAGCAGTCATTAAATTGGTTTTAGATTTCAGTCCCCACAAGAAATATTTCTCCACAATCTAACGAGTTGGTCCTTACCTCTCATCAATAATCTCTGTCCAGACGTCTCGAGTCTCTACGTATACACCCTAGACTAGTCAGATAAGTACGCTGGTAATGGATTAAGGAGAAATGTCACACTGCCATAGTGGGGGGAAAACTGCACTAAAGTACTGTCAATAGGAGTTCATTGGGGGTGAACTTAACATCATCAACTGATAGACGATTTCACGATCATCAGTTTGAAAAATGGTCAGACTTTCCGGGAGACCGGTGGCTTCCTCTCCCCGTGACATTATCAGTGCACGCGGACAAAATTTAGTTATCTGTTTGTAACAATTATTCCCCACTCTTCTCCGGTCCTTCCAAATACTGACTTGAAAATACTGTGTAGATTAAAGCTAAATTAATTATTTTTACTCAGTCTGCCTTGAAGTGACACTCGCTTGTGTTGGTGTCAGGAGAGGCACAAACATGAACATAAAGGACATACGTGGGTATCTGTCAGTGACCTTGCCAGCATGCAAGTGCACGTGTACGGATAAATCGGGCTGTGATAAAAATGGAAATCGTTTCCCTTGTTTCATTCTTCTGTATTTTTTTTTCACTTATCCTGAATTACCCTGTTGATGTTGACAGAACAACATCAGCTAATCTGACAATACACGGTTCTTTAATTGATCAATCCGCCCTCAACACTTTTCATGTCTAGATCATTGCTAATTGACATTGAAGTTTGAAGTTTGTTCACGGGGGATTTCAGCACACTTAGACAATTCCATATGCGCTTCACCCAGATCTGCCATTAATTATCGGACAGAGTCCTTGAGCTTGCACACAACTCTATGTGCTGACAATGTCTTGACTTGGGGAGGAGGGGGAAGCGACCTATGAAATAAAAGGCTGACACCACCAAAACGATTCAAGCATTAAGATGGGCAATGAACTGGTCACTTGGAGTTGGAAGGACTTAAAATAGTCAGTCTGAACAGAACAATGATAAGTCAGCTCATGGTATGGAGAATGACAGATGACATCTGAATATATTTGAGTAAGCCTATGTGTGGGTATGTCTGGATGTGCATTCAGTATAAGAAATTGAGAGAGAGAGAGAGAAAGAGAGAGAGAGAGAGGGAGGGAGAAAGAACGGGGAGGGGTGTGTAGAGAAAGACAGAGACCGAGAGAGACAAAGAGAGAGAGAGAGAAAGAGAGAGAGAGTCTTAAGATTATTTCCCTTGGGCTGGATTATTTTCAGCATTGGTTTGTTTGCCTTTTTCTTTTTTTCTTTCTTTAGTCCCCTTTTTTCTGATTTTTTTTTGTTTGCGTCTGTATATGCGATTTTGTACATTGAAAGGGATGTGTAGCATGGCTTGACCTGCTTAATTTTATTTGTTATTGGAGGATGGGTAAATGAAGTTGTTGAGCTGTGCTTTAAAGCATGCTCATTAAAAGCTCCAGTGAATCGGATTCCTTCTCCGTTTTCAGCATTGGGAACAATACAGAAACGAAGCACACACACACATAAAACACACACACACACACACACACACACACACACACACCACACACACACACACACACACACACAAGCATCAAACAAACAAACACACATACACACACAACTATCAACAGCAACAACAGCAACAACAACATCAACAACAACAAAGGAAACTGAAATACAATGCCTCCGACCGATGTCAAATAATACCCCTTTCTTTAACTTAAAAAAGAAGAGAAGGGAGATAAATAGAGTCACAGATACAACCTTGATATCACCCAGTCTGTCAAACTGAGGCTTGATGTAGTAGGTAATACCAGTGCTCGCCCCTTCCTGTCTAACTGCCTGGACCAGTAGAATGATCAACAGGACGTAGGGAAATGTGGCTGTGAAATACACCACCTGTCCACAAATAAAAATATATTTAAAAGAATTGATAAATAAATATGTAATGTCAGCTGTATTTCGATGTAAATCAATAGCTAGACAGACGCAGAAAACAGGTACTATAAGATTCAACATTACTTACATTTGTCTTTCTTTCTTTATCAATCTGGTTTTTTTTATCTATCTATCTATCTATCTATCTATCTATCAATCTATCTATCTATCTATCTATCTATCTATCTATCTGTCTATCTGTCTGTCTGTCTATCTATCTGTCTGTATGCCTGTCTATCTATCTATCTATCTATCTATCTATCTGCCTACCTGCCTGACTGTCTGTCTGCCTGCCTGCCTGCCTGCCTGCCTGCCTGCCTGCCTGCCTGCCTGTTTATTTATTTATTTGTTTGTTTGTTTATTTCTTTATTTATTTACTTATTTATTTATTCGTTTATTTATTTATTCATTCGTTCATTTGTTTACTTGTTTCTTTGTTTATTATGGAGTTATCATGTGATTTTTAAGCTGCTGTTTCACGGAGAAACAAACCTGTACAAACCTGTACACGTAAACAAAACAGACAAATAAATTCCAGAAATGTTGATATGGATCCTGTAGGGTAAGCAGTAAGACCAAAAAATGTAACTGCGTAATACACCATCTAGACAACATAAATAAATACGTGTCTGGTGACTTTTTGGAGGATCTTCGTCCGCCAGTGATATGTGTTTTCATCAACCCCCCACACCGTTTAGTCTACCAGCTAAGGCAGTGTACCGGAGGGTCATTGGTGCTTGGAACCAGCAGTGAGAGATTTAAGAGAAGGATGAGGACCAACGTTTCTATCCATCCTATAAGTAGAATGCAGCTTCCCCCTATACCCTAAGGAACCTACTAAAAATACGAACTGATATTTCATGTTTATGTGGTATATCCCTTGGTTGCATTATAGTTTTCTACACCAAAACTGCTTCAATATTATGTAAACACTTTTGTTATTTCAAACACAGTATCATCAACTAGATGTTTTCTCTGTCTGTCTGTCTGTCTCTCTCTCTCTCTCTCTCTCTCTCTCTCTCTCTCTCTTTCTTTCTGTCTGTCTGTCTTTCATGTCTCTCTCTCTCTCTCTCTCTCTCTCTCTCTCTCTCTCTCTCTCTCTCTCCTTTTGCACTGGTGTGGGTCACTTCACACGGGCAGCATGAGTAATTAAATAGAAAGTATGTAAATGTGGACTAATGCTTCATTCAGCCATACTTTACATGATAGAGAAACGTTGCCAGATAGGCGATGAACTAATGATTTACAACTGTAGCTTTTTCACAATGTGATTTAAACACATTGAGTCACAAATTGTTAAGGTAACCATTCTAGGAAACGTGGCTTTCAAAGTTTGGAAATCGGAAAAATGAAGGAATATCTTTATCAGTGGGCCTCAGAGTTTATCTTATCCACCTCAACATTTATGTTGGAGAAATAGTGAGTTCTAGATACTGAAAATATAAAAGCTCGAATGGAGGTCATAGGCCCCCAAGAGATGTATTGAGCCTACTGTGTGAAATTATGCCCTGTCATTTTTTTTACCTCTTTTTCAAAAATGGTTCACTTGTATACAACGTTGTTGTTTTTTTACGTATTACGGCCATTCCGTATTATTTCCTTGTTTACCTTTCCACTCCAGCGTATGCCTTTGAAGACACAGAAGTAGAGGACGACACAGCAGACGGCCAGACTGGCCACTAAGTGAACACACACCTCTCCTGGTTTGTCTATGCCTTCAGACAACTGTACCACCCCTCGCCTGCACACACAACATAAAGATTGTGCAAAGGAAGACAAACTGGTGAATTTTTGTCTCGATGATTTAATCAGTAGAGAAAGACAGAAAAAGACGAGAAGAGGAAAGAGACAGAAAAAGACACACAGAGACAGACAGACAGACAGAGGCACAGAAACGGAATGGAGAGATGCATCAAAGAAAGAACGCTTTTGAGATTGATAAACAGAACCTCACAGAAGTGTTCTTCCTTCTCTTTTTCCTGTTAAGTACTTACCACCAATACTCTTCTGCCGGGTGCACCTTCTTAGACAATTCCTGTGTACCATTGATGTCAGATATGATATTCACATAAAGAAGATGTTGGTCTGTGGTAGAGTTGCTCACATTATAAAACAGCTCTTGCTGGCCCAAACTTCCAGATATGTTGACTGGTTGCTTTACAGCACAGCTGAAACAAAGTCAGTGAACTCTTATCAAAATCTAACCAAAAACTTGCTTCATATCTTTACTGACATCTGATTAACAAAACGTTCAGTGCTGAGTGTTCAGCTGGTATTCTTATTTTCAAAAGCAAATACTAAACTATTTGAAATACTAAATGGATCTGAACATACTTCAAAAATGATATTTAAATATGAACAAAGAAATTTAAACAAATTAATGAAACCAAAAAAAATAACCAAAGCAAAACCACATGAAAAAACTTTCGTTGTTTCCTTTGAATTTCTATAAACGTACACACGCGCGTGAGCGCACACACACACACACACACACACACACACACACACACACACACACACACACACACACACACACACACTCACACACACACACACACACACACACACACACACACACACACACCACGCACGCACACACACACACACACACACACACACACACACAAACAAACATCTTGATGAAGCCACATTCTATTCCGTAACGTACGCGTATCACTGTGAAACCATCAGGTGAAAATGACTAAACCGATGGGTAGTGACTGAGTTTTAGTTTCAGTTTGTCAAGATTGTGTTTGCGATTCTGCCCTAGGTATAAAGTCTGTATGCACGAACGGCATGTCAGAGTTTAAAAAATACGAAGAATAAGAGAAATTAGACTTAGATGGTCAGAAATTACATTAATTCAAAGAGTATTGCCAACAGATGTTACCTTCATGCACATTAGTGTACACCTGATAACTTTGCAGAAATGAACAAGACAACTAATGTAATCTTTTTTAAACTGCAGAAATAGACAATTATTCTGGCAACAGCTCCAAGCTGCTGTCAATAATCTCTGTGACAAATGCCACCTCAGTAATGTTTAATGAAAAGATTGTATCATTTTTCAAATCTCAACGAATACTTTACTTGATTTTGCTGCAATTCAAGTCCTACATTCATAAATGCAAATATGAAGACTGTATTTCACAAATAATTTCGAGATCTAGAGATATTTGAAAATTTGGTACGATATTGAAAAGCATATGTCACTTACGAATATGAACTGCGACAGATTTCAGACTGACTGGTTCTTCTATAAAGCACCGATTGAAAATGTTTCACTCAATCATCAGTATCATTATTCTGGCACAAATCATCTGTTTGAAATATATGTAACGTACCTTTTTAAAACATTGTAATCTGCATGATATTGTTTTGACTATACTGCATGCTGCGTGTATGTTTATGTAATAACTATGTACGTATGTATGTGCATTCTTATAAAAAGTCAAAACATTAAACATAAAACGTCATTATCCACTGATACCATAGATACCATGTGAAGAAGAAGATCCAAAATGATCATTGCATAAGCCATAGGCCTGCACATAATCATATAATCCCTGTATGCTGGCAAGGCCTTTAGGTCCATCATCTGACCATTAATAATACTCATTTGTCAGAGTTCGTCATCTCACTGTCTATAATACTCCCTTTTCAGTGTTCATCACGTCACTGTCTGTAATACTCACTTGTCTGTGTTCATCATCTTACTGTCTATAATACTTGTCAGTGTTCATCATCTTACTGTCTATAATACTTGTCAGTGTTCATCATCTCACTGTCTATAATACTCACTTGTCAGTGTTCATCATCTCACTGTCTATAATACTCACTTGTCAGTGTTCATCATCTCACTGTCTATAATACTCACTTGTCAGTGTTCATCATCTCACTGTCTATAATACTCCCTTCTCAGTGTTCATCATCTCACTGTCTGTAATACTCCCTTCTCAGTGCTCACCATCTTACTGTCTATAATACTCACTTATCAGTGTTCATCATCTCACTGTCTATAATACTCACTTGTCAGTGTTCATCACGTCACTGTCTATAATACTCACTTGTCAGTGTTCATCATCTTACTGTCTATAATACTTGTCAGTGTTCATCATCTCACTGTCTATAATACTCCTTCTCAGTGCTCATTATCTTACTGTCTATAATAATCTCCATCTTACTGTCAATGTGTCTTCATTATCTCATGCCTTCTACTGTCTATAATACTCACTTGTCAGTGTTCATCATCTCACTGTCTATAATACTCACTTGTCAGTATTCATCATCTCACTGTCTATAATACTCACTTGTCAGTGTCCATCATCTCACTGCGCGTAAACTCCTTTGTCATGTCCATCACTTACTGTTTTTATACTCGTTCTATTCATGTCTATAAATACTCACTGTTTACAATACTTAATAGTCAGTGTTTATCATCTAATGATCTATAATACAGTGGAAACCTGATATAACAGGGATGATGGGACCAAATCAAAATCCCTGTTATATCAGATCCCTGTTATATCAGATATCAAGGGGAAATAAGGACTGATCAACTAACTCTTGACTTTTGTAAATTATGGGTTTTGTCCCTAGGCCTAGATCTGGTCTGGTGTAAGTGTGCAGTAAGCTTACAAACTGAATGATGGCGCAGTTCAGTCACTGACTCAGTGGCCTCAGGCCTACACGCTTGCGCGCGCATCACGCTCGCATTGCGAAGCGTTCTTTCAGTGTACAGTACACAGTATACCAAGGCTAGCCTAGATCTAGGCCTACTGCATGGCATGCTGAGTCTAGGCCTAGGCCTTTCTGCTGCAGAGCCCGTCTCGGCATCCCTGCTATAACCGATCGAGCTCTCTTGTCTCCCTGTTATTGCCGATAAGTTTTAATAGAGACAAAGAGGAAGAAAAAATGGGGATTGAAAAAAGCCTGTTATATCCGGATTCCTGTTATAACCGGTCCTGTTATAAATGGTTTCCACTGTACTCACTTGTCAATGTTCATTATTTCCATCATCTCATTGTTTATAATACTCATTTGTCAGTGTTTATCATCTGATGGCTTATAATACTCACTTGTCAGTGTTCATCATCTCATTGTCCATAATGCTCGTATGTCAGTGTTCCTCATATGACGCTTCGTAATACGCACTCGTCAGTGTTCGTTGTCTGGACTGTTCATCAGCATCATTGAGTTTGATGGGAGCTGCAGCAGCAGGCATCACAACAAATCTCCACCATTTACTCCAATCTTGACTTCTCCGTGCTACTTTACAGACCCTCAAACCACTGATGTTGGTATTGTTGTTCATATAGGAGGTGAGTTGTCTGCCCTCATTACTTTTGGCCTGAACGACTTTTCCTTACAAAATTGTCGTCATTAGGGTTGTTTTGGCGCTACAGGTTGCAAGGCCAATATTTCTCATTTTTCTTTTGACTATTAGTTTTAAAAATGCTTTCATTTCTTCTTCTATCGGGGGTTTGATAGAAGGCATTTAAAGCTCTGTGGCACGGCACCTATCTTTAAAGAGATATTCATGATTTCAGTTATAGTTGGAGACATTTTCTTCCATACAGTCAACATAAAGAGATGCAGGAATGGAGTCAAGTCTGCAGGATTTGGCAGGCATTGAAAGGATAACTTTTTTCACTTGATCTTGATTAACTGGTTGACATGATCTAAATGGGATGTCAGTAAAAGGAGCAGGCACGGAGGGATTAGAGATGGAGCTTAAATTTCTTTTCATTTGTTCTATTTTCTCTTTGAAGAAATTATTAATTTGTCGGGGATGTTGTTTATATGGACAATTTTGGTCTAGCCAGTGAGCTGGCAATGTTTCTTGAAAGAATTTGAGTTAGTGATTCTGTTGTCTATGTATTGCTGTTTGGCTTCAAGAATCAGTCCACTGACCACGTTTCTGTGTCAGGACATGTATTTGTGAACAGTCAAGCAAGTTTTGCGCCAAAGCCGCTCAGCTTGACATTGTCTTCGTTTGGACTGTATGATTTTAAGGGATATCCATGGTGCTGGGATACAATTTGCAATGCTACGTGTGACTACAGGAGCATGCATGTCAACCACATTGCTGAGACGAAAGTTGTTATGATTCAGAAAATCTTAACAGTCTAATCGTGCACTTGCAAGGGCTGAGATATAGAAATCGGTAAAGTTCTCATGTAATGTGATTTGATTTCTTTAATTGCTCTTCATGGTTTATCAGTGCGTAGGGAAAATTTTATCATAAATGGGTCAGAGATAAGTTTTAGTCAGTAACCAAAAAGGTCAGTAATGTCAGTCTGACAGTTTGTAATAAACTAACTAAGATTGTGGTAACGAAAGTGAATGGGCACAGTTGAAAGCTGGTCCAGGCTGACAGTCAGTTACGTTTCTTTAGAGATGCAATATCATCATCATCATCATGTGCCCTGCTGCATGGCGTCGGCGATTATGGCCCTCCATACGAATCTTTCTTCGCTGCAAGTACATTTCACGCCATTTACGTCTCTTTTCTTATTTTCTGCGATTAGAACGGTGTCATCTGCGTAACAAAGATTGTTTAATATTTTTCCTCCAACCTTTATTCCAAGGCATTCTTCGGGGTTTCTCATGATGGTTTCATTGTCAAGTGAAAACAAATCTCGTCACAGAACACATCCTTGCCTTAGTTCCCTCTTTTGATATTTTGGAAAGAGCGTACACATCATTTCTGCTCTGACTGGTGCTGTTTGTTCCCAATACGTATTCGTTATTATTCTTAGATCTTTTCCATCAGCATTGAGCCTTCTGGTTGGTTGCTCAATTCTTCGTGTCTTACCCGATCAAAAGCACTGTTACAATCAATGAAACATAAATATAAATCCTTATCAAACTCAACTGATCTTTCTATGAGAGTTCTTAGGATGCATTTTCTTTTCTTTCAGCTGGCTATGTTATGAGGGAGGATAGAATGGTGGTTTCCCGTTGTCTTCATCGGTTTTTGTACGGACTCTCCACTAGCCTTTGTCGTTCCCATGACTACCCACAAGGCACTGGTAGTATTTACCCATAGATTGCGTGCTGTAGGGTCAGACCTCCTCCTGAGTCCGTGAGGTACTCAGTTACCATGTGTCACCATGGGATGGTACAACGTAAGGCTTGATGATGGAGAGGCTACGCACTGACAGAGAGAGACTTTTGCACTCTACTATCCTTTTTGCAGAACTGCAAGCAGCAGCGCTAGTGGCAACATATGTATTAGAAACAGAGTCAAAATAAAAATAACACCACTGACAACAAAAAGATTATCACATGCAATAAGTGACTCGAGTAAATGAAGAAACTCTTCCATAAACATTCTGTCTGTGAACTTATTTGTTCTGCTGGGTGGTGAGTGGGAGATGGACAGAAAGACACACAAACAGTTTTTGCACTGTAAACGAACTTCACAGATTTCAAATAATTTAAAATCAAAGATCTTGGTGGATAAAAGAGGGCAAGGCTGTCTCTAAATATTACAGCAAGACTACCTACCACCATTTCCAGATTCTCTTAATATTGAAGTCAGGGAGAACACAGTGAGTTTTGTAGCGGCAATGACATTTTCACCACCAGCAGATCTAAACCATGTTTCTGACAAGAAAACTAGATTAAAGTTGCCTTCAGTAATTATGTCACTAGGTCAAAGTTGCTTTCGGTGATTATGTCAGAAATATCAACTGTTTTGATTCTTCAGGACTGGGTGTTAAAATACATCAATTTGAAAAAATCTAGATTCGTCTTGTAGACTAGACTGCTGTTCACAATAATTAAGTTTGAGCAGCAGTGTTTGGGGCGGTTTCTGTTTTGATCTGACGTACGGGGCACAAGGAATGGAAGTCAACTGGCTATTTCTAGTAGATGTGAAAACTGATATTGTATTTGTTTTCTTCTGCCACCATAACAAGTGAGCTTACGTGGTAGGTAATATCCAATTTCAAGTTCACTCAGGCAAGAAACTGTACCACGAGATAAGCGCGATATTTAATGCTAAGTTCGTAAACCAATCGTTTTGACATGTGGAAAAAGCAGTGACACTGTCATTGCGCTGGTCGAATTTCACACGCAGGCCTACTTGGTTGATAGGTGCTGTATATTTTTTTGACTGTTCGGGGAAAGTCTAACACGCGTTGTATCTTTAACAGTGGTGTGATGGTTTGAACATGTAAAAGGCGTCATATGTGGCGAGCAGGGTGGCGGTTTAGAAATGGCAGACAATTGAAGCTGGTGAGTTGGGAGATGAACAGGAAAATCAAAAATACAGTCTGACAAATGGAGTGGCATATGTTACCATCAGTGACATTGCAGGACATTCCGCATATTTCGTATTAATATTATATTCAATCAATTCAAAGAACAACTCAAAACAATGACGTGTGGCACAGTGAAAGCATACAAACTCCTGTCAATATTTATCATCACTGGCTGTAATACTCACCTGTCAGTGTTCATCATTTGACTGTTCATAACATTCACCTGTCAGTGTTTATCATCTGACTGTTCATCACACTCATTTATCGGTGTTCATCATCTGACTCAAAATTCCTTGTCAGTGTTCATCATCTGACTTAAAATTACTTGTCAGTGTTCATCATCTGACTTAAAATACACTGACTTAAAATTACTTGTCAGTGTTCATCATCTGACTGTTCATAATATTCACCTGTCAGTGTTTATCATCTAATCGTTCATCACACTCATTTATCGGTGTTCATCGTCTGGCTGCTCATAATACTTGCCAGCGTTCATCATCTTACTGTTCATAACACTTGTCACTTTTCAGCTGACTGTTCATGATACTTACCAATGTTCATCATCTGACTGCTCATAATACTTATTAGTATTCATGCTCTGACTGTTTTCATCTGAGTGCTTGTACTTGTTAGAGTTCTTTATCATCTGACTGTTCATAGGACTCACCTGTCAGCGTTTATCATATGACTGTCACAATACTCACCTGTCTGTGTTCGTCATCTGAGTGTTTATACCTGTTAGTGTTTATCATCTGACTGTTCATAGGACTCACCTAACAGCGTTTATCATATGACTGTTGACAATACTCACCTGTCTGTGTTCATCATCTGAGTGTTTATACCTGTTAGTGTTTATCATCTGATTGTTCATAGGACTCACCTGTCAGCGTTTATCATATGACTGCTGATAATACTCACCTGTCGGTGTTCATCATCTGAGTGTTTATACCTGTTAGTGTTCATCGTCTGACTGTTCATAGGATTCACCTGTCAGCGTTTATCATATGACTGTTGACAATACTCACCTGTCGGTGTTCATCATCTGAGTGTTTATACCTGTTAGTGTTCATCATCTGACTGTTCATAGGATTCACCTGTCAGCGTTTATCATTTAACTGTTGACAATACCCACCTGTCGGTGTTCTCATCTGATTGTTCATAACACATGTCAGCATTTATCGTCTGACTATTCATTATACTTATCAGTAGTCATCATCTGACTGTGCATAATACTTGTCAGTGGTCATCATCTGACTGTGCATAATACTTGTCAGTGGTCATCATCTGACTGTGCATAATACTTGTCAGTGGTCATCATCTGACTGCATAATACTTGTCAGTGGTCATCATCTGACTGTGCATAATACTTGTCAGTGGTCATCATCTGACTGTTCAAAATACTTGTCAGTGGTCATCATCTGACTGTTCATAATACTTGTCAGTGGTCATCATCTGACTGTGCATAATACTTGTCAGTGGTCATCATCTGACTGTTCAAAATACTTGTCAGTGGTCATCATCTGACTGTGCATAATACTTGTCAGTGGTCATCATCTGACTGTGCATAATACTTGTCAGTGGTCATCATCTGACTGTTCATAATACTTGTCAGTGGTCATCATCTGACTGTGCATAATACTTGTCAGTGGTCATCATCTGACTGTTCAAAATACTTGTCAGTAGTCATCATCTGACTGTGCATAATACTTGTCAGTGGTCATCATCTGACTGTGCATAATATTTGTCAGTGGTCATCATCTGACTGTGCATAATACTTGTCAGTAGTCATCATCTGACTGTGCATAATACTTGTCAGTGGTCATCATCTGACTGTGCATAATATTTGTCAGTGGTCATCATCTGACTGTGCATAATACTTGTCAGTAGTCATCATCTGACTGTTCAAAATACTTGTCAGTGGTCATCATCTGACTGTGCATAATACTTGTCAGTGGTCATCATCTGACTGTGTCATAATACTTGTCAGTGGTCATCATCTGACTGTGCATAATACTTGTCAGTAGTCATCATCTGACTGTTCAAAATACTTGTCAGTGGTCATCATCTGACTGTGCATAATACTTGTCAGTGGTCATCATCTGACTGTGCATAATATTTGTCAGTGGTCATCATCTGACTGTGCATAATACTTGTCAGTAGTCATCATCTGACTGTGCATAATACTCTTTGTCAGTCTTCGTCATATGTCTGTTCATAACACTTGTCAGTATTCATCAGTGACTGTTCATAACACTTGCCTATCAGTGTTCATCATCTGACTCTTCATAATACTCGTTAGCTTTCCTTATCTTACTGTTCATGATACTCATTAGGTTCATCATCTGACGATCCATAATACTCATTTTTCAGTGTTCATCATCTTACTGTTCATAATGTTCATTTATCAGTGTTCATCATCTGACTTTTATAACGCTTATTTGTCAGTCTTCATCATCTGTCAGTTTATAACACTTGTCAGTGTTTGTCATCTGATAGTTCATCATAGTTGTCATTGTCGTCATCTGACAGTTCATAATACTTGTCGATGTTTGCAATCTGACAGTTCATGATAGTTGTCAATGTTCGTCATCTGACAGTTCATAGTTGTTGTCGATGTTCATCATCTCACAGTTCATAGTAGTTGTCGATGTTCGTCATCTCACAGTTCATAGTAGTCGTCAATATTCGTCATCTGACAGTTGTTAATAGTTGTCAATGTTTGTCATCTGACAGTTCTTAATTGTTGTCAATATTCGTCATCTGACAGTTCATAATAGTTGTCGATGTTCGTCATCTGACAGTTTTTAATAGTTGTTGATGTTCGTCATCTGACAGTTCATAATAGTTGTTGATGTTCGTCATCTGACAGTTCATAATAGCTGTCAATGTTCGTCATCTGACAGTTCATAATAGTTGTCAGTGTTCGTCATCTGACAGTTCATAATAGTTGTCAATGTTCGTCATCTGACATTTCATAATAGTTGTCGATGTTCATCATCTGACAGTTCATAATAGTTGTCAATGTTTGCAATCTGACAGTTCGTAATAGTTGTCGATGTTAGTCATCTGACAATTCATAATAGTTGTCAATGATCGTCATCTGATAGTTCATAATAGTTGTCAATGTTCACCATATGACAGTTCATAATAGTTTCAATGTTCGTCATCTGACATTTCATTATAGTTTTTGATGTTCGTCATCTGACATTTCATAATAATTGTCGATGTTCGTCATCTGACAGTTCATAATAGTTGTCAATGTTCGTCATCTGACGTTCGTAATAGTCGTCGATATTCTTCACCTTCCTTTCCATAATAGTTGTCGATATTCGTCATCTGACAGTTCATACTAGTCGTCAATGTCCATCATCTTACTTTTCATAAAAGTTATCAATGTTCGTCATTTGTCAAAGTTCTTTATCTATCTGTTCAAAATACTCACTTGTCAGTGTTCCAGTCGTTGTGACAGTGTGTCCAGGGAAGCTCAGAGTAAAAAGACACGACAAAATAGTAGCCCACCCAGGTAAGAATGACATTGTAGTATACAACGAACATGGCATCAAACAGCGATGTACTATATCCAATACCTGTAGACAACATAAACACATGTGAATGAGTCTCACCTGTCTCACCTGTCGGCGTCACCGAGTTTGGTGTTGGCCGCTGCACATCTGGACACCACCATCTCCTCCAGGCCGCTTTGTCTTGACTTTTGTGGACAATTTCTTGAACATTTAGACCACTGTTGTTGGTTATGTTCTCGATGTATGATGTTAAAGGTCTGCCTTTCTTCCTTTTTGCCAATGTTTTTCCCTGAAAGATGGTTGCCATGAGGTCAGTGTTCTTGCTGCGTGACACATGTGAATGAGTAGCAACTGTTAAAAAAATCTGAATGTTTAAATAAGCATAGAGTGAATTGCTGCCGCAGTCACAGTTTGATACGATGGTTAAAGCTGCTTTCTCTGACATGGTAGATATGGAGTTATCATCATCATCCATTCTTGCTACCAGTATAGTTATTGATAGGAACTGATAGAGGATGAGGAAGTGGACAAGATCCTCCACATCTGTCATCAACAAGCAGCTCGAGGATGATGAGGTTGGTACCATCTAGTGTTTCATTTGTCGACCTCACGATGGATTTCTTCCTGGGTACCCTGAAGTTGCCATGGGCAATGTCTTAACCCTTTTGACTCCCACACTCTATCCACCAACTGCAAAAGCTTAACCTTTTGACTCCCTCGCCCTATGCACCAGCTTCCTGCAGGAAGCTGGTAGATAAGGTGAGGGAGTCAAAGGGTTAAGTTTTTGTTTTGCCAGCATGGTTGGCAATGCAGGATGCTGGTGGACAGGGTGCGGGAGTCAAAGAGTAAAGGGGGGGGGGGGTGATGTAACCAAACCAGGAGAATTTGTCGTTTCACAGTTTCATAGTCGCTAGAAGAGGTTGCTTTTGGGGCCAACAAAGTGTTGAACCTTTCTGCTCTCTCTCTCTCTCTCTATCTATCTACTGCTCTCTCTCTCTCTCTATCTATCTATCTACTGCTCTCTCTCTCTCTCTATCTATCTATCTATCTATCTATCTATCTATCTATCTATCTCTGTCTGTCTCTCCCTCTGTCTTTCTGTCTCTGTCTCTCTTTGTTTGGAGGGGAGAGAGTTGTTTTCTGTGGGCCTCATTGCTCGTTTCTTTGAGATAGATTATATCAGATGCAATTTTTTCAGGCAGATATTGAATACCAAAATGAAATTGTTTCTTATTTCAAACAGCTATCAAGGTACTGGGCGAACATTGTGCCACGTCAGCTTCGTCTTAAGTTTGATGACTACTCGACAAGCGGGGAAAATATTGTGGACACTTTTGTTCTGGATTATATTCATTTACAACTAACTGCCCGAATTACTTAATAACGCGCACACACGCGCACGCGCTCGCGCGCGCTCACATACACACACACACAAACATACATACACACTTACATACACCACACACACACGCATACATACATACATACACCACATATACAACGCACACACATACACACACACACACACACACACACGTACACATGCACACACACACAAACACACACACACCACCACCACACACACACCACCACCACCACCACACATACACAAACAGACACACAGACAGAGACAGAGAAACAGACAGACAGACAGACAGAGAAAGAGAGAACTACAAGCTTCCTTTCAGTGGAGCTAGAGCAAACGTGGCTCTGCCCATCTTCTCGCTGACTCACAAGTACCATACTGACCGTTATGCCGTTGGCGTGTAGGTCAGCAACGAAGATTCTTCACTCCTGTCTGTCTGTTCTGAGCCAACCTCAGAAAGTCTTGTAAGGCCTTGAAGTTTCTTTCAATTGTTTGTCGACAGACGTTCTTGGATCTTCCTCTCTTACGTTTTGCTTCCAGTGTCCAGTTAAGGCTAGTGCAGTTGCTGTGATGCTGCACTCTTCGGATGGTAAGTCCAATCTATCTCCATCATTTTTCTTTTCAAAATGACAGTGTCCATACTGGCTGACTGCATTGGGCATGTAGTTGTTGGTTGGAGATAGTGCTGGGTCAGATGATTCGTATGGTTCTTGTGAGGTTCTAAGAAAAAATAAACTTAGCATTCAGACAGCCGTTGTAAGCTAGTGAAGGCGGAGAAAAATCTGACTAGTCAGTTATTATGCTTCAGCACTTTCAGAAACTCTTGCTTCCTACAGTCGGTGCTTTTCTTTCTCCTCAACTGGATGTCAGTCTAACCTCAAATCACTGACAGCAGTATTTCTTAACAGAATATGTCTCCTCCTCCTCCTCCTTCTCCTTCTTCTTCTTCTTCTTCTTCTTCTTCTTCTTCTTCTTCCTCTTCTTTTCCTCCTCCTCCTTTTCTCATAACTCTGTGATAGTAATAGCTGATGTCAGCAGATGTTAACATGGTCCTGTGTGCACACACATAATTATATACACAAACAAACATACACACACATACACACAAACAAACATACATACACATACACACGAACACACACACATATACACACACACACAAACACACATACGCAAACACACACACACACATGTACACACACACGCACACATGCACACACACACACACACACACACCACGCACACACACACACACACACACACACACA
The DNA here is from genome assembly GCA_030674185.1 of Monoplex corrugatus. Lineage (NCBI taxonomy): Eukaryota > Metazoa > Mollusca > Gastropoda > Littorinimorpha > Ranellidae > Monoplex > Monoplex corrugatus. The sequence goes on from CM060309.1 coordinate 52,609,257, forward strand.
CACACACACACACATTCCAGCCTGATTCAAGGAAGAAGAAGGATGACTACTAAAGATGTCCTGCCTCTCATCAAAGGACAGATGTCCCAGCATCTTATTGCTCCCATCCGAGTGAATTGTCCCAGTGCAATCTCCAAGAAATAAATGGGAAAGGCAATGATGACGGCACAGCACACGTAAGGTAGCAGAAAGGCACCTGCAACATGGCAAAACATGTAAGAAAAGAAAACAAAACTAATTCATATAGAATAAAAACCCAGATGGTCCCTTTTAGACACAAATTATCACAGAAAATGCTTGACTGTAATGAAGCATGTTTGTGTATTGTGTAATCATGAATGTAAAAAAAAATCAGTCTAAAAAGTATTGAACAGTAAATCACCTTGGAT
>CM060309.1:52614645-52724645 GCA_030674185.1 Monoplex corrugatus
ATAATAGAAATAGAAAGCAGAAATGAAAGGCTAGAGCCAAATAGCAGGAAGAATGAAGTCATGGTCATCATAATCATGTGTCCTGCCACGCGGCGTTCGCAATCATGGCCCTCCATACGATTCTATCCTTTTAAACTGCAAGTACATCTCCCACCCTCTCTGCCATAAGCCATCCTGCAAGTCTGTCCAATATTTCCTCCCTGGGTCTATCTGGTGTTCTCTTTGCTTCCAGCTTTCCTGTTTTGACCAGGTGCTCTAATTTCTCTTTCCTCATAAAATGTCCTATAAATGTTGCTTGTCTTTTCCTAATCTTTTTTGTTTTTATTAATGATCTTCTTGTGTCTGCCTCCTTCAAGACTGTCTGGTTTGTTTTCTTTGCTGTCCATAGAACTCTCAACATTCTTCTTAGACATCACATTTCAATTGCCTCAATTTTATTCTGACTTTGCGCGTTGACTGTCCATGCCTCACAACCGTACAACAGTATTGGTTCTGTATAACACTCGAGGAGTCTCTTCCTGATGTTAATTGATAGGCATTTGTTGGTTAGAACGCTTTTCATCTTCTTGAATGCTGTTTTGGCTTGGTCGATCCTGCTGGCTATTTCAGATATGCATCTGCCATCTGGTGAGATGACTGTTCCCAGATAGTTAAACTTATCAACCTGTCTAAGTGTTATGCCATTTTGCATGAGGGGATTTCTTGTTTTTTACTTATTACCATGACTTCAGTCTTCTTGTTATTTAGCTCCAGCCCTTTATTTTTGCTATTTCTATTATATTCACAAAGTTTTGTGGATCTTAACTTTTTCCGCAATTAGCATGGTGTCATCTGCGTAATGAATGTTGTTTATCATTTTTCCTCAACCTTTATCCAAGGACATTCTTCAGGTTTCTCACGATGGTTTCGCTGTGAAGTGAAAACAAATCTGATTACAGAACACAGCCCTGCCTAACCCTTCTTTTGATATTTTGGAAAGGGCTTATATCGTTTTCTTTTCTCAATGCTGCTGTTTGTTCCCAATACATATGTCTGATTATTCTCAGATCTTTTCCATCAATATTGAACCTTTCCAGTTTGTTGATCAATGATGAGTTCTTCGTGTCTTACCCGATCGAAAGCCTTGATACAATCAACAAAGCATAAATATAAATTCTTATTCAACTTGACTGACCTCTCTATGATAGTTCTTAGGATGCATATGGCATTAATAGTTCCTTTCCCTTCAACAAATCCACACTGTTCTTCTACTATTTCCCTTTTGATTTTGTTCGTTATCCTCATCATGATTGTTCTTAGTAGGATTTTTGTTACATGACTCATCAAGTTGATTGTACGATGCAGTTAGCATTCTACAGCCCATGTCAAGGCCAGCCAAAACACGAAAAAGAAGTCATGGTAATCAGTAAAATAAAAATCCTCTCACAACAAATTGCACAACATTGAGACAAGATGAAAAGTTTGAATATCTGGAAACAGTCATCTCATCAGAAGGCAGATCCACAGCAGAAATATCCAGCAGAATCAGGCAAGCTAAAACAGCATTCAAGAAAATGAAAAGCGTTCTTACCAACAAATGCCTACCAATTAACATCAGGAAGAGAATTCTTGAGTGTTATATAAAACCGATACCTTTGTACGGAAGTGAAGCGTGGACAGTCAACACGCAAGTCAGAACAAGACTGGGGCAACTGAAATGTGATTTCTAAGAAGAATGTTAAGAGTTCCGTGGACATCAAAGAGAACAAACGAGACAGTCTTGAAAGAAACAAAGACAAAAAAAATTAATGAAGAAGGAAAAGACAAGCAACATTTATGGGACGTTTTATGAGGCAAGAGAAATTAGAGCACCTAGTCACAAGAGGAAAGCTGGAGAGACAAGGAGCACCAGGTAGACCTAGAGAGAAAGTATTGCACGAACATGCGGAATGGATGAAGACAGAGAAGGTGGGAGATGTACTTGCAGCGATAAAAGACAGGTTCGTATGGAGGGCCATGATCACCTAACGCCGTGCGGTAGGGCACATGACGATGGTGATTATGGGGAAAGCAGTTTTCCAGACCAGTATTATGCTGTGTAATCTACCTGACCATCACAGACGCTGAGTGTACTTCTCAGGTTCCAGTGCGATTAACCCTTTGACTCCCGCACCCTATCCACCAACTGCAAAAATTCAACCCTTTGACTCCTCCCTCACCCTCTCCACTAGCCTCCTGCAGGAAGCTGGTGGAGAGGGTGAGGGAGTCAAAGGGTTAAGTTTTTGCTTTGCTAACATGGTTGACAATACAAGATACTGGTGCACAGGGTGTGGTATTCAAAGGGTTAGGGGATTACATATACACTGGTCTCCAATTTCAACGGAGATCGGCTTGGCCTTGTTGACAAAAATACACTGGTATTTTATATTTTTTTTATTTTTTTTATTAATGGCTTTAGCATAGTCGGTTTACGCGCCCGGGTTTTGTAGATTATGGCACTGCCATTGTTGGTTTACGCGCTTGGGTTTTGTTGATTTACAGCACTAGCATTGTTGGATTACGCGCCCTGGTTTTGCTGATTATGACACTGACATTGTTGGTTTACGCGCCCTGGTTTTGTTTATTTACGGCACTGGTATTGTTGGTTTATGCGCCCTGGTTTTGCTGATTATGACACTGACATTGTTGGTTTACGCGCCCTGGTTTTGTTTATTTACGGCACTGGTATTGTTGGTTTATGCGCCCTGGTTTTGCTGATTATGACACTGACATTGTTGGTTTACGCGCCCTGGTTTTGTTTATTTACGGCACTAGCATCGTTGGTTTACGCGCCCTGGTTTTGTTGATTTATGATACTAACATTGTTGGTTTACACGCCCGGGTTTTGTTTATTTACGGCACTGGTATTGTTGGTTTACGCGCCCTGGTTTTGCTGATTATGACACTGACATTGTTGGTTTATGCGCCCTGGTTTTGTTTATTTAAGGCACTTGTATTGTTGGTTTACGCGCCCTGGTTTTGCTGATTATGACACTGACATTGTTGGTTTACGCACCCTGGTTTTGTTTATTTACGGCACTGGTATTGTTGGTTTACGCGCCCTGGTTTTGTTGATTTATGGCACTAATATTGTTGGTTTATACGCCCGGGTTTTGTTGATTATGGCACTGGCATTGTTGCTTTACGTGCTTGGGTTTTTTCGATTACGGCAATGGCATTGGTGGTTTATGCACACTGGTTTTGTTGATTATGGCACTGGCATTGTTGGTTTACGCGCCCTAGTTTTCTTGATTATGGCACTGGCATTGTTGGTTTACGTGCTTGGGTTTTTTCGATTATGGCAACGGCATTGGTGGTTTATGCGCACTGGTTTTGTTGATTATGGCACTGGCATTGTTGGTATACGCGCCCTGGTTTTGTAGATTTAAGTGCACTGGCTTTATTGGTTTACGCGCAATGGTTTTATTGATTTACGTCCGCTGGTTTTGTTGACTTACGTCCGCTGATTTTGATGTCTTATGTACGTTGGATTTTTTACGCTGGTTTTGCTGACTTATGTGTGTTGGTTTTGTTTGTTTATGTACGTTGGTTTTGTTGGCTTCAGTGCGCTGGTTTTGTTGACTTATGTACACTGATTTTGTTGATTTATGTACACTGGTTTTGTTGACTTATGTACACTGGTCTTGTTGACTTATGTACACTGATTTCGTTGACGTATGTATGATGATTTTGTTGACTTAAAAGTATGCTGGTTTTGTTGACTTATTTATTCTGGTTTTGTTGCCTTACGTACGACGCTTTTGTTGACTTATGTACACTGGTTTTGTTGACTTGTGTATGATGATTTTGTTGACTTAAGTACGCTGGTTTAGTTTACTTATTTACTCTGGTTTTGTTGACTTAAGTACGCCGGGTTTATTGACTTATGTACACTGGTTTTGTTGACTTTATGAGAACTGGTTTTGTTGACTTACGTACACTGATTTTGTTGATTTCTGTATTCTGGTTTTGTTGACTTATGTATTCTGGTTTTGTTGACTTATGTATTCTAGTTTTGTTGACTTATGTACGATGGTTTTGCTGGCTTAAGTACGCTGGTTTTGTTGGCTTGTGTATTCTGGTTTTGTTCACTTATGTTCGATGGTTTTGTTGGTTTAAATACGATGGTTTTGGTGACTTAAGTACGATGGTTTTGTCAGTCTTTGTCCCTATCCTCTTTGCTATGTTTGAAACTGGAGGATAAGGAAAAAAGAAGAAAATAGAAACTGCGTGAAATTTTCTCTCGAGAAAGTAGAAAACATCCCTTCGTTTCTGAAGATCAGTAATCCTCTGACAATTCAGGGATAATATTGTGATATCAACCACATTTAACATAACAGGTCACTGCAGGCATTTAAACAAATTTCAGTAACAACATTCCTCACAAGGTTCATTTACATGCGTGGCTACATATTCATGTAAACAAATATGCACTTATCTAGATCATACAACATTCTGATTTAAAAGGGTATATGAAACGCCATCCAGTCCTACAGCCGATTTTTTGTTGTTCAACGCGAGAAGGGCATCTTTAAGTTCTTTTAAAGTAATTTTTGAATTTATGTACATGTGACTATCAGGGGCAGGATCTGAATATGCTACGGACTCTTCAATTTTCCGTCTTTCCTCCCTTATTGGAGTAGACAAGCTACTGGAATTACTTGCTCTTGAAAAGAACTGTACAAATTCTTCAGCTTTCTCGGATGACGAAGGAAAGTCTTTATCTTTAATCTTAATAGGAACCTGTGGTAAATTAAAACCATTTTTCATTTCTTTGACCTTATTCCAAATTTTAGGAAGATCTTTAGGCCCAGAAATTTGTTCAGAGCAAAAATCTGACCAATAGCGGTTTTTAGCTTGGGCTATAACTTTGTTTGAGTGAATCTTAGCCATTTTCACATTGTAATGGTCTTCTGGAGATTTAGTTTTTAAATAGAGTTTATACATTTTCTTTTTTTTTCATTCTTTGCTTCTTCACATAACTGATTCCACCAACTATTTCCAACATGAGTACCTTTGTTTACATTTTTCCTTTTTGGAATGGAATTGTTTGCTGCCTCATGTAGCGCGTTGGTGAAATGGGAATACATATCATTAACATTGCCGCATTCATTAAACGTGCAATCTTTTCCCATTAAAATCTTCCGGTATTCTACCCAGTTAGCACGTTTGTACATATATCGAGGTATAACGTCTCTTGTTCTGGTGTGTTATCAAACGGTATAACACACGGTTCATTTATAACTGTAACAATTGGCAGGTGATCACTTCCGAGTGAGTCAGATGTAACATCCCACATGCTATTAATGATGAGGTCAGGTGATAACAAAGTTAGGTCAATGGCAGAAACCTTATGTTGAGGATTATCCGGAATTCTAGTTGTTCTACTGTCATTTAACAAGACTAATCCGGAGTCAGTGACATTTTCAACAAAACGATTGTTAGATACATAGTGACAGTCCTTATCCCAAAATGGAGAATGGGCATTAAAATCCCCCATGATCAACCATTTCGCATTGTTGTCTAAAGTCCGTAGCCAGCCACTATTTTCACTATTAAGAACACGTGGATAATACACAGAAAGAATATTCATAGATGACACAGAGTTAATCTTCACTTTCACACCCACGCAATAAACACTGTCAGTGCCCTTTGGCACAGGAGGCGGAATGATTTTATAATCCACGTCTTTGCGTACATGAACGGCTGCATAAATCTTTGAGTTATTGTCACAGACGTGTGTCACTGGAGGAAAGTAATAATCTTCTAACTTAGGCAATTTACAATTTACCACATTCAGTAACTGTAAGGCAACAATATGATGCTTATTTACGGATGAATATTGTTGAAGATGAGGATGATTAATATTTACTGAACGACTGTTCCATTCAAGAACAGAAAAACCAGTGTTATGTTTTAAAGTAATTTTTGAATTTATGTACATGTGACTATCAGGGGCAGGATCTGAGTAAGTCACAAGAAACAATATCCACTTACACAAATGAGCTCTTCAAACTTTCTCACGTAATACCTAACAAAGTTTCACATAAAATGATATGTTATCCTCTACCCCCCTGGGAACTGTCCCATGCTACTTTTGATATCAACTACACTGATACTGACCTGACAAAAGATATTAATCCACACTTGTTAGCAATTGATGTTCTGTCACATCTACACACAAAAATATTCACATTACTTAAAAATATTTACAGATGGCTCTGTTCTAGATGGTAAAGCAGGCGCTGGCTTTCTAATTCCTAAATTTAAAGTAGAAAAGGCTTACTCTTTAGGACAGGGACATTCAATTTTCACTTCTGAATTAGTTGCCATCCTAATGGCACTGAAATACATAGTAGATCTACCCATAACTTTGTTTAGTATCCTAGTATGTGTAGATTCGAAATCTGCATTACAATCCCTCAAATGTTGCGAACATTAAGTAAATAGTTCGTTAATATTTGAGATAAAATTTCTAATTCATTGTTTAATAACAAATATACACAAGTTACTTTTTGTTGGATCCCATCACACTGTGGTATCCTTTTTAACGATCGGGTCGACAGAATAGCAAAAAATGCAGCAATGAATAGGGCTGGCAGTACTAAACTTGATTTACCACTCTCTGAACATGAAATGAATGCTATATTAGAAAACAAAGTAAAAGCGCAATGTAACCTTCGCCCCTTCTCGGTAAATTACCAGGGTTTTACAAGACAAGAGATAAATTTAGCTTACAGATTATCTCTCAATTCACTTCGAACTAAATTTAATAAAACCATCAAATGTTTCTGTGGTGATTTTATAACAGTTGATCACCTTTTGTGTTGTCAGCGAATGCGACCTTATTTCCCTGCGTCATTTACAAACTTAAAACAGAAACATACTGATTCCACTCTGTATTTACACATGGCTAGGCGTTTACTGCTCAGTCCTGTAGGTCGTTTCCTTTGATTGAGCCCAATTGTTTTATACCTGTAACTCCCACACAACCCCGAGAAATGCGATGAAGCCTGACTGATATAATGTTCTGATTGTTTTTCTTTTTGTTCATTAATTTGTTTGATGTTACATTAATTGTTACCTTAATTGATACAGTGCATTCATGATTACAAAGATTCATTCATTCCATACGCACCCTTTTTTTTTCGTCTAAAAGCACGTATGTGAATAGAAGTTAAAAGAAATAACGAACGAACAACAATCTGACATTGTCAGTATACATGTAAAACACAAAATGAACTATATACATATCTATAGACGATACTCTACCACCTCCATAAAATGAACAAACAATGTTTCAGCGAAGTTCGTAAAATGTATAATGATTCTCATATATCGAGAAATGTTTGGAAACTTTAATTACCATGTGTGCACAACCTTTGCAAAACTTCATAAGCACATAAACGGATCACAGATACAAAATTATCGTGTCCATCTCAGACACAAAATTACCGTGTAATAAACATCGAGATCCAAAACATATCAGTAGGCACCCTGTGGATCAACGTATTACATTCGCACAGTTTATAACCCCGCCAACGACGGGGGCCACACATAAGCTGGCAAAAGCACACACAAAATGTAACAATGCTCCATCCATACACAGCAAAACGAAACTGTTACGCACCACAGTAAATTAAATTACCTTTGCAAATATTGCACGATGTATCACAAAAACACAAACACACGCGCGCGCGCGCTCATCCACGAATACGCAAATATTGCACAATGTATTACACGAACACAAACACGCGCGCGCTCTGATCCACGAACACACAAAGGATGAGAAGAAGAAAACAAATGATGTATTTATTAAACACACATAAGCACGTACATACATGCACACAGACTCACACACACATACATGCAATTATAGCTTAACAAGTCGAGCTGGAAAATGTAATCATATACCAACGGCATTAGATTAGTCTCAAAAATCAACATTTATAAACTATAAACAGCTGGTAACAGCACAATACTTTCCTCTGGCCTTACCCCAACCCCACCCCACCCCAAAATAAGGAGAAATAATATCAGTTGGTCATTTATTGATATTGCGGTTGGACTGAGGGCGAAAACGAAACAATTTAGGTTTTGGTCTGACGCAAGTGGCAGAGGTTACAGTATTGATGTCAGTATTCACTGCCACATCAGCAACTTCATTAACTTCATTATATTCCAAATGTGATGACACGCATCGATTATAAAATTCACATAAACTAAAGACATTTCTCAGGTTACAAAAAGTGTCCAGTTCATAGACTTACTAACAAATACACTGTAAAGTGTTCATTGTATCAACCATTTTATCTTAAAAGTAAAAGATACACGAAAACAAGTTTTAAAATTCATACGATCAGTTTTGATGCAGTTGCGTTTATTATTGAGATTAACGAAGCTTGTGGAACTTGTTGAAGCATTTATGTTGATGTCTACTGGGAAAAAGCACTTAAATTCAGGGTCTGGAGTTTGTTCAAATGGGCTTCAATACTCTCAGACAGATCCATATGCGCTCCACCCAAATCCGCCAGTAATTCTCTCAACCTGTGCAAAATTCTATGCGCGGGCAAGGTATTGAAATGGGGAAGGAAGGCGGGAGAGGGAGGTGGAGTAGAACCTATGAAACTCTGAGCTGACCTCACAAGAACAGTTGGAGCATTAAGACGGGCAGCGAACAGGCCAGTTTTTATGTTGCAGGTTAGAACTGAACTCGAGACATCAGATTTTGAATCCACGGCTCTATCTACATAGCCAGCCAGCCTGCATGAAAAAAATATCGTTGTTGTTGGTGGTGGTGGTGGTGGTGGTGGGTGGTGGTGTGGTTTTTAATGTGGCCCACCCAATTGTCGAACCAACAACACCTGTTCTATCAGCATAGCACTTCAAACAACTGAGTAAATGGGCTATTACAAAAATCCAAATATAAACATTTAAAGTAAAAAAAAATTGTGGTCAACTTTGGAGGTCGAACCCATGAACCCAACACGGTGCTTTAATCATCTGCGCTAACAGGCCACACCATGCAACATGAAAGGAAACTTGTGTACCCTGATGGAAATGTATTTACCATAATTATAATGTGGCTTTTTATCATCATCATCATCACCACCATCATCATTATTGTTGTTGTTTTTGTTGCTATTGTTGTTGTTATTATTATTATTGTTGTTGTTATTATTATTATTGTTTTACTTTTTTGTTTTTGTTGTTTGTTTGTTGTTTGTTTGTTGCTGTTGTTATTATTATTATTTCATCATTATTATCGTTAGTAGCATTGTTGTTGTTGCTGTTGTTTAAAGCCCAGCCGACAGCACAGAGCCATATCAGGGCAATAACGATTTCAGAATGTACACAATACCTCGTTGAAACAAAAACAAAAAACACACACATCCGGAAAAAGAAATTTCATTATACATATTAATTAATGCATTCGTGCACGTAATCTAAGAATATGCCCGTGGTGTTAACAAACCTGACTACATATGTACATGTAGCTTGCTTCTGCACATCATATTTCCTCAGATCCGAAAACGCAGTTAAAACACGACTACCCAATCGTCAATCCACGGATGAAGTATGTAAAATAGCGTGGACAGCGCGCCCCCTTAACCTTTTGACTCCCGCACCCTGTTCACCAACTGCAAAAACTTTACCCTTTGACCTCTCACCCTATCCACCAGCTTCTGCAGGAAGCTGGCAGATAGGGTGAGGGAATCAAAGGGTTAAGTTTTTGCTTTGCTAGCAATGATTGACAATGCAGGATGCTGGTGGACAGGGTGTTAAGGGAAAAGTGTCGTAATTCCACCCATGACCTCCAAGCAAAGGTGCAAAATATAGCTGTACCACAAAACCTTCCAGCATGCACTCTGGAGACAGCAATGAACACTAACAGAAAGAGTGAACAGCGAGCAAAATTTTATTTCACCTTTGATCTCTTTGTCCCCCAACCCTGGGCAAAAGGCCTCAAACATGGGAGGTAGCTTGCCAACTTGCCCCACTTACTGGAGGCGTTTTATCCCTTAGAAGTGTATGCGTGTGTGGTGGTAGGATGAGGAAATGAATGGGTGTTTTATCAAAGTTTTAAAAAGTAAGAAGTCATTCAATAAAACGAAAGCTCTCTCTCTCTCTCTCTCTCTCTCTCTCTCTCTCTCTCTCTCTCTCTCTCTCTCTCTCTCTCTCTCTCTCTCTCTCTCTTTTCTGAATGATCTGAATGATGCTTTGTCTAAAACAAAATACATCAAGCTGAATAAACAACGTCAGGTTTTACATCCAGTGTTGATGGGGAAGAAAGACTATGGGACACATGTTTTGACCATTCACTCAGATTCGTCAGAATCACAGCTCTAGCAGACGAAGTGGGTCGCCAGGTGTGCAATCCTCGTGAGCCCCGGTTTAACATTTCTGAAACTGAAACCACACATTGCTTGTGAATCTTACAAATACACCCGATCAAGCAATGTGTGATTTCAGTTTCAGAAATGTTTTTTGTTTTGTTTTTTGTTTTCGTCACTGCTTCTTTCCGTTCTTGAGGTTGAAGGTCGCTAGTGTGTGGATATCTTAGAAATCTGTTTTCCAAATTTAACAGACTTTGTTGTTTTTTTCTTTCTTCTTCTTCTTCTTCTTCTTTCTTCCCCCTATTCTTTTTTTCCATTAATTTATCAACTTGTTTTTTCATCAGGGCGGTAGTTTATAATTTCCGTTTTGGCCTCTGTGTTGTTTTCTTGCAAACAGGTAAAGGGGAAAAGAACTGGATGACGCCTCAAATAACGACAGCCACTTTGCCATAGCAACAGGCGTTGGTGGGACACCGGGGTCGGCGAGACCATCGTGCTGAATGGGCAGAAGACAGTCATTATGGCCTGTATCATCTCCATTGGGTTGAAACTGGATGTATACTGATCGTTGTCTTCAAAGTCCTCACAACCGTGTCCTGAAACGAGTGTGTGTTCTTTGTTCAGAACTGAAGTTTGGCTTTTGAAGCACTTTGCTCATAACAGTGATCTCTTGGTCACCAAGCATGCTGCAAGGCTCAGACATTGCATGGATATCATCCTAAATGGCCACATAGTGTAATTGTCCGGACAGGTCATCAATGACTGCAGAGTTGACAAGGTCCTTGTAATCATCAAAGTGATCAAGCAAGTGATAGATGACTCTTGTATGGAGCCCTTAGCCTGGTTTTTATCTGACAAGGCAAGAATTGGTCCAGTGGTGCACCATCTTTCGTTTTTATCCTTTATAGTTTTGTATCTATCCCAATCACGACACTTTGAAAAAGACACTTTCAATTACTAACAATGGAAATGTGGTTAGGAGGCTTGTTGCCAACAACAACTGTCTGATGTGGATTATCTGCATCTCACAAATTTGATCTGATACTGGAAGCAATCAGGTGACCGTTCTAGAGATCCTCTACCAATGTGACCTCCTGAGGATTGGTACTGAGAGTTTGGGCATGCTTCAGTGGATGTTCAGGCCCAGTATCTCCTGCTGAAGAAAGTGTTTGAGTTGGCAGGTCCTGCAGGCTTGGGGATGAGATTGAGTGACATGCAGGTAAGGCGGCTGATGTGGATGATGTTGAGGACAAGACGTCTTGGCAGCCAGCTGGTGTTTTTCTTGAGGTCATCACCAATGAAGTCATAATCAGTGAACACATCAGCATCGAATGGCCAGAATCCATATGTCTTGAACCCTTGTACAGCTCTCCCGCGTGTGACTGTAGGGACGTGCTGTGTGCCAGACAGTTCAGCGGTGTCACAGATGGTGAAACGCTTGCCAGGGTTTGACGCCATCCAATTGTCAGCAGCTGAACTGAAGACTGTTTTCAATACCTTGAAGTAAGTTTTGTCCAGAGGCTGTATTTCGTGGATGCAATGTGGTGGCAATGTATTCAGTTCGGAGCCATTCTGCTGACAGTATTCCACAGTTGAGTCTTGTGGCTGTGGTGCCCGTCTAAGATGATGAGAAATAATGTCTCTGCTGATATACCTACATGAACTGCACGAAATGTTCAAGCCATCTCTGAAATAGCTCAGCGCCAAACAAACAAACAAACAATCAACACATTGGAAATGTACCCTTTTTTGCAGTTATACAATACAGTGCAACCATAGAGTGGTGACTAGTCTCATCCAGTCATCTGAGTTGCATTTGTGTGTGTGTGTCCGTGTATCATTCTCTCTCTCTCTCTCTCTCTCTCTCTCATGCCAAAAACAAAACTGGATTTTTAAAAATCTAGTCTAGCATATTCTGGCAATATGTTAGAATGATTTACAAAAAAAAAAGAAAACCTGAAAGGTTCACTATCAGTCGAAACGTTTAGACTTAAATAACGCATTACGTGCTAATGTCCATGATAAGTGTTTTATGTATTTCATTTGTGCTTTATTTTACTCATCCCATTTATGCTTACAAATGTATGCACATCAGTATGTGGGTTACTGCACACACTGTTATTTAATAACTTCAACAATGAATATGTACCTAATATTTGAATACATGTATGATTAAACTGTCCTTTTTGATATGATTGTATTAATATGTGTTAGAAATATTTATAATTTCGTAAATAAAATGGCCTAATGCATGGTTAATGTGTCCATTTTGATATGATCATAACATACATATGTGAAGTAATTGAATTGATTCATATTACTGTCATGCTATTTAACACTCGATTGTTTTGTATGTTTTCGTTTTTGCTTTTTCTGTTTTACTATCGTGCATGCACACATGCGAGTGTACACACACATATGCAAACACACAAACACATATACGCACGCACTCATATATTTAATTATACATTACATGTTCACTTAGATGTATTAATGGTGAAAATGTCTACATTGCTTTTTATCTCTGGAGTGATTGTTTTCGTGGGGGGGTTTTTCTTTGAATTTTAGAATTCTTTTGTGGTGTTTTACTTCCTTGGTTTTTTTAAAAAAAATTTTTTTATATATATATAATGTAGAATAGCAACGGCCGATACCTAAGTTGGCCTGTGCGTTAATATCTGTACCATTGGAAAACGAAGAATCCTTTCATTTTCACTTCATTTCATTTCAAGACAAGCACAAACAGTGATTGGTTCGATTTTGAATGTTTAACAGCCAAACGGAATGTCCGAAGATTGTTAAAAAGATTTAGGAAAACTTTAAGCGAAGAGGTCAGATCCATGTATACTATTGCTAGAAGAGAATATAAAGATTTTCTGAAAAGAAAGAGAAGATCCTTTAATCTAGCATTACTGAACAGCTTGGTGTCCACATAGAATGACCAACAGGCAGTTTGGAAATCCGTTTAAACGGCATCATTTAAAAGAAGTCAGTCAAAACGTTGCATTACTGTTGATACGTGGTTTGAACATTTTCATTCTCTGCAAAATTTCCACAAGATTTGTCAGAATTGTTTATTCTTTTGTTGGCAGATGATGTGCTGTTGTTATCTGAAACGGTTGTAGGTTTGCAGAGGCAGTGAAATACTCTACACAAAGCGGCTACTTCTTTGGATCTTAAGGTAAGTTTGGAAAAAAAAGTAATGTTGTCGTGTTTAGAAAAGGAGGACATTTAGCTGCTAGAGAGAGATGGGAGTACAATGATATAGTTATGCCTGTTGTAAATGTGTATAAATACCTGGGAATTTATTTTTCTACACGTTTGAGTTTTACTCTGGCTTGTAAAGATATTGCTAGCAGGACAAAAAATGCATTGATATATGTGATGAAAAGATTGAATATATTGAATAATAATTCATTTGATTTATTTGTCAAAATATTTGACTCACAAATACAGCCAATTTTGCTGTGTGGAGCAGAAATTTGGGGATCAGATAAGGGCAGTTACGCATTGTGAAGCTGTACACTCATTTGCTTTGAAAAGATTTTTAGGACTGGATAAGCGCACATCTAATGATTTAGTATATGGAGAAACAAACAGATACCCATTGTTTGTTCATTCAGTTGTACGATGTATTCAATTTTCGTTAAAGCTTTTGCACATGGAAGACAATAGACCTCCGAAAAAATCCTATAAGATGCTATTTGATCTAGATCTTAAAGGTAAGAAGAATTGGGTAACTAGTATACGTATGTGTCTGAATGAATATGAGTTTGGTGATGTTTGGTTTTTCCAAGGAGCTGGCGATGAGAGACAGTTTATTCGCGATTTTCAGCAAAGACTGATTGATTGTAGATGGCAAAAGTGGAATGACCATATATAGACAAGTGGAAGATATGATTTTTACAGAACTGTCATAGATTCTCACAATGTTAAACCGTACATAAGCCTTGATCTGGATATTAATTTGAAAAAAAAAAAACAATTGCAAAATTTAGACTTGGTTTATCAACTTTGAAAGTCCATCAGTTGAGATACAAGCAACACAGAATCTGATTTGCTCTGTCCCTTATGTATGCAAGCTGAAGAAGACGAAATACATTTTGTCCTGTGTTGTCCAGCTTTAGATGAAATCCGTTCAAGGTTTATCCCTCTAAAGTATTATCATCATCATCATCATCAGGTACCTTGCCACATGGCGTTGGCGATCATGGACTACCATTTGTCTCATCTCTTGTCGCCTCAAGCATCTCTTCCACACTCCCTGTCTTCAGCCACTCTGCAAGTCCGTCTAGTGTCGTCTCCCTGGATCTACCTGGTGCTCTCTTTCCCTCCAGCTTTCCCGTTGTGACCTGGTGCTCCAATTCCTCTTTCCTCATAAAATGGCCTATAAATGTTGCCTGTCTTTTCCTAATCTTCCTTATGAATGATCTACTTGTGTCTACCTCCATCAAGACTGTCTCGTTTGTTTCCTTTGCTGTCCATGGAACTCTCAACATTCTTCTTGGAAACCACATCTCGGCTGCCTCAATCTTGTTCTGGCTTTGCTTATTGACTGTCCACGCCTCACAACTGTGCAACAGTATTGGTTCTATATAACATTCAAAAACTCTCTTCCTGATGTTAATTGATAGGCATTTGTTGGTAAGAATGCTTGTCATCTTCTTGAATGCTGTTTTGGCTTGGCCGATTCTACTGGCTATTTCTGATGTGCATCTGCCGTCTAATGAAGTGATCGTTCCCAGGTATTTAAACTTATCAACTTGTCTCACGGTTGCCGTTTGCTGTTATTTTGCATGAGGGTATTTCATGTTTTTTACTGATCACCATGACTTCAGTCTTCCTGCTGTTTAATTCCAAGCCCTTATCTTTGCTTTCTATTTCTAGTATATTCACAAGGTTTTGTAGGTCCCTTTCATTTTCTGCAATTAGCACGGTGTCATCTGCGTATCGAATGTTGATTATCATTTTTCCTCCAACCTTTAATCCAGGGTCTTCCTCAAGGTTTCTCATGATGTTTTCGCTGTAAAGTGAAAACAGATCTGGTGATAAAACACAACTCTGTCTGACTCCTCTTTTGATGTTTTGGAAAGAGCTTATATCGTTTTCTATTCTCATTGCAGCTGTTTGTTCTCAATACATATTTCTGATTATTCGTGAATCTATCTTTTCCATCAATACTGAGTCTTTCTAGCTGGTTGATCAGTTCTTCATGTCTTACACGATCGAAAGCCTTGGTATAATCAACAAAGCATAAATATAAATCCTTGTTCATCTCGATTGACCTCTCTATGATAGTTTTTAGGATGTATATGGCATTAATAGTTCCTTTCCCTTCCACAAATCCACACTGTTCATCTGCCATTTCTCATTTGATTTTATTCCTCATGCTCATCATGATTATTCTTAATAAGATTTTTGTTACATGACTCATCAAACTGATTGTGCAATGGAGTTCGCATTCTATAGCCCCTGTCTTCTTTGGAAGTGCAATGAAAATTGTTTTTGACATATCTTCTGCGATTTTTCCAGTGTCATAAATTTCATTTAGGAGGACTGTTATTTTTTCAATACCAAATTCCTCCAGGGCTTCAATCATCTCTGCAGTAATGTTGTCTGGTCCTGGGGCTTTTCCTGTTTTTATCTTTTTCAGTGCTGCTCTAACTTCATCTTTCATTATGGGTGGTCCTTCAAAGTTCTTTCTTATAATGTGTTCTTCGTTTCTGTCATCTTCAAAAAGGTCTTTAATGTACTCTCCCCATCTGTCTGATGTTTGGTCTTTTTCGATGATAAGCGTGCCATCTTTCGATTTTAAGCAACCAGTTGATGTGCATGTATTTTTCCTGTGGACAATTTCTTCAATTCGTCTGTACATACCCTGAGGATCCGTTTTGTGTCGGTCTTCTATTTCTTTGCATTTTGTTTTCAGCCAAGCTTCCTTAGCTTCATTGCACCTGTTCCTGATTTCTTTGTTTATCTTCCTGTATATCTCCTCGTTTCTCTTTGTCTTCCTTCGTTCCTCCATAAAGCCTAAAATTTCTCTTGTCATCCAGTTCTTTTTTGCTTTTCTGTCTATTTCAAGGATTTCTTCACAAGCTTCATTAATCGAATTTCTCAACTTTGTCCATTGTTCCTCGTTGTCACCAACGTCTTCCAGAGCACTGAATTTGTTTTGAACATGTACATTAAATTTTTTACGTATCACTTCATCTGTCTTTAAGAGTCCAAGATTTAGTTTGATGTTGCTTTTGGTCTGTTTCTTTTTCCTTAATTTCAGCCTAAATCTTCCCACTACACGACTGTGGTCACTGTTGCATCTGCGCCTGGTAGTGTTTTTGTTGACAGTAAAGTATCATAGATGCCCAAATATAATTAAACTGTGTTTGTTAATGTGTTCAACTCGTTTCGATTATATTAGGGATTTGGGTTTGTTTCTGCTCAAAGCAGCTAAAATCAGGGAAATTGCTTTATCGTAATATAAGTTTATTTTGTTGTTGATTGTAAATCATATGATATGCTATCTGATTATTTCATTGTACTTATAATCACCACTTCTGTAGGGGCTATGGCCTTTCTTGAATAAACATTCTGAGTCTGAAGTCTCTCTCTCTCTCTCTCATCTCATCTCAAACACACACACCACATCCACATGTGCAGGTGATCTGGTCACATTGTGTGTGTGTGTGTGTGTGTGTGTGTGTGTGTGTGTGTGTGTGTGTGTGTGTGTGTGTGTGTGTGTGTGTGTGTGTGAAATAGAGACAGACAGACAGACGGACGGTGACAGAGAGAGTGAGAGAAAGACAGACAGAGAGAGACAGAAAGATATATGCTAGACAATATATATCAATACAATGCGTTATTTTGTGCATTATAAAAAAGATATATATATATATACATACATACACACACACACACACACACACACACACACACACACACACACACACACACACACACACACACACACACACACACACGCACACACACACATATATATATATATGATATATAATATATATATATATATATATATATGCTAGACAATATACATTAATAGAATGCGTTATTTTGTGCATTATAAAAAAAAGGATTGTAAACATACAAACTTGGGATTGCCTTTCCACTTGACAATTTCTGAAAAGTGGTGGCCCGTACCACATTTTTCGTGAGTTTAAGTACTTTAACTAGGCGTAATGCACAAGTAATTTTATGCCACAACATACTTCCAGATCACTAAACTTTTCTACTCGGTTACATTCCTCAGGATATAGTGGCAGCCAGAAAATGCTGAGAATGTTCGACTTACACGGACACCAACTGAGCCTACCTTCCCGATCCTGTCCTCGCCCAGTAAGTAAGTACTAAACCACACACTTGCATGTCACAGCAGATGTTTTCTTTACTTGTCAAACAACTTACCTTCCTGCCACAGGGTACTAAGCGCGCCTAATCCTGTATCCTGCTGGCGCGATAGGCACCGCTAGCCCCCGCCTGCTTATTGATTCTGTTGTGTGATAGCACTTACATAACACAACTGAGGGCAGAAAAGAAGGGTTGTGAACGACCGCCAGATAGTACTAGCTAACACCAACATAAGATAATACGTTTTTGCATAAAAACGGCAACAGCCCTGTACTTCATTTCATTTTCCTCTATTAGATCTATGGAAAGTAAAAACACACTCACGGTATCAGCTTCATGCAACTTAAGTATTTCTTCTTTAGATACCTAACTTTCAAATGCCATTTTCTCAAAACTTACCGCCAGAACGATAGTACATTCTAGCAGGGACCCCTCGAAATGATGTAGCAGTAAAACATTGATACATAGTTCCAATGATAGGGTAAAGCACCCCTAGATTTGGGGCAACGCCCAAACCTTCACAGGTCCCTTGTCCGTTATACCATACTCAGATCTACTTATTGCAGCAAGCATCTATCTACAGTGAACGAACCAAACTTGCACCGAAGCAGAGTCGAGAGGATGTTTTCTACAGAGCAGACCAAGTACACAGTATGTCTTCTGAATCTTGACGTCATCAATAAGATAACGTTTTGGGATATTTTTTGCCCACATAGTGTAAACATTCAGTTACAGATCAAATTCATACATGCACTCAAATCTTCACCAACTTTTACATGTCGGCAGACGGTATCACAACCAAGCATCATTTAAACATGTGACTTATCTGTAGTCATATGACTCGTGATGTTTTGGGGATGAGTCCATCACCTCGGTTGGACGCGCTAGCCCTCGCCGATGTAAGGCTTTTATACATCACATACAGGTCACCAGTCTTATTCTGTGTTTGGTCCATACAACTGGAACGAGCTTCCTTTGTCTTCCTTCAAGGCTAATTGGAAGATAACCCTTGTTGTCCAGCAGTGATTCCCCCACCCCACCCCACGCCCCCTTCCTCTTTGTTCCCATCCTTTCGTCCTACTACCCTGCTGTCCTCTTTTCGGTCAGAGTGAGTTTTGTAGGGCCTATCCTTTCTGACGTTGCGAGTGGAATGCTTTGGTGAATGATGAGAATGCGCGCTGTGATATTAAAATATCAAGATTTGACGCCGCATAAATGTCATTATTGTTGTTACTATCATACTGGTGAATGGACCAGAAACGCAAAAAAAAAAAAAAGATAGGAAGAGATGATAGAAAGCAAAGGAGCAAAGCAGAAACGAAGACGGTAACAGAAAAGAGGAATTTTCTAGTATGGAATTTCCCGATGCTGGGGGTACTATTTATACTGAAAAAAAACTCCGGCATCCCCACAGAGGATCCTTGTTGTTGAAGCAAAGGATACAAATAGCAGTAATAGAAATGATAACAGTAATAATAGTGATGATGATGATGACGACGGCGACTACGACGATAATGATGATGATAGCAATAATAATGATGATGATGATGATATAGGGCCTGATAATAATATTTTTTTTAAATAATAATAATGGCGCAAACATTCTATACTAATACATGCTCGTTGCATTTTACAATAATGTGTGTGTGTGTGTGTGTGTGTGTGTGTGTGTGTGTGTGTGTGTGTGTGTGTGTGTGTGTGCGCGCGCGCGCGCGCGTACGTCTGTACATACATGCACAATTAACATTGTCGGATACATACATTAATGTCCACATTCGTGTAACTGCTCAAATAGAGTTACGTCTGAACTCACCTCTCTAGAACAGTGCTCTGCTGTCCACGACCACAAAACTAGTCTTTCAGCACAGGCAAGTGTCGCGGGCTGTTCTGCCGGAAAGCACCGCGTTTTATAAGCGAAGGGTGGGTCTCGCAGTCGCCTCGATCATGTACGGTGGGAGAGGAGGGAGGCCATGCAGGAGAGATTTGGTGGTAGTGGTGGTTGCCTCCAACAAAAGGGGTATACCAGAGACATAGACTACAGAGATTGGACGCTGTGCGGTTTGGCTGGTGATCGCTTTTGGCTCGTCGGAGGTACTAGGTCTGAATCCACGACCTCTCTGTTCTAGTTCTTGGCGCTGCAACTAACTGGGTTTTTCGGAGCCACCGTTTTTATTTTTGGCTTTTGTTTCGTTTTTGTTTTTGTTTTTGCCCTGTTTCTTCAGTGGGTTTGACGCCACACGGACAGCACGAGAGTCGTGGGTTTCACATTCAGGCTGGTTGGCTCTTAGATACAGCCGTGGACTCAAATCTAATGTCTCAGGTTCAATCCTAGACAGCAAAAAGAATTTATAAAAGAACAGATGTTTGATGTGGCGGGGTTTTTTTTTCTTTTTTTCTTGAAGAATATATATATATATATGGGCTGTGTGCAGATGACGTCACTCCTCCAGGAGGAGTTATCTTTCCATCCGTACGGTATTCGTCGCGTCTGAGAATCCACGAAACGTGTGCGTGTGTGCGTGCGGGTATGCGTGTGTGGGAGTGTGCGTGTGCACGTGTGTGCGAGTGTGTGTGGTGGTCTTTCATTTAATGTCTATTCACTAAAGTGATTTTAGGAGAGAAAAAAAAAGTGTGAGGATACATGAGGAGTGAAGAGGATACTTGGAAATGGTTAATCTTCAGGAGAAAGAAAACCAGAAAACAACTGTGCCGAAGACGAGAAGGAAAAATTAATAAATGACGTTATCATAATTAACGATTGAAACAGTAAAATTAGCTAACCATAACATTGAGCATGTGAAATAACGGCGTGTTAAAGATAAATCACTGTAGGACTTTTTAACAGGCTAACAAAAATGTCATCCCATGTTAAGGATGGTGAGGCAAATATGCCAGAAACTGTCTTGGTAGATAGTGTAGGAATATGTCGTTTTACCCGAATGCATGAAAGAATATGACTATATGTTATCTTCTTTCCACACAGACACGCTATATTCTTGGTGTATTGTGTTTTGAATGCATCAAGTTTCCACCTATACATAAGGGATTGGATACTTCTGCTGGCAGGAAACTGCTTAGGAGTTTTGCTAATTTCAAAGTTCATGTAACACTTTTCATACTTTTTCTGTTTATCTTGAAATTGCTTCCATACATAGGTGTCCACTAAGGAATAACACTCATGCAATGAGAGGGAAAGTTGTATATTATTTGAATCTGATGAGCTCTTTGCCCCCCGTTTGGCAGCCCTATCAACCATATCATTATAATGAAAAGAACTATGAGATGGTATCCAGCAAAAAGTAATACAAATGCCTCTTAAGGATAAACTATGAATCAAGTGAGTAATTTCCAATATCATTTCAGATCTTGTTTGTAATTTTATAATTCAAGAGCTTGAAGTACTGATTTTGAATCAACGCAAAAAAGTGTATGGGGAATTGTCCTAGGAAGATTTGTCATATAATTCAAAGCCATTGAAATTGCAAAGAGTTCAGCGGTAAAGACAGATTTATTACGTCCTATATAGAAAGATTTCTCAATTTTGAGTGCAGGTATTAAAAAAGCTGAGCCTGCTTGTCTTTCAATTATTGATCCATCAGTGTAAACTTTCAAGTGATCGCAATAAAAATCTTCTATATGACATTTAACTTGACTTGCCAACAAGTTGATATTATCTTCTTTTTTTAAATCAGTGTGATTTATGTCAGATCGTGCTCTTTGAAGTTCCCGACTGGGTACTGGTGAAAAGGAAGGTCTTAAAGTTACAGGATCTGCTTCTAGATCAATTCCAGAGCCTTTCATAACGTCAGATGTGTATGTTGCAATGTGACCTGGGAGGATATTGATTTAGCTGTATTTCGAAAGTCGGTGTCTGATCGTACTTTTGTCTCTGTTTCGATGCTGTTTTCTATGGTGGTGTTTCTTAACAAACATTTAGTAGAAGCGACTTTCCTTTGTTCTTCAAGCGGCAACAATTTGATTGCATTGTATATGCGAAGACAAGAGGCATGCATTGGAAGACCCAGCGCAAGTTTGAAACCTTTACAATCTAAGCTCTGCAGTTTTGTTAGTAGGTGCTTCGGTGCACTGAAGAAGATTTCTTGGGCATAGGTTAATTTAGATCTAATAAGCGATTTACAAAGATGAACAAGTGTTGATGTATCTTGTCCCCATGTCTGTTTGCGAACTATTTTCAAGAAATATAAACTTTTTTGAGTTTTTGTTAATAAGTATTCAGTATGCTGATTCCAATATAATTTCGCTGTAAGGAAAACTCCTTAGAATTTTATCAACTCGTTATACTGAAGAAGAGTATCTCCTTGTGTGAACGTGGGAATATTTGCTGGGTTAGCTCCACAGTTAAACAAAACCATCTTTGTTTTTTCCACAGATAGATGCAATCCATTTTCTACCATATATCGTGCTATTTTATCAAGCTCTAATTGATAACATTTACGTGCATAATTAAGACAGCGCAAAGGAGTTTTTCTTTTCATATTTACCTGCATCCACATGCATAAATCGTCAGCATATTGAGCTAAAACTACATGTTTAGACATTTTACTGGGTAAGTCATGCAATAAAATCATGAAGAGAAGGGCAGCAATAACGGATCCCTGAGAGATACCCATTTGAAGAAGTCGTTTTGTGGAATACACATTTTCAATCCTCGTTTGAAATTCTTGTTTTTCTAAGAAGCTTTTGACATAGAAAAAAATATTACCTGTCAGCCCAATACTTTTCATTTTGAGTAATAATTGGGAGTGCCATACTTGGTCGTATGCTTTAGTGATATCAAAAAATATAGCTAAAACACATTGACGTCTGGCAAATTGTTGTGTGATATTAGTGGTTAGCTTTGTTAGGAGCTCCACTGGTGACCTGTCTTTTCTAAATCCTGCCTGATTCACTGGTAATATTTTATTCTTTTCACAATAGTGCATCAATGTCTTTGAAATTATTTTCTCCATTAGTTTACATACGTGCGAAGTTATTGCAATTGGCCTATAGTTTTTCAAGACTGTATTACATTTACCTGGTTTTAGTACAGGAACCATTATTGATTGTTTCCAATTGTTAGGCAGTTTCCGCTGTTCCAGCATTTTATAAACATACTGTGTAGCAAGATTAAAATATGTTTCTGGTAAATGTTTCAACATCTCATTGGAAATTGCATCGCATCCTACTGATGTTTTTTTTTTAATTTGGAATTGATTTAATGGCATCTTTTAATTCTTGGAGCGTGATTGGTGCATTTACGTAGTGTGTATTATCTGGGACATGATCCTTATATGCGTCGGTCTTTTCTTTCTGTACCCTATAATTTCTACTAGAAGCAGGAAGTCCTTCTACTCGACAGACCTCAGCAAACATGTCTGCAAAAGCTTCTGCTTTTTCTTGCAGGCTGGTTAAAGGTTTTTTTTTCTAGCTTTACCGGAATTGATGGCAACTTCGTCCCATTTTTCTTTGTTTTCAGTTTTTCCTAAACCTTTTGCATATCTTTATGGTCACTCACTTCATATGTACAAAAAGACATCCAATATTGTTCTTTACCTTGTTCTACGACTCTGTTACAGTTTATATTGGCACTTTTCATTGCTGTTTGATTTTCAGGTGACCTATTTGCTATATATTGTTTGTATTTTTCTTTCTTTTCATTGACTGCCTTTTCACAATCTTTATTCCACCAGACGTTTCCTTGATGTTTTTTCTGTTTTTGACGCTTTAAGTTCTGGAATTGAAATTTTTGCAGCCCTTAAGAGTGAATTACAGAAATCTGCGTACATTTCGTTTAAGGTCATTGTTTCAGATAGATCTGCTCTTGTATTTTGTAGGATAGCTTTAAAACTGGCCCAATCTGCGTGTTTATAGTTAGACTTGGGTAAACTATCTTGTGGCATTGCATCTATTTCAGTGATAAGGTTAATGGTAAGAAGTATGGGGATGTGATCTGTTCCCAACAAGTCATCCTCTGTTTGCCATGTGGCATTTGGTGCTAGCGATGGTGAGATTAAAGTGAGGTCGATAGCTGTGGGCCTGTGGGTAGGTATATCAGGGATACGGGTAACGTGACCGTTGTTAAGTAAGTATAAATTGGAATCTACAATATTGTCAATCAATCTGTTGCGAGTGTGTGTGTTTGTGTGTGAGTGCGTGTGTGAGTGTGTGTGTTGTTGTGTGTGTGTGTGTGTGTGTGTGTGTGTGTGTGGTGAGTGTGTTCCTGTACATGTATATATATATATATATATATATATATGTGTGTGTGTGTGTGTGTGTGTGTGTGTTGTGTGTGTGTGTGTGTGTGTGTATAGGTGTGTGAATATGGGCGACTTTGTGTTTGTATGTACATTCATGCCCCACGTGGTTTTATGCAATATTTTAAAGGAAGTGAGATGAATTCTCCAATGTAGATGAGATCATACTATTAAATTGTCAATTTAATCTCTGAGGAAGGCCAAGGGCCGAAATATTGAGATAAACAGTCTATGCTCTTGTTGATTGTCTTCGAAAATTAAAGTGTATATTCATATATATATATATATATATATATATATATATATATATTATCAGAGATTACTAAAATCAAATATGCAATTCCATCAACACAAAACAAAGACGTTTTCAATAAATCCATTGTTTGTACAAGTGACAAATTTTTGGCTTCTGGAATTCTTCTATCCTTTCCCAGAATGTTTTGACACATATTTACGCTTCCAGAATATATGGTCAACGCTGGGCCTGTCTGCTGCCCATCTTAATGCTCCAGTCCATCAGTCTAGTGGTGTCAGCATGGTGTTTCATGAGTCCCGTTCTCAACGTCTCTACTTCTGCAGCCTTCCCTCCTACCCATCTCAAAACTTTGTCAGTGCATAAGGTTTTGCGCAGGACTAAGGAGTCTGTTGGATAGTTGCTGGCAAATTTGGGTGGAGCGCAAATGGAATTGTATGAGTTTGATCAATTTCTCTGAACAAACTCGGCACAAACTCTACTCGCTGGTGGTCGCGTTCTCATTTTGCTGGATCCTAACGATCTGTCTGTATGTGAGTAATTCGTTTCAGAAGTTCAAACATCTGTTGTTTGTTCAGCGAAGGACAGCATTGATCATATATCTTGGAAGTGTAAATACGTGTCAAAAGATTCTGGGAAAGGATAGAAGAATTCCAGACGCCAAAACTTTGTTATTTGTTCAAACAATAGATTAACTGAATACACTTTTTTTGTTTTGTGTTGATAAAACTGTGCACACAGATTCCATATTTGATTTTAATCATCTCTTCAGGAGATACGAGGGTGAGTCAAAAAGTAATGCCTTTTTCTTTAGTACAGGAACAATTACCGACACAGGAACATGTATCATACATCAAAATGAAGCTGGTCCTCTGGGGATTACATCTCTACTTCTCAACATAGTCACTGTTTCTCTCAATAGCAATGTTCCACCTTCGAATGAGGGCATGTATCCCTGCTTCGTAAGATTCTGTTGACTGTGCTTGGAGCCACGCCTTCACTGCAGTTTTCACTTCCTCGTCACTGGCATAATGTTTGCCTCTCAAACCCTCTTTCATGGGGCCGAAGAGTCTGAAGGCGCTCACTCTGGTGAGTATGGAGGATGCGGTAAAGTTGTCCAACCGAATGAGGCGATTGTCTCCCTTGTCCGGATGCTTGTGTGTGGTCGAGCATTGTCATGCAGAAGGAGGACATTATCAATTTGCAAGTTGGGTCTCACTCGTCGGATTCTTGCTTTGAGCTCGTCAGGGTCTTAATGTATGCCTCAGAGTTTATTGTTTCTCCTCTTGGCAAGAAATCAACCAGAATGACACCTTGAGCATCCCAAAAGACAGTCGCCATGATTTTTCCAGCTGACTTTTCCGTCTTGAACTTTTTCGGTTTTGGTGACGTAGGGTGGCGCCATTCCATTGACTGCCTCTATGATTCATAATGGTGAATCCATGTTTCATCACGGTAACGAGCCTTCCAAAGAAGGTGTTGTCTCTTTGACTTTGTTCAAGAAGTTCACTGCAGGCGTTGACCCTGTCAGTCTTGTGTTCGGTAGTCAGCTCTCTCGGAACCCAATGGGCACACACTTTTGAAAACCCAAGTGATTCAACGATGTTATAAGCACTTCCATGGCTCACTTCAAGTTTTTTTGCCAACTCCTCAAGAGTTATGCGCCTATATTCACTAATCAGAGCATCTGCTTTTGCTTTATTGGCAGGATTCACAGAAGTGGACAGACGGCCAGAACGGGGTTTATCGGCTACGCTTGCAGTTCCCACCTCTTCATCATTCAGACGACAGACCCACCTGCGAACATTGCTATAATCTAAAGTATTCTCCTTATACACATTCTGTAATCGTCTGTGAATGTTCACAGGTGTTTCCCCCTCAGCAACAAGGAATTCAATCACTGCTCTTTGTTTTTGACGCAGCTCTAAGGGGGCAGCCATTTTGAATTGTCCTCATGAGTCTATGAACCGGGAACATACCAAACAAAATGTTTCAGTCTGTAACAGTTATCATCATCATCATCATCATGTCGAGCTTGCTCGGCTATCCATGACACGTTTCTTCCATTCTTCTCTTTCAGACATTGCAGTAGGTAGTTCATCATACTGGCAGCCCGTATCATCGATCAATTGGTCGATGAAGGTCTTCTTTGGACGTCCTGGTCTTTGTTTGCCGTGACTGGGTCTCCATAGTAGAACATCCCCCTCAAGTTCTTCTTTGCTACGCCAGCAGTGTCCCGCAAAGCGCAGTCTTTGTTAACGTACTGATTTACTGATTGGTGGGATCTTACCATATAACTCTTTGTTAGTTGGATGTTCTCTCCAGGATTTGTTCAGGGCTGCACGTAGCATTCGTGTGTATGCTCCATCAATCTTCCTCTCCAATGTCGTTGTTAGGGTCCAAGAGATTGAGCCATATGTAAGAACGGACTCTACTGCTGCTCAGAAGAAGTTCCTTTTCAGGTTGTCTGGTAGATTGGATTTCCAGATTTTGTTCAGTTGATTTAGCGTGCCCCAGACATTTCCAAGTCTGGTGTTGACATCTTGATATTCAGTGTGGAAAAGCACGTGGACTCGATGAGATACCAGCGGAAGTATGGAAAATAGAGGAATTTCACCAGATACTGCTGGAATGCTGCAACAACGTTTATAACCAAGACCCAATAAACAAATGGACGAAAGGATGCCTGCTTCCTTTCCCCAAGAAAGGTGACCTCGGAATCACAAAGAACTACCACAGAATCACATTAACTGCAATTTCTGCAAAGATCTACAACCTAATGCTCCTAAATAGGATAAGGCCGGAGATAGATCCAGTTCTGAGGAAAAACCAAAACAGGTTTCGCCAAAACAGATCGACGTCAGGACAAATACTCACCATCAGACGTATATTGGAAGGCATAAAAACCAAAAACCTCCCAGCTGTTCTCCTATTTATCGACTTTTCCAAAGCTTTTGATTTGATCCACCGAGAATAGATGAAGGAGATTCTAACTGCATATGGACTACCCAAGGAAACAGTAGACGCCATCATGATGCTGTATCAGAATATCCGCTGTATGGTTCGCTCCCCTGACGGAGACACAGACTTCTTCGACATCACTGCTGGAGTCCTTCAAGGAGATACGGTTGTCCCTTACACTTTCATCATCAGTCTCGATTATGTGCTGAGGAAAACAGTGGATAAGAACAAAAAACTCGGCTTTACCCTCACAGAACAGAAGAGCAGACGCTACCCTGCGGTAAAGATAACAGATGCGGATTGCGCTGATGACCTGGCTGTTCTCACAGACATCTTAAAGGATGCAACATCTCTCCCTCACAATGTCGAAAAAGCAGCAATGGAGATCGGGCTCCACCTCAATGCGAACAAAACAGAGTTCATCTGTCTGAACCAAGACGCATCAGAAGGTATGAGAAGTCTCAATGGAGATAAGATCAAACAAGTTCAACACTTTAGATACCTTGGCAGCTACATTGACTCCACAGAACAAGATGTCAACACCAGTAACAGTTATAATCATCTGTAACTGAGCAACATTTCAGGTAATTTAATCAAAAACTTCGTCTGATATAGATAAAAAGGCATTACTTTTTGACTCACCTTCGTATGTATATTCATGAAATGAAATTCGAAAAAAAACTACATCAAACTACATCTTTTATACATTTTCTTACCACAAATTACCAGATAGAAGAATACAACGCAAAACGGAAATAGAACCTGCACTCTTTTAGAAAAAAAAAAGGCTGCCATATCTACTCCTGGTTTCAGATGAAGTTCAATGTGATTGCTTGTTTATTTGATATCACGTATTATATTATGACCTTCATTTTTGTACTTATCTCCTACGTTGTTGACAGTGTCGGTACTTCATCCACATAGATCTATTGCGGAAGATGTGCGTGTCTTGCATGTGTTTTTGAACTTTTGCTTTGATACACAAGAATCTATTTCGCTGATATCATTTGTTTTCGTGTCTCGTCAAAAATGACTAAAAACAAGTTTGAGGAAAAAGAAATCGTTGGTGCGGCCTCAAGCCTCCTGCACTGCTGTGTGTGCCAGAACGTAGGCCACAACAATGAGGCCGAGATCGCACCACAACACAAATCAGGCTTACATATATCTCTTAATCCATGAAATGTCCTTTAAATTACTGGGACGTTCATTTAGCTTCCCCACTCAACAAAGCGAACAAGTCTCAACAGAGCGAACGCTGTCTACTAAGGCTTTGTGAAACTGATTCTAAGTACTGTGATATGATACCAGGAAGGTCCTACGACTTGTGACTCTGAACGCTTTGCAATGTCATTATGGTTTTCAACAGCGTAATTTCTCTTGTCCTGTGCATGTAACACAAGTAGTCACCAAAGATATCTGGTGGTGAAAAGCTCGCTGATATCTGTCTGTCTGTCTATCTGCCTGCCTGCCTGCCTGCCCTACCTGCCTGCCTGCCTGCCTACCTGCCTACCTGCCTGCCTGCCTGTCTGTCCGTCCGTCCGTCCGTCCGTTCGTCCATCCGTCGGTCTATCTGTCGGTCTGTCCGTTGGTCGGTCTGTCTGTCTGCCTGTCAGTCTGTCCGTCTTCCCGCCTGTCTGCCTGCCTGCCTGCCTGCCTGCCTTGCCTGCCTGCCTGCCTGCCAGCCTGTCTGTCTGTCTGTCTGTCTGTCTGTCTGACTGACACTGTCTGTGCATGTATGCATTCGTGCGTGTGTGAACTTGATACTGAGAACTTAGAATTTATTTACAGTAAGAACCCGAGATAAGGCTATAGAACTCAGATTGGTTGTAATGTGATAAAGTCAACATACTAGCCAACCATGACTTCACGTTAGGATCATCAGCATCAAAGGGAATATAAATGTATGATAAGCAAAGAATCGGATTTCCCAAGAGCAAGCAATCATAGACATATTCCGCAACAAATAGTTGCAAATTGTTTTCCTTAAATAAATCGCTTAGATCGACCATAATGGGTTTAGAGCAATTCATAGTTGAAAGCATATATATACATACATACATATATATGGTAACATTGAAAAGACATGGACATTGATCATAAGATGGCGACGTTGAGAATATGAGCTATTAGAACATTTACAGAGAATATGGAACAGTATCACAGAAATAAGCGGAATGATATTATCACAGATAACGGTTATTTGGGGCAGGAATGATGTTTTTAATTATCACAGAGCTTATGAAACGCCTGTCATTTAGGACAGTGAAATGATACGTTTACAATTATCACAGAGCTTACGAAACGTTTTCAAACTAAAATGGGCAAAGTGGAAACTCCATCATCACATACGATGCGTTTGATGAAGAAGTAGAAAAGAGATTTTCGTGTTTGAAAGTAAGTAAACATGGTTTTACCGTCTGTGCGAAACCCTACATTAGTTCCAGACCCGTTTTCTTTCGAATCAAAGACTCGTTGGTGCGTATCAGTAATGAGTGGATTGTAGTGTTTATTGATACCTTTGCAACTAAGTTTGTCTCCCTCGTTTCCAGAACAAAAGTAGGTTTTAGAGCATAACTCCACGAAACTGTCACCCGTGTATTCGGTTTTGAAAAGCCCCGGAGTCCGTTTGTCAAAGCGAACGCGTTCAAGACAATCTGAACAGAGAGAAGGGTTCCATGCTTGTTGAGCTATACGTGCACGCTGGTCATCAGTGGCTTGTGTGTCACGCGCTTTTCTTGATAAATACGTATCGACCTCGTACGCGCGATGTGTGTCGGCAGTGTCCTGGAAACCATCGCCCGCGTTTGGTCGATACGTATTTATCAAGAAAATCGTAGTAAAATTCGAGCATCCGCAGTTTGGCGCACTGGTAAACGAAATACCCCATCTGCAATGGAAGAGACCAACGGACGGGGTTTTTTGTTGTTGTTGTTGTTGTTGTTGTTCATTTCTATTTCTACAGTGTCAGTACCCATCCGTGAGCATTTGAAACCGCGGATTGTTGATGAGACTAGATTTCGGGTGTTATACAGTAAGACGGTGCATTGACTTCTAATGGTATGTCATGCCGATTATCGGTACAATTACTCGGTTCATATAACAACCACTTATCTTGTTCACAAAATGCCGCAGTACCATACTAATGACATCTCTCTCTCTCTCTCTCTCTCTCTCTCTCTCTCTCTCTCTCTCTCTCTCTCTCTCTCTCTCTCTTTCTTTTCTTTCTTCTCTCTCTCTCTCCAACCAACAAATTTCCTAGACCTCGTCCTCTGTAATTTCTCCCTCCGACAAAAATAGGAACCCCACAACCGGCTTGATTGCAGTAATACTCGTCATATAATCTACAGTCATCATCATCATCATCATCAGGTGCCCTGCCGCATGGCGTTGGCGACCATGGACTTCCATCCATCTCTGTCTCTCGTTGCCCCTAGCATCTCCCCCACCCTCCTCATCCCCAGCCACTCTACAAGTCCGTCCAGCATTCTCTCCCTGGGTCTACCTGGTGCTCTCTTTCTCTCCAGCTTTCCCGTTAAGCGCGTTGTGACCTGGTGCTCCAAATCCCCCTTCCTCATAAAATGGCCTATAAATGTTGCCTGTCTTTTCCTAATCTTCCTTATGAGTGATCTACTTGTGTCTGCCTCCACCAAGACTGTCTCGTTTGTTTTCTTTGCTGTCCATGGAACTCTCAACATTCTTCTTAGAAACCACATCTCGGCTGCCTTAATCTTGCTCTGGCTTTGCTTGCTGACTGTCCACGCCTCGCATCCGTACAACAGTATTGGTTCTATATAACATTCAAGGACTCTCTTCCTGATGTTAATTGATAGGCATTTGTTGGTAAGAGTGCTTGTCATCTTCTTGAATGCTGTTTTGGCTTGGCCGATTCTGCCAGCTATTTCCGATGTGCATCTACCGTCTGATGAAATGACCGTTCCCAGGTATTTGAACTTATTAACCTGTGTCAAGGTTGTGCCATTTGCTGTTATTTTTATGAGGGCATTTCATGTTTTTTACTGATCACCATGACTTCAGTCTTCCTGCTGTTTAGTTCCAACCCCTTACCTTTGCTTTCTGTTTCTAGTATATTCACAAGGTTTTGTAGGTCCCTTTCATTTTCTGCAATTAGCACGGTGTCATCTGCGTACCGAATGTTGTTTATCATTTTCCCTCCAACCTTTAATCCAGGGTCTTCTTCTAGGTTTCTCATGATGTTTCGCTGTAAAGTGAAAACAAATCTGGTGACAAAACACAACCCTGTCTGACTCCTCTTTTGATGTTTTGGAAAGAGCTTATATTGTTTTCTATTCTCATTGCAGCTGTTTGTTCCCAGTACATATTTCTGATTATCCGTAGATCTTTTCCATCAACATTGAGTCTCTCCAGTTGGTTGATCAATTCTTTATGTCGTACCCGATCGAAAGCCTTGGTATAGTCAGCAAAGCATAAATACAAATCCTTATTCATCTCAATTGACCTCTCTATGATAGTTCTTAGGATGTATATGGCATTAATAGTTCCTTTCCCTTCCACAAATCCACACTGTTCATCTGCTATTTCTCTTTTGATTCTATTCCTTGTCCTCATATGATTATTCTTAACAGGATTTTTGTTACATGACTCATCAAACTGATTGTGCGATGGAGTTCGCATTCTATAGCGCCCTGTCTTCTTTGGAAGTGCAATGAAAATTGATTTTGACATATCTTTGGGGATTTTTCCAGTGTCATAAATTTCATTTAGGAGGACTTATTTTTTCTATGTTCAGTCATCTCTGTATAATGTTGTCTGGTCCTGGAGCTTGTCCTGGTTTCATCTTTTTCAGTGACACTCTAACTTCATCTTTCGTTATGGGTGGTCCTTCAAAGTTCTTTTTTATAATGTGTTCTTCGTTTCTGTCATCCTCAAAAAGATATTTAATGTACTTTCCCCATCTGTCCAGTATTTTGTCTTTTTCCATGATAAGCGTGCCATCTTTCGATTTTAAGCAACCAGTTGATGTACATGTATTTTTCCTGTGGACTATTTCTTCAATTCGTCTGTACATACCCTGAGCTGAGGATCCCTTTTGTGTCGTTCTTCTATCTCTTTGCATTTTGTGGTCAGCCAAGCTTCCTTAGCTTCATTGCACCTATTCCTGATTTCTTTGATTATCTTCCTGTATATCTCCTCGTTTCTCTTTGCCCTCCTCCTTTCCTCCATCAAGCCCAAAATGTCATTAGTCATCCAGCGACTGACGTACCATGGTTTTTTACAAGTAGTCAATACGTCTACGTCTAAGATGTAGCGTGACCACAGTATGTCCGCTAGAAACTGACAGCGTTTCTCCTATGTCTGTACTTAAAGGGATTTCCACAGAACTAAACTGAGAACGGTTGACAGGGATGTAGTGGGGTTTGATAAAAAAATTGATGAAACACCTCCGTCTTTAGTTGATGTAAGGCTGGCAATGTGTTCAACAGCGGTGCCATCGTATCCCCCAAGGGTCTTGGACTCACTAGATCGCAGTACACAAAAATACTCTTAAAACTCTGATTAATGTCCACCATGTAGTGAGGGATCCATTTCTTCTTTCCTTCTAACAGTTCGTCATGATCAAAACCTAAAATCCGTTGTAAAGCGGGGCTTAGTTTCAGTTTCGATCCGTTTTCTGTCATGTTTATGTTCGGTTTTGTTGGGTTTTTTTTGAAGAGTTGTTGTATGTAAATGTAAGTGGTTCTCTTTTTTTTTTTTTTTTTTTCCCTGAAATATGCCGTGTTCATAACTTCGTCATTCAGGTCATTCAGTTCTCGAATAAAGTCCTCGTTTGACTTAAATAACCCGCTGTTCATCGTGACTCTGTGTGTGGTGGGTATGTCCCATATCGCGTGACCCGAAGGTTCTCTTGCGGGATTTATTCGTAATATTTCTTCACTTAAGATTGTATATCCTGCGTCGTATATTCCAACCACACCTTATCGTCTCCGATGTTGAGATAATTAGTGCTTTCCACGCACTAAGCTCAATACCTATGGTCCACGAGCCTTCTCTGTTTCTGGTCCACTCTCCTGGAACAAACTTCCTCTCTCAGTCCGTCAGCAACCTACTTTTGCCTCCTTCAAGTCCGCTCTCAAAACTCACCTTTTCTCCTCTGCATAAAATCCTAACCTCACTCAACCCCCTCTGCAGCCTGTCTCCGCTCGGAGGGGAATCACTTTGTTTTAATATATAATTGTATATGATGTGCTCTCTGTGGTTTTCCATTGGTTTTATTCTTGCTTTTATTGCTTTTATTCTTTTCTCCCCATTTGTGGCCATGCATGTGTGTGTGGTGTGTGTGTGTGGGGGTGTGTGTGTGTGTGTGTGTGTGTGTGTGTGTGTGTGTGTGTGTGTGTGTGTGTGGGTGTGTTGCGTGCGTGCGTGCGTGTGTGCGTGTGTGTCTTTTCGGTGCTTGGATTTGATTTTGTCGAGATTTGCGCTATATAAATATTGTAATTATTATGTATGCATGTGCGTACGTATGTATGTATGTATGTATGTATGTATACGCTTAGATTTATGTATGTATGTATGTATGCATGTATACGCTCAGCTTAGATTTATGTATGTAAGTATGTAAGCATGTATGTATGCATGTATACGCTCATATGTATGTAGGTATGTATGCATGTATACGCTCAGCGCTTAGATTTGATTTTGTCAAGATTTTGCGCTATATAAATAAAATATATTATTATTATTATTATTATTAACTGGATTTCAGCAGGCCCACTTCCCACTCACCGCTCAGATCAATCTCTTGTGGTAACTTAGTAAAAAAAAAAAAAGAAAAAAAAAACGACTGGCGTGGTTGTCGGGAAAATTTTTTTTAAAGAACTGTTGCTTGGGAGAGTCAGGTAAAAGGCTTTTTTTTTTTTTTTTTTTTTTAGATGAGTCTATTTTCAATCCTCGGGTTTGGTAACACGTATCCCAAACGGCTCCCCAACAAAGTGATCCACAGGTCATCTTGTCCTTGTCCTCGAGATAAATTACATAAAGACACCGCCGCCACCACGTAAGCCTAAATAAGAACCATCTGACAGGAAAAAAACAAAACGATCTCGGTACGCGAGAAGATCGTTTCGCTACTTTTTCTTCTTCTTCTACAGCTTCCATGACTCGAGATCTTTCTCAAAAACTCAAGAGTTAAACGAAGAAGGGTAACCCCACCACTTCACAAAATATTCTCCTTGTTTTTTTTTGTTTTCTTTTCTTTTTTGTTTTGTTTTTCTGGACCTCAACACCGCTTCTATGGGATAGATGTCTTTTTTTCCCTTTCTGTAGTTCTTGGTCGTAAAACGAACCTTTCAGTTCGTTCCCCGCTTTGTCTTTTAACAAATAAGTCACTGGAATCGTCTTTTTGATTGTGTTGATGTAAACAATTCCTCCTTCCACGATGGTAGGTAGCCTTTCTTAAACACTCTTCTGCTTTGGCTGATACGCACTGTATCTCCTACTTTCAGACGGGGTCTTTTATATTCTTCATTGTTTCCATAGGGTCTCTGTCATATTTCTT
Organism: Monoplex corrugatus; assembly: GCA_030674185.1. Classification (NCBI taxonomy): domain Eukaryota; kingdom Metazoa; phylum Mollusca; class Gastropoda; order Littorinimorpha; family Ranellidae; genus Monoplex; species Monoplex corrugatus. The sequence continues at coordinate 52,649,365 of CM060309.1, forward strand.
CTTGATTAGTAGTGTCCTCCTCTACCGGTCTCGTCTTGATGCTGCGATGATATGCGTGATTATATCCGGTCACCAACTGAGACAACACGTCCGTGTAGGTTAGAGTGTTTTTGTAGGTAAAATATCGCCATAGCTTGTCTTTCAGCGTGCGATTAAAACGTTCGACGATCGAAGCTTTGATATCCTCGTTCTCCGTAATAAAAAAATTTTTTTTTAAAAAGCCGATACCCTCGTCTTTTAAAAACTTTTGAAACTGCTTGTTCAAAAATTCGGAACCTTTGTCCGTTTGCATACGTCAGGGTTTTCTACCTCCTGCCAAAATCTTCTCAAACCCTCGGATTAATTCCACTCCCGTTTTCTTTTTTAAAGGTACCACCCACGCGTATTTACCTAACACATCGATACAAGTCAGTAAAAACGAATATCCCTCATTATGCTTTCTTGAAGTTTGTGCATCGATCAGATCGCATTGCCATTGATGATCTATCCCTCCAACGACGACCTTACATCTCGGAAAACGACGCAAACCCGTTTATGTAGCATGTAAGCGTCTTGAAAACTCAATCACTCTTTCACATTTTTCGATTTTGGAAGTCTCCTCTCACCTCCGAAGCCTGATGGATGCGCGGGGTTGTAATACTGACTCTCTAAAACCCTTCCCATTCTTGTTTTGTCTTTTTTTTTTTTTTCTTCATTTCCGATCCGGTTCTTCTTTTTTTTCTTCTTCTTCTTTTTCTCCGCGGACTAAACTTCGACGATCCGGATTGCCGATCAGATCTTGGGGTAGGTTCATCTGTCTTAAAGCCTGAACAAAGGTTTCCCATCCCGCTGGGCTTTTTTTTTAATTTTTATTTTTACGTTTTCTTAATACATCATTTATTAAATCTACGAGGTTTGAACGTCTCAACGTTTGTCCCTCGAGTTTCTTGTTGTTCATGTTCAATGTACATTTATCATCATCATCAAGTGCCCTGCCACATGGCGATGGCGATCATGGCCCTCCATATGCATCTATCCCCTTGTTGCCGCAAGCACACCTTCCACCCTCTCTGTCCTCAGCCACTCTGCAAGTCCCTCCAATATTTTTCCCTGGGTCTACCAGGTGTTCTCTTTCCCTCCAGCTTTCCCGTTGTGACCAGGTGCTCTAATTCCCCTTTCCTCATAAAATGGCCTATAAATGTTGCCTGTCTTTTCTAATCCTCCTTATGAATGATCTTCTTGTGTCTTCCTCCATCAAGACTGTACATTTATATGATCATTAAAATGATGTTGAAGGAGAAAAAGCATCCGTTGGCTTACATTCTCTGCTCTGTCCTATCGGCCATGCACATCAACTGTTTGCTTAAAATCGAAAGTTGGTATGCTTATCATGGAAAAAGACAAAATACTAACTAGATAGATAGGGAGAGTACATTAGAGACCTTTTCAACGATGACAGAAACGAAAACACATGATAAGATAGAACGTTAAAGGACTACCCATAATGAAAAATGAAATTAGAGCAACATTGAAAAAGATGAAACCGGCAAAATCCCCAGGACCAGACAATATTACTACAGAAATGATTGAGGCCCTAGAAGAGTTTGGTATTGAAAAAATGACAGTTCTCCTAAATGAAATTTATGACACTGGAAAAATCCCCGAAGATATGTCAAAATCAATTTTAATTGCACTTCCAAAGACAGTAGGGGCTATAGAATGCGAACTCCATCGTACAATCAGCTTGATGAGTCATGTAACAAAAATCCTATTAAGAATAATCATGATGAGGACAAGGAACAGAATCAAAAGAGAAATAGCAGAAGAACAGTGTGGATTCGAAGGGAAAGGAACTAGAAATGCTATATACAGCCTAAGAACAATCACAGAGAGGTCAGTCGAGTTGAATTAGGATTTGTATTTATGTTTTGTTGATTATACCGAGGTTTTCGATCAGGCAAGACACGAAGAATTGATCAACCAACTAGAAAGGCTCAACATTGGTGGGAAAGATCTAAGAATAATCAGAAATATGTGTCGGGAACAAACAGCAACAATGAGAATAGAAAACGATATAAGCTCTTTCCAACATATCAAAAGAGGGGTCAGGCAGGGTTGTGTTCTGTCACCAGATCTGTTTTCGTTTTACAGCGAAACAAAACTTAGAAGAATGCCCTGGGATAAAGGTTGGAGGAAATATGATAAACAACATTCGTTACGCAGATGACACCGTACTAATTGCAGAAAATGAAAAAGACCTACAAAACGTTGTGAATATAATAGAAATAGAAAGCGAAAATTTAAAAAAAAAATTTTTTAAGGGCTGGAGCTAAATAGCAAGAAGGCTGAAATCATGGTAATAAGTAAAAAACAAGAAATCCCCTCATGCAAAATAACAGAAAATGGCACAACTTTGAGACAGGTTGGCAAGTTTAAATATCTGGGAACAGTCATCTCACCAGATGGTAAATGCACATCAGAAATAGCCAGCAGAACTGGCCAAGCCAAAACAGCATTCAACAAGATGAAAAGCGTTCTTACCAACAAATGCCTATCAATTAACATTAGGAATAGAGTTCCTGAGTTTTATATAGAACCGATACTGTTGTTCGGTTGTGAGGCGTGCAATAATAAAATCAGAATAAAATTGAAGCAACTAAAATGTGGTTTCTTAGAAGAATGTTGAGAGTTCCATGGACAGCAAAGAAAACAAATGAGACAGGCTTGAAGGAAGCAGACACAAGAAGATCATTACTAGAGAAGATTAGGAAAAGACAAGCAACATTTATAGGACATTTTATGAGGAAAGAGAAATTAGAGCACCTGGTCACAACAGGAAAGCTGGAGGGAAAGAGAACACCAGGTAGATCCGGAGAGAAAATATTGAACAGACTTGCAGGGTGGCTGAGGACTGAGAGGATGGGAGATGTACTTGCAGCGACAAGGGAAAGATTCGTATGGAGGGCCATGATCGCCAACGCCATGCGGCAGGGCACATGATGATGAGCTTCGTTTGTTGTTGACACTACTGAATGAATACCCATTGCATCCACATCAGTCACGCTTCAGGTTTGATGAGTTGGGTATGGTGACCATCACAGAGTGAGAGACGGTGATGGGAGCGCAGGGTGGGAGTGCGAGTTGCTAAAAATAACAGTGTACTATCCCATCATGCATTTCCTACATAATGTCGGCTGGATCAAACATGGTCGAACAACTGTTACGATAATCTGGTTGGTTCTATCTGAAGTGTTTTGTCCTCAATTTTGTGTTTTAGCGTTGAGGAAAACATTTTATATGCAAACTTGTTGGCGCAAAAATCGTGATTTTTTGTATTCAGTTGAACGATCGTTTGTACATGAGGTCTGCAGTTGAAGCAGCACATGATGAGACACAGTTTTTGTCGATTGATCTATTTTTACTCTTTAGTCTTTAGTTTTGAACCGTGCTGTTTGTAAACACATACCCCATAGTGAGACGTGTGCTTTTTTTTCCACAGTAAATCAGAGCAGTCAGTGTAGTAGGCCTACACAATGTCAGCATATGATAGTGAGAAGAACGTTTGTGCTTTCTTGTGTAGTGATAAATTATATCTGATCAGAGAGTGAGTGAGACAAACGCACATCGATCAATCCTCATCAAATCAGCCTACTTAGTACTTGTAACAGACCGACTGTATTCTGACTCTGCACGACTACCATTTGGAGAGTTGACTAGGACATAGCTTGTATTCCATCATCCATAAATAACTTCCTCTTCTTCTTCGTCTTCTCTCTCTCTCTTTCCTCTCTCTCTCTCTCTCTCTCTCTCTCTCTCTCTCTCTCACACACACACACACACAAGAGAGAGAGAGACACACACACGTTTCCTGTTAATACATTCCTGCCTATCATATGAATTTATATACCTCTATTTATAGGCGTATATATGTGTATACTATGTATGTGTGTGTGTGTGTAAAGATTGAAGGATTGTCTGATATGGCTCTGAGCAGTTGGCTGGGCATTAAACAATAATAATAAGAAATTACACTGAAAGATTGTTCAGGAGTTAATGGAAATTGGACAAATTTTCGAATGGTGTGAAAACTGGAATATCAGATCAAATATCTATCAGTGTAGTTCTTCTTTAGAAAGAGACCATGCACAGATAGACTAGAAAACCTTTTTTTAAATTTTTTTTACAGTGTAATGAAATGGATGAATAAAATTGACAGTGAATGTTTTCATATGTGCAGAGATCGCTAGATCAGATGTGCTTGGAAAAAGTGGGAAAATCTATCAGTCAGATCAGTCAGCCTGGACGGACCACAGCCTCTTCCACCCCCTTTTTCCCCTAGAATGCATGTGCAGCCCATGCCAATGCCTGCCCCACTAGAACGAGATATGATGCCGTGAGTAATAACATTTTATCTTTTAGGTTTGTTAATGATATTCTGTTCATTCATTGATTCAAAGAAATCTCCTTGTCTTTCAAAATGCACAATGCATTAAATAACATTTCTGAAACACAGGTTGCACTTACAGTTTGGTCACAAATTGAAACACATTTCTGATGAATAATCCAGGTTTGGCAATGCTTGAGATTTATTTTTCTTATCCCAATGATGGTAGCCTGTGTCAGTGAATACACATTGTCTCAACCGGCTGCTAAAACCTATGTGAACAGTGACTTGAAGTGAACATAATCAGACTGTGCAGATAAGTTGTAAATAAAACAAACACAAAAGTTAAAAGTGATAAGACCATGGCAGGCTACAGATCAGTGCAGAATGCTTGGGTCAAGGGTCACAAGCATAACACTTTTTCTTTAACAGGCTGAGGGTACACTAGCTCAGCACCTTCTGTGTGTGTGCGTGCATGGGTGTGTGTGTGTGTGTGTAGGTGAAACAAAGAGAGGATGACAAGTTGGATCAAGGCCCACATACCTTACAGGTCAAACATACTCAAGTTCACCATCCTCTGTGTGTGTGTGTGTGTGTGTGTGTGTACTTGCGCTTTCTTTGTTCTATTCCTGTAAACAATAAAGTGCAACAAGGATGCTTTTGACATGGACTGTTTGCACTGTATCAGTGAAATTATTAATTTTGCACTATCTCAATGAAATTATTAATTTTGCACTATATCAGTGAAATCATTAATATTACTAATACTGCTCTGCCTTCTGTAATAGAATAGTTGTAGTAATGATGATGACAGTACTTGTACAGGGCTTCACACAAGAGCCCTGAGTGCTTCACAAAAGTGTGAAATGGCAGAGATAGACTAATACATAAAGCAAATACATCTGGACCCATACCATTATGATGTGTGTGTGTGTGTGTGTGTAGGTGAGACAGAGAGAGGATGACAAGTTGGGTCAAGGGTCACATGAACTGTAGGGCATGCAGTGTTTGAATAATAAAAATGAAGTATAATGAAATATTAACTTCCACATGTCAAATTGGTCATGCAGTGATGATGGGAAAAAAAACATAGTATACATTTGTACATATCAAAGGAACACAAGTGCACATACACATGCCTGAACAACAATTATGTATTTCATACACACTCAGAACTCTCATTTAAAGACAAAAGCACATGTTCACATATGGACACAGGCAAAATGGCTGCACACCCTCAAAGCGCAGACACACTCACACACACAGACACACTCACACACACAGAGTGACAGACACACACACAACATACACACGCACACACACACTCACACACAAACACACACACACACACACACACACACACACACACACACACACACACACACACACACACACACAAACAAACAAACAAAACATACACATATATTACAGTTGAAAAAGAAGAATCTAAAACATTACGACAAGATTTGAAGAAGTCGTTGAGGCTGAGCGTCTTATGTGGACAGAGAGTTCATTCCATATTATTAGACCTTGGTAAGGAAATCTATACTGGCCAAAAGATTTTATTCTGAAAGGTGGAACACAAAACACACTGGAATTAGAAGAGAAGCGCAAAAAAATGTGACAAAGGAGGTACCATGCTTGGTGTATTAGCAGGTTAGGGTACTGACTCGTGTGTGGAGGCATTTGGTTGGTGGTGCTATGACTGCATCATTTTCAAGATGGTTTCAGTCTGTAATTTTTCTTTTTTTTTTTCTTTTTTTTTTTGAATGAAAAATGAATTTCTGTATGAATGTGACTGTTCATGACATTGAATACTCTGCTGTTGTGAAGTTACACTTAAAGAAGTTAAAGCAGTTTTCTGTCATACTGTTGACAGATGTCTTTGGCTGTATTCTTTTGTTTCTCTGTGCTGTTTTCACAAGATTGACCCATCTGCTCACATGGCTTGGTGATTGACCTGTTCATCAGTCAATATTTCTTGTCATGGACAGCATCATATACCAGATTAGGACTAATCATGTTTATTCATGATGGAGGGATCCTTGTCTGTTGGATTAGTCATCAGTTGTGACATTATTTCTGTTTTGGGCCAAGTCCCAGGATGGTATTCTTGTCCAGTTGGCATTGTGGCAAGAACTACAGTAGGACAGGTATATATCTATCTTGTATGTTGTGAACAGGTTAAAAAGGTATTGTTTGTGCTAAAACTGATGGATCTTTTTTGGACTGCTGGTTTTCAGGGAGCTATGGATGTGTCCAAGTTTGGGTCATAGTAATTGGACTCTGGAAAGCTTCTGAATAAATAGGTTTCACAATTAACACTGTCTTATTTGTGGCAAATCCATTGTACATTTGTGTGTTCTACTCTTCTAGTAGTTCAGAGTTGTTTGTACAGAGTTCATTTCATGAGTTATGATATCAAAAATTGCATTAATCACCAGGAACTTCTTTACACTTACAGTTCCAGGATACTGGTTGTTTACTCCGAAAATGCCTGGGGTGCTCTAAATCAACTGGACAAAATCTGGAAATCCAATCTACCAGACAACCTGAAAAGTAACTTCTTCCGAGCAGCAGTAGAGTCCGTTCTTACATATGGCTCAATCTCTTGGACCCTAACAACAACATTGGAGAAGAAGATTGATGGAGCATATACACGAATGCTGCGTGCAGCTCTGAACAAATCCTGGAGAGAACATCCAACTAACAAAGAGTTATATGGTAAGATCCCACCAATCAGTAAATCAATACGTCAACAAAGACTGCCCTTTGCGGGACACTGCCGGCATAGCAAAGAAGAACTGGTGGGGGATGTTCTGCTATGGAGACCCAGCCATGGCAAACAAAGACCAGGATGTCCAAAGAAGACCTTCATTGACCAACTGATGGATGATACGGGCTGTCAGTATGATGAACTACCTACTGCAATGTCTGACAGAGAAGGATGGAAGAAACATGTCATGGATAGCCGAGCAAGCTCGACATGATGATGATGATGATGGTTATTTATAGAAATCACATGTGTAGATAGAGGGAGCACAAGGATTTGTTTGTGTGTTGTTGCATACTAAGAGTGCAGAAGTGAACAGGCACAGTTTCATGTAGTGTGTTGGTTTCACATGGTCCACAGTTGATCATATTGTTTCATTTGAATCTTGTATAGTTATGTTTCCAGTGCTGAAGTTTGTTTCTGGTAATATTGTGCATTACGCTGTGAGTATGAAGATCGCAAGTAAAATTCCTGTCAACATGATGGCTCACATGGATTGATGTCTCATCTAGTGTGATGATGAAGGGTTTATTCAGAACTTGATAGCCATGTTAAATTTATGTTAATCTGCCTATCATCATCATCATCATCACCTATAAATGTGTATATTAAACTTATTGTCAACATGTCACTTGTACTCTTCCCCTGTCGCACATGTGCAGACCCAATTCAGTGCTGCTGCAAGGAGCCATAGTCAAATGAATAACTGTGCAAAATAGTGATGAGAAGAGTGGAATTAAAATTTACTTTTGCCTGCAGAATTTGGAGGCACAGTAGAAATAGTCAATTTTTGTTACTGGATAGTTTCTGTCCCATCTTGACACCTTATTCAGGTGTTTGGTTTCACTTTCAAACTAGATGGAAACACCATACATGATTAAAAGTTCTGCATGTATAATTTGCAGTCTTCAGATTAATGAAACAGTTTAGGCAGTCATGATTTCTGTCTAAAATTGTCAGCTTCCCTTGATGAGATAGAAGAGATTTAGGTCTATAAGGGCTTTATCCTGGCCTACTCCATGAACCTACCTCAGAAAAAGAAAGGTGGAATCAGAACAATGGACCTACATGAAGCAGTGAGTACCATTAGGTTTCCAAATCTCATGTGTCCCAGACACGCCAATATGAAGAGAAATAAAGGTATCAACGAATTTGCAGGTAAAGCCATTATATCTTGAAAGATCTGAGATCATCAGAGACTATAGTCGTTCCTTCATGAACTAACTAAAATTTTGTTGGCAGAAGATACGGCTACAAATGAAAACAACAGCGGCATTTTGTTTGAGTTGTGTTGTCAAATGACAGTTTCCAATAAGATGATGGTTTGGTTGACTAAAGGTCATTTTCAAGGTCACCAATTTTTTTTGGTATCATTGACATGACATAAAAAAGATATCAGCAGAACTTGTCTTTCTTTTGTTCCTGTGTTTGGACCTACCAAATACAAGCATTTTCTCAGTTTTTTTGCCTGTTGTGAAGAGATAGTTATTTTTCTGATTTTTATGTAAAAACAGAAGATTGTTTGAAAGTATAGATCATTCCTACTGTTTTGTGTTTAATTAATTAAATTAATGCTTTCAGAACTACACATGAATCCCTGAAAAAGAACAGAAATGCACTGTAATATAGAGGTTTTGTACGAAGCAGGAGAAAACTTTACATAAATTCGAAACAGGTATGTCACAAACTTGGCAACACACACGTGATGATTTATTTTGGTGTGTCGACCCTAAACACAGCTGAAAACATGTCAAAGTACATAATCGCTTAAGTTGCAGCATTGCCAGAATGTAATTACAAGGAACCAGAGCAAAATAAATGTTTCACTTACATTTTTACAGCAGAGTGAGAACATTGTAAAGTAACAGGCAGACCTGTTTTCCTTTCAGGATTTGCCGAATTGTTCCTGAAATGACCCCTGATAAGGGAGAAGACTGGCAGAATGTTTCAGACATTTGCCTGCCAATAACTAAACTCAAGGTTCCAGGGTTTGTTTCGTGTTCAGGCCGCGACTTTTCTGCTCAGTTTAGTCAGAAAATTAAACTGAACATCTAGTCATTTGAAAGGAAATGAAAAAGCAGTTGGACCCATGTGCCTTCTGGCCTACGCACGTTTAAGATGCCACAGCAATTGAAAATAGTGAAGAGCAGAGCATTTGCCCAGTATAAAACATTGGAGAGATAGGATGATATCCCAGGTCCCTCCCCTTGAAGGCCGGTTAGCCTTCTTGCCTTTCTGAAGTCTTGGTAAAGAAAAAAAAATTTTTTAAAAAAAGGTTGCACTGCACTGTGGAAACATGCTCTGAAAACAGAAAAGGAGAGCAACCCAAGTTTTGCATGGTAAATCCACAGTGACAAAAGAAATGAATATGAATACAAATATGAATCAGCAGTGTGGGCTTGGGAAGAAAATCACAGTCAAAATATTTTCATCAAAAATCTTTTCCATACAGTATAACTATATGACATCCAATAAAAAGACAGGTGTGTGTTATGCTGACTGACATACACATTTCATCAGTTTCCACCCTGAGTGCATCAGGCTTAAAGAGATCCTCTACCTTCCGTTATGGAGCAGACATCACATTAAAAGAAATGTCTGCAGTAACACAGGCATGATGAATGACTGTAAGTGTAATGAAAAATGGTTGTGCTTTTCTGCATCCCAGAAGGCCAAATAAATGTTCAGAGCGTTAACTGGACTCCTCATATTGACATACATGAACAAGTGACTGTAGGTGCCTCATGGACTCCGCACAACATAACAGCTTGACTGTTAAAACATTGTCTGACTCAAACCATCAGCTGCAGTATACAGCATGTGGACTGTGTTACTCTGTTAAAACATTGTCAGTGAATCAAACCATCAGCTGCAGCATACAGCATTGGATTTCTGTAAGCATATTTTCTGGATTGAAATAGACTGTGCACCAGTAAATTGATCTGAGAGTCAGGTTCTGTAAATTGTCAAGAGCCTGCTTGATGGTCTCGGCTGAAGCTGACCATATAGTGGAACAATATTCGAGGTGGAACCTGATTGTTCCTTGATAAACTGTTTTCAGTATCTTGTCTTTAGCTCCACATGTAGTAGGCCTACCCACCAGTTTTCTGAGGGCTGCACCTGGTCTTAGCTTCTGCTTGTGGAGTAAATGGTTTTCAAGTCTGTGCATTGTAGAGGGAGAAACTGAAAGAATATAAAACCAAGATTGAAATCTTGGAATATTACATGCACATGCAGACATTATTTTCCATTAATCCCTCACTACTGATGAGTGAAATCATTGTGGGGGAGTTTGAAGTGATGGGATTGGTGTGTGTGTGTGAACACTATAGCAGGCATTCAGCATGTCATATCTAGGAAATTCTCAGAAAATCCAACCCGAAACTAAGGGAAATAATACGGTAGGTCAATCCTGGGAACGGCTGAAGGTTGTTTCCCTTTAACAGTGGAGTTACTATTGACACATACAGACATAAATAGGTGAGTGTGTGTGTATGTATGTTTGTGTGTGTGTGTGTGAAAAACAAAAAAACAAAATAAAAGAAAGAAAACTACAGAAGGCTCAGAGTTCTAAATGTTTAAGCCAGAGAATCCCAAATGACTGTGATGTGATCAGAAGTAAAATAACATGGATCGCCTTCTATAGCATCCCAAGCAGGTGGTCCAGTCTCGACTTGGGGTGGAGATCATATGATGTAAGACCAAAGGTACTGAGACCTGGTTTTCAAAGCTGTAACAGGCCTTTCTTTCTCCATTTTCTTCAACTCTCACAATTCTGTAACAGTTGATATTTTTCCTGAAAAGTCTGCTGTTATTACTAGATATTATGTACAAAGCATTTTGCTCAAAGTTGTAAAGCCTGTCCATAAGCAGTGTCCTATTATGAGTACCAGCAAAATGCGCTTTCTGTGTGACATTGTATAAGCCTGTACGGCCAAGGTCATTGTGACCAATCTACAAGAGCAGCCCATTTCACCCACCCTATAGTCTTGAGTTAGCCCAGTGCAACTTGTGGTTGTATTTGTGGTTTGTATTTCATATATGTGTATTTCTTTCTTTTTTTATCACAATGTCTTTAACATTTGAAACTTGGGATGCATTGCCGAGGAAGAACGCATCGCCTCTGTGCAGCATCACACATTTTGAAGATTTTAATCATTTTGTTTTCTTTATATGTGTATTTTTGTGTAAGTCTTGTTTTGTTAGTTTGACTCTTAACCAGTTATAAGTGTGACGGGCATCTTCTACTGGCTGTATTTAATATATATTGTCAGATTGTGTGGTAAGCCTTGCTTCATGCATAGAAATTCTATCTTCAGTTAGTCTGTGTTAGAATAGTTACTGTTCTAATTACTGACTTTTTTGTTGTTGTTGTTGTTGTTTTTGTGTAGAATCACAAATTACTGTTCTAATCTTCTCTCTCTCTCTCTCTCTCTCCTCTCTCTCTCTCTCTCTCCTCTCTCTCTCTCCTCTCTCTCTCTCTCTCTCTCTGCATATGTATCTTTCTCCCTTCATATTCTCTCTCTCTCTCTCTCTCTCTGCATATGTATCTTTCTCCCTTCATCTCTCTCTCTCTCTCTCTCTCTCTCTCTCTGCATATGTATCTTTCTCCCTTCATTTCTCTCTCTCTCTCTCTCTCTCTCTCTCTCTCTCTCCTGCATATGTATCTTTCTCCCTTCATCTCTCTCTCTCTCTCTCTCTCTGCATATGTATCTTTCTCCCTTCATCTCTCTCTGTCTCTCCACACACCAAATTAGTAAAAAGAAGAAAAAAAGGCAAATGAAGCAGACATATATGAACATGGCTTGGCCCATATCACCACAAACAGTGATTGTTTAATTTTCAATCCAGTAACTGATATCAGATGTCCAGATTTTGTATCAGGTAGTACTGAAGGGCTGTCATGTTTATATATAACATAGAAATACATTCTAATCTTACAAGGTTTGACTTTTGTCGTCTGGTTGAAAATTTTACATATCTCTTTAATAATAATAATAATATATTTTATTTATATAGCGCAAAATCTTCTGGACCCCTTTTGTTTGCTGATTATGATGCGTTTGTCTCTCTTACTGTGAGTTTATAAGATACTGTTACTACATGGATATCTAGTGGTCTCTTTGTTTTGGTAGAAAAGGAACTGGATAAATATGTTGAAAGGATGCTTTGAGAGTATGATAACATAACTGCACTCCAACTGTTTATATAGCCTAAACAGCTTTTGGGTATTGTTTATTCTGTTGGATGGTATCATAGGGGAATTCTTCAAGAATATGGTATGTATTCTTGTATGCTATTTGGTTAAATTTTTCAAAATACTCTTCTCTGTTAATCTTATTCCATATCTAATTTTGGATAAAATCGGTAATCCCACCACAGCACAAAAAACGAGATAACAATAATCCAGATTCATTAATACAGAAGGATGTCCGCAGGGAGGGCCCACCTTTTTACATGCTGGCATGCTAGTGTGCAAGTGGTGAGATAACTTGTGGCAAGGGTGAGAAAAAAAAAAGTGCTGTGAAACAGAGGGGAGGTGGAAGTAGATTTTAGCCAATGTACAGTGCTTATTTCACAATCGAAGATGGAGTCTTTGTCAAACACAAAGGCAACTTTGATGATCACCACCTTTATATGGCTTGCAAGATCCTTTCAATGTTACCTAGCCTTATCTAGCAAATATCAAGCCATGTTTGCTGCTAGATGGAACAAAGAAATGCTCCTACCAAGTGTGCCTCGCGAAAATGTTGCCTACCTGACATGGAAGAAAAGTGCCTGAGGCCTACTGTCCAGATAGAGTCCCTCAGATTTTTATCCTGTTCCCCAAATTGAAAGACCCTCTCCTCTCTCTCCGTTGTGCATGTTTCTACAACATACATGACTTGGAAATGAAGGTGACCAAGTAGAATGTAAAATATGAGCTGTGGTCGTCTAGTGACAAGTATTTTATATCTTCCAAACAGATAGGAATCGGTTATTCAGGAGAAGGTATGTTATATCGAAAGAATATAGAAAGGTAATGATCATTATCATATTTTCAAAAACGTTTTTATAACATATTCTCAATATGTATTTGATAACCTCTTACAATGTGTTGGTAAATGCCCATTTTAATGTGATCATAGCATGTGTGAGTAATATTTGTCATCTTAGTGAAGTAGCTTAATCATAAACATAGTGTTGTCATGTGTTTAGATATGTCATTCTATTTTTAAATGACCTGTAATTATGATCAGAACATCTGACTTCATTTATTTTTTGTCCAGATTGTTTAGATTTCATGTCTTTTGCAGTATCCCTTTTTAAGTTGTTTCAATGGAAATAGACTACCAATGGCTTATAAGCAAGTTGGAAAATAAAGCTTCATTTCATTCCATTTTTCTGTCTTGGGGGAGGGTGTGTCTATTCTTTCCCATTAATGCCATTGAAACTTCTTCTGCTTTTAATTTTTATTCTGTTGTTTCAGTTTACTTAAATGTGTTATCTTGATTGGTTGGTTGTTTATGATTATAAATGTCTTCGAAGGTTTTTTAAAACTGCTAATCTTAGTTTTATGGCATATCATGGACATGATTAGATTGACTGGTGTGTGTGTGTGTGTGTGTGTAGTGAGAGAGAGCGAGAGAGATTGTGGGCTTTTTGACCTACATCTATCACATTAAAGTTAGGTCCGCATTCTTGCAGATTATGTCATTGAAGGCGCGCAGATTTTTTAAATGACATTTTCCATCCTTTGCGAGCGTGTAGCCAGGTTGGGCCTTGGATTTTTTTTTTTAAAGGAGCAAGCACGTGGATTTTTTTTTTTTTTTTTTTAAAGGAGCAAGCACGTTGTTTCCGTCGCAGTTATAGGCTTGGCTGCTGTGCTGTTTTCTTCCCAGCCCTACCATCGACACTATCGATCGGGGACAAAGGGGGGCCGAAAGCTACTTTGAAAAAAATCGATCGAGAGGTTACGATTTTGTGGTGGACGTCGCAGCCGCGGTTTTGGCGACTGGGAGACGCGCGTGGAGAAGTGTGTATCTGTCGTTCTGGACTTCGTGGAACCGTTGGCTGGCGTTTGTGTTCTTGGTTGACCGTACGCGCGCTACAACACACAGCCACAAACAATGTGCAAGTGATTTGCGAGAGAACATGACCTTGTAAGCTGTTCCGTACGACCTACTTTTCTCAGCTCAGAGCACGTGCGCTTATCAATAGTCGAGTCTACCGCGTGCTTTTGTTTGTTTGTTTTGTGTGTGTGTGTGTGTGCGGAATTAAACAGCATGTTATTGGTGAAAATGAATTGCAACAGATTTTGTTGCTGTTGTTGTTAGTATTGTCGAAGTTATTATGGGGTACAACGTTCACCATTGGATGCTGGCTTTCACAGATCGAAGACAAGGAGCAACCAAATAGCAAGAAAGTCAAAAGTGTTGATAATCTCAATGATTCTCTAAGCACAGAACGTTTGCCTTAAATAAGTGTGTGTGTGGTGTTAACACAGATCAGTGCAACAGAGTCAGTGACCGAGTTGTTTTCGCTTAAAAAAAAATATAAAAAAAAAAGTCGGTGTAAAGCTCCACACTCCTCTTGTGTGTTATTTTGTTTATTTTGCGCTCTCTCTCTCTCTCTCTCTCTCTCTCTCTCTCTCTCTCTCTGTTAAGATTCTTCATAACTGTTTGCGTGTGTTTCGCGATAAACGGCATATACATTGGAAATAAAGGAAAGAATACGATGTGATTTTGGTCTCGGTCGGTTTTTGGACAGGGATGTACGCACGGCGTGTTCTGCGTACTAGTGTGTTGCACAGTGGGGCCATACAGGCGCAGCACTGTAGCTGAGACAACGGAGCAAGTACAACTACTGAAGATTGAAGATGTGTCGTTGCGTGGCTTGCGGTCATGCCGCAGGGAGGAAGGCAAGAAAGACCGTTATCACGTGGGGGATAGACGCCGTCGGAGTGTAGTACAGTGACAAAACCGTGGCATAATGTGCGTCACTCATAATTTGTGTCACGTAAAGCTGTTACCTCGAGCCCCAAGGCCCTGGAGTGTAAAAAAGTAGAACTACACAGGACAGCAGCTGTTAAGCGTAAGCACAGTGCGATCGTTCACCTAATTCTTCATTTCACCGTTCATACGACGTACACCAACACAGCGTGGCTAGTCTACGCAAACATACACGGCGGTGTTATGCATCATGATGATGATGTGATCAGAAGCAGATAGATCATCACCGGGAATGGCTTGAGGCTGTGTATCCCCTTATCGTTTAGCAAACGTGGAAACTTTATTTCCTTGCCATTCCACTTCGTTTGGACACCACGTGTCTGCGCGGTTTCTCAAAGTTGCTGTCTACGCTTGTGAAAGAGCACGTGCCTGTGTGATTTCATGGTCCCCAAGGCTGGCAATCATCGTATAGCTGGTGGTAGTAGTGCTTCAACATTACATTGATGAAAACTTCATAACTTTTCTGTATCATTTTGCATTCAGTGCTGCTATACTAGCATTGTTGCTAGTCCTTCAGTCTGTGGCTGGAATCATATTTTGGAAAAATGGATATGATGAACAGTATGAATCCCAATATGAGCAGTATGCCATCCTTAAGCCCCATGCCCCCTATGAACCCCCAAGTACCAGGGGGTGGAGTTCCTGACCCATTCTGTATATCCCCATTCTCTGCCTTCTACAGGAGGCCTGCCCCTACCTTCATGGGCCAGCAGCAGCCAGACTACAGGATCCATGAGCTTAACAAACGTCTGCAGCAGCGCAATGAGGTACTATTTATTAGACTTGCATTGTGAGCTCATGTTTGTGTTTTGTCGTCATTTATATTTGGTCCTATTCCCCTTGATTAATCGGCATACTTTCTTCTGTCTGAATATCATTTATTTAGGAGTATATTTGTTATCTTGATTTTGGCTGATGTGATTTGGTTCTAAGTTTGGATTATTTGTTTATTTTTGTTGTTGTTGTGGTAAGTTACTGTGTTTTTCATTTTGTCACAGCCTATATCTTAAACAAACAATATAAATTACGTCTCTTTTCCACCCTCATCTCTGTCATCAGTCCTGACTAAAGCAGCATGCATGAAATGTACATCCATATATATGTGTACCATGTATACTTTGTTATACATGCATGGCTTGCACACTGTGATTTTTGAAGGTACAAAAATGGATTTTCAGAATGCTTGAAGTGTGTACATCATTCATGCACTAACATGAAATTGCTCTCTCTTCTCTCTCTCTCTCTCTCTCTCTCTCTCTCTCTCTCTCTCTCTCTCTCTCTCTCCATATATATGTGCACGTCTACAAGTACAATACTGGAATAAGACCTGGGACATGAGGGTGAAAAATTAAAAGTAATTAAAAAAGCAAGTAAAACACAATTTTGAAGAGTTAAGACATACCTTTAATAAACAGAAACAAAGTAAACAGAGTTTATTTAAAGACTTCACTAAAAATCAGCAAAATGTAGACCAAATGACTGGTGTGATGTGCATTACATGGTTTCCACTTGGTACTGCTTTTTTAGATAAAATAATCAGGCTTCATGGAAAGGATGATACCATCATTACAGACACCTAAGGTCATGTGTCCAGTATTAAACTTGAACAGAAGAACTTAACCATGTCCTGTATATAAACTTATGTATAGGTGAAAACCGTAACCCACGCAACATTGTGGCTTAACAATTTTTCGCTGACAATGGTAGAGCTGTGATATGGAGGTATCTTGATTTATTTTAGACAACATATTAAAAGCTTTCTTTCTATGATAATGATGAGCATTTGGGCATAGCCATATTTATGTAACTGGGAAATGTTGCGTGCATTACATGGAATCCAAATGGGAAACCATTCTTGTATTCCATCGAGCAACATCAGAATAAATCACTGTTTTTACATTTAGGTGCTCTTGATGCATTAGATTGTTTTCAACATTGTTAATTTTTGTTTGCAGGACTTAACAATATGCTGTATGCAATGACTTTGCAGGATTTTGAGCAATTTATTCAAATTGACTGGATTTTATAATTTCATGGATTTCAGCAAATATTGAATTCTATTTGTTAAATGTCACACAGTGATACATACAAGTGGAAATGCACTAATTCGGTTGATTCATCCTTTCACTAATTCATTCTTTGAATTGGTCCATTCTTGGATTGCTGGAAGTCATAAGTGGAGGGGGGGGGGGGGGAACTAGTTCATCAGTTCATGTTCAGATGTTGAGATTCCATTTTTGGTCACATTTTCACAACTTGAGCTGTAAAGTCACTGCACTGGTGTAGCTTTTAAACAGTAAAAATATGGTGCCTGTGATGGTTAATGGTCAGTAGCTGTAGGGTACTCAGGTTGTCACTGGCCACCCAAGCAATGTCATCAATATTGGAAAGCTGAAGTGTCCACTTTTGTCTCGCAGAAATTTCACCAGCGTCTCACCACCTTCTGACTTCAGAACCTGGAAATCACACACACACACACACTCACACTCACACACACAGAGTTCTGAATAAATGCTTTGATTATTGTATAATGTGGAAAAGGTGAACTAAAAGTTTCAACGTTAAGAAGTGTAAGCGACACTGTATTGATCAGATCTTATGCCTATGTAGGGGCCTACATTTTTAAAACCTACAGCAGGTTAATTTTTTTTCAACTGTCCTATTGGACAAAATTATGACCATGGTACTGCCTTCAGAACAATGTATCCTTACCAGTCCATTGTAGAACAATGACTAGCAACAATAATACTGATATTAATTTTTGTAATGATAATAGTAATGATAATAACAAGACAGGGAGTGAGAGTGGTTTCTTTGTAGCGCACAAACAAGAAGTATAATCCAGTCCGTTGTTTTAACAAGTAATCTTTTAATAGCCACTCAAAAGTAAGGCATAAAAAGCACAATATAGATCTGTATGCTGGGCCAGTTCAGGTATGTCCAGATCAGAAATGTGCGTAGGGAGGAAGCACAACTGTCATCTCAATAGATCTGAATCCCTTCCACTGTAACCAACGAACTTTTCTCTTGGCAAGATAGCTAATATGGCTTTCCTTCTCCCTTAATTTGCAGTTGGAGTATTCATCTTCAAAGAAAGAATAGATCTAGATCTACACTTCAGTGGCTGGGGAAAAAAAGGCTCTTGTCTGTGCATTTGTTCTATCCCGTCTCGATTACTGTAATGCTCTTTTTTCTGGTTCCCCCTCTCATCTCATTAACAAACTTCAGAAAGTTCAAAATCATGCTGCCCGTCTCATCTTCCGCTCTTCAAAATTTAACCATGTTACGCCATTGCTCTGTTCTCTCCACTGGCTCCCTGTTCAGCAAAGAATATCCTACAAGATTGCCTGCCTCTGCTTCAAATCTATTGAGTCTTCCTGTCCTGAGTATCTCACCCATCTGTTACATCTCTACACGCCATCTCGAGCTTTGCGGTCCTCATCTGATACCCGTCTCTATAGTATCCCCATAGTCCGCACTAAAAGGTTTGGGCAGCGTTCTTTTTCCTATCAAGCTCCAACCATCTGGAATCAGTTACCTCGCTCTCTTAGATACTCACCCTCTCTGTCCACATTCAAACGCTCCCTCAAAACTCACCTGTTTCCCAAAACTGGTAATCTCTGCCCCCTTCCCCCCATGTAATGTAATGGTGACATTATGGTGTCTTAGTGTCAATGTGTCATTGTGTTTGCATGTCATGCTGTGTGTGTGTTTGTGTGTGTGTGTTTGTGTGTGTGTGGGTGCTTCTGTGGGCGTGTGTGTGTGTGCTTGTGATTCTGGTTATATGTTTTGCCATTGTAAACGCCTAGGGCATTAATTTGATTAGGCGTACTAAATGTTCATAATAATAATAATAATAATAATAAAAACATAATACCTAAAGACTGTGATGTGCATACCTTGAATCAAAATCTGCATGCAACAATGTTTCGTCTCTGCAGTAACTCAAGTCACAAAGTGCCGACTTTTAAAAATTCTCTGTAGATTTCAACAGCTGTATGTCTTTAACTGGACCATGTAATTGGAATATCATAGGCTAATTGTTTGCTGTCTGTCCAAAGACATCAATCTGTTACGAAACGGAAATTGATACCAATGATTCAGCAAGCGTGCGTTGCCGTGGAATCTAAAACCAGTGGCACTTAAAACTATTCCACGAAATTTCCTTTTTGCTGAGAGCGTTCCTTTCCGAAACACAAACAGTAGGGCTCACAATATTTTTAATAGTCACAACACACGCAGTAAAGCTTGTATAAACAAAAAGTGTCAACGAAAATGCTCCATATAACGTTTATTCGTTACGTGCGCGACAAGAAAAACGAGAAATTACCGCTTTTGTTTCTGCAGAAACCCACAACTATGATTCGTTGTACACGTAACATCATGAATGCATGCTGAGTTTTGCAAAATAAAAGAGACTTGCCTGTACACTGTAAACTTAAGAAAATTTCCACATTTTCATGCACAGTTGATATCGTATTGAAACATTTGTGCGTTACTACAGAAACAATCGCTAATGCCCACATTTGATTCGCATTTAGAGAATCGATCATTATTTACTCTTTTACTGAGTTTTATCCAGAAAATCTTATCTATTTTTAATAAACAATAAAAGCAAAATTGTATCCTTAGCTCAGTTTGCTTGCCACACACACACACCAAACAGGAGATGCCGACATTTGTGGTGACGTCGAGCAGATGTGATGTGCGTTTCAAAGCGTCGGGTGGAGATGAGTCAACCAATGTCCAGTTTGTGTTTGAGCATACATGGGCCATGTGCCGCTTGTCACGTACACATTTTCTTTGTTCTCAAACACTTTAGATTCAGAGGATGGGGCCAAGATAATTGACTTCGATGATGAGCTAGAAGGATAGGTTGTGTGCATTATGCTTGGAAGCAAAATGTGCCGCGCTGTAAGCACCGTCAGAGAAACTTGCATTCAGCTTCATATTTCAATGAACTGAATCGTGAGTAGGAAGAACGATCCCCAAAGATGCATTTTGGAGTAATTTTGAATCAGTTGAAGCACAACTGTGTTGTGTGGGCAGAACGGAATGCAAACGTTATCAGTGGAAACTAATGAAACGCACGATCGCCATATTTTTGGATGCACCAAACGCAACTTATTCCATGAAGTTTTGCAATGGCTTATTGTGGGTGGGATTAATGTTTTATTTACTAGCAGGACACACACAATTCATTTGTGTGTTGCTTGTTCTGATTAAGTTACACTGTTGTACAAGTTTCAACCCAAGCCATGTCCCACTTTCTGGCGCCTTTTTTGTCACAACCACAGACAAAATAAAAACAATAAAAAATCAGGCAAACACAAATGGTGATGAACAATGCTTTATTTTGTTGAAGAAACATGTCGCCAAACTGACTGAAATAAAAAAAACTCCACCAACATATGCAAAGGCAGTTATAACTGAAGCTGAAGTGAGGACCCTATCATTCTATTGGGTGATTCCAGTATTGTAGACGTGCACATATATATATAATATATATTTATATATATATTTATATATATGTGTATGTGTGTATATATTATATATGTATGTTTATATATATATATATATAATTTATATATAATTTATATATGTATATATCTCTGTATATGAGCTATATTTTAGGAAAATGAAGCATTTGACAGACACTTCATTTTCCTCAAGCACTTCATAAAAGTAATGACTATATATAACAATCCCCTTGTATATAGTAATGATTACTAATACTATGATGAATGCACTTGCAGGAAAGTGACAATTTATGGTGGGATGCCTTCGCCACAGAGTTCTTTGAGGATGATGCTTCACTGACTTTGACCTTCTGTCTAGAGGATGGGCCAAAGAGATATAGTATGTTGTCTGTTTGTATGCATATATTATATGTATATATGTGTGGTGATGTGGGTGGAAGCATGCGCATATATGTGTGTGCAGTTTGTTGGTTACTGAACTCAGCCTCTTTGTAGGTTTGGATTAAATTCAAAACGTGGTATCTTGATTCCATGAACTAAGCCAATCAACCAGCTATTCTCAGATTCTGTCTATTTTTAGTACAAATAATGTCATTTATATTGTGTCTGATAAAGAAATTCCTATGTATACATTTTTTTCCTGCGTTTTGTTTGGTTTATAATTCTGTAATTCATAATTTTGCAAAATTATATAACTTGAATTTGTAGATTTGATACATGCATGTTGATTATTTTCAATCTCCTTATTGTCTTGCAGTTTCTCTTTGTTATTGCGGTTATACTTTGTCATTGTTATTGTAATTCTTGTATTTGGCTTTGTGTGTTGACAAAATTGAATGAAACATATTTGAAGAGGAAAAGAAAAAAAAACCTCAAAAAAGACAGCTTTTATTTACATACTTTTTCATGAATCTTACCTTGCTTTCAGCAATTGGTCGCACTTTGATTCCTCGCTACTTCCGCAGCATCTTTGAAGGAGGAGTGACAGACTTGCATTATGTGCTGAAGCACTCTAAGGAATCCTTTCACAACACTACCATAAGTCTAGACTGTGAGCAGGCTTCCATGGTTACCCAGCATGGCAAGCCCATGTTCCCTTACGTAAGAATGGGTATTTTATTTTGGACTGGGGAGGGTGTGGGGCCAGAGATTTAGTTTTTTTGGGAAATGTTTCTATTCATTACTGAGACTGAGAGTCTGTGGATTTTTTTTAAGCAATACTGGTTGTGTGTTTTAGAAATATAATTCAGCCATTGCAAGTATATTTTGTCTCTGTAATTAGATATCACATTTGTAATGAACATGCAGTGAAATCTGTTGGGGTTTTTTTCTCTTTAATTTGTGTGTGTGTGTGTGTGTGTGTGTGTGTGTGTGTGTGTGTATTTATTGTTGTATGAAAAGTTCATCATGAAAAATTGTCTCAAAAGTTCATCATTAAAAATTGTGGATTCACATTTACGCTACCAAATTGCAGTATGTTAATGCACATAACTCACAAGTTACAGTGTGTTCATGCAACTCACATGTTAGTTTGATCATTCAGATGATTTAAGCAATAATTGGTGACAACAATTTGGCTGGCATAATTATATAAATGTAGTGATGCCTTTGTCAGTGATCTGTCATGAGCAATGTTAGATATATCTTCAACAGGTGATTACAGAGGGTCGTTTGCTCTTGGAGTTCACCTTCGATGACCTGATGAGGATAAGGTCATGGCACTTTGCCATTCGCCAACATCGAGAACTCATTCCACGTACAGTTGTAGGCATGCAGGTAAATGACACATGCTTTTGTTGTTGGTATGTACTGGTCGTCATAAAATAATAACAATGGTGGTATAATAAAAGAATCGTCAGTCGATTCCATCCATGGCTGAGCTTACAGTAAGTTCAGCATTTGACAAACTCCAGTGAGGATCTTTTGGATGGAGGGGGGGGGGGGGGACGTGTTATGCTGCCCCATCTTGTGTATCACTAATTTCAACTGTCCTACACACCTCCAAACTCACCAAAACTGGGGTCACCGTAAAAGCTGGCCACAAAAGGCCAGAGAGTCTGGGATAATTTTTCACAGTACCATGATGATGGGAATGTAGTGATGCTACCATTTCAGATTGATGCTGCTTGACAGGGCTGTATTCTACGCTGATATCAACCAGGTCTGAGAGATACAGACGCCTGAAGTGTGAGGAAAACGAAATTAAAGAAACACTGTCATTGACGCTTCTTAACTCACTCTGCCCTGGGCGATTGTGTCAGTCAACAACCTTTCTGCCCTGGCTGTTTGGAAGGGTTACTAATAAAATTGTAAAAAAAAAAAGAAAGTTTTGGAGTTAAAGACTTGAAACTTTCTGGTATTGCTAACATAAGAACAAATTAACTTTTGTGCAAGTGTAAAGGTGATCTTTTGTTGATTTTTTTTTTTTTATTCAATTTTGAAAAAAACACTTTTTTAAAAGTTTGTGTTGGGGTGGGGGGGGGGGGGACTAATACATGCTAAGAATAAAAAACCCCACAAATTTAGACTTTTGATATCAAAAATACTTATAGACAGTTGCAATATGACTGGGCATTATGTTTACCAAGTATCATGAACTAGCTGCAAGTCTTTCTTTGTCAACAAACAATTTGAAGTATGCCAATTTTAAATTGTACACACACACGCACAGACAACAATGGCCATTCATACTAAATATACAAAAAAAATCAGAGGAAAGATAGACAGATTTGAAAGTTTCTGATGATATGGTTACAAACCAGCTTTTGTACATGTACAAGTATGAAAGAGTTGACTTGTTTGGTACTATTTTTTTTAATTTTGAGGTGAATTATTTTGTTTTAAAAGTTTGCGCAGGAGGGGGGTACCAATATGCAAAGAATAAAAAACTCACAAATTTAGCTTTTTGATATCAAAAACACTTTTAGGCAGTTGCAATATGATTGGGTATTATGTGTACAAACAAACACCAACTCTTTCTTTGTGATCAAGCAATGTTTATTATGTCAATATTATAATGTGCACACACACAGAGAGACAATAATGGCCATTCACATTACATAAACAAAAAAATCATTAAAAAATCATAGGAAAGATATATAAACTTGAAAGTTTCTGGAGATACTAACATAATTACAAACCAATGTTTGTGCCAGTATGAAGGTGTTGAGTTGTCTCCTGCCATTTTTTTTTATTGTTGATTTTTTTTTAATTGTACGACAGGGGTGGGTGGGGGATACCATATATGAAAAGAATAAAAAACCCACAATTTAAGATTATTGAAATCAAAAACACTTCTAGACAGTTATAATATGATTGGGTATTATGGGCACCAAGTTTCAGAAATCAGCTGTAAGTCTTTCTATGTAAACAAGCAATGTTCATTATATCAATGTTATAATGTACACCCACACCCACAGACGACAATGGCAGTTCAGACACATAAACAAAAACAAAAAAATCATAAAAAATCATAGGAAAAACAGACAGACTTGAAAGTTCCTGATGATACTAACGTGGTTATGAATTGACTTCTGAGCAGGAATGAAATTCTTCACTTGTGTGGTACTATTTTTTTTTAATTTTGAAGTAAATTATTGTGTTTTTAAAGTTTGCGCAGGGGGTACCAATACATGCAAAGAATAAAAAAATTAAAAAACTACTTTTAGCTTTTTGACATCAAAAACACTTGTACTTGTAGACAGTTGTAATATGATTCAGTATTATGTGAACAAAGTTTCAGAATCCAGCTGCAAGTCTTTCTATGTAAACAAGCAATGTTCATTATGTCAATGTTATAACATGTATACACGCACAGAGACAGCAATGGCCATTCACATTATATAAACAAAAAAAATCATAAAAAAACAGCAAAGGTATACAGACTTGAAAGTTTCTGGTGATACTGACATGGTTACAAACTGACTTTTGTGCAAGTATGAAACTTGAAAGAGTTCACTTGTTTGGTAATATTTTTTTCTAAATTTTGAAGTAAAATATTTTGTTTCAGAAGTGTGCGCAGGGGGGTACCAATACATGCAAAGAATAAAAAAACCCACAAATTTAGCTTTATGAAATCAAAAACACTTCTAGATAGTTGTAATATGATTGAGTATTATGTGTAGTAAGTTTCAGAAACCAGCTGCAAGTCTTTCTATGTAAACAAGCAATGTTCCTTATGTCAATGTTATAATGTACACACACGCACAGACACAGCGATGGCCATTCACACTTCATGAACAAAAAAAAAATCATAAAAAATCATAGGAAAGACAGAGAGACTTGAAAGTTTCTAGTGATACTTGCATGGTTACAAACTGAATTTTGTGCAAGAATGAAACACTTGACATGTTTGTTACAGTTTTTAGAAATTTTACTGTAAATTATTTTGTCAAACATTTACACTGGGGGGGTACAAATATATGCAAAGAATAAAAAAAAACCACAATTTTAGCTCTATGATATCAAAACACTTCTAGACAGTTGCAGTATGATTGGGCATGATGTTTACCAAGTTTCAGAAACCAGCTGTAAGTCTTTCAGTGAAAACAAGCAATGTTTATTATGTCAATGTTGTAACGTTCACACATGCCCAAAGACAACAACAGCAATTCAGACTACATCATAGAAAAAAAAATCGTAGGAAAGACAGATAGACTTGAAAGTTTCTGGTGATACTAACTTGAAAGTTTCTGGTGATACTAACATGGTTATAAACTTTTGAGCAAGTATGAAAGTTCATATGCCTTCTATTATTTTTTTTTTTTTTTGAGCAAGTATGAAAGTGTTCATATGCCTTCTACTATTTTTTTTTTTTTTAAATTTTGAAGCAAATTATTTTGTTTCAGAAGTTTGCGCAGGGGGGTACCAATATATCCAAAGAATAAAATAAACAAAAGAAAACAAAGATAGCTTTTTGAAATCAAAAACACTTCTACACAGTTGATGTATGACTGGGCATTATATGTACCTAGTATAAGCACCTAGCAGTAACTCTTTCTTTGTCAACAGGCAATGTGTAGTATATGTTATACTTTACAAACACACACACACTGACAACAAATTACAATAGTCATTTGCATTAGGTAAAGAAGAAAAATCAGAAATAATCACAGGAAATATTGAGACTAGAAAGTTTGCAATCATGTACACAATAAAAGTGTACAAGAGCAAATAAGCAAGCTTGAAATCATGTTTCAGTGATTCATTCTGAATTGAAAATAAGAAAACAAACATTTTCAGGGGTAGATTGAGCTTAAATCAAGTTATCAGTCAGTCATAATATAAAAGAGTGAATTTTCAGGGGTAGATTGAGCTTAAATCAAGTTATCAGTCAGTCATAATATAAAAGAGTGAATATTCTGATCCATGGAGTACTCTCTGCACATGTTTTGTAACACAGATTTGCTCACTGTTCCTGAATCCAACATCAGTCCTGAATCCAGCAGAGGGGGGGGGGGGGGGGGTGTGGTTCCGCACATGCTCGACATGCAGACCACACTCTTCGTCCTCAGTGAAATTGCTGACTCTGTGACACATTCGGTACTGAGTCGAAAGACCAAGTCTTGGTCACTGGAAGTGTCACTGAGTTGAGGGCCGACATCCGAGTCTGTCACAACAAACTCACTACACATCGAGTCATCTTCTTCTTCAACGTCTGAGCCTTCAGTCTGAAGCTGTTCGATTCGTTCAAGCACTTCTGGTGCCTTGTAGCCACGAGTTTGTCTGCTTCACTTTGTTGACGTCGAAGGCGCCACCATTTTGATTACATGCAGCAGGCTGACACGGAGCTACTACCCGTAGACTTTCGCATACAGCACAGACAATGAAGCCTTGTTGCTTGCGGGAATAGTGCAGATGCACTCATGAATGAATGAACTAGAGGCCTGTAGTGCTTAGTTTCATACACAGTCGAGACCCGGCGAATGAAAAATTCAGAAAGCGAAAGTACAGATCTTGGTACGTTTGGGCTGAAACGTTGTGCGAGCGGGGTACCGATATCAGTACGTTCAGGCTCAGAGAGTTAAAGGGGATATATTTGACAGTGTCATCTCAGTCTTCCAAATGAGCCAGTAGTACTGTCAACTGTGGGCAGGAACCAGTCAGTGCAGAAAAGTCCCACAATATTTTTTTTTCCAGACTGCTGTGGGTTCTAATCCACATTTTCCCAGTCAGTGGTCTATTACAATTACCACTTTATCAGATTGACTGGTGTGGGGGTTTTATGGGTTTGTTGTTTTTTTATCAGAGTGCCAATTTTTTCAGATGCACATATGCAGGTTCTTTTTGCCCCACTGTGCAGACAGAATGTTACAGCATAATTTGCATACACCGCCTTCATTGGGCATGCATACTGAGTGTTACATGTTTCTGTAGGCCACCAGACACTGACATGACTTACATGATCTTGAGAGACCTGAGAGGTCTAAAAAATATCCACCCTTTGCTCACCAGGCAGGAATTATCCAGATGAAGTTGAATCCAGACTTTCCATTAGTCCATCGTCTGACTTAGTTGACTGTCATGCCTGTCATATTGACTAGGGGATCGTCTTTTATCATATAGAGTATGATATCAATCTGTATTCTCTGATAACAGTAATGTTTACTGTGATGGATAGTTGTCATCATGTTTTTTTTCTTTCAAACTTTATAAAATTCATATTTGACAAATTGCAGTTATAAGCATATGGACAAATACATAATAATAACAACAAAGCATAGCTGCTGTTACAACATACAGTGTGAAATTTCACAAGTCTGCAGAAAAATATTGCTTGTTCATAACAAGGTATGCTAAAGTGTAAAATCTTCATATTTTAGTTTTTGACCTGTAAAATTTGAACGTTGTAAATGTAGTTTTGACAAGGAAGTAAAGTATTCATGAAATGTTGAAAAACACATTTTAAATGAAAAAAAAGTTACTTTTTAAGATGCTTTTTGTAATGTGATAAAACTGTGGAAAACGGATTAGATGTTTAAAACTTGAAATATGGAAAGATCTCTGTTGACCCAATTATGACCGTATTCTTAGCAATAGCTATGAATGATTTTAGCAGGGTTTTCCCATCCTGTGTAACATAATTGCATGGGTGCAACTTTTTCCATTTGATGTCGGAATCAGTTTTTTCAAGAGTCAGGACCCCTTTCAGTTTTCTGACTTTTTCTATGTTGCTCCCTTGTAATTGATTTTTCTTGTGTATGTTGATAATATCTATATTACTAATGAACAGGAAATGGTATCAAGTTTTAGTCCTAATTAATGATAAGCATGGTAGCCATTTCTTTTTAAAAGCTGCCGAATTTTTTAATGTAAAGTTGATAAAAGAGACAATCTTTAATACTTCTTGATATCAGTACCATGGCTTTAAAACAAGTAAAATAGAAAACTTTGCGACACAACTTGATCTTGTCTGTCATCTCATGTGTACTCTCCCAGTATTTCATTAGTAAGGCTTCTAAATGATGTAAATTATTTAGTGATAACATCAGGTTCAGTGAAAAAAACAGTTTATTTGAAGAATTTTTATATTGCATGATTTGGAAAAGGATGTTGCCAACAGAATAGAATGAGTAGATGTTTTTTGTTTTTTGTGTGTGTTTTGAGTTATTGAGGAAAGAAAGAGTGTGGTGTGTGTGTCTGCATGTGTGTGTGAGCATGCACGTGCAGTGAATGAATATGTTTTTACACTTACTAGTGAGGCAAATAGTGCTAACAGGAAATAAGTAGATATTTGCTTTGCCCCTGTGTGTGTGTGTGTGTGTGTGTGTGTGTGTGTGTGTGTGTGTGTGTGTGTGTGTGTGTGGTGTGTGTATGTATTTCGATACAGCAGCCTGTGGACCCCACATTGATGGAGCAGATGTCCAAGAACATCACACGTCAAGGGCTTACCAACTACACCCTCAACTTCTTAAGGGTAGGTCATATTGTCTACACACAAACTTAATAAATCTGGATTGATTTGGTTGTGTTGAGGTAATCAGAATTAGCGGGGCAGTTGAAAGATTGGGTCACACACGCACACACACATATGTGTGTGGGCACACACACACACGCATGCATGTCTACACACACATGCAAGCATGAACGCACACATGCTACTACAGTAATTTTTGCCCAACTTTTAATGACAGATGAATACTGGACGTCATTTTAAACCAGACTGCTGAACTAGGAATTTTTTATTATGAAATGAGTGCCACTTTGAAGTGCTTACCATATTATACTAGTGCATACTTGTGCGTTTCAACAGCATGTTGTTTTCATGATTTGGAAGCAGGGCATGTTCCTGTGGATAAAATATTTTTGGTGAAAAGAACACATGATATTACTCAGTATCTTTTGTCATTGTTGAAATTGGATAATGATTAGTTCTTTGGTTACAATGCGGTTGTTTAGTCTAGCTTAAATTCTGTGAGCATGCATCTGTCTCTGTTTGTGTGTGTGTGTGTGTATGCGCGCGCGCGCGTGTGTGTGTGTGTGTGTGTGTGTGTGTGTGTGTGTGTGTGTGTGTGTGTGTGTATACACATGTGCTTGGTTGAAGGCATGCAGCTACATCTGTAAGTTTGTAAATATTCCTTAAATTGTTGTTTTTACTTCATCTTCTTTTCCTAAATAGTTCTTTTTTGATTGTTTAATATTTCCTCTTATATTACTTTTACTCTGCTTTTTTTATTTGTTTGTATTTTTGTTCTTTAATGAATTTAGCGATAATAATATCATCAACCATCATTAATATTTTTCATTTTGATCTTCTTTTCACCTGTCACAGATAGTTGGAGAAGAATTTCTTGAAGAGAATGGTTTCTGTTAAGTTTTGGATTACAGCCAGTGAAAGTGATGAATGTGACTTTTAGAATATATTGTGCAGTTGTGTGTGATTCTGGAGCCAATGCAAGAGCTGATGTCAAGGCACAAGGCATATGGTCTCAATCCACGTGATTGTCTCAAAACCACCCTGTTCCAAAAATGGCAGCGGATGGTGGCTCCTGTTGGGAAAGGTGAGTCTCCATGTGCTTGCAGTTGATAATCAAGCATCTAGAAAGGGATGATGAACAAAGAGTGCTCACCTGAACTAACTAGTTTTGCCTCGGCAGACTTTCTATCTTAATTTGAGACCTCCAGACTGAATGGACCACTGCAGGGCTGGCTTCTTTCTGCTGGCTGCTCTAGCCTGGTGATCACTTAGTTTATTACATTTCTGATCACTGCCAACACTTGTTGGTTGCACAAAATTTTGCCTGTGGACCGCAGTCAACAAATGCTGTTCATGACTACTGTTTTGGGCTTTGGCTGTTGCCAGGGTCCACAGAAGAAGGTAAGACTTTGCCATGTAAGATTTTCAGAAGGGAACTGTCCTCTGAACTCAATGTAAATGTGACTTTTTGTTTTTGATTTGTTTGTTTTTTTGTTCATTCGAAATCAAGGCAAAGCAAAATTTGTCACTGCTGAACAAGTGCTTGATGAAATCTTCATGAAGAACTTAGCAGTGTTTCAAATAACAAAGATGCCAGCAATGATTCTGATAGTGATTTTGATGAGAATTTCTGCGAAAATATTGTCAAGAGTAGAGATAGAGATGTGTGGAATGGCAGTGATGGTGATGCTCATTCACCATTTGTAAGTACCATGAGCAACAACAACCAAAACATCTTAGTGGCCAATAAACGTGGTCATGGTTGATTTAGATATTCAGATACCCTTTTATTCTTTTTTTTTTTTCTATAGACAGTTGTATCAAGCAGTGTTTTTTAACACAATTGCACATCGTTTTAAGCAGATGTATTCAGAACAATTGCACATCGTTTTAAGCAGATGTATTCAGAAAGAAGCATATAAAAGGACTTTATATAATGTAATCAATTGCGTTAACTACAACAATAAAAATATTTGATCCAGGGGCAGCAAACTCAGCTGATACTGCAAGGTCAGAAACGTGTTTAGAACTTGACTGCAGGTGTCCCCCTTATCCATCGTATGTGTCAGAATAGGTTGTTTTTTTTCCACATTTACTATCGTCAAAGATGGGTATGTCACACTATGTGCTACGGTGGTGGTATTACAATCATTTTAAAATGTAAAATCACCTTTAATTTGGTTTTGGGGTTGACACAAGTTGAAGATATAAAGCAATAAATGTAAGATATGAGAAATCAATCATATATCAGTCAACATATTCGGTGTATTTGATTATTTTATAGCTTTTCATAAGAAAATAGAAAGTAGAACCAGTCACAAATGGATAGCAGAACCAGTTAATCAAGTCTGAAAAGTTTGTTGATTGCAGAGCATGTTGATCAGATCTTGAAACTTTCATTTACTAGCACATGACCATATCTTACAAGTGTATAAGCTCAGCAATTGCAGTAGATCATATGAACTGAAGAATACTCAACCGGGTGGTTGAGAAATCTGTGAAAAGATGTCCACCCTTATCCACCAGGTTTGGGTTTGGATGGCTGTCTTCCTCTTTGACTCAGTACTTTGAAGCATTAAGACCATGCTCTCGGCACTCCTGAACAGGCTTTCTTTGCAAGTCCTGTCTTATCCCTGGTCCACAATTCAGTGCTTTTATTTGGCTTTTCCAGTTGTGATCAGAATCTTAGCCCTCATGATTTACTCTATAACTGTGCTATTCCATTGTTTGTACCAACCAAATCGCTTTTATCACACTTTTCATCACTGTTATCACACTTTAAAACCCTTTTGTCTTTGTGTTTACTCCTGTCAAAAATGTTGGCAGGCAAGTGGAAAACTTCAATCATTCTATCATAGCCTCTTTTACGGTGCTTTCTGATTGTGCTTGAGATTTTATGCCTCAGTGTTTAGTCTTTCACTGTGTTTTTCCTCAGTTTCTAGCAAACAAATCACTTTTATTACACTTTATACCTGTTTCATTTTTGTGTTTACTCTCGACGATACGTTAAACAGAAGGCGGGTGGAAAACTTCAATTGTTCAATCATCAACTGTTTTCTAAGTTGCAGTTCAGCAACATTCTTCTTATTTTTGTTTAAAGCTTCACCCTATTCATCCTGCACCTTTTCTCAGTCTCCTCAAGAGGGTGTTTTTCATTCATTCTCTCCATATTCACCAAAGACCTGAAGATATACAGTCATTTTTTGTTTTCATTTCCCCGTATTTTCCAGTAGTTTCTAACAAAGACGGAAACCTGCCCTATCCTGGGCTGCTGTAGTTACGTCCAGTGTTCCTTTTAACCTTATTTTTGTTGGGTTTTCTATCATGTTTACTCTCTGTCTTGTTCTTCTGGTACTCTCAAGTGAAACATTGCAAATCCCCCAATAGTTCATGCTCTTTTTCAGTCAGTTTAAATCAGCTACACTCGAACACAAGCTGGAAAACAGTAGTAAATAAGTAAATCAGTCTGTCGTTCAGTAAAAAATGGTACGCATAGAAATAATCAGCTACACCAAAACTCAAGCTGGAAAATGGTAGTAATTGATAAATGAGTCAGTCAAGAAAAACTGATATATATATATGTGCACGTCTACAATACTGGAATAAGACCTGGGACATGAGGGTGAAAAATTAAAAGTAATTAAAAAAGCAAGCAAAACACATTTTTGAAGAGTTTAGACATACCTTTAATAAACAGGAACAAAGTAAACAGAGTTCATTTAAAGACTTCACTAAAAATCAGCAAAATGTAGACCAAGTGACTGGTGTGTTGTGCATTACATGGTTTCCACTTGGTACTGTTTTTTTAGATAAAATAACCAGGCTTCTTGGAAAGGATGATACCATCAATACAGACACCTAAGGTCATGTGTCCAGTATTAAACTTGAACAGAAGAACTTAACCATGTCCTGAATATAAACTTATGTATAGGTGGAAACTGTAACCCACGCAACATTGTGGCTTAACAATTTTTCACTGACAATGCTAGAGCTGTGATATGGAGGTATCTTGATTTATTTTAGACAACATATTAAAAGCTTTCTTTCTATGACAATGATGAGCATTTGGGCATAGCCATATTTATATAACTGGGAAATGTTGCGTGCATTACATGGAATCCAAATGGGAAACCATTCTTGTATTCCATCGAGCAACATCAGAATAAATCACTGTTTTTACATTTAGGTGCTCTTGATGCATTAGATTGTTTTCAACATTGTTAATTTTTGTTTGCAGGACTTAACAATATGCTGTATGCAATGACTTTGCAGGATTTTGAGCAATTTATTCAAATTGACTGGATTTTATAATTTCTTGGATTTCAGCAAATATTGAATTCTATTTGTTAGATGTCACACAGTGATACATACAAATGGAAATGGACTAATTCAGTTGATTCATCCTTTTACTAATTCATTCTTTGAATTGGTCCATTCTTGGATTGCTGGAGGTCATAAGCAGGAGGGGGGGGGGGGGGGGGGGGCTAGTTCATCAGTTCATGTAAAGTCACTGCATTGGTGTAGCTTTTAAACAGTAAAAATATGGTGCCCGCGTTGGTTAATGGTCGGTGGCTGCAGGAGACTCAGGTTGTCATTGGCCACCCAAGCAATGTCATCAACATCTGGAAAGCTGAAGTGTCCACTTCTGTCTCGCAGAAATTTCACCAGCGTCTCACCACCTTCTGACTTCAGAACCTGGAAATCACACACGCACACACACACACACACACACACACACACACACAGAGCTCTGAATAAATGCTTTGATTATTGTATAATGTGGAAAAGGTGAACTAAAAGCTTGACAAAGGCCGGTTGGCCGAAAATTTGCGCTTGTTTTGTTGAATACGCGCTTGCATTAATAATGATAATAATAAAGGCAATTTATATAGCGCTTTCCAGAGCACAAAGCGCTTCACATAAAATCAGTATATAATTAAATACAAATAGATACACCAACATAAAATTTAAACATACCGCTGCTAACACTATATAACATAAAACATAAAATTTACGTTCAACAAGACATATTAACATAGTAAATTCAAATATTACTAAAAATAGTGACAATCATACAAAAATATTTTCTCTCTCTTTCTCTTCACACACACACACACACACACACACACACACACACACACACACACACACACACACACACACACAGACCCAAACACACTCCCTCTCTCAACCACTCAGTTTCTCTACTATCAAATTCTATCACGCTTACACATACTCTTACTCATACTCTCACTCTCTTGCCCCACCCCAACCATACTCTCGCTCTCCACCGTGCTCCCGATATTCCTTGCTCACTCTCTCTCTCTCCCGCACAGCCTCCCTCCCTCTCTCTCTTCCCCTCTCCCTCTCTCTTGCTCACATAAACATGCTTCACACACACACACACACACACACACACACACACACACACACACACACACACACACACACACACACACACACACACACACACACACACACACACATATGTAGGAACGATGATCAGGGCTGAGAGAGAAGAGAAAGAGAAGATCAATGAAAGTATTGAGTGAAAAGATAGGTCTTCAGACTAGACTTGAAAGAAGGAAGACATTGCTTATGGCGAATATGATAGGGAAGGGAGTTCCAGGTCATGGCAGCAGAGTGGGAGAAAGCTCTCTGACCATGCAGTTTCCGGTTGAAACGGGGAACACAGAAAGTTCTTGTGTCGGTAGAGGATCGGAGAGTTCTGGATGGTACATACACTTGAAGAAGTTCAGACAGATAAGAGGGAGCGGAGCAAGTAAGAATTTTGTAACAGAGACAGCAACATTTGTATTTGATTCTTTGTTCAACTGGAAGCCAATGCAACTTTTTCAGAAGAGGAGAACATGACTGGGATCTAGGGGCTTTACAAACAAGCCTAGCTGCTGAATTCTGAACACGTTGGAGAGGTTGAATGACAACTGAAGGGCAGCCGATTAGAATAGAATTACAGTAGTCCAAGCGTGAAAGAATATAAGAGGAAATAAGAGTTTTAGTGGCTTCCTCAGTAAGAAAGGGGCGGATAGAAGCAATACGTCTTAGTTCCATATAAGAAAGCTGGCATATCTTAGTGACATGTTTTTGCATAGAAAGATCATGATCTAAAAGAACTCCTAAATCCCGGACACAGTCAGAAAATTCAATGGAACTAGAACCTATAGGGAGAGAAGAAGAAAGTGTGTTGATATCATGATGTGAGAAACGTATAGCCTCCGTCTTGTCACAGTTAAGTTTCAGTTTATTTGATGACATCCAGAGATCAATGTCAGAGGTACAGTTTTGGAGAGAAGAAATTGCATCAGGATAGTCATCAACAGAAGCTGAATGAAGGAGCTGAGTGTCATCCGCAAACATTTCATGCGAAATGGAATGGCTGCGGATGACATCAGAAAGAGGGGTAGTATACAGAATGAATAAAACAGGACCGAGCACGGAGCCCTGAGGCACACCAAAATCGAGGGAGGTTTCATTTGAACGGTGACTATCCACTAGCACAAACTGTTTCCTGTCTGAAAGATAAGAGTGAAACCAATTAAGAGCTAAGTCTCTAATACCAAATGTATGTTCCAAACGGGAGAGAAGAATTTCATGGTCTATGGTGTCGAAAGCAGCTGAAAGATCTAACAAGAGGAGGACAGAAATTTTATTTTTATCTAATGAATTGAGAATATCATTAAGGATACGAAGGATGGCAGTCTCTGTGCTGTGCTCTGGACGATATGCTGACTGATGGGGTGATAGAAGGTTGTTGGCAGTCAAATGAGCTGAAAGCTGGTGGAGGACAATTTTCTCGAGAATTTTGGACAGAAAGGGGAGGTTGGAAATGGGGCGGTAATTTTTCAACACGTTGGGGTCAAGGGAAGACTTTTTCAGGAGAGGCTTAACAAGAGCAGTCTTAAAATCAGAGGGAACAGAAGCTGAAGATAGTGATTCATTAAGAATGCGAGTGATAGTGGGGAGAAGGGTGTCGAGGTGGTCATAGAGAAGAGGGGTGGGGATGGGGTCGAGAATACAAGAGACTTTGGGGGACTCAGTAATCAGCTTCCGTACAAATGATTCAGAAACAGGAGTAAACTGACAGAGTGGTGTACCTTTATAAATAACGGACTGGTCAGTTGTGTCAGAGGATGACAGAAACCCATCACGGATGGTCAGAATTTTCTGGGTAAAAAAGTCGGAAAACAATTTTGGTAACTGAGATAATTCATGTATGGACGGCAGAGTAACATCGGAAACCTTTCCCAGCATGCCTGTGACAGTTCTAAAAAGATCTTTGCATGATACTGCTGAAACAACTTTGGAAGAATAGAATTTAGTTTTAGCATCATGGACGAGATCGACAATTTTCTGTTTTGCGGTTTCATAAATCTGCTTATGTACCGTCAGGCGAGACGATGCCCAGCGACGCTCAGCTTTACGGCGCTCACGCTTAAGTTGCAAAAGATCATGTGCCACGGAGCTGTACCACGGGGCAGAGCGACGTTGCTGCACCCTGTGCTGACGTAAGGGCGCGTGCTTATCCAAAACTGTTCGCAAACCGAGACTGAGATCAGAAAGAGAAACATCATGAGTAATGACACTTTTTAAATCTTGAGAAAATGCTGCCTGATCTATCTGGCGAATGGCACGAATATATTTGAATTGGGGTGTTGATTTTTGTTTTAGAACACTAAGATGACAGACAATACAAATATGGTCAGACATAAGATAATTACTACACTTTGCAGATTGTAAAAGATTATCATTGTCACGAAAAATTACAAGGTCTAAAATATGACCACTGCTAGGAAAAGTAGGTTCGTTAACAGCTTGAGACAGACTAAACATTTGCAAGAGTTCCCGAAACTGTCTTGTTCTGGAGTCATGCTGATCTTGATAATGGATATTAAAGTCACCAACAATCAAAAGATTACTCTCACACGTGATGGAATAGTCAAGAAAGTCTGGGAGCTCATCGAAAAACATAGTGTGGGTCAGTTTATTTCTTTGACTGGGGGGAGGACGGTAGACACAAAGCAATCGAAGTTGCTGGCGTTGCACAGTCAACATTAATTCAGCAACCTCAAACGAGGTGTGGGTGAAGGAGAACGAGGTGTTGACAGAGGTGTGAGATGCAAGACAATCTTTCATGATGACGGCAATGCCGCCACCACCTTTAATCAAGCCAGTCAGCTGACGGGGAAAAGAAAACAGTTTATATCCCGGTGGTGTCAAGTCCGCCATCTTGCTCTCATCGCCGGACTCTTTAAGCCAGGTCTCGGTGAGGACCATAATGTCGACATCGTGATCTGTCAGAAAGTCTACGATCGCCGTACGCTTCCGGGCTACGCCCACAGACTTGGCGTTGAACAGGCACACACAGAGCTGGTTTAGTAAATCGGAGCTCTGTAAGGGAACCTTCATCAAGTTATGCAGGTTGGCTCGGGAGGGGCGGGCTGTGGAGCAGATAGACACATTGGGGAAGGGTGAAAGGATGGAAGAGCTGCATGGTTCAAAGCCTGATACAAATAGGGACTGATGGGAAGGTTGTTGACTGGCAATCACTGGTATCTGCCGCAGTTTTCTACTGCCGCCACGGCAAGAACGGTAACGCAGCAGACGGTAGCCAATCCTTAAATCTTTGAGACGGCTGATAACAGCAGGGGAGAGACGTGTGCTGGTTTGTTTACAAGCCAAAAGTTGATCCCGCGTGTAGGCAAGACGGGCGACTGCTTTTTCCGCATTCCAGGGGCCACCGACGTCACTCACAGGGCCAGCGCTGGTGTGCTCACAGTAGAAAATAGGTCGCACGGGAAAAGCGTTCGAGTGCACGGGAAGGAAAAACGGCGGCACTCGTGGATTGTCAAGACTAAAAAGGAAAACTCTTACTGACAGAAGGAGGAAGAAAAAGAATGTCCTGACGGGCAGCGGAGCGTAGAAAATCCAGCACCAGTCCATCTTGAAGTATATTGACAAATCACAAAACAGTCCATGCACACTACA
Organism: Monoplex corrugatus; assembly: GCA_030674185.1. Lineage (NCBI taxonomy): Eukaryota > Metazoa > Mollusca > Gastropoda > Littorinimorpha > Ranellidae > Monoplex > Monoplex corrugatus. The sequence continues at coordinate 52,686,893 of CM060309.1, forward strand.
CAACTGAAATTGATGAAAAATGTCAGAGCGTTGACCGGTCATGCCTGTTAGGCGACCAAGGGCATTGGTTTTCTTGTTCTTCTGGTTCCTGTTTGCTTGGGCGCAGGCAGTCACACTTGTTTTGGATCTAAAAGTTTCAACATTAAGAAGTGTAAACGACATTGTATTGATCAGATCTTATGCCTATGTACATTTTTAAAACCTACAGCAGGTTTTTTTTTTTTTTAACTAACTGTCCTATTGGACAAAATTATGACCATGGTACTGCCTTCAAAACAATGTATCCTTACCAGTCCATTGTAGAATACTGAATAATGACTAGCAACAGTAATACTGATATTAATTTTTGTGATGAGAATAGTAAAGATAATAACAAGACAGGGAGTGAGAGTGGTTTCTCTATAGCGCAAAAACAAGAAGTATAATCCAATCCGTTGTTTTAACAAGTAATCTTTTAATAGCCACTCAAAAGTAAGGCATAAAAAGCAAAATGTAGATCTGTATGCTGAGCCAGTTTCAGGTAAGTCTGATCGAAAATGTGGGTAAGGAGGAAGCACAACTGTCATCTCAATAGATCTGAATCACTTCCACTGTAACCAACGAACTTTTCTTTTGGCAAGATAGCTAATATGGCTTTCCTTCTCCCTTAATTTGCAGTTGGAGTATTCATCTTCAAAGAAAGAATAGATCTAGATCTACACTTCAGTGGCTGGGGAAAAAGAAACGAAATATGTAAAGACTGTGAGTGCATGCATACTTTGAAACAAATTCTGCAACAATGTTTCGTCTCTGCAGTAACTCACGTCACAAAGTGCCGACTTTGAAAAATTCTCTGTAGATTTCAACAGCTGTATGTCTTTAACTGGACCATGTAATTGGAATACCATAATCGTTTGCTTTCTGTCCAAAGACATCAATTTGTTGCGAAACGGAAATTGATAACAATGATTCAGCAAGCATGCGTTGCTGTGGAATCTAAAACCAGTGGCACTTAAAACTATTCCACGAAATTTCCTTTGTGTTGAGAGGCGTTCCTTTCCGAAACACAAACAGTAGGGCTCACAATATTTTTAATAGTCACAACGCACGCAGTAAAGCTTGTATAAACAAAGAGTGTCAATGAAAATGCTCCATGTAACGTTTATTCGTTACTGCGCTACAAGAGAAACGAGAAATTACCGCTTTCGTTTCTGCAGAATCCCACGACCATGATTCGTTGTACACGTAACATCATGAATGCATGCTGAGTTTTGCGAAATAAAAGAGACTTGCCTGTACACTGTGAACTTAAAAAAGTTTCCACATTTTCATGCACAGTTGAAATCGTATTGAAACATTTGTGCGTTACTACAGAAACGGTCGCAAATGCTCACATTTGGTTCGCATTTAGAGAGAATCGATCATTATTTACTCTTTTACTGAGTTTTATCCAGAAAATCTTATCTATTTTTAATAAACAATAAAAGCAAAATTGTATCCTTACCTCAGTTTGCTTGCCACACACACACACACCAAACAGGCGACGCCAACACTTGCGGTGATGTCAAGCAGATGTGATGTGTGTTTCAAAGCGTCGGGTGGAGATGAGTCAACCAATGTCCAGCTTGTGTTTGAGCATACATGGGCCATGTGCCGCTTGTCACGTACACATTTTCTTTGTTCTCAAACACTTTAGATTCAAAGGATGGGGCCAAGATAATTGACTTTGATGATGAGCAAGAAGGATTGGTTGTGTGCGTTACACTAGGAAGCAAAACATGCCACACTGTAAACACCGTCTGAGAAACTTGCATTCAGCTTCATATTTCAACGAACTGAATCGTGAGCAGGAAGAACGATCCTCAAAGATGCATTTTGGAGTAATTTCGAATCAGTTGAAGCACAACTGTGTTGTGTGGGTAGAATAGAATGCAAGCGTTATCAGTGGAAATTAATGAAACGCATGATCGCCATATTTTTGGATGCACCAAACGCAACTTATTGCATGAAGTTTTGCAATGGCTTATTGTGGGTGGGATTAATGTTTTATTTACTAGCAGGACACACATAATTCATTTGTGTGTTGCTTGTTCTGATTAAATTACACTGTTGTACAAGTTTCAACCCAAGCCATGTCCCACTTTCTGGCGCCTTTTTTGTCACAACCACAGACAAAATAAAAACAATAAAAAATCAGGCAAACACAAATGGTAATGAACAATGCTTTATTTTGTTGAAGAAGCATGTCGCCAAACCGACTGAAATAAAAAAAAACTCCACCAACATATGCAAAGGCAGCTATAACTGAAGCTGAAATGAGGGCCCTATCATTCTATTGGGTGATTCCAGTATTGTAGACGTGCACATATGTATGTATGACCTCCCAGCACGAAATCAGTCTTAACTAGCATTTTGAGATATAGGCCTACATATCACTGGAAAGTGTGCATTCTGGTGATTATTTTGATACTTGAATAAAACTTGTACTCAAAAAAATGTAGAGGCTATGTATGTTGAAAGTCAATAAGTTGTATGATGGCCATTTTTTAGAAAACGGCCTCTAAAGTTTTTATGTACTGTCCTACACATTTTCCTTAAATTTCTTTGTTTGTTGGCTTTGACCTGCTTTGTTTCTAATTTTAGCTGTCATTATCTGAAAGGTGCTCCAAAGAGCATTCTGTTGGTTATCACATGTTGAGGTCCTGTACGTGCTACGGTTTACAATACGAGACAAAAGTAGGTACTTTTGGTAAGAAATAACGTTCTTTCTGCTACGATCAGTGCATTAAAATACCATTTTTAATTGATTAATGATATTTTTTTCAAGAAAAAAATTTCTGTGGGGGGATAGATTATAGTCCACAGAAATCAACTTTGAGAAAAAGTCAAAACACCTCAGATAGACCCTCAGTCACCTTTTCAGCTCCTAGCGCTGTTCGACTGACTGAGAGTTAAGACTGAATTGGTGGTGGGCGGTCACATATATGCAAGTTAACATATATATATATATATATATACATACATGTAAGTTAACTTCTTTACTGTCAGTGTGTTATGATATATTGTAACATTGCAGAGTCGGCTAGGCCATCCAACAAGCGACGGAAGCGTAAAGGTTCAGCCGGCAACAACAGCGGTGTGGGAAACAACAGTCGTGATGTGCCCCCCTCAGGCAAGCAGAAACGCTCCCCAGGCCCTCATGGCTTCAATATCGGATCCTCAGTGCCCGGGGTAAACATCACAAATCTGCCCACTTCCCCAGGCCCTCCTATTGTGCATCCTGTTCTGTCGTTTTTGTTGTTTCTTGCTTACCAGAAGTTTGTCAAGGATTTGATAGTGTCGTTGTATTACATATCACCATACAAGTCTTATGATCGCCCTGTATACCTTATTCCCTAGTGGCTCGTAAGTGTGGCTTGGTGTTCCTTGCAGCCTGTGTTTGCCTTTGGGTTTTTTGTCCTTAATGTTATCAGTTGTGTGTTTATTTTCTGTTCCTTTCAGCTTTTACGTGGTTTTTGTTGGTCCTTTGTCTCATTGGGTGTGAGTCAGCTGTCTCTTACATTTGGTTCTGTACGTTATCTTGTGTGTGGTCCTTGCAATCATGTCATGGAATCTTTACTATGTTGAATGTTTTTTCTACTATTCAGAACAAACTCTGTGCGCACAACTGAGTTGTGCTTCCAGAACATGTTTGTATACTCATAATATGGCTGTTATCGTTACCACAAAGTCCAGTGATTGTATGTTTAGATGTGTAGTCTGCATTTTGTATGAGCTGTGTATATGAGCTGTATTAAGTATAGAACAGAAACAGCAGTCATGACACACGAACAGATTAACTCTTTCACCCTGAACATACGCTATAGTGTAGGTCACGCACACATCGCTTCAGCCCGAACATGAGGCCGAGTGTAGCTGACCTTTCCGAATTTTTGTAGGAAAGGGTCAAGGTTGGATGCGAAACTAAACATGCTGGCTCCCTTGTATAACATATCAAGGGTACGTGCGTACCCTTCCCGAGTGCTGGTGACCTTTGTTCGTCGGTTGAGGCGAGGCCAAAGCGAGTGACTGGTGCTTGAGTTAACCGCGTGCTGTCTGCATGTGTGTGTGTGGAAATATGAGGTGCACATTTCTTCCCCAGCATGTTGACAAAGATACAGACACTGCAGGACTCCCAAACTTGGTATACACACTAACCAATCATAAATACATAAAGTAAAAGTATTTTGGAGTGTATCAAACAAAAATTGTGAGTTTTTTGTTCATTGAGTATTATGATACCCCTTTGCGCATGTTTTTCAAAAAATCAAATTATTGAAAAAATTGAATAATTTCATTATTTCACAAACACTTTCAAACTTGCACGCAAGTTAGTTTATTCTAATGGCAACATCTCCACAAAATTTCATTCCTCTATCTTTACGAGTTATTTTTTTTACAAATTTATTAGTAACATACAATTTGGCCAGGGGGGAGAGGTGAGAATGAGCACTTGGCCAGGGTGGAGTGAGTTAAGCTGTTAGTAACATGACTTTTTTCTCATCCTTTTGTGTTGGCTATGAAGACAATTCCTGTTAATGGAAAGAGATGGAAAAGTGTGTGTGTGAAAGAGACAGACAGACAGAGAGAGAAAGGCAATCCTTATGTGTTGTGATTTTCATACCTGTTGCTGGCTGTGAATTGTTTTAGGCCAACAAGAAATCACAAAATTCAAGCCAGAAGAGAGAGAATGGGGATGAGGTGGAAGAGCAAAAGGAAGCTTCTCTTCAAACTAGTGACAAACCCCACACCTCTCCGGTAGATAGCTCTGTCACCAGTGCTTCGGAGTGACAGTAACCTATTCACACAGGGATGTGACTTTCTTCACTGATTTAACATTCATCACTATCTTAAAGGGCTGTAGAGAACAAGTACAATTACTAAAAGTATGAATTACTAACTGACTCTAACATAGTCCATAAGCCACCCATTTGGCACAAAGGCAACCATCAGAAAATCCCAAGAGATGTGTGAATCTGTAGTGGAAACATAGGAATAATAGAGGGAATGTAGGAACTTTTTCAGCAAGTTAGATAGTAGCTTACGTGTGCCAGTCTTTGTTTTCAGCTGCATTTTCAGTGTAATGGAACTGTTTCATTGATCTTGGCATGAATTAAACACTGCATTGTCAGTTAGAGACTTTTTGTATCAGTTTAGAAAAAAAGATGAAACCTTGTTCAGTCACTTCAGAATTACTCCACAAGTGAGAGTTTTGCCCACCACTTCTGTATGGTACTTACATTAGGTATTCCAAAGTGCTCTTCGCGGGCGGCGAAAAGTACGGCAAAGTGCGATTTTTCACTGGTTTTCAACTTGCTCGTTCTCAACAAAATGCAGTGTCAGAAATAAAAAAAACATAGATCATGTTGGTCTGTGATCCTTTAAGCTTTGTTTAAAGTCAAAATAAATCAATAAGTGTAACATTTACCGTTTGAAATATGCTTTTGATGATGGGTACTAAATTGCGATTTTGCTGCTACTGGAACGACGAAATCGGAACGCGGTTTTGACACCTACCTTGAAAACTCGCCTCGCGGAAATAAGCTGGGTCAGATATCAACAAACCATTTACACAGTCAAAAAGACGACTAAATTTGCTTTCATCCGATGTAAAAAGTGAACTGATAGGCTTCCATTTAGTCGGTCGTTTCGTGCGTTAAAAACTTCCGTCGATGATTTCGCAACCTTACTCAAAACCAATCTCTCCATATTTTCCACTGTGCAAAAGGTCAAGGTTTCAACTTTCAACTTCTGCTATTTGCATACGGATTCAACCACTGGCTGTTTTCCTCGAGGACTGAGAACAACGCAACCTATTTTCGCTTTCTCCTAGCATCTGACGCGCAATGGCGGACACGCGCGAAGATTGTTCGGGCGAGCACATGGACGTCGAAGTTTACGTCGACCGGAGCGGATCAAGCGATCCAACTTATCTAGAGGGTAAGTGAAATATCTTGCAGTTTGTTTGCTATTACTTTTCGACATTTTGTTTCCTGATTTTAGAATATAATTGTTTGGAAAGCGCACAGCTGCAGCACCACAGTATCATGAATATGTTAGAAGGTAGGGGTAGGTGACGGTTTGGGGTGCGGTAATTTTACAGAGAGTGAGATCAGGCATATGATTAAAGGAAAATGTTTACAAAAGATTTTTTTAATAATCCATGCCTTTATTATATTTATTTATAATGATGTTAATGAGAGATTAGCGATTTATTGTGGTCACGTGACCAACGCTTTGATCGATCGATAGTCGAATCGGCCGAGTGCCCTCCCTTGACTTCACTCGATCTGGTTCAGTGTCGTTCAATAATTTCACAATGTTACACCTTTTTCTTTTCTGCCTTTGTGTAAACTTCCTGAATGGTACCATTGAAACAAATTTGCATGTTTATCAATCCTATTATTTTTAGGCCCAATATTATTATCACCTAGTTCAACAGCTTTAAAAGTTTATTATTATTATTAATATTGTTATCATATTTTTGTTATTGTTATTATTTTACTATCATTATTCATTATTATTTATCATTATTATTATTATCATTATTTCATAATTAGTTTACTATCATTCATTACTATTTATTATCATTACTATTATTGTCATCAAAAATAATATTTAAACAAAATAAAGTAGGCCTACCAGGTTAATGGGTTGGACACTATGAACCTTCCTAACTAGGCCTATAGTGTTTATGAGATAAATTTTGTTGTGCTGATTTGAGTAGGCCTAAATGTATGGGACATTTTACTTTGCCCACTGCTTTGTGAGTTAGGGTAAGATATTATAATTTTATTTTCAAAGCTGACAATAATACTGGTAGGCTTCTTACAGCTCCACACCAATCTCTCTCTCAGTTGATCCTTTCTCTCTTTGACAGGCAGGGAAGTTAATTGAGCAGGGGTACAAAAGTCCTTGTGTTCCTGCATGTTTTATGTTCTTGTTTTTTGGATTTGTTTTTGTTTTGGTCAGTATTTGCCTCTTGCTCTGTATGTATAGTAGGCCTGTTTGTCCCTACAAATGGGATTTTCACATTACGCTACAGGATAGAACAGATAGATGTACTAATACTTTCCCTCTACACTATTTTTCTCACAGATGATCTCTTCATGAGGATGAAGGAGCGATTTCTTAAGACTGGCAGAGGGCGGAGACCTAGTCTTTTGGACAACTTTGACAGCAATGATGATGAACTGCATCTTAACATGTTTTAATTTCCTGTCACTTGTGAAGGGGAATCACTGATCATAGACACTGACAAGTATTTTTTTACATTTCATTACAACATGTTTTTTGTAAAAAGAGATGATTTCTATCTTTTGTGCTTCCAGTTTAAGTTGAAGGCCAGGACAGTTATCTACTGTGATTAAGCAACAGTGAAAGGTCAAGACAATGATGTGGAAGCTTTTGATAATGTTCTACACACAGTTAGGTTAAGGTTAAGGTTAAAGGTCCCATGGTCAATATGGCCGTAGGGGCGGTGAACTGTTAAAGATTTACCATGTCTAGGGCACGGCATTATGAAAGGCGGAGCCCATCCCTCTCCTTTCGCCGCCTTTTTAAACCTCCCCCGACCGAAGTCAGGTACCCATTCACTGCTGGGTGGACAGAGGGAGTTTTCAGGCCGGAAAAATCGAACCAGCGTTTAGCGGATTCGAACCACCGACCTTCTGCACCGCAGACGAGTGCTCTAACCACTCGACTACAGGCCCCCCTAGACACACAGTTAAGGAACAGTTAAAGGTCAAGACATGTTTTAATCGTTGTTTAATGATAAAAAAAACAACAAATTGGCATGTAAAAACTATGAAGATGACTTCTTTGAATGAATGTTGTTGATGTACATGTCTTGTTTGATTCGATATGTAAACAAAACGCATTATTTGTTACTATTATCAGCTGACATTTGTTATAATTTTGTCATCTGATTTTTGTTTACAGAAAGATTGAAACCTAATGTCTTGTTTGTTATACTGACAGATCATAAAAAAACTGATCATTTTGGTATATGGTACTTTGCAGTAGGATGAATGTGACAGAAGTTACGGAGTCTTGCAAAAAGCTAAAATACACATTTTTTTCAAAATAGGTATTTTATCCTTACCCAAATATGGTTTGATTAAACATACAGATGTCTGGGGTTGTTTTACATTGAAAGAGTTTGTCATGCTGAGCAATTTTATACCAAAACCATTTTTGTAACTTTAAAGTGAAAAAAGTTTTGGTGCACCAAATATGTGTAAAATTCGCCATTTTTTTCACTGTGACAAATCAGCATATTTCGCATTTTTGACATCTGATATCTTTTCAACCAGCTTTCAGATGAAGCTGGAAAAAATTTGGGTTAAATTCCTTAATATGTTTATCATATATGATTCATTTCAGTGTCACTGTATTGTATTTCTTAAAGATAATGGAGTTTGAAATTAATGAAAATGGGTCCCTTGCCCAGTTGTTTGGAATGGCGGCGTCCAATTTTGCTATTTTTTGTCATTTTCATAGGTCTGTAATTTTATTGATATGCATTTCTGTCCATATGTTTTTTGCACATCAACTTAACAAGTAAAAACCTCCTCAGAAATGATTTTCTGGGCTTGTGTGATTTTATATGTGTGTTCAAGGCATGTCTGAATGTGGCCTAAAAAGAAAGGAAAAAATCATAAAAAATTTATTTTCTATCCCACATTAAAAAATAAAGTATGTATGTGTTCAGAATGAAAATCTCTATTTTCCCAGCTGATTTTTATACAGATAAGTTCAAATTTGAAAATCACTTTGGAATACCTACTTACATTCATTTTGTATTCATACTGTGGGTTATCAAGTGACTTTGGAACAGAACAGTGATATATTTATCTATTCCTGCATGGTACAAACTTTTGAAGGCAGTATTCATGTGGAGGAGCAGGACAGGGGGGAGTGGGGGCCAGAACAGATATTTTATTCCATATGAATGTAGTGTTCACCCATTTTGGCTTGCAAATTCAGTTTATATTGGATTTCACAAAGCCATACAATGCTCAGAGTAAAAGTAGAAGTTACTGAGCATCCCTGACTTATGGTAGAGGTAGGTGATCTGATATTAACTCTGACCATTCTTGACATATGTAGTGCTTCTTGACTAACACTACCACTTGCTATTGGAGCTGTGACTATGTCATTCACCCTGCTCAGTGTGTGTGTGTGTGAGCAGTTAAGATAGCTGTGTGTATTTTGTGAGACATTTTTCATGAAAATGCAATTTTACACATGTATTTCATAATCTGTATGTATTAGCATGTAATATTTATATATCATCAGTTATTACGAAAGCCTTTTATTACAAAAACAATTATGATGATTGTAATAAATCAAGAGTTATTAGGATACTTGGTGCTAAGTGGTATCCACATGGACAGTTAAAAGTTCATAGACTCTCACACTGTAGTCTGCATCTCACTCCTACTATCAGAGATTACTTTGAGGTGTATAGTGTGTTGTCTTTAACATACACATAGCAATATTTTTGGACTGAATTGTTTGTTTTTCTGTTTTTAGTGATATATATAGAGCAATATTTTGGGTAGAATTATTTGTTTGTGTTTTTTTTTTTTTTTTGTATAATGATAGTTGAAGCAAGTCCCTTGCTCCTACATTTGCAAACAGCACATTTCATCTTTTTCTTTTTTCTCTCTATAAAACTATGTCTTGTTTACCTTTTTTTTTTTTAACAACTAGCCAGGTATTCATTGTAATGGTCATAAATCACTCTGTGAAGTATGTGCTCCTATCTTTGAACTACATTACTCCCTTTGAAAAAACAGTTGGGAGTCAGCATTTTTTTCCATATTCTTTTTACACTCACTCAGTTTATATGGAATTACACTCCTGCGATTGATTTTACCGTAAAATACTTTTGAAAAGGTAAGGGGTTTTGCGAAGGTTTTGAACTGGGGATCTAGTCATTTGTGAATGTTATCATTATGCTTGTACCACTCTTAAATCAGACTCAAGCCGTTAATTTTTTTCTTTGTCGTGTTGGATTTCAATTTGTCACTTTTTGAGATTTAGAAATCATGTATGTTTCCCAGTTGGTTATTGAAGTCATAAAATGAAGTTGCTGAATATCTATTTTTTTGTGCTTCACTGATAACGAGGTAGAGCAACATTGAAAAAGATGAAACCAGGAGAAGCCCAAGACCAGACAATTTGGTATTGAAAAAGTAACAGTCCTAATTAAAATTCATGACACGGGAAGATTACCTAAAGAAATGTCAAAATCAGTTTTCATTGCACTTCCAAAGAAAGCAGGGGCTATAGAAAACGAACTCCCATCATATAGCTTGATGAGTCTTGAGACCAAGAATCTATTAAGACTGTTCATCATGAGGACAAAGAACAGAATCAAAACAAAAATAGCAGAAGAACAATGTGATCTTGTTTTTGAAGGGAAAGGAACCATTAATTAATGCCATAGACATCCTAAGAACTCTCATAGAAAGATCAGTTTAGTTGATTGAGGATTTATATTTATGTTTTGTTGATTATACCAGGGCTTTTGATCAGGCAAGGCAGGAAAAATTGATCGACCAACTAGAAAAGCTCAATACTGATGAAATAGATCTAAGAGTGATAAGGAATATATGTATTGGGAACAAACAGCAGCACTAAGAATAGAAAATGATGTAAGCTCTTTCCAAAATATTAAAAGAGGGGTTAAGCAGAGATGTGTTCTGTTATTAGATTTGTTTTCATTTTACAGCAACCCCATCTTGAGAAACAGAAGAATGCCCAGGGATAAATGTTTGAAGAAAAATGATAAACAATCTTCGTTATGCAGATGGCACCATTCTCTTTGCAGAAAATGAAAAAGACCTTCAAAATCTTGTGAATGTAATAGAAATATGAAAAATAAAGGGCTAGAACTAAATAGCAAGAAGATTGAAGTCATGGTAATCAGTAAAAAAAAAAAAAAAAAAAAAGAAAAGAAATCTCATGGTTATCAGTTAAAACAACAAACAAACAAAACCAACAAATCTCTATATGTAAAATAAAAGCAAATGGCACAACATTGAAGCAGATTGATAAGTTTAAATATCTGGGAACAGTCATCTCGCCAAACAACAGGTGCATGTTAGAACAACATTGAAACAAACTGATAAGTTTAAATATCTGGGAACAGTCATCTCACTAAACAGCATGTGCATGTTAGAAATATCCGGTAGAATTGGCCAATCTAAAACAGCATTCAAGAGAATGAAAAACGTTTTTAACAACAAATGTCTATCAACATCAGGAAGATAGTTCTTCGGTATTATATAGAACCAATACTGTTGTACAGATGCAAAGCCTGGACAATCAACACGCAGTGAGAACAAGATTTAGGTAGCTGACATGTGGTTTCTGAGAAGAATGTTAGAGTTTCATGGACAGCAAAGAAAACAAACAAGGCTGTCTTGAAAGGGGCAGACACGAAAAGAATATTAATGAAGAAAATTTGGAAAAGGCAAGCAACATTTAAGGACTTTACATGAGGCAAGAGAAATTTGAGCACGTAGTCACAGCAGGAGAGTTGGAGAAAAAAGAGCACCAGGTAGACTCGGGGAGAAAATATTGGACAAGTTTGCAGAGTGGATGAGGACAGAAAGGATGGGCGATATACTTGCAGCGACAAAAGATAGATTCATATGGAGGTCCATGATCTCCATCGCCATGCAGCAAGGCACATAGTGATGATGATGGTGACTAATGACGGGCAGTCACTAGACCTTGTTGTAGTACATTCTCAGTCAGCATGCTACCATAATCTCCATAAAGAATTTTCAGTCAGCATGCCACCATAATCTCCATAAGGAATGTTGAAGTCTGTGTTAGAAGCAACGCATCAAGCATATAAAAGGTTGGCAAATATTTGAAGGATTTTCTTGATCATACTCTACCTGTCATGTTCATAGATAGTTATGGCCTCTTTTTGAGTCTTATCATCCTGTCAAACCTGTTGTAACTGTAAGTAATGCCACATTTGTTAGGGGGATTTGGGGAACTTGTCAGTGACAAAAGGCTATCAACATAGGAAAGGCTGTCTACACAGTGTAGGCATACTGACTGCAAGAATAAAGTGCAGAAGCCACTACATATCTGTACAATCAACAGCCACTACATATCTGTACAATACACATACAAGTAAACAGTAGTACAGAAGAATGGAAATGAAAAAGTGCACATGATGGCAGTATGTCTGTACTAAGTACTGTGTACGAAGTGATAATAGATAACATACACACACGAAATACTCTGATGGCTGATGGTAGGTCACGCACCACCTGGTAGGTACGAGTTTATAAAGAATTATGTCAGTTATTCATCTGAAGGAGGATGTACAACACAGTTTCATCTGGTGCAGGGATGTATCTGTTAGTTGCATTACTTCCTGACAAAACACACACACACACACACACACACACACACACACACACACACACACACACACACACACACACACACGCACACGCACACACCAAACAGGATGCTGTAGGAATGCTCTTTAAACTTAGTTTTTCCAGGATGAATAATAGGTTTTTTAACCTAACACATGTATGAAGTGGTATGCTGCTGCCAGTTTGTCAAGGAAATTCCTGGGTTTGGCATTGACAGCCATGTGAGGCATTCATGGCGAAGTAGTAGATAACACATGCGCAGAAGAAGTTGAAGAAGTACATTGCTCATGTGTCTTTTTTGTCGAAAATGGTATGAATGTTAGTGATGAAACGTATTGAGGGAAAGGCAGAGGGCTTTTGACTAGAAATTTCTACTGACTCCGGGAGACTGTAATGGGGAATGTATGAATGGGATAAAACTGGTGAAACCAGGAGGCTAAACAGACTGTCCCTTCAAAGCAAACTAAAGAAGAAGACTGAAAGTTGAAATAATAATTATGGGGCGGGGGGGGGGATTTCTACTTTAGCTTTTTTTTTTTTTAAAGTATGTAGCATGCATGATGCAAAGGATGCCATGGTGTCTCATCATGCATTAAGTATAGCTTCAATTTTGGAGAAAACAAATTATATTGACAACAAATTCCGATTTGTACAAATTTTAAAAGATAATTCTGACATGTCACCAAAAGATGAATTTTTGAAATTGTTCTGGCAGAGAGAGAGAGAGAGAGAGAGAGAGAGAGAGAGGAGAGATTGTGTGCCTGGCATGAAGTGTTGCATGTGTGAGAGAGAGAGAGAGAGAGATTGTGTGCCTGGCATGAAGTGTTACATGAGAGAGAGAGAGAGAGATTGTGTGCCTGGCATGAAGTGTTACATGAGAGAGAGAGAGAGAGAGAGAGAGATTGTGTGCCTGGCATGAAGTGTTACATGAGAGAGAGAGAGAAGATTGTGTGCCTGGCATGAAGTGTTACATGAGAGAGAGAGAGAGAGAGAGATTGTGTGCCTGGCATGAAGTGTTACATGTGAGAGAGAGAGAGAGAGAGAAAGATTGTGTGCCTGGCATGAAGTGTTACTTGTGAGATAGAGAGAAAGAGAGAGAGATAGAGAGAGAGAGAGGGAAATTGTGTGCCTGGCATGAAGTGTTACTTGTGAGATAGAGAGAGAGAGAGGGAAATGGTGTGCCTGGCATGTAGTGTTACATGTCATTTTGTGCCAAGGGAGTGAATAAAGTAGCCTAAATGACTGTAGAATTGAAATAGCAGTATCAGTGCTCCTTCTAACGTTGGCACAAGATCCTCTGTAGAGTTGTTTTTCATTTTCAGTATGACATGTAAGATTATGATTCATACATATGTGAAATTCCATTCTGCCGACTCTGTCCTTTGATATGACAATGCTTTATGTGTTTGAGAAAATATTCATTTATAACAAGAGTTTTCCTGTTGATTATAATCTACTCACATTTCTTCTTGAAGCATTTGTCAATCAACAGCGTGGTTATTCAGAACTTCACATAGTTTTATAAATGATCAAGCATTGAATCTTCTTATCATAAGGACTAGTTTACAGCAGTACTTGATGCATGGATATGTTATACCTACATGCATTGAATTTTCCATATCATATAAGGACCATTTACATTGTTAATAATTGTATGAATATGTTACACCTACATGCATACCTCCAATCTTTTGTACAACACACACACACGCACACGCGTGCACACACACACACACACACACAAACACACACGCACGCACGCACACACACACCCTACCTTTTGTTGGACATGGATGCTCTCACTTGAAGTCTTTATGGTGACTACAAGTTCCACTGTCCTCACATTGCTTTTTCTGTGTCTCAGATTACTTTTCCAATGCATGATTTCTTATCTCATTCTGGCCTGATAGCAAGTGCTTGTATAAAGAAACCATAATGCATGTTCCCCATTCTCTTTTAAGATTGGTACAACAGTCTCATTTGGATATGCTGTTTATTTCTATGCATAAATACTTCTGAATGAAGCAAAAGTAAATTTTTATGAATCAGTTAAATTGGTGAACCTAAAACAGTAAATCTGTTGGTTTATTATGAAAAAAAATCATACTTATTGTCTCTCTTCCATGATGTAAAGTCAGATTTATTATTTGTCTTCAGTGATGACTCCTTGAAATGGTTTCCAAAACGTCTGACTTTGAAAATTCAGGCTGCCTATGGAAATGGAAGGGCAGGGGGACAATAATAGATGTATTGCATAAAAATGTCAGAGGAGCTTTTGAGCAAGGGGATCATCCTAAAACACAGATGTGAGAATCTGCCCATTGATTCCTGATCTGTCGTTATGGTAGGTAAACCGACATTTCGTGAAATCATAATGCAGACAGAAATCTCTTCCAAGTGTATGAATATAAAAGTATAAATGTTAATAATACCAGCTCTGTACCATCGCTTGATTGGATAATTCAACAGATGTTTAAAAACATGAGGCAAGTTTTTACGTTTATAGGGGGGGGGGGGGAAAACTAAAAAGCTGTTTAACTCTTTGAAGACGTAATATAGTGGCCTTGCACAACCATTGTGGACGCGATCAACGGGACCTGCCACAACCCTTGGTGACGCACGATTTTGGGGGGTTTTCAAAACATTCTCAAAAATACAGATTTTACAGCACAAGAACATATTTTATATCAAAATAAAATTCAGTTTACGCTCTTTGAGCTGAAGCTACATACAAGGACAATACATCTATTCTACTTACCTTCCTAGAAGGTGAAATGGGGTAGGGTTTTGGCTCTGGGAAAAAAGTTTTTGATTGCAGCCGACGACAGATATCCAACACATAAAGTCAGTGAAACACCCATTCTTGACCAGGTAATCCAGAAATCCAGGTAATCACAAGTCCTTGGTATGACCAGAAGATATAAAAGAACAAACACAGCTTTGTTTTCACACAGGTGAAGCAGCAAAGCGATTATGAAGATCCTTTGAAGAAGAAGAAGTAGGCCTAAATGTCGCCATTTTGGTGCAAGGACGATCACTCCGGTTGGTTTGGATAAAGGCAAGAAACTGTGACTAATCGGGATAAAATCGATGCAAGGGAAGTAACAAACACTTCAGAAGATACCAAAGAGTGTTCCTATATGTGCAGTTAGTTCCCTTAGACCAGCGACCGGTTTGCATCTATTTTTAAAAACCGCAGCAGAATATCCGCTATCACGTCTCTAATGGTTTGGCCAGCTGCAGGGGAATGTCCGCTGTCACATCTCTAATGGTTTGGCCAGCTGCAGCGGAATATCCGCTGTTACGTCTCCGAAGAGTTAACATATGGTCATTAACTTTCAATTTTTAATCATATGTATTATACCTTGTTAATTGTTGGCAGCTTGAAATGTTTGTTTTCACAGTCAGACCTCCATCCTATCACCTGTCTTTTGACAGATTTTCTTCCTTTACAAGTGTGATGTGTTGTGCTGCTTTATGTTTGCATTTCTTGACCATCTGGTTATGTTTGGGGCACTGAAGGATTATAGCATTGGGGCCTGCTTAGAGCTTTCTTTTTATCTGTTGCAAACACTGAGAAATGACAACTGTATAAAAATAATCAGTGAGATACTGGAACCACGTTTTAAGTAAAAATAGTTTTTGTGTTTGCCATAAATGAAAAGAAAGCACTGAGGCATAGTTGACTTTTGTGTTGTGGACTTTATCAGTTGCTCCTTATTACCTGTTACCAATTCATGCAACTTTAATTTTTCTATTGTGTTGTCTTTGTACTTACTGACAGTTTTCAAGTATGAATTTTGCCTTCATTCCCTTTTAGCTTCTTTTCCCATTATACCTATATAGTAAACTAAGTCTGTAATGTAAATTATTGGATATAGCAGTGTAACAAGTGTATATTAGAGGCAAACTGCCAACTAGAAACAGAAACAAAAGAGTGGGCATTCTGTTTTGCAAGTGTGAGAAATTTGTCTCAGATAAAAATGTTAGAAAAAAAAACAACTCTAATTCAGCCCTTTGACAATAAATATAAGAACAGTTCTGTTTGTAGAAGTACATCGGCATCCTTAGAAATAATCAGAAAATGGTTGTAACCAAAGTGTATAGAAACGGGCTTACAAAATGATCTAATATTCCAGATGTATAGTTTCCAAGACAGAAATTGTGAACTAAGCAAAGATTTCAAGCAGCAGTACATGGAATGACAAGTATTTTGAATTGTTCAAAAGAAAGAAGAAGGATTTGCAAAGTGAGTTACACAACCACAAACAGTTAACTTTACATATTTTTTTTTAATCTGTCCTGTCACACTGACAAGGATCAAAGTGATTGATCACTTGAAGATTGACTTTGGTATTCGTCATAGTGGAAAATGTTGAGTGTCTGAACCAAAAGAACTTTGATATTACAAAATCTTACTTGACAGATCTGTGAGCTACATTTAATTTAAGCTATGTTCAGTATTACAAAATTTTACTTTAAGTGACAGGTCTGGAGGCTACATTTAATTAAGCTGTGTTCGAAATGAAAAAAGCTTACTTGACAGGTCTGTAGGCTACATTTAATTAAGCTGTGTTCGATATTTCAGAATCTTACTTTAACCCAACGTAAAATTTACTGATACGGAGCTCTCAGAGCATTCTGTGATACCTACAAACGTAAAATTTAGGGAGTAGTTTGACAACGTTTCAGCCTAATGTAAATGGGAGATAAGCAATGACTGATGTGGTCAGTCTCAGAGAGGGTTCATAAAAGTGACTAGCTTCCATTACATGGCTTTTTGACTTATGCAACCCTTGCCAGGTTGGTTTTATTTATCTGAAAAGAGAAACTTGGTTTTCAGCAAAATGCTGACACCAGGACTGTCTTGCAATGCTGCATGTTTTCAGCCTTTGAAAGCATGTGAGTTGAGTCAAGAACTTATAAATGATTGTTGGATGATTCAGAAGACAATTCTGACACAAGAAGATATTGAAAACAGCAGTAGTTACTCGCTGTTGGTATGAAATGTGCACCAGACAGACCCAACACAAAAAGTATTGATTTTATGAGCATGTAACAAAGGATTTGTGTCCACAAGATATAGTGGCAGCTAGCCAACAACTTCACACCTTCCTAAATTGTAGAATACGGCAACACTTTCAGTGAGTAGTATTAGAAGTGGCAAAGGGAGGACTAGGGTGATGGATTGATGGGGGGGGGGGGGGGGGGGGGGGGTGGCGTGGCGGCAGTGGACGACTTGACTGGGTCAAGCCACTTAGTGGATTAGTACGCTGCAGCTCTTTGTAGCTCATCAGCTGTCAGTGATCTGTCAGTAGGAGGTCAGCCAAAGTCTGAATACTTTTAGATTTTATCAGGAGGGTCATATCTTCTATTTTTTCCTTTGTTTGGTTTCTATTGTGAGCGGTTATGAGTTTTTTATGGGAATTTCCACAAAATATTACAAATATGAAATTACTACATAAATCATCTGAAAATACATTAAGTCATGCCTAATGCATCATTCTGTATAATTTCATGCATAGATTCACATAAATATGGAAGCGACAGTTGTTTTATTGTACATGGTAGTGATGCAGTGTTTTTCCCCGGCACATGGAAAACACCGGATATAAAAAAATGTCAGCACTCAAGGGGTTAAGTGACAGATCTGTTGGCTACATTTAATTAAGCTGTGTTCGATGTTATACAATCTTACTTTAAGTGACAGATCTGTAGGCTACGTTTAATTAAGCTGTGTTCGATATTACAAAATCTGACTTTGAATGACGGATGTGTAGGCTACATTTAATTTAGCTATGTTCGATATTACTCGATCTTACTCGACAGATCTGTAAGCTATATTTAATTAAGCTATGTTCATATCAGAAGCAGAAACTGAACCAAGTTATCCCAGAAGTGAAATTTCATATCATTAGTTAAAACAGTGCTTTCTGTACAAGTTTTTTCATCAGAAGAACCATCATGATTTAGATTTTTTTGTGATAATAATAATAATTGTGTTTGTGAACACATTGGTTATTTTTGTCAGATACTTTTGATTTTAACCTAGTGGTCACCAGTGAGCTGTTTTACAGGATGTGATGGTGGTGGGAGAACCGACGCTGATGGGCGGTGAGTTTGGCGATGAAGACGAGCGACTCATTACACGTTTGGAAAACCACCAGTTTGACGGGACCAGACCAGGGCCAGAAGAGGAAGGGGCTGAGCAAAAATTCTCCACCTCTCCTGCCTGGGCACAAGGCGACAAAAAAACTCCTCCCTCCTCAGGTGGAGGACCCCCGCCCCCATCTATTAATCCAGAACCCGAGATAAAGACTGAGTAAAGGAAGCTAATTTTTTTGTTGTTGTTGACTAAATGGATCTAATTTTGTTGTTTATAATGGTGAAATGCGTTGGCCAAGGTTGCAGATTCAGGGTACTTTTTTGTGCTGCCAAGCTTGATCAATACAAAATAGACGAAAAGATTGACATATTAGCTGAAAGAACAGATGTATTTGGTACAAAATAATGTGAAAGGATGGATGCGCTTGGTGCATGCTTAGCCCAGAAATGGCCCCATAACCTTCTATGGTTGGCTTAACTTGCCATCAGAAAAGGCTCCATTTTACATGGTCTGAGGAAACATTGTCAAATAGTTTATCCCAGCATGCATGACGTAACTAGACAAGCATTTGAAGCCAAAAAATGCTGTTGCGTGTACGCACTGTACTCTTGTACCTTACATGTGTATATTAACTTGGTAATTGTGTATTTATTGTTTCAAACAAAATGTGGGTGTTCTGGTGTCATTATTTATTATCATTTACGTACAACGTGCATCTATATTTTAATGTGCAAAAATTGTGTATGGAACTGAGCGATTTATTTCAGAATCTCAGTGAAGAATAGCGGTGCTGTTGCCTGCATGTCTGTGTCAAACTGTATTTGTTTGTGAATGAAGATACATATAGAATAATAATCTGACACTGTGCAGTTCTGCATTATTTCTGTGACTATGTCACGCAGGAAATTTTTGGAAGTGGCACTCGTGTGTTTGTTGGCAAGTTCACCTTTTGCAGTCATGTTTTACAAAGTCCTCCATCTTCAACTTGGCCAAAGGAGCCTTTGTGTGTGTGTGTGTGTGTGTGTGGGGAGCGCGATTATTAATCGACAATAGCGTTATTCAAATCACTGGATGCTACATTTGTGGTCACTTTGTCTTTTACATTCCTCCTGTTTAACATTGAAATGAAGTTCAAGGTTTTCCCATATTCTGAGTAGTCACTGGGCAGAGGTAGGTGTAGAGCTCAACTCCCTTTGGCGGGCCCGTTCCTCCCTTACTGCTTTGAGTTTTCGCTGTTCGTCAGAGACTTTGGTGAACCAGAGCAGTGTGTTCAAGCGATGATATGATCTGTCACCTCTGTTTATCATACTCCCATTATGCTTTGCCTCACTTTCAAGACAAAGCATCCTAACAACTACACTGCCCCGTCCATTTAGTATATCAGCTTGTTGACAATGACGGTCACTTTTTGTGTGTCTGAAAAGTGTGATCTAAGTCAAAGTACAAATCAGAATGATAACGGATAATGTATGTTATGATGAGAGATACACAAAACTATCAGAAATAAATTTCAGTTATGTAGGAAATGGGTAGCACTTGGAGTAAGCTAGTCTTTTTGATTTTACTAAAATTATTCCCCATGCATAGGTGAATTGGTAATTGCTGGCAAAGTATTCAGAAATGGCTGTGACCCAGAAGCTGTAAAAAGAAGTTATATTTTCTTTACTCCACATTTTCCATTCTCCTTGTGTTTCAAAGGAGATGCATGAATAAGGTGAAACGGTGTGAATGATTGAAATAAATTTGCAAGGATTCCTCATCCATATATATATATGTAAAACTGGATCATGTCTAAACTATAACCACATGCTAGTGAGAAGGGAATGCCAAGTTGATATTTGATCAGTGTTTTATAAAATTCATAGAATGGAATGACATTTAACCGATTTTCATCCCCATGGGAAAAAAACACAAGAGTCGGAAAGGGTGGGGGATAGTGGAAGCTTACCAGATTACGTAAGAAAGACATACATTTCATATTGTGCAATACATCGGTGACATTTTTTTTTCCTCTGTGAAGTGAAATTGGTCAGTTGATCACGGTGCATATCTGGAATGTGCTAGAGAGGAAAGTGTTTGGAACATAGAATTGAGTGGTGTACACAAGGTGAACAGAATGATGGTGTAAATGTTGTGTTGTGAATAAATGTTCCAATGGAAATCATGTTTTTTGTGTGGATCCAAGTTGTGTTGGATATAAGGTTCTGTGTAACTTCGCATTTTTTAATGCAGGATTTTAACATTTATTCCCTTTTATTTTGCACCCTACCAAGATAGATTGGGAGAAGGTGCAGGCTGAATAGGTTTCAGTTTCAATTTCTCAAGATGACATCTCTGCGCTCGAAATAAATTCCATATGCACTAACGTCACAGGTGCTGTGTGATGGAGAAGATCCAGAATGATCACGGCACAAGCCTTAAGCCGGCACATAAACCCATAAGCTGGCCAGGTCCTGAGGTCCTACCAAGAAAGTTCCATAACCCTGAGGTCGTAGGGGGGTGAGGTGGCAGCGACCTCAACTTTTCCCAGGGCCAGCACCACAAGTTCGGCGCCCATTCCCTCTCTCTCGTTTCAAATTCGTATTCATATTCACTTTCTTTTTTAAACCACGACTTCAGAAAGGCAAGAAAGCTAATTGGTCTTCAAGGGCTGGGACCTGGGAAATCAACCTCTCTCTCCAATGTTTATTTCTACCAAGGTAGCCAGGCAATGCCCTGCAAGTCACAATTTTCAACTGCCGTGGGATCTTCAGCGTGCGCAGCCAGAAGGCACACGAATCTGACTTGTTTTTCGTCCCCTTCCAAAGGACTAGATGTTCAGTTCGATTTTCCGGTCAAACTGAGGAGAAAAGTCGAGACCTCTACAGGGAGCGAACCCTGAAACCTCGAGTTGAGTTATTGGCAGGTTAATGTCTGAACCATTCTGCCACTCTTCCCCCTTAATAGGGAGAAGCTGTAAACAAACTGAATAGGGAGAAGCTGTAAACAAACTGAATAGGGAGAAGCTGTAAACAAAACTGAATAGGGAGAAGCTGTAAACAAAACTGAATAGGGAGAAGCTGTAAACAAAACTGAATAGGGAGAAGCTGTAAACAAAACTGAATAGGGAGAAGCTGTAAACAAAACTGAATAGGGAGAAGCTGTAAACAAAACTGAATAGGGAGAAGCTGTAAACAAAACTGAATAGGGAGAAGCTGTAAACAAAACTGAATAGGGAGAAGCTTTAAACAAAACGGATAGTAATATAGGCGAAGAGAGCCTTAGAAAAGGAGGCTGAATAGTAATATAGGCGAAGACAGCCTTAGAAAAGGAGGCTAAATAGGGAGAAGCTATAAACAAAACGCAATATAGGCAAAGAGAGCCTTAGAAATGGGCTAAGGATCAAATGATAGGAAAAGGCTAGGGATTGAACAATCAAAATTTTCCGGCCTGCTCATCAAAATTATCAACAGGTGTAAAGACAAATAAGTAGAAAAGTGTGAGACATGTAATCTGTTTGCTAGAAACAGGCAGAACACAGTAAAAAACAACAGGATAATAAGCAGAAAACACCAAAAAGAACAGTGAAGTGAGAATAATTCATAATTACAAATCTTGCCTAATCTTGATAATTCAAATCAAAACGCTGTCATGCACCAGACATACGCATGCAATCAACGAAGATGACATATGTCAAGAAAAAAACAAAACCAACAAACTGAGAAAAAGAGGGAGCTGTAGAATCCATTTTTGGGGAAAAGAGGTCGGTTTTTAACTTGCATTTAATCCGTTGACTGGTCATTTTGAATCTAAAATTCAGTATAAAAATCAAATGTAATATATTCTGGAAGTTTCACTGTTCTTTATTAAAAGACAATATATAGAAGAAATAAATATTCTAATAGATGATTTATTCCCCAGAAACGGCACTCCTCAGTGCCAAGTATATTTTGGGCAGCCAATTTTGCAGCGCAGTATGCATTTTTAAAAGCTTATATCTCAAAGACTTTTAAAGATTTTCACTTACTTTTTTTTTTTTGCTGTGTAAATGGCAGATGTATTTATATATGAATGCTTGCTTATGTTTATGTGCTTGATTGATTATTCCACAGATAATCTTATTAAAAAGAAAAACTTTTTTTTTTCATACAGTCTTAGTAGTTGTACTACTGACCTTATTTCATGAGTTGTGCGCCAGATATAATAAATGAGGAAAAACAGTGGAAAATCTATACACAAAGTCAGCTGTCTACATATTCTACTCGGAGTGGTAGACAATGCGTGTCGATTTGCAGCCATTTTGGAGAAAATGCTTCAGAGAAAATGTGATGTAAATTTCGACAGTTAACGAAGCCACACTTCGGCCTTACTGCTGAAAAACTAGGTCGCTGGGTAAAGTTTAAAAATAGCACAGTCGCTTGCATTCACCAGTGGAGCTGACAGAAGCTTTGTACCCGCGTGAAAAGTTATCGTTTTGCATGACCCCTCCAAGTCACACAAATGCGACCATGGCGGTCGTACGGGAAGTCGCTTGATTGGGACCATGGCGGGGAAAAGAGTTAAAGCCAGCTTACCGTGTAGAGCTACATCAGGGCTATAACCGCTTCAAAACATACAACACTTCAACAGGGGGGAAAAAAGAAAAGAAAATTAAGTACACGTATCAATGCATTTGCGCACATATCTTAAGGACTTGCCCCTGGCATTGACCACTCTGTCCAATTAAACGCACAGGGATTTTAAAAATCACCTGAATACAAATTTAAGCATACCTAAGGACACCAAAACATATGTGTGTCTGTGTGTGTGTATACATGATATATCTATATATATATAAACAAGGTATAAATTGCCTAAAACTGCTTCCTCCTAGCTTAAAAAATCCACTTAATACATATACCCAATTATCAATCCTAAGAAAAAGTACGCAAGTCTTTATCAAACACATACAGATGAATGGACCAGCGAGGCAGCAGATGATAGGAAGAAATGAAAGAAAGCAAAGGAACAAGGCTGAAACGAAGACAGTGATAGAAAAGACGAAATTTCTAGCACAGAATTTCCAGAAGGTAGGGATACTATTTATACTGAAAAAGCCCCCAGCATCCCCATGGGGGTTTTAATGGAAATTGATCTCACTGTCCCAAATACATTGTTCATAGAAAATCAAATTGAGAACTGTAGCTTAAGCAACAATGAAGAAAAAGAGAAAGAAACTTAATTGATAGGAGAAATTCAACAATTAAAACGCATGGAGAACAAGACAGAAGATGTAAAACTAAAAGAAAAAAACTTAATGGTGGCGAGTCCACTTAAAAGAAAAGGAAATAAAGGCCCAGTAATATTATGATCAAGAGCAAAACAGGTATTAGAAGGCCCAGTAATATTAAGATCAAGAGCAAAACGGGTGTTAGAAGGAGAAAAGATTTTATAAAAGTTTAACTACATGTAGCTGATCAGAAAAAAACTTTGACCGATGAACATGAAAAAATTAATCAAGAGGCAAATTCATTACATAAAACTATACAAAAAAAAAATATTAGATACATGTGAAATATAATTGATTTGATAACAGAAATCCCAAAGTTATTAAATGAAGAGATTCATTAGAAGGATCAATAAACTTGGAAGAAATGGGATTTGCCTTCAAAAATATGAAGAATGGAACGAGTCCCAGAACAGGTGGGATTGGGGCAGAATTTTTATACATTCTTTGGGAAAAAATTTGGATCTTTTGTGGAATGAGCCTTGAACGAATCATTTCAACATGGTGAACTTTCAGCCACTCAGCAACAAGGACTTGTTACCTGCACTCCAAAACCAGATAAAGCAGAAGTACATAAAAAACTGGAGACCCATTTCACTGCTTACAGTATTGTATAAAATAAGATCAGTGTGTATAGCTCATGGAATTGAGAAAATACTTCCAAGCTTGATTTGTGAAGATCAGACAGACTTTGTTGTAAACAGGTAAAATTGTAGACAACATAAGGCTGATTTATGATTTACTCAGTTACTTGGATAACAAAAAATTACCTGGACTTCAGCTTTGACTTTGAAAAAAACTTTTGATTCATTGGATTGGCAATTTTCGTTCAATTTTGAAAGCATTTGGATTTGGAGGAAATTGTTGATGGATCGCAACATTCTAAAAGGACAGTCATCGTAACTGGTCAGGTGTCAAACTGGTTTCATATGGAAAGAGGACCCACTTTCTCCATACCTATTTGTACTGTGCATAGAAATATTGGCAATTTTGATCAGGGAAGAAAGATATCAAAGGCATATTGACTAATAGCACAGAATATAAAATTTCTCAATTTGCAGATGATGCCCAACCGATCAATACAGAAGACAAAATCATTTCAGTAATCCAATCATCTTTTTCAAACATTTGGAAAAAATTCAGGGCTGGTTCTGAATGGTGACAAAACACAGGCAGTGTGGTTTGAGAGCAAAAAATAATCCGCAGTCAAGTAAATGCAGCAACTGAATATGTGACCCGTTCTGACAAAAGGTACAATAGGTTGGGCGAGGCCTTTTGCTGCTTTGAGCTGAAAACTCTGAACAGGGACACATTTGTCAATTTTGAGTTTTCTGCATTTTCATGCCCTATAACCACTTTTACACCATGTCCTAACACAATAAAGTCAAATTCAATCGATAAGTATCATCTTTTTGTGTTTTAATGTGTGGTAAGTGTTACTATCTCCTTTCAAAATATTCACAAGTTCCGTAACATTTTGGTGATTAAAGTACGCTTTTCTTAAATATATTTTTCTTTTTGTTGTTTTGGATGGATGGACAATTAAGTAAACAAGGGAAGTATGGAATTTCAGCTGATTTGGTTGATATTTAATGCGTGTTGCTATGGAGTTTCTGACCATACCCTTTCAATTCAGACCTATTCTCTTCAACAGTTTTTCTCAAAATGGATGACTTGACCCCTCTCATCTTTGAAAGCCAATACCTTTTTTTGTTTTTGTAGCCTGAAACTCAACTTTAGTACCATTTGAAAGCTGAGATTCTAAACATTATAGTGATACCAAAACCAAAAAATGCCTAACTGAGACTTATTGTGCCTTCAGCGCTTAGATTTGATTTTGTCAAGATTTTGCGCTATATAAATAAAATATATTATTATTATTATTTTGTGAGAATGGGTCACATATATCAACAGGAATCCCCAAAAATGTAAAATATTAGGTTTGGTTTACACATGATGTGAAAGGTTGTGATGATGTAAATTATGCTGAAAAATTATCAGAAGAGCCTTGTTCAAAATTTGGAGGAAGAGAAATATAACTCCACTAGGAAGAGTCCCTGTGCTAAAATCACTAATTCTACCTAAACTAATCCATCTCTGGATCCTGCTCCCAGATCCTCCCAATGATTCTGTCAGTTATCTTCAGCAAATATGTTTTTCATTTGTATGGAATGGTAAATGCGAATGAATTAGCAGAAAACTACTCAAAGAATGGCGGTTTGAACATACTAAATATACAAATGTACACTGAAGCTTTACAACTTTTTCTGGCTACAAAAATCTAAAAACATGAAACATAAACAGAAAAACAAAGCTAGTGGACTATATCCCTCTTAAATAAGATTTTTTAACAATATGGCCCTAGTTTGCTTTACATAAAACCAAGGACAACTTGTTCTGGAAACACGCCTTTAGAGTTTAAAGCATATTATCATTTTTGCAGTCATGTAGACCCAGTAACACCAGCTGATTTACTTTTCAGAACCAGTTCTATATAATGAAAAAAAAAAGATTGGGAATGACATCATAAAATGTATTAGATGGGTTCAAAAATGAGTTTTATTTTATCACACACTTTTTCAATGATAATGGATTATTCCTAACACATTGTGAATTCAATAGAAAATATGAAATGACTGTAAACTTCCTCATCTTCAACGGGTGTGAACAGTCTACTAAGGCTTATGCAAAGAAGACAAAGCTCAACATACCAAATGAAAATACACATATCCCTATTGCACTGAAAGCTATTTATTCTGTACAGAAAGCACAGTTCCATTATGAAATATTAGTAACAGATGATACTCTCCAAAATATTGTCCTAAGGGTGCATCGATAGTAAGCCCAGACAGCCACGGATGTTTCCTGTCAAAAAGATCGCGTACAGCAAACCCGTTTGTTCTCACTGGGGACAGAAAGTGTTTATAGTAAGCCCAGCCGGGCCCGCCCATACACGGGTTAAGGGACTGAACTCCTCTTGATTTCACACCAAATTATCTTTCTTGCAAGAAAAACACATGAGAAGCTTATTGCTGCCGTGAGATCAAGACCTTGCATTTACAAGAAGGGTGATGAAACTTACTACAGACATACTTGTAGCTGCATGGGAGAACATCGCCAGAGAGGTTGGGACAGATTGAATGTATAGAAGAAATTCAGCGTAATGGACGTACGTTTCTTTTCTTCTTCCACCACCACCACAATGAATATCAACTTTTGCACACTTTGTGCACATCTTTTGTGGGCTTGTGTCGAAGGGAAAAAAACATGGCCATCTGACTCCGTCATCCTTAACAGTATGAACGCTTTCACGACCACAGCCGGCTATCCGGGTTCACTATGAACGCTCCTTAAGTGGTTGGAGAAAGTATTAACAGATGTTCCATGGAAAAAAGCATTTTTGAATATTCATAAAAGTTAAGCCGAAATGGTTACAGATACGAAATCAGAATGTATAACCTGTGCAAGTATTAGATTGACTGAAAACTTGGTATTATTCATTGTTAAAAAACATATGCACACAAATTCCATATTTGATTTAATCATGCTTCTTGGGAAAATGTATATTTATAAATGCAAATTTGAAAAAACTACCAAACATAACCTGCTTTAAAACTGACGAAGCATTTGCACACCTTTAAGTTAAAAGCAAATGTCCCCTATACTTGCCATTAGTAACAACCCAAACTTGATGCTGTTTAATTTGAAGTACAGATTTTAATGTACTCAACGACATGATTTCTGATAGTAAATTTGATTTTTTAAGATCTAGCCATGTATGCTTGCAATTTTTTCTGTTTATTTTTTGTGCGTCTTTATTTATGTATATCAGTATTTTTGTTACTGTTGTTGATTATGCTTCATGCAGTGTGTATACTTGCATTTTAACCCTTTGACTCCCGTACCCTATAAACCAACTGTAAAAACTTCACCCTTTGACTCCCTCAACACTATCCACCAGCTTCCTGCAAGAAGCTGGAGGATAGTGCAAGGGAATCAAAGGGTGAAGTTTCTGCTTTGCTGGCATGGTTGAGAATGCAGAATGCTGGTGGACAGGGTGCGGGAGTGAAAGGGTTAAACATACAGATATTTTGCATGAACTGGATGTTTTCTTATGATGAGACTGTAATCATGCATTGTCATTTTAATTTTCATGGTTTGTTTAAAAAAAAAGAAAACCAATAAGTTTGAAAAAAAGGCAAATTTTACTTTACTTCATCTTATTTACACATCACAGAATGAGCACAAATCTAGATCATAACAGCATGTTTAATAAAAACAATAAAAAGTTTGAAAGGAAAGATGTTTTACCTATATTACTTTCATATCACAGAATGAGCATAAATCTACGTTATAAAACAGCAGGTGAGAAATATGGGCACTGACACTATGTTTGCATAGGGGTAAGAGAAGGAATACCTGCTGCAGCAGTGACTGCAAGGGAAGACTATAGGGGCTGTGCGGCTGGCAATACTGAACAGGCAAAATCTGCCCACTTTCACTTACATGTTGTTTGTGTGCACTTATGTTTCATGTGGAACAAAATGTTCACCAACCACAGATAAAGCTCCAGAGCTACTAAATCAAAAATACCCAGGTTGTAAACTTTCATGACAAAGTGGATGTACAAGAAAAGTGCGCAAACTTATGCTCTGAATTACCATCAATTTCAGTACTCTGGGATGGTTTGCAGACAAATCTTCAGTGCGTGTGACGTGTGTTGACAGTAAACAGCGTGCGGATAACAGCACGGCATGATATTCGTTCAAGTACACGGTAGTGTACAAGCGTGGATCTGAGATGCACCTGGCTGACACCCTCAGCAGAGCAGTCTGTGGAAAAGCAGAACAGCAAGTCACCCACAAGGAAGCCGTTTTCCTCACAGACCTGGAGAAAACAGACTCATTACAAGAAATGGCCATCAGCCAAGAGAGACTGAACAGTCTGCAGCAAGCAACTCAGGAAGATACAACCATGAAAACCCTGAAAGCTGTCATTCTACAAGGCTGGCCAGAGGAGAAACAACAACTTTCATTACAGTTACAACAATACTTTCCTTTCAGGGAGGAACTGTCAGTCCACAACGGACTTGTCTTCAAAAGCCACAGAGTAATTGTACCTGAAAGCGAAAGAGCAGACATCCTTGAGAAACTTCATGCAAGCCACTCAGGAATTCAGAGCTGCATAAGAAGAGCACGTGAGGTAGTCTACTGGCCCAAGATGAACATGGACATTGAAGATTTTGTCAGAACATGCAGTGCCTGTAACACATACCAACGTGGTCAGCAGAAGGAACCATTTATCAGTACAGAGATCCCTGACCTGCCCTGGCAACACATCGCTTGTGACATCTTTGAACATAATGGCAATGAATACCTGGTCACGGTCGATCACTACTCTGATTTCTTTGAGATTGATCGGTTACAAACAAGAGAATCCAAAGAGGTCATCATCTGTCTGAAGAGACACTTGGCAAGACACGGAATACCAGAACGCCTGACAACAGACTGTGGAACTCAATTCACATCAAACCAGTTTGGAAAGTTCAGAAAAATATAAGGGTTTGAACACGTAACAAGCTCACCACACTACCCTCAGTCCAATGGAAAAGCAGAGAGCACGGTGAAGGCTGCAAAGACATGCATGAAGAAAGCAGAACACAACAATCAAGATCCCTTCCTCGCTTTACTTGAGTTGAGAAACATCCCGACAGAGACTGTAAACAGTTCGCCTGCTCAGAGATTGTTCAGCAGAAGAACACGGACACAAGTGCCGACGTCAAAGACATTACTCCAACCTACAGTTGTACCAATCAAGAAAGAACTTGAGAAAAGGAAACTGAAGCAAGCGCACTACTACAACAGAAGCGCAGTAGAGCTGACAGAACTGAAACCGGGACAGATTGTGAAATTCCAACCTCCAGGATCCAAAAAGTGGATCAGCGCCAAAGTAGACCAACAGGTGAACATCCGGTCATACAACATTCGCACAGAGGACGGACGTCAGTACAGAAGGAATCGTCGTCAGCTACGAGACACAACAGAAACGGAGCTTCAGCAGACAATCAACCCTCAACGACTGGTCCAGAGAAGGATGATTTCTGGAAGACATCAGGAAAGCGACACATCGGGCAAGCAACAGCAAATCATCGTACCCTCAAAACAGATGCTGGAAGATAAGAAAACTGGAACTGGAACAGATGTCAGGACGCCAGCATCGTCTGTCCGTGAGAACTCATCTGATCAGTCACCAGTCATCAAAATGTCTGAGACAACCAGCATCAAGGAGCCAGATGAAGTTATCAAACAAACAAGGACAGGACAACCCGAACCAGTTAGTTCTCCTTACAGAACAAGATCTGGAAGACAAAGCAAAAGGCCAGATTTCCTGAAATATGAATGAAACTGAAGACTCTTCCACAATCAGATAAACTGAAAGCATTGCGAAATATGGACATGATGATGATGGATAGTATAATGATCAGAGATAAAATGAGGTGAATGAATGATTGGGCCCTGTGCGTGAGAACGAGTGTTTAACCCTTTCGCATTCGCATTGCTAGATGTAAAGCTAGCTCCTAGTATTCGCATTTTTCTGACATTTTTTCATCCGAGTACAGTCATGCTGATAAACATACTGCCATTCACTTGTTTGAAAGTACAGAAGAAAGATTTTTTGCACACATATACACAAGTGTCCATAGTTTGATTTGCATGTGGTTTTGTGTGTCCTGGGTCTAGTGTGCGTGTCCCTGTCACCAAAGATGTCACAGACAGAGGTATTTTTATGGTGACAATACAATGGTTAGCATACAAACAAGCTCTATTGTCTAAAAACAACATTTGTTAGTTGTACACACAACATCTGTCCTACCCGACGCTGTCTCTGCTCCTCCAGTATAGTATCCAATACACAGGCACAACACAAATGTCAGAAAAGAATTGTCACGATGTCACCAAAATGAACAGAAACAGAAAGAAACAGAAATGTTTTCCAAAGATATTTGGTACATGTTCGTCTACAGATTTCATTCCCTATACACTATTTACACATATGTGCCTATACAGCAACTTTGCAGCTACTGTGATGATGGTGAGATGTTGTTGTCATCGTCACTGTGATTGTCACCGTCAATGTCAGTGGCAATGTCACCAGTGGTGTCACAAGCGCTGGTTGTAGCCTGTGTCGTGGTGTTTAGCGCATGATAGTCCCGGAAACAGTCCCGGACAGAAAGTTGACCAGTAGCACCATAGACGGGACTGATGTTTTAGCCCCATCATGATGAGAATAGACAGGTATGCCCTGATTTCATCAGCTGTCGTCTCTTTCCAAAGTGGGTCAGGTTGCCCCTTTGCCGCAATCTTCTGACCAGCATAGTTGTTGGTCTCTTCAGCAGCACTGACAAAAAATTCTAGTGGCAGAAACAAAAAAAAATAGTCTACTGGTTTCGCATCAGCGGGCAGTGAATGTTTAGGCCCAACAACTTGTGAAAATTCCCTGACTTCACAGCCACATGTCACCGGTCGCCATGCCTGCACCAGTGCAGCCAGCGGTACATCGTCGTCTATGTCACTGTCATTTCCATCTTCACCATCACCACCTACTTCAACATCCGACTCTACATCTTCCTTTTCTTCTTCATCTTCTTCTTCAATTTCTAAACGATCTATTTCTCTAAAAATTTCCTGCAACTCTGCTTCAGTGTAATCCACAAATTCGTCTTCGCTGAAACTCGCCATCTTTCCCACGCTCACAGTTGTGAATGAAAGCACGTACCACAGCATCAGTAAGTTGAGTAACTAAGTCTTTCAGTAGGCCTAGTGAATGGAAAGTTCCTTGCATCCCAGAATGCTCGTACTATTTCTAGAACATTCAACGCGGGACTGACCAAGATTCTAACCACATGTGCGATAAGACAGCAAGGCCAGTAGTGATGGAAATTCCCCACACGTGTGCCGGAAAAGGTAGGGCGATCTCGACCGCTATGAACGGATCAGCACATTTTTTCCGCAGGGCGGTTACGGGCCTTGTGAACAGCTAAGGGTTAAGTTAATGTTGTGATAAAGGTAGGAAACACATTTATTTCGTATGGACTGAAAGATAGGAAAAATGATCAATTGATTTTGTTTCCTTAAAGAAAGGGAGATGTGACGTGTGTTGACAGTAAACAGCGTGCGGATAACAGCACGGCATGATATTCGTTTAAATGATAACTGATTGCTGTTCACTGTGAAATGTATATATACTGTAGTCAGTTGAGAATCAGACAGCGAGGAGTAAAGACGAAGAAGCATTGCCCTGTCTTCCGAGTTGGCTGTAGAAAGAACGAAACAGTGCGACTGACCTTTAATCGAATATGGCCATACTTCGAGTTGTACAACTCCCAACATTCTCATCTAGGATTACTTGGCCGCTATAGGTACAGGGTAAAATTTTAACTAGCTTACAGTGTCACACATTCATCCTTTGTCCAACTCATGAAAATCCAAACACAAAGCTGATATTCACAAGTTTATTCTGGGCAAACATCAGCAGACCACAACAATCCTTTCTCACGTTATTTTCTAAGTGCATAAAGTCTTACCATAAAACTGCTTTCAATCACCAAAATGGGAAAGAAATTGTACCTCATTCCACCAAACAAAATACACTGACCAATCCAGAAATTCGCAGGACAATGCACTTTTTATGTTAGCAAAATGATCAGCAAAAAAAATGAAATCGTCAGGTCTCTGTGGAAAGGTAAAACACATTCTCTGAAAGCAGGCCGAGGCCCAGATATATGCTCAGATAACAGAGGCAATTTCAAAATGACTTGTCCTTACCAGAGTCGGTCATTTGTACAGGTTCTTACTAAAGATGTACTGAGGAAGGCCTCATGACAGAGGATGAAAAGTAGTAGGCAAATGGGTGCTGCGGCAATTTTCAATCCTGAACAATTTTACAATGGAGAGGATTCCCCTGGATAGCTGTCAAGAATTTTCCTTCATTTCCAAAACAGCAACAGTCAAAATTGTTAACCTGAAAAAGTGAAAACATCATCTTGCTTTCTTCTCAAAAAAAATGTTGCAGGCTGGTTGGTTCTTTTGATAAAGCCTTGCAGTACCTGATAGATATCTTGAGGTCAGTTCCGGCCCGACACTAAAAACTGGCCAGTTTGCTGCCTATCTGAATGTTTCCATCATTCTGGTGTGTCAGCTTAGTGTTTCAAAAGTCTCTCTCCCCCCACACCTTCCTCTCTTCAGTACAAGACATTGCTAGTGCATTGGGTTTTGCGCAGGCTCAGGCAGTTTGCCAGGTAACTGCTGGTAGATTTGGGTAGAGCACATACGGAATTGTCCGACTGCAAAAAATTCTCTTGAACAAACTCTGAACTCTTAGAATCATTATGCCTCAAGTCAACTCCATTTTCCAACCCAACTTCCTACAGACACTACATTGCATGGCATAAGAAAATCAATGGAATAATATCCACAACAGATTCTTAACAATGCAAGCAGAAATAATGCAGCCATAAAACGGCTCCTTTCCCATAACAATTCAAAAATGAAACAAACCCGTACCATTTAAAACCATGTACATATATCCCACACTGCAGAAAAAAATGAAAAAAACGAAAGAGCATCTGAAAACAAGCAAATGGATGATGACTGAAATCACAAGTAGACTGAGACAATATAGCATTTTCTGTGATTAAAAGGACAACCATTCACACACCAAATTTCAGACCATTTCCTTTTTAAAATTATCTCTCTTAGAGTTATTCTTAGCTCAGCAAGTGTCTGAAGCCTGGTGGGGTTTTTTTTTCTTTTTTTTCAAGGGTCATTATATTCTCCAGCATGCACAGCAATCATGCAATCTGACTGAATTCACACAAATAATTTTTGTCCAAATGCAACCAAGCAGGCAACAAGGCTCACACAGACATTTGCAAAGCATAAGTAACTGTTCCAGCTGCATTTGCAGAAAACCCATAGCAGTTATTGAATCGTCAAGTGAATCTCACAACGGCATGATATCAGTCCACTGTTAGACTTGCTGTCCCACATATATGCAGGAATAGGTTTGAGTTAATGTGTGTTTACAGAATAACAATTAAGAGCAATGGATCAATGTACGATCCCCATCCCTTCTCCCAAAGTTGCAAAAGGTGGAACATGAGATAATGTAGAATCTTCTCTTCATCCTCCCCCAAGTAGCAAAAGGTGGTAGATGAGATATATTGTAATCAGGAGACGGCAAAAATATTTCCTAATCAGGATACAGCAAAACACAGGATACAACATTAAAAAAAAGAAAGAAAAATATCATCAAATAAATTGGTACTTCACAGCACCATTATCACTTCCTGGCATTATCACTATCACTCCCAGAAAACGGGAAACTCTCAGATTCTGTAGCTCCTCATGCCCTCATTTTAAGGTCTACTTTCATACCCCAAGCGAATTCATGGCAAGGTGTCTGACATCCACAGTTCAAAAGAGGACATCATAAATTGGATGATTTCCACAACCAGGCCAACTTGGCTCCATCATCCACAACCATGACTATCTTCAGAAATGGGATAGTTAACAGTGTCTCTCTGCAAATGGCGATTTAACTTTTGACTACTTCACACTTCCAAGTTGGGATAGTTAGTAGTGTCTCTGCAAATGGTGATTTAACTTTTGACTACCTGACACTTCCATGTCCTATCTTTTCAATTTTGAAGGATGGTGATTTAACTTTTGACTACCTGACACTTCCAAGTCCCATCTTTTAAATTTTGAAGGAAATTTAATATACACCTACCAAGCACTGATCCAAATATATGTACCAGTACACTGTAGCTGATTCTCTCTTTCAACTACACTAACTACTACCATACAACAGAATTCTTTCAGGCAGCAATACACATGTCAGGGACATTCAAGCTTAGGTCAGCTCTGTAAATAAAATTAGCCATTAGCAATCAATGATCACTGAAGCTAAGCTTCAAAAACAAATCAAACAAATTTATCTGCATCGAGTGACAAAATCTACATCAAGTGACATAATGCATGTACCATAATTACACTATGTAACAATAAATGTCTTTTAAATACATATCAGGACATAGTAATGCCCCCTGGTTGAAATGCTGGCAGAAGACATCTGGGGAAATTAGTAGCGAACTGTGGTCCAACCATCATCATCTTCCATCTGCTCTTGTTTGGCTGAAAAGGAGAAAAGTTGATAATTTAGGTAGAAAAAAAATATATAAGAATATGTACAAATAACTTTGGCATTTCAAAAATTAAGAAATCATTTTTTTTTTCCTCACCAAATTTCAGACAAAACAATTTAAGTAGTGAAATGTCTGTTCGACTCCCTCCACTCTTTTGTTCAAGTAGTTTGATAAACTGACAGCTTCAGATCACCATTAATTAACCTGCAAACAATCATCTGCTTTCGACTCCCTCCACTCTTTTGTTCAAGTAGTTTGATAAACTGACAGCTTCAGATCACAATTAACCTGCAAACAATCATCTGCTTATTTCCAAATCATTTGCTTTGCAAATGTGCTTGGGTTCTGTTCTGAATGTGCTCATTACACTATCTCACAAACAACACTATATTTTGTCCTGTAAACAATAGCCCAGCTGAACAGAGGATCACTGAACTTATAGCTAGTTCAATGGAGTAAATGCTTATGACCATCTACGCAAGTTAATAAAACAAGCAAAACATGTTCACTACTGCATCTAAACAATCTAAACAAAAAATTAATACGATCAAACCAAAAACCCCTTTCTTTCATTACAGATGACATAAATGTAAAACAGTCAGGGGATGCCTGGAAGCCGATAGAAAATTAGAGGTACAATCATACCATACAGAGGCTGAAAGTGTGAGAGAAACAAATCAAAAACAACTTTGCCCCCACCCACCCCAAAAAAGAGGGAAAAAAACACATTGGCAGTGATGTCCATACAAGCTACTTACGTCGTTTATCCGATCTGGGGGTTTCTCTTGTATCATCTCTGGGAGTTCCGCGAGCTGGTGGAGCCCTGTCTTCTCGAGGCCTTCTGGGTCCATCATCTCGTGGGGTAGACCTGGGAGCTTCACGCCATGACTTCTCTTCACCACCACCACGTCTGTCTCGCCAGCTATCCCCTCCACGCCTGTCATCTCTTGGAGGCCCACGTTCATCTCGGGGCATTCCACGCCAATTATCACCACGTTCATCGCGCTGTGGGCGATCACGCCAGCTGTCTCCACCACGACGATCGTCCCTCCTCATAGGACCACGGTCATCATCACGCCTAAATCCTCGGTCATCATCTCGCCTAAATCCTCGGTCATCATCACGCCGCATGCCTCCTTCATCACGCTTGAAAGGAGCCCTGTCGTCGTCACGTCTTGGAGCTCGGTCATCATCTCGCCTCATTGGACCTTGATCATCATCGCGCCTGGGAGGACCCTGGTCATCTTCACGCCTAAATGGTCTGTCTGAAGGTCCGCGGTCATCCCGAGGTGGTCCACGGCGCCAGCTGTCGAAGCCATCCCTGGGAAGTGCCCTATCACGCCAACTGTCACCTCCTCTTCGATCATCCCTCATGGGACCTCGGTCATCACGCGCAGGCCCTCTGTCATCCCTCGCGGGACCACGGTCACGCCAGTTGTCAGGGCCACGGTCTCGACGATCATCACGAGGAGGGCCACGTTCATCACGAGCAGGTCCCCGGTCATCATGTCTATCATCACGTGCGGGCCTGCGGTCACGCCAATCGTTGTCTTCACGTGGTGGTGCTCTGTCTTTAGGTTCATCTCTAGGAGCAGATAAATTAAACAGAGTAAGGAAAGGATACAAAACCATCTGTTAGAAAAATGAATACATTCAGAGTATTTCTCAATACTGGAGATCCCTCTGAAAATGATACATAATCAAGTACTACTGCCGATCCATGGTCATCTTAGGAAAATAATAGAGTCAACGACTAAATCTCAATCACACTTAAGTGTGCTTCTCCCACATGATCCAAAAAAGCAAGACTGTTGCATCTGCTGCATGAGATGAATCATCTGGCATGATTACCAGAAATGTCTTCCACTTCTGCCATTACTAATCAAAAACTCCCTGTAAAGGGTGCAGCCTATTAAAGCAACATAACTCATACTGTCATTATTTCAAAATATAAATCTTTCCAGTTATTTCAATGCTATGAACATCTGAAATCTGGAACTTACCTCCAACGATTTTGTGATGGTCTCCAGGGGCGCGATTCACCGCCCTCCCCTCCTTCATCACCACGGCCACCATCACGCTCTCCTCGACCCCCTTCACGATCACTGCGGCCTCCCTCACGTTCACTACGCCGCCAGTTATCACGCTCATGCAGTGATGGCCTGTAAAAGATGTTCCTTCAATTAGTACATTTCAGTGGGAGGTTTATGGATGGGAAGTATCTTCATTTACAACATCAATGAAGGACAATACAAGTGTCTTTTGAACATCATCTCTGGACCTAACATAGTTCATTTTCACCAAATTCTGCTCCCATGTTATATGTGACTATGTCGTGTACCTGTCAAAATTACAACCTCTTGCACCCTCTGTAGGGATTTTCAACATCAACATGTAAGGACAAAGTCTCCCCCCCCCCCCCTCCCCTCGATCCCCTCCCCCTCCCTCTTTTTTTTTTCTTTGGGTGGGGGATTGGGGGGGGGGGGGGGGGGAGGGGGAAGAAGGGGGATATAACACCCTACTTCTCCAATGAAGTTCTATTATTCATAAAATTCACAGTCACACAAAAGAGATAACTTTGGACGGGGGGCGGCAAATTTTTTTCAGGCCATTTCAGCAAGTCTTATCCACATGACAAAGAGAGGGAGGATGAAACAGAGACAGGATAAAAAAAATCTGGCACAAAAAGAACACGTCTATTTCAATCTGTTGCTAACATATGAGCTACAAAATGGATTGGTGCAGGAGACAATCATATATTC